>CM057129.1:18157817-18875516 GCA_029964075.1 Patiria pectinifera | reverse complement strand
CAATAGACCTACACTCTGTTTAAAATATAGTAGGTTAGGCCATGGAGCTATAATAGCTCCATGGTAAGGCTAAAGTGTATCGAGACAAACCACACGTCCGGTGTCTAAGTAGGTGGGCCTGACTGAGTTGAGGTCCATCGAATTAAGAAACATAAATTCATCGAACCAGCCTCAGCCATTAGTTCAAAACTTGACCAGTTTTTATCCTTTTCTGAATATTGTCATCATAGGAACTAAGAACAGATTGTGTTGGCTGGTACGTGATCGAACTTCATTAAGCCGAAACGTTCCGCAACGGATAATCCTGGTGTCAACATGGTGTCTGTGGAAATAGTGCCGGTTTATGCACCTGTGTGTGGGGAATGATGGCAGCATGTAGCTTTTTTTATTTGCGGGAGGTTGGACTTCGGAATTAACGAAATAACATTTGCCAACAGAGGGCGGGCTTAAGATAGCGCCCCGAGCCGTGAATCATGTTAATATTTAACCATCCGAAACCAATCGTAGTTTATAAACCCAATATGAATGGAGTCCGCCCAATAGTCCGAAGGTTCAATAGTCCGAAGGTTTATTGATCCGAAGGTTCAATAGTCCGAAGGTTTTTTGATCCGAAGGTTTGAAAGTCTGAGCACACTTTTCTCATACCCGAATAATATTTTATTACATTTTCAAGGAAATGCAGAAAAGAGCGGGGCCAATCAATAGTCCGAAGGTGGGATAGTCCGAAGGTTTGAAACACACAAATTTTTCATGCCCGGGGATTCATCAATCCACATAAGGTTCGGTAATCCGAGCATTTTGATGCGATAGTCCGGCGGTTCATAATAGTCCGAAGGTTCGATAATCTGAAGGTTTATTGGTCCGAAAGCGCGCTAGGTTCAATAGTCCTAATTGACCGTAATGTTCAATGATGTCAATTCGGACTGTTGAACCTTTTTGTCGATTCGGACTATCAAACGTTTTCGGGCTATCGAACCTTCGGATTCTCCATTTTCGAACTAATGTACACTTCGGACTATCGCCCCTTCGGACTATACCTTAATCATAAGGTAAGATTCGTCCAGCCGACCGTCAGAATTCCAGCCGATCAATACAGGTCAACTATTACATGGGTAAAGGCGGGAACGACGAGATTCAGCTTTTAGTGGATGCACTTGCAGGGACGGTTAAGGAGTTTTGTGATCAATTGAAGCTAATGCCGTGTATTGATAACTCAGCGTGCTTTGATGAGAATAATCGGTTGGGACACCTTCCCGGTTTGACAGTAGTGCAAGTTACACTGCTTGGCCGGTCATGTCATGACGTCATTGGCAAGTGCAGTGAAGGGGTGTAGTGAGTTACGGTGGGATAAAGTTTACTTGGACGACACCAATATGCATGCTCACATGAGCTGTTTAGTTCCTCTTATTCCCCACTCACTGAAAGAGTTGACATTACTACGATGTGGACTGGATGATAATGACGTCACAGACCTAGTCAGTATCTTCTCTGCGGGAAATGATTTGAAAAACCTTTCGATATGTGACAATGCATTCACTTTGGATGGAGTGCAGAATCTTACTGCCCATCTCCCGGATCTCCCTGATCTACGACGGGTGCAGATTTCTAACGAAGGTCTCGCTGGTGATCATGTTCAGAGGGTTATCAGGCAAAATATCTCAAACATCGGTCATCAGGGCATTTCCGATCACCTGTGGAAAGGCTCATATAAAACAAATGAGTAAAGTGAATAATAATATGTTGACCCGTGTGTTACAGAACCTCGATCTTTGGCATTTTATGTGACAGTAAAATATTAAGCTAATATTGAAATGTGCGTTTCAAGTTCTGTCAACGGATCACAAAAAAGTGTGCGTTCTTTTAGCAAAACGAAAACAATTCACACACATCCCTATGTGGATTTGTTTTCGTTTTGCTGAAAGAAGACTTACCTTTTTGTGATCTGTGGGACAGAACTTTAAAACGGTGGTTGTGTTTAAAATTCCATGACTTAAAAAGTACATGAGTGATTTGTATGCTTCTTGCACTTAAAAACCTAATGAACTGGCTTTCATACCCTAGATTTTGAATGTGCTACATGCAGAAGATCAGTAAAACAATATGGTTCCGACATTTAGGTTTCCTTGTTTTTGTTTTACTCACCCCCTGTATAGGTGTGATAATTTTTTTGGCAGATCATCCACATGGAAAACAGAAGAACAACTAGTTTTGTGTTTTGTGTGGAATTTAGTCGATTAATGTAAATATTTAATGTATATGTTATATAACAGCTGATACGCAAGAAACTAGTCTTCCAGTTTTGGTTGTCAGATATTCCCAAAAACCTCAATCTTACAGGAATTTTTGTGTGGACTTAGTGAGAAATAAACTCACTTGCAGGCTTCAATATGTTTATCGCATTTAAGATCATGAATCAAATCTAAATCCCTTTTTAAGACTCGGTTTCTTTTTCTACTATACCTTCACCATTTCATATTTAATTACATTAACAACTGATGCGAGGAAAGTTGAGATTCTTGTTGATGATTTTAGAATCAATAAGTAATCGATTTGCAGGACTGTTTCTCATTTGAATATTGATTTTGTACATTAAGCCAAGAATAGAGGTCGTAATCTCCAAAGCTCTTACGACTTTGTCTAAAATATTACGTGAATCATAAACCATTTATTTATATTTTTTGGTAGATTAATTTTCTTTAAAGGGAATATACAACATTTGCAAACATCGAAAAATAAAACTACCAAGTTTTTACGAAATACCTTACTAGGATGTTGGTAAATGACAGTCTTAAGCATCCTGTAAAATTATGGCACCTGGTGTCGAGTCATTTTCAAGAAAATGGTATTTTTGTATACATTTCCAACGGTGGTCGGCCGACCACCGTTGGGAAAAACCTAACTATTTTCCAACTACTGCTCCAAATTTACAATTTTTTCCAGTCCAAATTTTGTTTGCTATTGGTTACATGTTCATGAACGGCTGCAGGCCAGCTAGACTGGTTCCCTTATCTTACAATTATCCGACATCTATAATTGATCCATTTTATCTTTAGTGGAGTCAGGGAACCAGACTACATAAACAGTTGTGTTTTCTTGGTTTTTCAAGCATTTACGAACACAAAACTTCAAACATGTCAGTTAAACAATTTTTGATTTATTAAACTAACCCCTCAAATAGTTCATTTCTGAAAATTACAGCAAAAGCCAATGATGTACATTCCCTTTAAGTGTTCATAAAAAGGAAGAAATGTTACTTTGATCACTTGCTGATGCAGAAAAAAAACACTTCAGTGTTCGAAAAACATCATTTCGTTTCTCTAAGTGGCTGTACGGTCAAAGTAAACACACACATCCGCATCGTGTGCATTCTTCGTAAGAGGGACACATAAAACAAGTTAATATTAGTTTTATTAAATTATTTTACTAAATATCAGTGAATGTGACATTAATATTTGGCTGACAATTGCATCACGATGGTCATTAATTGTGATAATCCTCTTGTAAATATGCAGGTTTCTTTGTCAAATTAGAATAATAGTATCCACTGAGCTGAAAACTTGAACAACTTTTTTTATTCTTAATTCTTAATTATTTTGATTAAATTGGTTGCTTCAGAAAATGCACAAAAAGCAAACGATCCTATTTACCTTTAATGTCTGTTGGCTGTAAATAGGACCATCGGTGTACTTTGTTTCGTTCTCTTTGTAATGTTAAGGCCAAAAAAAAAAAGTCTCCGGTTTCTGGTATGCGCGCGCGTCGCCGTAGCCATGCGCGTCGGCAAAATGAAAAAGTTTTTTTTTCAATACAAGATGATGTCTCAAAACCGCCAAACTCACTGGTTTGACTGTAATTCTGCTGCTGCGCAATTTCAACGTGTTTTTAGATGGGGTTATGATCGAGAATAAGCTTTATGTGGCCTCTCTAGACTCCCACATATTTGCACAAAGTTTAGTGGGGCGCCATTTGCAGTCATCAGCCGACATTTGAAGCCAAAAAAAAAAAAAAAACAGGTAAAAAAAAAAAAAAAGCCGCGTCGCCGCACCACATTTGGGGCAAGCTCCATACCAGAAACCGGAGACTTTTTTTTTTTGGCCTAAGTGCAGCATATCTGTATTATTTCATCTGAATAAAATCGATTTGAAATGTTTACGACAACAACTGATGCATCGGATTTGGAATTTTCTGAGGTTTCTTTTGCGCTTTAACGCACAAAAGATCCGTCTGAATTATTCTTGGGCCAAAAATATTTAGAAATTTGTAAGGCAGACGGGTTAGACAGACGGGTAAGAACGACCACACGCCTATATCGTGTCCGTGTCTTACAACAAATCCGATGGGTTCCTCCAGAAAAGGGGGGGGGGGGCATTGAGGCTTCTTCCACCCTGAGAAATTGGTTTAGCTGTTACTCGCCCTGCAGGTGATTAGACTGGTTCCCAGTTCAAACATTATCGATAACGATACTGGGGCGGGCAGACACTGCGACAACTGAATTAAAATTTGAATTTTCCATAACTGAAAGTGGACAGATTGGTCGTTCAATGTCGCATTCGAAAGTGAATAACAAAAACAAGCAAGTTAGTTCAAAGATTTTTTTTTGTTTTTGCGATAACACTCGAAATTTGCCGACAGGTGCTGCGGGCGAATGATGAGGGTGCACTTCATGATCCACAATATCATTGAGCCGTTTGATATTGCATATTAATATTTCCTTCTTTGAAAACGTCTCTCAGAGAACCTATAGACGCGTTGGTGAAGCAACATCATAATAATTCAGTAGTTTCGATGGAACCAAATGCAAGACACTTAGGTTCTTGGACTTTTTCTCTCTCTTAAATAAAAACTATCAAAACGATTAAGAAAAAATAGTGGATAACAAAATAATGGGCATATAGTGGGCTTTGAACCAGGGATTTTGCGGTCCATGGTTCATCTCGCTACCCTGTAGGTTATGTTAAAACAAAAACAAAAACTGGGGCATTTCTCTCACCTTGGAAAACTGGAGCTTGAATCCAGATGCAAGTGAATAATCATGTCAGAATCGGATTTGGGTTTTTTGTATTCAAGCTGAATACGGTATATACCTGACGACAGTGCTCCAGCCTGCCTTTTTTAGCAATAAATTATCTTCGCTGAAAAGCACATTTTTTCGCCGTGAGCTTTCATGACTTTCTATCTTCAAGCCTGCATGGCGAACATCTATACTACAATCACGAAAATGAGGAGGGCGCAGCCATTTTTCCGACCGGTCTCCCGTCCTCATCGCGCGCGTTGGCTACGGGGGAAGCGGAACGGGGCCCGGCTATTTTCCACCCTATTTCCCATAATTCCCTTCCCCATTGGGCCTCGCTGGCCATCTTGCGTACGGGCCGGATAATTGACGTGCCACGTATACGTGCCACGTATACGTTCGTTATGAGCGCTGAGCATGCAGCGCATGCAACTTGCATGCCCCACATTTCTTCAGCACAGCGTTGTTGACATGGTTGATGTATATCTGTTCCTTGCTCCAGTTTTCTCTTTGAACGGTAAGTCTCACTTATGATATGTATTGTTGTTTGTGAAAAGTGGTATTCTTTCGAACGCCACTGGCAATGAGAAGCATTGTTGTTTGTGAAAAGTGTGACTGTGAGTTTCAGTTTGTGAGTACGGGGAGGGTTGTACGGGGAGGGTTGTACGTACGGGGGGAGGCCTCGGACATCGAGAGTTTGGCCGTGGCGTAGGTTAACTTACTAGGCTTAATGTTGCCAATTTACTGCATGACCTCCGTAAATACAGGCCTCACTTGGAACATGTACCCGAACATGTTTGTAGAACTTTGCCAACTCTTTATTTCACAATTGGGCTTTGTTTGTAGTTTATTTTTGGATTTTGCTTTAGTTTGTTTTAGGCCTAGGCCTATAGGCCTACTACTAGCTAGAAAAAAAAAACTGCTGCATTTGTATATAGGCCATGAAATGTACATTCATTCCATACAAATTATGCACACTAAATCTTTGTGCTAATCTTAGAACACGGCAAATCATACGTAAAACTTCCTTTAAAGAAATGACTTTCATACTCATAAGTCATAGGCAAAACAAAATTAATTTACTGCAAATCAAAGACCAATAACCAACTTAATAAAGAAACCCTCAAATCAAAATTAAAGACGTGATCAAGTTCAAACCTCAGGCCAAAAACCAAAAAATACAGGCAAAGACTAAAACCTGAAACCAACACAGTTAGAATAGTGGATATTAGAGAATACACTCTGGCAGAAAATCAAATGACTCGACAACAGACATGAACCCAAGCAGGATAAAGAGCTATTGTTAGCCGATGTAGTTTTGTTTGCAAGTTTTCTTCACCTTAGTCGTTATTCTTTTCTTTCTAACTCCTTTACACAGGAATCTCGATGACACCCACATCACATGACCAGCTCCAACCATGCTCCAAGCATGCTCCAGTGCATGCTTCAACCAGTTCCCAAAGCAAGAATCTCAACTCAAGACAAAGACGTGACACACCTATTCTTTCCAGTTCAACTGCAAGATTCCTGGTTTTTCTCTTTACCCATTCAAAACACATTTTCCTTCTAGCCATAATTTCATTTTTAGAAGTCATGAAATAGTGCAAAAAAAATCACTCTTTTCTGCTGTTTTATGTCCATCCTTTTTTTAAATTTTATCCTTGGCTTAGTTGTACCCAAGAATAATGATGGAATGATTACCCGATAATTACTGGCCAAGCAGACTTATTTGATAACAAAACAATGTCTTTGATTACCGAGTTACATAATCACTCTTAAAATTTCACAACAAAATATTCATACTCGCATACCCCTCCTTTCTCATGAGTTTTCACCAACACTCATTAAAAAAATGTTGTCCTGTAACTTACAATGCCACTGTCATTATTTATGATTACAGCTTTTAACAAAAAAATGCAATTGCACAATAACCTTTGGCCGTCTTGCTTGAAAGTCTTTCATGGAATGTTTGTGCCTATGGTAAACAAGCCTGGACCGACGTCCCTTGCGAAAATTGCTCCGAAAACTGACAACAATTATATCCCCTGAGTTTTGTCGAAGTACTACCCTGTAAAGTAATGAATGCTGCAAATACATTATTACTAAAAAAATTCTGATTGTATACCTGATTTCATTTTCACAGTTTTGTAATAAATACATTTAACATGTGGTGCTTGACATAATTATGAAGTGCTCGAATATGTCCTTTCTTTTAGTTTTACTCTCTTCTGCAAATGAACGTGTTACAGTACTTTGCTGTACAACCCCACCACCATAATAAAAACACCAACTGCTATAATGACATTAACTTCTACTTTAATAAGAAACACCCCCTTCACCATAACAAATATAAATTGTTACCCACTTCCCCGGAAATATAATGTGTGACCATTCACAGGTGTAACATAAATAGGCATGGGCGTCGCGAGGAGGGGCCTCCCCCCCCCCCGAAAAGCAAAAAAAAAAACAATAATAAAAAGAGGCGCAAAGTCATAGTGGTGTGAATTTAATGGGTTTGGGTTGGGGGTGCAAAATGTCCCTGCCCCCCTCTAAAACTGATAAATCGAGAATGTGTTGAGAAAACCAGGAATTTTTTGGGCCAAAATATGTTTTGCCCCCTCTAGAAAAATCCTGGCGACGCCCACACAATATCCAACCCCCACCCCCACTGGCTGCCCCTCCTCTCCTCTGTAGTGAGAACGATGGATACGATTTTGTATAGGCCAAGATCAAACCGCGTTTCGTCTAAATTACCTATTTGTACAGTTGGTGTATACGTCCTTAATGGTTTGGCACCTTGAAAAATCAATGTTCAAATTGACTGGACAAAATTCTAGCACAACATTATTTATGAGCTTTATATAATGAGACATCGCATGAGACAATCGGTCGGCAATAAATACTTAATTTCATTCAACTGTTGACAGCAAGACCTTCCTAATCGGCGCGCAATTTAAAACAACATTTAAACGGTATGAATCCCAGCACAAACATAAACCTCCACAATATCAGCGATTTCAATATCACCATCTCCCCTCTATAACAAAAACCATTTCTCCCCATCCCTGGAAATATTTCTCCCCATCCCCGGAAATATTGGTGACATGGTTGATGGGTTTTACGGAAATTGGGCGTTCCAACTAGCACCCTTCACCCTAGCTAGCCCCTTCCCCTATATTCACAATATGTCCTGGACCCTCGCACAATCTCCGCAGGAAACGTTATGTGCACGCAAATACAACTTAGGCGAGACTGATGGCGAATCCAAATAGGCTCGCGTGCAGCAGAGGGTCTGATTCTTTATTTGATTTAACAGTTGTTTGGAGTTATTAGAGTTTAAATTATCGAGATTTCATTGTATACAGTAATTATTACGAAACAGTCAACTCCACCCATCTAGCGGGTGCCGCGCGAAGCGCGGCATCCCGCTAGTTTTGATACAGAATTATGATTGACCTTTGGGTCACTGCGCTGCAGAAAGATTTAGTTGAGGCTGCGCACCACGGAAACTAGTAGTAATAGTAGTACAGCTTGTTGCGGTAACAGTGTGCTTACTTGCGAATCTAATAGTTAAAAAAACACTTTGTCATGTGAAAATTAATTTGCTCTACATGCGTCCCAAATTTCTTTCGATTTCGTCGTTTCACGCCCGCGTTCTGGTGGGGGGAGGGGGATGAGGGGAGGGGAGGGGGCTTCGGCTGTGACATAGTCCCCCTATAACCCGGTCTCTTTACAGGTTGAGAGACTATTTATCATAATGGGGATGCCACTGCGCGTTCAAGTTCACATCACTGTGTGGGCATTATACGTGTAAAAATACATTGTACAAGTACATGCGCACCGTACCCCATGCATGCTACTTCGAATATGCACATTTTACAGCGTGACCTTCAGGAAAACTTCAAAAGGACTTTAAAGCGAGATAACCACTGGTAAACTTAACAGAACCAGTAGGTCTGTTTTCAAGAAGTCTACGTGTTTGAACTTGAAAGTTATTTAATACTCAGAAAACTCTGTCTTTAATCAAACATTCTTTTTTACCTAAAGGAGGTGGTATGTAGACATTTAGTTTGCTTGTTTGCCAAAAAGTTAAAAGAACAAAGAACATTGCCCCGATTTACCGTCTCATTTTTCATGTGAATAGCAAAGCTACACATGATGATATGAATAATCATCATTTGTGATGAATAATTATGATTGGTTAGTTTTCATTCCCCTGACGATGTATGCTTCAGAAGAAGGAAAGAAATTGCGATCGGGAAATGATAGCACTGGTGTATGGTATGTGTTTTTGATCAGGTCGAGAAAGATGGGGCTCTGTAGCCTTTTGATTTTATAGGAGACCAAAAACACCCTCCAAGATAACTCGGATCGAAATAATTTTCGCCAACATGAGGGCAGGCTTTTCGTAGCGCTTCCAACTACTAATGCTAAAATTCAACCGGGAGATACTAGTCATGTAATAAACTTAATTTGAATAGAATTGGGTTAAAGTATAAAGTTCCATTCCAATAGTAATTTGTATTTTGCCACACCCTGTCAGCGCTGGAGCTATCATATGAGCGCGATGCGCTAGCTATACAGTCTAACTAACTGCAGACGCCATTTTGACAACTGAACCCAAAGTCTTGACCAGCCTCAACAACAAGTTCACGGCGGATTTAAAAAATGAAGCAAATTGTTCTTGTTCATGCGCCGTTCCCAACGCCTGAATTGAAGGTGACGCGCTTACTATCAATCGAACTCTCTTCAGGAATCCTTTCCAACCACACGTTCGTGGAGAGGCTGTGATCCATACCACAGTCTGCCGCACATAGTAATAGCCTACATCACATATCGGCGCTCACTCTGTCTGCGACCGGGACGGTATTGAATACTGAAAAGGTGAGGATAATTCTGTAAAACAAGAGCCTATAATTAAACAGAATTATTATTAAATGTCATTGATGCCATCTTACGCGATTGTAGAGTTTTAACACCAAACAATTGGTAAGCAACTCATTGGTGCATAGAGCGCTTCGATTTGTGAAACCATATGTCATTTTCCATTCAAATGATAAACACGTTATTAACCTCGATGTGTTGAGTACACATCGGAATATTATCATCTTACTCACCACAGGAAATAATTTAGTTTGAAAATACCTTACTTTGGAATATATTCTGAGAATTAATGATTGTTATATAAATGCCTGCTATTGTCATGATTATGAGCGCCATTACTTGTCAAGAAATACATGGGACATTTTAAATGTTAAACTTTTCAATAAAATTAACCAAACAGGTATGTACACCAAATAGTTTTCACACATTTAAGAAGAAAAGCTGCACAAAATGTGTTCCCCAGTAATATCCATGTCATGGTCTCTTTAAGTAAAAAGTTTGAAGGTTTTTCTATCGTGTACATTGACTTGATAATCAGCATGACTGACTTGCTGGAAAAATAACTTGCGACGGTAAAGAAAGTTTTCAACAAAGAGCAGAGAGTAAGTCGTGAATTGGATATTTTTGAGACGCGTGGTGGCGGCAAACACAAAGGTCTTTTTTAATTGTTTACGTCATGCTTTCAGACTGAAGAGAGAGGTACGTGATATTTTTTTCACGGTAAAACTGACGCGTCAAAATTTGCGACCGGATGGTGATAGGTAATCTTTTTCACGCGAGTATGGACGTCAATATTCGCGACATGTGATGTCCCTTCAAAGGCACCATACCAAACCATACCAACCTACCTGCGCCGATGGTATGTGCGAACTGCAGAGACTAAGAACCTGAGGCGTTGTGTTTTTGTAGGACGTGTACAGAGCATGCGCGCGACGTGTAAGTGTATTGGGAGTCGTGCTGACAATGAATTGAATGAACAGCCTAATTTGAATAGATCATGGTATTGAAAAGACCAGCGAGGGAAGGAATAAACCAATACAGTTCAAGGCTGATTGTGAAAAAGCCATAACCGTGACTTTGTACTTATTCACTACAACATTGCCACTGCTACATATATATACAGCCGCCATTTTCACAACCGAATCCACTTCAGGAATCTATTTAAACTACATTTGGACATTTTTGCCGCACTTTAGGCCTACATCACACGGTATCAGCGCTCACTCTGTCTGCAACCGGGACGGTATTTAACACTGAAAGGTGAGGATAATTCTAGTCAAACGAGAGCCTTCCATTCATGCTAACTTACAGCTTCAACAAGTCATTAAAGACGTCGATGAATTATCACCGACAATCGTCAACTGCTGTTAATAATTTTTTAAGGTTTTCGATCATTGAAAATGGTCTTGTAGTAGAAACTGTGACTGTGGCAATCCACAGCATGCTCGTTGATGTTATATTTGATCGAAAATACGTGTAGTTTTGAAAATGACTTTTTGTCGAAAAGTTATTAGCTTCTATTCCGTATTGGAGCCCGAGTTTACTGCGCATTCTTTAATTTAACCGTTATTTAGTACCAAGGCGTCTTAACAATTACAAAATAAGCTGATTATTGCATTATTTACTGACTGATTTTGTAAATAATTTGGGGGAATTTAAGGGCGTATACTTTCACAATCCTCCTTCATCCACCACCTTCTTTCTTCCTTTCCCTGCCAATTTCGTCTCAAAACTACCTCTCTATTTCCAACTGCCGCATTGCTTTTATATTCCTCCTTACCCTTCCTCATCTTCTTCATCACACTCACAGCAACAGCGCCAGAAGTGCACTTTTCAATACATTAACCAAAAAGGGGATACCAAACAGTTTCCAAACATTTATGAAAAATAGAAAGTTGCACAAAATATGTTCTCAAGTAATATGTCATGTTCTTTTTAAATAAAGGCAATAAACATCATTTGCAAACATCAAAAAAGAAAGTACCAAATTATTCCAAATACCTTATTGGACTGTTAATAAATGATAGTCTCAAGCATCCTGTGAAATCATGACACCTGATGTGCTGTCATTTTCAGGAAAAGTGGAATTTTGGTATAAATTTCCAACGATGATCGGCTGACCATCATTTAAAACCCCCCAGACTTTTTGATAATATTGCGTGAAATAAAACAAAAAACATTCTACGGTCATTTTAGAGTGCAACTTGCACTCCTTAGGATGGTTTCTCATTCACTATCTCTCGTTAACAACATCTAGCAAATACACGATGCAGCAAAAATATGGACGTCATTTTTGGTTATGGGCGTCATCTTATTTGACGCGACATTGCATAGTTAAATAAGAAAGCAGATCAGTGTAGATAGGCCCAAAACCCATGTCAGTTTTTTAAGCAGAAAGGTGAATAATCATTAGCTTTTTGGCGTAAGAATCTTTACGCATCTTTGTATTCTTACGATTACAATGTTTATTTAATAGCTGATGCAAATAGCTTCAGAAACAAGTTAAATTCTGTAAATAGCAAAATTAATGTGTATTTTTGAATCGATTTGGTTTCTATTACCTGTATCTGTATAATTGTATAACTGGCAAAGCATCCGTGCACAGGGAAAGCAAAAGACCAAGTAACAAGATTTGTATCTCGTGTGATATTGAGTCAATTTATGTAAATATGATTAATGTATATGTTAACTGTATAATAATTATAACAGCTGATATTCCAGAAAATTTCCACTTTTCGTGGGCATTCCCAGAGGCCCTCTTTCAGGAGTTTTGTGTGGGCTTATAAAACCATCGCATTTAATTTCATGAATCAAATTACAATCCCTGCAATAGGTACGTGATTTGGTATTATATAGATTTAATAGTTTGTTTCTAAAATCCATGCATTGCAAGGCTATATCATGTTGCTATCTGTACGTTCGTACGTATTAGTCGTAAAAAAAGTAATATATACAGGGTGGTCAAAAAACAAAACAAAACACCGAAACCTCATACTTCCACTACCCTGAGACTCAAACCCCATACAATGCATGGAGAATCTTTTTAGAAGAAAAATGAAACCAAGATCGCCCGACTCGGTCCGGTAGTTTTTGTTCTAGAGCCTATTTTGTAAAGCAAGGTGGTCTCGATGAATTAGTAGACCGCGTACTGGAATTTGACTTACATTGTAATTGATAAAGGGATTGATATGTAATATATATACCAACGTGAACGAAGTGTGTTTCACAAAATAGGCTCTGCAACAAAAACTACCGGACCGAATCGGAATATTTTGGTATGATAATTCTTCTAAAAGGATTCTTCATTAATTGGTACAGGTGCTTTGAGTCTCAAGGTAGCGGAAGTATGAGGTTCCCGGGTTTTTTTTTTTTTGGGGGGGGACCACCCTGTATAGGGACCTCATTGTAATGAAACTATGGAGATCGCATTATATTTGCACATTCGCAAATGAGAATATAATGAGAGAGACATTTGCCCAATTGTTGAAAACGGGTGGTTTGCATTGTTAAATAAATATCAATTCATGCTTCTTTTGAACATGTATGTACTGTGGTGTCACTATCCAATCAGAGCACGAGGAAGGAGTTCCCATCCCAGGGCCTACTATTGGAAACGAGGTTGAAAACGAAGTAGGCCCTGGGACGAGGTTGATTGGTGTCCTTTTGTTTCGTTATTGGTTTCATCTAATGTGCAGCATGGCTGAATAAAAATCGATTTGTAATGTGTATGACAACTGATGCGTCAGATTTCGTGGATTTTTCTTGGGTTGTTTTGCACCTAAAACGCACAAAAGATAGCCTCTGAATTATTCTGGGGTCGTTTTTATACTGATGCAAATTACCATATTCATAAGCAAAAGTGTGATGTCATTTTCGGATAAAAATCTCAATGTTACAATTGTTTCAGCACTAAAAGTTTCCACAATTTGGGATACATTGTATTTTGCTGTATTTTTCTTTTGTTCTTCGTTGTTGTTTTTAGTACAGATATAACAGTAACAAGTGAGCAAACTTTTCTCTCAAACATTTTCCATTTGTATTAGTAACTTTTTGGTTCCACAAGTTCAACTTAAAACCCCTGAAACTGAATATTATCTTCCTAAAATGGAGTGTTGTGGCCTCGTGGTTAAGGGCATCTGATTTGTGGTCTGCGGCTAATTCTGCAGGTTGTGGGTTCGAGTCCAGCCTGGGGTCATGGTGCGTGTGCCCTTGGGCAAGGTACTTTGTCACTTATTGCTTCTCTCCACCCAGGAGTAAATGGGTACCTGTGAGGGCAGAGATGGTTATTGTGGTTAATTTAGCTTCCTTGCGCCTAACAGGCAGCACCGAGTTGTATACTCGACTCCCCAAGGATCTGAGAAGGTTTCAGGAGTGTTTGCAGGTTGTTGAAACAGGGGAATTAATAATAATTTTAAAGCGCTTTGATACCCCGTTGCGGCGTAAAAACGCTATATAAATGCCTGCTATTGTCATTATTATAAATGACATCACAGCAATAGCGCCATTACTTGTCAGGAAACACATGGGACATTTTAAATGTGTAACGTTTCAATAAATTAGCCAAACAGGTTCACCAAATAGTTTTCACACATTTATGAAGAAAAGCTGCACAAAATGTGTTCCCCAGTAATATCCATGTCATGGTCTCTTTAAGTAAAAAGTTTGAAGGTTTTTCTATCGTGTACATTGACTTGATAATCAGCATGACTGACTTGCTGGAAAAATAACTTGCGACGGTAGAGAAAGTTTGCAACAAAGAGGAGAGAGTAAGTCGTGAATTGGATATTTTTGAGACGCGTGGTGGCGGCAAACACACAAGTCTTTTTTAATTGTTTACGTCATGCTTTCAGACCGGAGAGAGAGGTACGTGATATTTTTTTCACGGTAAAATTGACGCGTCAAAATTTGCAACCGGAGGGTGATAGGTAATCTTTTTCACGCGAGTATGGATGTCAATATTCGCGACGTGTGATGTCCCTTCAAAGGCACCATACCAAATCATACCAACCTACCTGCGCCGATGGTATGTGCGAACTGCAGAGACTAAGAACCCGAGGTGTGTTTTTGTAGGACGTGTACGGAGCATGCGCGCTACGTGTATTGTGTATTGGCAGTCGTGCTGACAATGAATTGAATGACCAGCCTAATTTGAATAGATCTTGGTATTGAAAAGACCAGCGAGGAAGGAATAAACCAATACAGTTCAAGGCTGATTGTGAAAAAGCCATAACCGTGACTTTGTACTTATTCACTACACCATTGCCACTGCTACATACATATACAGCCGCCATTTTCACAACCGAATCCACTTCAGGAATCTATTTAAACTACATTTTGGACATTTTTGCCGCATTTTAGGCCGACATCACACGGTATCAGCGCTCACTCTGTCTGCAACCTGGACGGTATTTAACACTGAAAGGTGAGGACAATTCTAGTCAAACGAAAGTCTTCCATTCATGCTAACTTATAGCGGCAACAAGTCATTAAAGACGTCGATGAATTATCACCGACAATCGTCAACTGCTATTAATACTTTTTTAAGGTTTTCGATCATTGAAAATGGCCTTGTAGTAGAAACTGTGACTGTGGCAATTCACAGCATACTCGTTGATGTTATATTTAATGGAAAATACGTGTAGTTTTGAAAATGACTTTTTGTCGAAAAGTTATTAGCTTCTATTCTGTATTGGAGCCCGAGTTTACTGCGCATTCTTTTATTTAACCGTTATTTAATACCAGGGCAATTACAAAATAAGCTGATCATTGATTTATGTACTTTCTGATTTTTTAAGTAAATTGGGGGAAACTTAAGGACGATACTTTCACAATCCTCATTCTACTTCACCCACCATCTTCTTTCTTCCTTTCCCTGCCAATCTCGTCTCTTCACTACCTCCCTATTTCCAACTGCCTCACCGCTTTTACATTCCTCCTTACCCTTCCTCGTCCCCTTCATCACACTCTTAGCGGCATCACATTCATAGCAATAGCACCATCACTTGTGGGGGATAAAAATTGCACATTTTAAATGTTTAAAGAAGTGCACTTTTCAATAAAATTAAGCAAAACAGGGATACAAAATAGTTTTCATACATTTATGAAAAACAAAAAAAGATAAGGAAACAAAACATAATTCCTGAGTAATTTCAATGTCATGGTCTTTTGGTTTTTTTTTTTAAATAAAGGCAATTACACATTTGCAAACATCAAAAAAAGAAATTACAAAATTATTAGGAAATATCTTACTGGACTGTTAGTGAATGATCAGTCTTAAGCTTCCCGGAGATCATGACGCCTGATGTGCTGTCATTTTCAAGAAAACTGGATTTCTTTGTCAATTCCAACGATAATCGTCTGACTATCATTGTTAAAAAAAACACAGACTTTCGTGTAAATACTGACCCAATGTACCGTCAGTTAGTCCACATTTTGTTTATAATCGGTTAAACATGTAAACGTGCACAGATGCAAGCACTCTGGTCTGGTTCCCTAAACTAACAATCTATAAAATGCTCCGTTTTGTCTGAATTAGGGTCAGGGAACCAGACTACAAGAACGGCACTGTTTTCTGAGTTTCTCATTATTTATGAACACACTGTAAACAGTGTAAACATAACTGTAAACATCTCAGTGTATCAACATCATTTGCTATAAAATACTAACCCCCAAATCCATCAATTTTTGGAAATTACAGCAAAAGCAAAAATTGTATATTCCCTTCAAAAACAAATAAATAGTGAGCAAATGCAAGTGGACTTTTTACGGTAAAATTGACGTCAATATTTGCGACCGGAAGGCGAGATGTAATTTCTTTAAGCGGTTAAAGATGGCAATATTCGCAACGTGCGATGTCCCTTCAAAGACACCATACCAAACCATACCGTACCATACAACATTTGCTGTTGCTGTAATTTTCAGAAATAAATGGATTTGGAGGAATAGTGTGTTATAGAAAATATTGTTAAACTAACTTACTTCACGTTTTGGGCTTGTAGACGCTGGAAAATCCAAGAAAACCTATCATGTTCGCGTAGTCTGGTTCCCTGACACCACTTAAAATGAAACACAGCAATTAATTCACTTGGGGAATTGTAGGCTCAGAAAATCAGTTTAGCAGGCTTGTACCCCTTCACAGGTGTGTAATCAATTGCAAAGAAAAGTCAGAATAACTAAATATGAAAACTAAAGAACAGTTTTTGAAAAAAACCCCAGTTTTCTCCAACGCTGGTTGGCCGACCAGCATTGGAAAAATACAGTTTTTCTTGAAAATGTCAGCACACCAGGAGTCACGATTTTAAAGGATGATTTGGACTGTCAGTCCCTAACAATTAGTAAGGTATTTCGTGATAATTAGATCATTTCGTTTTTTGATGTTTGCAAATGTTGCATTTTCCCTTTAACCTACCTGTGCCGATGTTCCTTGCGACCTGCACTGACTGGTACCGCAAGCGTTGCGTTTCTGGAGGACGTGTACAGAACATGTATGGGGAGTCATGTTGACAATGAATTCGTCGCCGTTTTTACGAACCTGCGAAACAAGCATTTCACGTAAAAACTAGATTTTGAGAAAATCGCTTTCAAAGTTATACAAGTTTTCAGATGACAAATTTTATAGTTTAACATTCACAATTTCGGCTGATATTTTGCAGGTCAACTCCACAGAAGGTGTTTTTAATAATACACCTACGGGTTAGATTCATAATGGGAATTCTAGTGGAGAAAATGAACTCTAAACAAGTTTTTCGGTTCGTAAATCCATTTTTTTAATGTGTTTTTGTATGATGTACGTTGTGAGAGCTTTTTACGAACTGGCGCTCGTACTATTTTATCACTTCGGCAAACACAGGTCTTTTTTAATATTTTCGTCATGCATTCAGACCGGAGAGAGAGATGCGTGATATTTTTTTTTTTCACGGTAAAATTGACGCGTCAAAATTTGCGACCGGAGGGTGATAGGTAATCTTTTTCACGCAAGTATGGACGTCAATATTCGCGACGTGTGATGTCCCTTCAAAGGCACCATACCAAACCATGCCGACCTACCTGCGCCGATGGTATGTGCGAACTGCAGAGACTAAGAACCCGAGGTGTGTTTTTGTAGGACGTGTACGGAGCATGCGCGCTACGTGTAAGTGTATTGGCAGTCGTGCTGACAATGAATTGAATGACCAGCCTAATTTGAATAGATCAAGGTATTGAAAAGACCAGCGAGGAAGGAGTAAACCAATACAGTTCAAGGCTGATTGTGAAAAAACCATAACCGTGACTTTGTACTTATTCACTACACCATTGCCACTGCTACATACATATACAGCCGCCATTTTCACAACCGAATCCACTTCAGGAATCTATTTAAACTACATTTTGGACATTTTTGCCGCACTTTAGGCCTACATCACACGGTATCAGCGCTCACTCTGTCTGCAACCTGGACGGTATTTAACACCGAAAGGTGAGGACAATTCTAGTCAAACGAAAGCCTTCCATTCATGCTAACTTATAGCGGCTAAAAGTCATTAAAGACGTCGATGAGTGATCACCGACAATCGTCAACTGCTATTAATAATTTTTAAAGGTTTTTGATCATTGAAAATGGCCTTGTAGTAGAAACTGTGACTGTGACAATTCACAGCATACTCGTTGATTTTATATTTGATCGAAAATACGTGTAGTTTTGAAAATGACTTTTTGTCGAAATGTTATTAGCTTCTATTCTGTATTGGAGCCCGAGTTTACTGCGCATTCTTTAATTCAACCGTTATTTAATACCAGGGCAATTACAAAATAAGCTGGATCATTGAATTATGTACTTTCTGATTTTTTAAGTAACTTGGGGGAAACTTAAGGACGATACTTTCACAATCCTCATTTGACTTCACCCACCATCTTCTTTCTTCCTTTCCCTGCCAATCTCGTCTCTTCACTACCTCCCTATTTCCAACTGCCTCACTGCTTTTATATTCCTCCTTACCCTTCCTCATCCCCTTCATCACACTCTTAGCGGCGTTACTAGGGACATCACATTCATAGCAATAGCACCATCACTTGTGGGGAATAAAAATTGCACATTTTAAATGTTTAAAGAGGTGCACTTTTCAATAACATTAAGCAAAACAGGGATACAAAATAGTTTTCGTACATTTATGAAAAATAAAAAAGATAAGGAAACAAAACATAATTCCTGAGTAATTTCAATGTCATGGTCTTTTTCTTTTTAAAATAAAGGCAAATACACATTTGCAAACATCAAAAAAAGAAATTACAAAATTATTAGGAAATATCTTACTGGACTGTTAGTGAATGATCAGTCTCAAGCATCCCGGAGATCATGACACCTGATGTGCTGTCATTTTTAAGAAAAGTGGATTTCTTTGTCAATTCCAACGATAATCGTCTGACTATCATTGTTAAAAAAAACACAGACTTTCGTGTAAATACTGCCCCAATGTACCGTCAGTTAGTCCACATTTTGTTTATAATCGGTTAAACATGTAAACGTGCACAGATGCAAGCACTCTGGTCTGGTTCCCTAAACTAACAATCTATAAAATGCTCCGTTTTGTCTGAATTAGGGTCAGGGAACCAGACTACAAGAACGGCACTGTTTTCTGATTTTCTCATTATTTATGAACACACTGTAAACAGTGTAAACATAACTGTAAACATATCAGTGTATCAACATCATATTTTAAATAAAATACTAACCCCCAAATCCATCCATTTCTGGAAATTACAGCAAAAGCAATTGTTGGATATTCCCTTCAAAAACAAACAAATAGTGAGCAAATGTGAGTGGACTTTTTCACGGTAAAATTGACGTCAATATTTGCGACCGGAAGGCGAGATGAAATTTCTATAAGCGGCTATGATGTCAATAATCGCGACGTGCGATGTCCCTTCAAACGCACCATACCAAACCATACCGTACCATACAACATTTGCTGTTGCTGTAATTTTCAGAAATAAATGGATTTGGAGGATTAGTGTGTTATAGAAAATACTGTTAAACTGACTTGCTTCACGTTTTGGGCTTGTAGACGCTGGAAAATCCAAGAAAACCTATCATGTTCGCGTAGTCTGGTTCCCTGACCCCACTTAAAATGAAACAGAGCAATTAATTCACTTGGGGAATTGTAAGGTCGGAGAATCAGTCTAGCTGGCTTGTACCCCTTCACAGGTGTGTAATCAGTTGCAAAGAAAAGTCAGAATAACTAAATATGAAAAATTGAGAATAGTTTTTGAAAAAAAACAGTTTTCTCCAACGCTGGTTGGCCGACCAGCATTGGAAAAATACAGTTTTTCTTGAAAATTTCAGCACACCAGGAGCCACGATTTTAAAGGATGATTTGGACTGTCAGTCCCTAACAATTCAGTAAGGTATTTCGTGATAATGAGATCATTTCGTTTTTTGATGTTTGCAAATGTTGTATCTTCCCTTTAACCTACCTGTGCCGATGTTCCTTGCGACCTACACTGACTGGTACTGGAAGCGTTGCGTTTCTGGAGGACGTGTACAGAACATGTATGGGGAGTCATGTTGACAATGAATTCGTCGCCGTTTTTACGAACCGGCGAAACAAGCATTTCACGTAAAAACTAGATTTCGAGAAAATCGCTTTCAAAGTTATACAAGTTTTCAGATGACAAATTTTATAGTTTAACATTCACAATTTCGGCTGATATTTTGCAGGTCAACTCCACAGAAGGTGTTTTTAATAATACACCTACGGGTTAGATTCATAATCGGAATTCTAAGTTTTTCGGTTCGTAAATCCATTTTTTTAATGTGCTTTTGTATGATGTAAGTTGTGAGAGCTTTTTACGAACTGGCGCTCGTACTATTTTATCACTTCGGCAATCACACAGGTCTTTTTTAATTGTTTACGTCATGCTTTCAGACCGGAGAGAGAGATGCGTGATATTTTTTTCACGGTAAAATTGACGCGTCAAACTTTGCGACCGGAGGGTGATAGGTAATCTTTTTCACGCAAGTATGGACGTCAATATTTGCGACGTGTGATGTCCCTTCAAAGGCACCATACCAAACCATACCAACCTACCTGCGCCGATGGTATGTACGAACTGCAGAGACTAAGAACCCGAGGTGTGTTTTTGTAGGACGTGTACGGACATGCGCGCTACGTGTAAGTGTATTGGCAGTCGTGCTGACAATGAATTGAATGAACAGCCTAATTTGAATAGATCATGGTATTGAAAAGACCAGCGAGGAAGTAACCAATACAGTTCAAGGCTGATTGTGAAAAAGCCATAACCGTGACTTTGTACTTATGCACTACACCATTGCCACTGCTACATACATATACAGCCGCCATTTTTCACAACCGAATCCACTTCAGGAATCTATTTAAACTACATTTTGGACATTTTTGCCGCACTTTAGGCCTACATCACACAGTATCAGCGCTCACTCTGTCTGCAACCGGGACGGTATTTAACACCGAAAGGTGAGGACAATTCTAGTCAAACGAGAGCCTTCCATTCATGCTAACTTATAGAGGCAACAAGTCATTAAAGACGTCGATGAATGATCACCGACAATCGTCAACTGCTGTTAATAATTTTTTTAAGGTTTTCGATCATTAAAAATGGCCTTGTAGTAGAAACTGTGACTGTGGCAATTCACAGCATACTCGTTGATGTTATATTTGATCGAAAATACGTGTAGTTTTGAAAATGACTTTTTGTCGAAATGTTATTAGCTTCTTTTCTGTATTGGAGCCCGAGTTTACTGCGCATTCTTTAATTCAACCGTTTTTTAATACCAGGGCAATTACAAAATAAGCTGATCATTGAATTACTTACTTTCTGATTTTTTAAGTAAATTGGAGGAAACTTAAGGACGATACTTTCACAATCCTCTTTTGACTTCACCCACCACGTCCTTTGTTGCTTCCTCTGCCAATCTCGTCTCTTCACTACCTCCCTATTTCCAACTGCCTCACTGCTTTTATATTCCTCTTTACCCTTCCTCATCCCCTTCATCACACTCTTAGCGGCATCACATTCATAGCAATAGCACCATCACTTGTGGGGAATAAAAATTGCACATTTTAAATGTTTAAAGAAGTGCACTTTTCAATAAAATTAAGCAAAACAGGGATACAAAATAGTTTTCATACATTTATGAAAAATAAAAAAGATAAGGAAACAAAACATAATTCCTGAGTAATTTCAATGTCATGGTCTTTTTCTTTTTTAAAATAAAGGCAAATACACATTTGCAAACATCAAAAAAAAAAATTACAAAATTATTAGGAAATATCTTACTGGACTGTTAGTGAATGATCAGTCTCAAGCATCCCGGAGATCATGACACCTGATGTGCTGTCATTTTCAAGAAAAGTGGATTTCTTTGTCAATTCCAACGATAATCGTCTGACTATCATTGGTAAAAAAAACACAGACTTTCGTGTAAATACTGCCCCAATGTACCGTCAGTTAGTCCACATTTTGTTTATAATCGGTTAAACATGTTAACGTGCACAGATGCAAGCACTCTGGTCTGGTTCCCTAAACTTACAATCTATTAAATGCTCCGTTTTGTCTGAATTAGGGTCAGGGAACCAGACTACAAGAACGGCACTGTTTTCTGATTTTCTCATTATTTATGCACACACTGTAAACAGTGTAAACATAACTGTAAACACATCAGTGTATCAACATCATATTTTTAATAAAATACTAACCCCCAAATCCATCCATTTCTGGAAATTACAGCAAAAGCAATAGTTGTATATTCCCTTCAAAAGCAAACAAATAGTGAGCAAATATGAGTGGACTTTTTCACGGTAAAATTGACGTCAACATTTGCGACCGGAATGCGAGATGAAATTTCTATAAGCGGCTATGATGTCAATATTCGCGACGTGCGATGTCCCTTCAAACGCACCATACCAAACCATACCGTACCATACAACTTTTTCTGTTGCTGTAATTTTCAGAAATAATGGATTTGGAGGATTAGTGTGTTATAGAAAATATTGTTAAACTGACTTGCTTCACGTTTTGGGCTTGTAGACGCTGGAAAATCCAAGAAAACCTATCATGTTCGCGTAGTCTGGTCCCCTGACCCCACTTAAAATGAAACAGAGCAATTAATTCACTTGGGGAATTGTAGGCTTAGAGAATCAGTCTAGCAGGATTGTACCCCTTCACAGGTGTGTAATCAATTGCAAAGAAAAGTCAGAATAACTAAGTATGAAAACTAAAGAACACTTTTTGAAAAAACCAGTTTTCTCCAACGCTGGTTGGCCGACCAGCATTGGAAAAATACAGTTTTTCTTGAAAATGTCAGCACACCAGGAGCCACGATTTTAAAGGATGATTTGGACTGTCAGTCCCTAACAATTCAGTAAGGTATTTCGTGATAATGAGATCATTTCGTTTTTTGATGTTTGCAAATGTTGTATCTTCCCTTTAACCTACCTGTGCCGATGTTCCTTGCGACCTGCACTGACTGGTACCGGAAGCGTTGCGTTTCTGGAGGACGTGTACAGAACATGTATGGGGAGTCATGTTGACAATGAATTCGTCGCCGTTTTTACGAACCGACCGGCGAAACAAGCATTTCACGTAAAAACTAGATTTCGAGAAAATCGCTTTCAAAGTTATACAAGTTTTCAGATGACAAATTTTATAGTTTAACATTCACAATTTCGGCTGGAATTTTGCAGGTCAACTCCACAGAAGGTGTTTTTAATAATACACCTACGGGTTAGATTCATAATCGGAATTCTAGTGGAGAAAATGAACTCTAAACAAGTTTTTCGGTTCGTAAAACCATTTTTTTAAATGTGCTTTTGTATGATGTACGTTGCGAGAGCTTTTTACGAACTGGCGCTCGTACTATTTTATCACTTCGGCAAACACGCAGGTCTTTTTTAATTGTTTAAGTCATGATTTCAGACCGGAGAGAGAGATGCGTGATATTTTTTTTCACGGTAAAATTGACGCGTCAAAATTTGCGACCGGAGGGTGATAGGTAATCTTTTTCACGCAAATTTGGACGTCAATATTCGCGACGTGTGATGTCCCTTCAAAGGCACCCTACCAAACCATACCAACCTACCTGCGCCGATGGTATGTACGAACTGCAGAGACTAAGAACCCGAGGTGTGTTTTTGTAGGACGTGTACGGACATGCGCGCTACGTGTAAGTGTATTGGCAGTCGTGCTGACAATGAATTGAATGAACAGCCTAATTTGAATAGATCATGGTATTGAAAAGACCAGCGAGGAAGGAATGAACCAATACAGTTCAAGGCTGATTGTGAAAAAGCCATAACCGTGACTTTGTACTTATTCACTACACCATTGCCACTGCTGCATACATATACAGCCGCCATTTTTCACAACCGAATCCACTTCAGAAATCTATTTAAACTACATTTTGGACATTTTTGCCGCACTTTAGGCCTACATCACACGGTATCAGCGCTCACTCTGTCTGCAACCGGGACGGTATTTAACACCGAAAGGTGAGGACAATTCTAGTCAAACGAAAGCCTTCCATTCATGCTAACTTATAGCGGCAACAAGTCATTAAAGACGTCGATGAATTATCACCGACAATCGTCAACTGCTGTTAATAATTTATTTAAGGTTTTCGATCATTGAAAATGGCCTTGTAGTAGAAACTGTGACTGTGGCAATTCACAGCATACTCGTTGATGTTATATTTGATCGAAAATACGTGTAGTTTTGAAAATGACTTTTTGTCGAAATGTTATTAGCTTCTTTTCTGTATTGGAGCCCGAGTTTACTGCGCATTCTTTAATTCAACCGTTATTTAATACCAGGGCAATTACAAAATAAGCTGATCATTGAATTACTTACTTTCTGATTTTTTAAGTAAATTGGGGGAAACTTATGGACGATACTTTCACAATCCTCTTTTGACTTCTCCCACCACGTCCTTTGTTGCTTCCTCTGCCAATCTCGTCTCTTCACTACCTCCCTATTTCCAACTGCCTCACTGCTTTTATATTCCTCTTTACCCTTCCTCATCCCCTTCATCACACTCTTAGCGGCATCACATTCAGAGCAATAGCACCATCACTTGTGGGGAATAAAAATTGCACATTTTAAATGTTTAAAGAAGTGCACTTTTCAATAAAATTAAGCAAAACAGGGATACAAAATAGTTTTCATACATTTATGAAAAATAAAAAAGATAAGGAAACAAAACATAATTCCTGAGTAATTTCAATGTCATGGTCTTTTTCTTTTTTGAAATAAAGGCAAATACACATTTGCAAACATCAAAAAAAAAATTACAAAATTATTAGGAAATATCTTACTGGACTGTTAGTGAATGATCAGTCTCAAGCATCCCGGAGATCATGACACCTGATGTGCTGTCATTTTCAAGAAAAGTGGATTTCTTTGTCAATTCCAACGATAATCGTCTGACTATCATTGGTAAAAAAAAACACAGACTTTCGTGTAAATACTGCCCCAATGTACCGTCAGTTAGTCCACATTTTGTTTATAATCGGTTAAACATGTAAACGTGCACAGATGCAAGCACTCTGGTCTGGTTCCCTAAACTTACAATCTATAAAATGCTCCGTTTTGTCTGAATTAGGGTCAGGAAACCAGACTATAAGAACGGCACTGTTTTCTGATTTTCTCATTATTTATGAACACACTGTAAACAGTGTAAACATAACTGTAAACACATCAGTGTATCAACATCATATTTTTAATAAAATACTAACCCCCAAATCCATCCATTTCTGGAAATTACAGCAAAACCAATAGTTGTATATTCCTTTCAAAAGCAAACAAATAGTGAGCAAATATGAGTGGACTTTTTCACGGTAAAATTGACGTCAACATTTGCGACCGGAATGCGAGATGAAATTTCTATAAGCGGCTATGATGTCAATATTCGCGACGTGCGATGTCCCTTCAAACGCACCATACCAAACCATACCGTACCATACTACTTTTGCTGTTGCTGTAATTTTCAGAAATAATGGATTTGGAGGATTAGTGTGTTATAGAAAATATTGTTAAACTGACTTGCTTCACGTTTTGGGCTTGTAGACGCTGGAAAATCCAAGAAAACCTATCATGTTCGCGTAGTCTGGTCCCCTGACCCCACTTAAAATGAAACAGAGCAATTAATTCACTTGGGGCATTGTAGGCTTAGAGAATCAGTCTAGCAGGATTGTACCCCTTCACAGGTGTGTAATCAATTGCAAAGAAAAGTCAGAATAACTAAGTATGAAAACTAAAGAACACTTTTTGAAAAAACCAGTTTTCTCCAACGCTGGTTGGCCGACCAGCATTGGAAAAATACAGTTTTTCTTGAAAATGTCAGCACACCAGGAGCCACGATTTTAAAGGATGATTTGAACTGTCAGTCCCTAACAATTCAGTAAGGTATTTCGTGATAATGAGATCATTTCGTTTCTTGATGTTTGCAAATGTTGTATCTTCCCTTTAACCTACCTGTGCCGATGTTCCTTGCGACCTGCACTTACTGGTACCGGAAGCGTTGCGTTTCTGGAGGGCGTGTACAGAACATGTATGGGGAGTCATGTTGACAATGAATTCGTCGCCGTTTTTACGAACCGACCGGCGAAACAAGCATTTCACGTAAAAACTAGATTTCGAGAAAATCGCTTTCAAAGTTATACAAGTTTTCAGATGACAAATTTTATAGTTTAACATTCACAATTTCGGCTGGAATTTTGCAGGTCAACTCCACAGAAGGTGTTTTTAATAATACACCTACGGGTTAGATTCATAATCGGAATTCTAGTGGAGAAAATGAACTCTAAACAAGTTTTTCGGTTCGTAAATCCAATTTTTTAAATGTGCTTTTGTATGATGTACGTTGCGAGAGCTTTTTACGAACTGGCGCTCGTACTATTTTATCACTTCGGCAAACACGCAGGTCTTTTTTAATTGTTTACGTCATGATTTCAGACCGGAGAGAGAGATGCGTGATATTTTTTTTCACGGTAAAATTGACGCGTCAAAATTTGCGACCGGAGGGTGATAGGTAATCTTTTTCACGCAAATTTGGACGTCAATATTCGCGACGTGTGATGTCCCTTCAAAGGCACCATACCAAACCATACCAACCTACCTGCGCCGATGGTATGTACGAACTGCAGAGACTAAGAACCCGAGGTGTGTTTTTGTAGGACGTGTACGGACATGCGCGCTACGTGTAAGTGTATTGGCAGTCGTGCTGACAATGAATTGAATGAACAGCCTAATTTGAATAGATCATGGTATTGAAAAGACCAGCGAGGAAGGAGTAAACCAATACAGTTCAAGGCTGATTGTGAAAAAACCATAACCGTGACTTTGTACTTATTCACTACACCATTGCCACTGCTACATACATATACAGCCGCCATTTTCACAACCGAATCCACTTCAGGAATCTATTTAAACTACATTTTGGACATTTTTGCCGCACTTTAGGCCTACATCACACGGTATCAGCGCTCACTCTGTCTGCAACCTGGACGGTATTTAACACCGAAAGGTGAGGACAATTCTAGTCAAACGAAAGCCTTCCATTCATGCTAACTTAGAGCGGCTAAAAGTCATTAAAGACGTCGATGAATTATCACCGACAATCGTCAACTGCTATTAATAATTTTTAAAGGTTTTTGATCATTGAAAATGGCCTTGTAGTAGAAACTGTGACTGTGGCAATTCACAGCATACTCGTTGATTTTATATTTGATCGAAAACACGTGTAGTTTTGAAAATGACTTTTTGTCGAAATGTTATTAGCTTCTTTTTTGTATCGGAGCCCGAGTTTACTGCGCATTCTTTAATTCAACCGTTATTTAATACCAGGGCAATTACAAAATAAGCTGGATCATTGAATTATGTACTTTCTGATTTTTTAAGTAACTTGGGGGAAACTTAAGGATGATACTTTCACAATCCTCATTTGACTTCACCCACAATCTTCTTTCTTCCTTTCCCTGCCAATCTCGTCTCTTCACTACCTCCCTATTTCCAACTGCCTCACTGCTTTTATATTCCTCCTTACCCTTCCTCATCCCCTTCATCACACTCTTAGCGGCGTTACTAGGGACATCACATTCATAGCAATAGCACCATCACTTGTGGGGAATAAAAATTGCACATTTTAAATGTTTAAAGAAGTGCACTTTTCAATAAAATTAAGCAAAACAGGGATACAAAATAGTTTTCATACATTTATGAAAAATAAAAAAAATAAGGAAACAAAACATAATTCCTGAGTAATTTCAATGTCATGGTCTTTTTTTTTTTAAATAAAGGCAGATACACATTTGCAAACATCAAAAAAAGAAATTACAAATTATTAGGAAATATCTTACTGGACTGTTAGTGAATGATCAGTCTCAAGCATCCCGGAGATCATGACACCTGATGTGCTGTCATTTTCAAGAAAAGTGGATTTCTTTGTCAATTCCAACGATAATTGTCTGACTATCATTGTTAAAAAAAACACAGACTTTCGTGTAAATACTGCCCCAATGTACCGTCAGTTAGTCCACATTTTGTTTATAATCGGTTAAACATGTAAACGTGCACAGATGCAAGCACTTTGGTCTGGTACCCTAAACTAACAATCTATAAAATGCTCCGTTTTGTCTGAATTAGGGTCAGGAAACCAGACTACAAGAACGGCACTGTTTTCTGATTTTCTCATTATTTATGAACACACTGTAAACAGTGTAAACATAACTGTAAACATATCAGTGTATCAACATCATATTTTTAATAAAATACTAACCCCCAAATCCATCCATTTCTGGAAATTACAGCAAAACCAATAGTTGTATATTCCCTTCAAAAACAAACAAATAGTGAGCAAATGTGAGTGGACTTTTTCACGGTAAAATTGACGTCAATATTTGCGACCGGAAGGCGAGATGAAATTTCTATAAGCGGCTATGATGTCAATATTCGCGACGTGCGATGTTCCTTCAAACGCACCATACCAAACCATACCGTACCATACAACATTTGCTGTTGCTGTAATTTTCAGAAATAAATGGATTTGGAAGATTAGGGTGTTATAGAAAATACTGTTAAACTGACTTTCTTCACGTTTTGGGCTTGTAGACGCTGGAAAATCCAAGAAAACCTATCATGTTCGCGTAGTCTGGTTCCCTGACCCCACTTAAAATGAAACAGAGCAATTAATTTACTTGGGAAATTGTAGGCTCAGAGAATCAGTTTAGCAGGCTTGTACCCCTTCACAGGTGTGTAATCAATTGCAAAGAAAAGTCAGAATAACTAAGTATGAAAACTAAAGAACAGTTTTTGAAAAAAAAACCCGTTTTCTCCAACGCTGGTTGGCCGACCAGCATTGGAAAAATACAGTTTTTCTTGAAAATGTCAGCACACCAGGAGCCACGATTTTAAAGGATGATTTGGACTGTCAGTCCCTAACAATTAGTAAGGTATTTCGTGATAATTAGATCATTTCGTTTTTTGATGTTTGCAAATGTTGCATCTTTCCTTTAACCTACCTGTGCCGATGTTCCTTGCGACCTGCACTGACTGGTACCGGCAGCGTTGCGTTTCTGGAGGACGTGTACAGAACATGTATGGGGAGTCATGTTGACAATGAATTCGTCGCCGTTTTTACGAACCTGCGAAAGAAGCATTTCACGTAAAAACTAGATTTCGAGAAAATCGCTTTCAAAGTTATACAAGTTTTCAGATGACAAATTTTATAGTTTAACATTCACAATTTCGGCTGATATTTTGCAGGTCAACTCCACAGAAGGTGTTTTTAATAATACACCTACGGGTTAGATTCATAATCGGAATTCTAGTGGAGAAAATGAACTCTAAACAAGTTTTTCGGTTCGTAAATCCATTTTTTTAATGTGCTTTTGTATGATGTACGTTGTGAGAGCTTTTGACGAACTTGCGCTCGTACTATTTTATCACTTCGGCAAACACAGGTCTTTTTTAATTGTTTACGTCATGCTTTCAGACCGGAGAGAGAGATGCGTGATATTTTTTTACACGGTAAAATTGACGCGTCAAAATTTGCGACCGGAGGGTGATAGGTAATCTTTTTCACGCAAGTATGGACGTCAATATTGGCGACGTGTGATGTCCCTTCAAAGGCACCATACCAAACCATACCAACCTACCTGCGCCGATGGTATGTACGAACTGCAGAGACTAAGAACCCGAGGTGTGTTTTTGTAGGACGTGTACGGACATGCGCGCTACGTGTAAGTGTATTGGCAGTCGTGCTGACAATGAATTGAATGAACAGCCTAATTTGAATAGATCATGGTATTGAAAAGACCAGCGAGGAAGGAATGAACCAATACAGTTCATGCTGATTGTGAAAAAGCCATAACCGTGACTTTGTACTTATTCACTACACCATTGCCACTGCTACATACATATACAGCCGCCATTTTTCACAACCGAATCCACTTCAGGAATCATTTAAACTACATTTTGGACATTTTTGTCGCACTTTAGGCCTACATCACACGGTATCAGCGCTCACTCTGTCTGCAACCGGGACGGTATTTAACACCGAAAGGTGAGTACAATTCTAGTCAAACGAAAGCCTTCCATTCATGCTAACTTATAGCGGCAACAAGTCATTAAAGACGTCGATGAATTATCACCGACAATCGTCAACTGCTATTAATAATTTTTTTAAGGTTTTCGATCATTGAAAATGGCCTTGTAGTAGAAACTGTGACTGTGGCAATTCACAGCATACTCGTTGATTTTATATTTGATCGAATATACGTGTAGTTTTGAAAATGACTTTTTGTCGAAAAGTTATTAGCTTCTATTCTGTATTGGAGCCCGAGTTTACTGCGCATTCTTTTATTTAACCGTTATTTAATACCAGGGCAATTACAAAATAAGCTGATCATTGATTTATTGACTTTCTGATTTTTTAAGTAAATTGGGGGAAACTTAAGGACGATACTTTCACAATCCTCATTTGACTTCACCCACCATCTTCTTTCTTCCTTTCCCTGCCAATCTCGTCTCTTCACTACCTCCCTATTTCCAACTGCCTCACTGCTTTTATATTCCTCCTTACCCTTCCTCATCCCCTTCATCACACTCTTAGCGGCGTTACTAGGGACATCACATTCATAGCAATAGCACCATCACTTGTGGGGGATAAAAATTGCACATTTTAAATGTTTAAAGAAGTGCACTTTTCAATAAAATTAAGCAAAACAGGGATACAAAATAGTTTTCATACATTTATGAAAAACAAAAAAAGATAAGGAAACAAAACATAATTCCTGAGTAATTTCAATGTCATGGTCTTTTTTTTTTTTAAAATAAAGGCAATCACACATTTGCAAACATCAAAAAAAGAAATTACAAATTATTAGGAAATATCTTACTGGGCTGTTAGTGAATGATCAGTCTCAAGCATCCCGGAGATCATGACACCTGATGTGCTGTCATTTTCAAGAAAAGTGGATTTCTTTGTCAATTCCAACGATAATCGTCTGACTATCATTGGTAAAAAAACACAGACTTTCGTGTAAATACTGTGTCGAAACCGACCCCTGACACTATTTGTGGCGGAACCGGTGATTGGCAGAACCCAGGGGGACTGGTCTTCTTTATCCCAGGACTCTAGCCAACTCCTATTATCCCACAAAAATATTGATTAACCTTGCGCAAGGATGAGCGGTTACCCTGACGCAAGGGGGGATATAGTTAACAAACGGCGGAATAAGCCTAGGGGCAGTTCGTTTGGTGGAAATATACTACCGTTTTGTGATTGCTTGACTCAAATGCGAACAGAGCACTAATTAATTATAATAACCTTCACAATGATCCAAATAATTATCACAGAGACAAATGTTTTCAAGGACGATCAATAATTGGTCTTATTCTCCGATCAGCTATTCAATAATCTTTACATACACAATCAATCAATTTACACACTTATAATACACAGTTGTAATATTTCCTAATATCACAAATAAGGGTGAACTGCACCCGTTAGAATGATAAAGGGTTACAATAAGCATCACGTGGTCAACTGCACCACGTACAAAGTAAACGGGTATATTAAATCTCGGTGGTCAACTGCACCACTTACTAATAAACTTGGCGTCTCTACTTAATACAAATCTGTAGTCTAATTACCCTCACACAGAATTAGTGAACCTGAACCTGGCTCAGTTCAGTGGAAGCAAAATTCAACAGGACCTCAATTACCCCTACACATATATGTAGTAGACCTCAATTACCCTTACACAGAATTAATGAGCCTTATAGTTACCCTCACAGAGATTAATGTGGACCGCAATTATCCTTACACAGATTTAGCGGAAGTGAGCTTAAAGTGTACCTCACAGGAACTCAGGGTAGAGTCAACCGGTCAGGCAATTTTGTCCAGTGGTTATGCGATCACCTCAGCAGTCAGGCCCACCGTTCCGGTGTCCAACAGACTACAAGCAATTCCACACAACCCTCCCTTTTGTTCCAACACTTATCCAAACCCACTAATTAATCTTATTCCAGAGTTAAACTAAACTGAAATTGTAATAACAGTTGTCTCAACTACTCCGCAGTCTTAATACACAAACTGCTGCACAACTGATCGCACTGAAGCTCACCTAAGCTCCTTTGATCTGGTCGCTGCAATTTTTCCGGCCACGGCTCGCGTCGTCGGCTCTTGTTGTTTTCCTGAGATAATAACAGTTATGTTAGTCTCAACGCCATCTTCCGAACTGCCCGGGCGATGTCGCAACACCACGCTAAATCGCCCAGACCTGTGCAATGCGCGTCTGTGATTGGACAAGGCGCGCACTAGTAATATTAATGCTCTCGACGCGCATAAATAATTCATGAGTTAGACTTGCTGCAGTCTGTACTACCCTGTTTCGCCACACAGCCCCAGCAAAGCTTAATCCGTCCCGGATTAAGTAGCTTAATTAAAATTATGCGAAACAGGCCTGAATAAATTTATACAATTATAAAATCTACTTTTTTTAATACAAAGAAAATATGTGAGGTTCACTCACACGACCACTGTCGTGTGAGGTTTACTCGACCTCACGTACCGCCTAAAATTAACATGAATCAAAGTTATCATACAAGTTCAAATGATCCTCACACCTGTGAGGTCTACATATTTATTCAATTATAACACACACAATTGTGTAAGGTCCACTGGACCTCACTACTTAAATATTTACATAAAGATGTCCTTGAAATCCTCTTTTTTTGTTTTTCTTTATAAACAACACACACAAAAAGTGATAACATATAAAAGTGATGAAGTACAAAAATATATGAACTTACAAGATATTAAACTTTATAAAACGCTTCTCTTTTCTTTCCTTGTTGTGTACATCAGTGTAAATTATGGAGCATCGCAACTATTTCAAAATAACTGTTGGCAATCAATACAAATCACGAATATAAACAAATAATCTCAAAGATTACTTCTACTTATAAGAGTTCGGCTGATTAATTGGCTGATCGTTCCTCGTTGATTAGGCTCACTCAGGCAGGTTGTACTTGTTGGCGTCCACCGGCTTCTGGTATTTGTGGGTTGTCACCTCTTCGTGGACCAACTGACCATCAATGTACGTCTTCTTGAAGACCCTCTCCTCCACAATGGCGACCTTCATGCGCTTGGCTGGGGGCTCGTCTGGTTCAGATCCAGCCTGGGTGATTGGACTTAATGGCGGCATAGATGGGGAACCTGGCGAGGGGGGTCTCGCTCTGCCCTCATCCTGCTCAGGAGGGACCTCGGCTTGCCGCTGATCCGGATGATGGGGAACTTCTTCCCACTAAGGGGGAAATGGGACACGGGGACAGGGTGATTACTGCTGCCCCTTTTGGGCTTACTGCTCGTGTTGGGCTCGCTGGTGGCCGACCTGCCGCCGCTGGAATCGGGGCCTCTACTTGCGGCCGACGCTTCCACTTCCCGGCAGCAATCTCCTATCAATTGCCACCGGCATGCTGATTCCTTCTTGCCCCTGCTGTCCTTCAACCAGGTCTTTCTTGACCTCGGCGAACTCCGCCATATTCTCTGGATGGCAAAACTTGTAGTGCCTCCGAAGGTTGTCCCGGCGCCTATCTCTGTAACTGCAACTCCTGCAGCTAAAAAACGATGGAGGGCCGTGGAGTAGTCTAAGGTGCCGCCAGAGACCTGACTTCGAGTTGAACGTTGCCTGGCACTGGTAGCAACTCTGCGGCATGCTTGATTTATGTCAACAAAACCCAAAAACAATACCATTTGGTTAGTGACACACTTTACCAGGTGACTAACCTAACTATCGGTATCGGGCGGGAAGTCTGCGTTCTCTCAGGGGATTTCTTCTTCGAATTTCCCTTGGGCTACCTACAACCTCCTCCCCTTCCCCACTACTGCTAGGATCAACATTGTGCGCCTCAGGAGGCTCAACACTCATTTGTTCCTTTTGACCAGTAGACATGGCATCTGGAACCTCGGTCACCGGTTCTCCAACCAACGGTTCTTCATTCACCCTTTCACCAACATCAACTGGGTCAGAAACTTCTTCTGTCTCCGCCATTATTGGTTCCTCCACCACTTCGTGGCTAACTTCAGTGCAATCAGAAATTTCTTCTGGTTTCACCAGTTGTTCCTCAGCCATGTCAGGCTCAAACATCCACTGTTTTAGGTTTTCACCAGTGTATGGCTTGAGCCTATCCCCGTGGACAACAGAAGCCTTACCGCCAGGCTTCATCTGGATCCGGTAGGTGACATCGGAGAGTCTCTTACCACCAAGTAGGGTCCTACCCATCGAAGTTCGAGCTTCTGGGATCTCCCCTACTTTTTTGCTTTGTTGTACAACCAGGCGAACTGGCCTTGCTTTAGGCCTTCGCCGTGTACCCTCCGATCGTAATCTCACTTCTGGTTCCTGGCACTCTGCCTTAGGCACTCTCTGGCCCTGCCATGAGCCTCTTGCAGATTCTGCCGCAACCTCTGAGCGAAATCTGTCGCTGTTGTGTCCTCTACTGTAGGACCCTCAACCAGCAAATCGACTGGGAGCCTGGTCTCCCTCCCAAGCATCATCATGTTTGGAGACTCGCCAGTTGACTCTTGGGGAGTGCACCGGTAAGCATAACATGCATACGGTAAACACTCATCCCAGTCACGCTGTCTCCTCCTTGGTTCAAGTATCACGGCGACCATGTTGACCAATGTCTTGTTGAAGCGTTCAACCATTCCATCGGACTTGGGGTTGTACGCTGTGGTTCTCGTTTTGGAAATCCCCATCAGGACCTTACACATCTCGCTAAACACGGCCGACTCGAAGTTTGTCCCCTGATCGGAATGCAATTCCAAGGGAATGCCAAACCGACAGACAAACTCACTGACAGACTTGTTCGCCACCGTCTCTGCCTTAGCATCAGGCAGAGCGTACGCCTCCATCCATTTGGAGCAGTAGTCTCCGACTACCATAACCCAGACGTTGCCACTGTCGCTCCGGGGCAGTGGCCCCAGCAAGTCCACGGCCACCCTCTCCATGGGCTCGCCCATCAAATACTGTTGGAGCGGAGAAACTCTCCTCTTTATAGGAGATTTCCGCCTGCCACACAGCTCACAACGTCTTATGAATGACCTCACGTCTGCGGTCATTCCCGTCGAATAGTATCGGAACTTGACTTTGGCCAAAGTCTTTTTGACACCAAGATGGCCACTAGTCCGACCACCATGTAGCTCTTGAAGTACGACCTCTCTCAATCCCCCAGGAAGTACCAATCTCCACCTAAACAACGTCCCATCGTCGGACTCCCAGTTCCTATAAAGGACACCGTCCCGCACCTCCAGCTGGTCTCATAAGGACCAGAGGGTCTTGTGCGCCGAGGAGGCGGCCGACACAGTCTCCCAACTGGGACGACTGCACGACTCCTCCTTTGCCATAACAAGCCAACCAATACTAGGATCACTTAGCTGTGCCTCTCTGACTGCACTCCTAGGCAAATGTGGTTGGGCAAAGATGCCCCTCACACTCGCCTCAGGAATTGGAAAGTCAGAGCCAACCTCTTGGTGACCCTCACCAACCTCATCGGTGTTGGAAACTTTGGCATCATCCGATGCCTCGACACCCTCCGGCGCTTCATCCGCGTCGGAACGACCACATTGCTTGCAGGCCTTCCGGGACAACCCGTCAGCATTTCCATGCTTACGCCCAGGCCTGTGTTGAATTGTCAGATCGTACTCGCTGATCACTTGGAGCCACCTCGCAAGCTGACCCTCGGGGTCCTAAAAATTAAGCAACCACCGGAGAACAGCGTGATCGGTTCGAAGTAAAACCTTCTGACCATACAAGTACTGTCTAAACTTCTTGAGGTAGACAACTACCGCTAGCAGTTCACGTCGAGTGACACAATAGTTCCTCTCTGCCTTGCTGAGTTTACGGCTCGCAAAGGCGAGGACATTCTCCTGCCCCTCATAGACCTGAGACAAAACTGCCCCTATTCCATCTCCACTAGCATCGGTATCGATGATGTAGTCACTGTCTGGAACGGGATATGCCAAAACAGGTGCGGTCTGCAACCTCTGTTTCAACTCTTCGAATGCCTGCTGACAAGCATCCGTCCAGTGAAACTCTCGTGACTTTTCAGTCAACGTATGCAAAGGTGTAGCTACCTCGGCAAAACCCCTGATAAACTTCCGATAATAGGAAGCGAGGCCTAAAAAGCTTCGAACTTCCTTGACACACTTAGGTGTTGGCCATTCGGCCACGGCCCGAACCTTCTCAGGATCGGTAGCCACACCTTCAGACGACACAATATGTCCCAAGTAGCCTACTGATCTCTGAAATAAGAAGCACTTACTAGGCTTCAACTTCAGACCAGCTTGCCTCAACCTTGAGAGAACGACTTTCAGTCGCTCTATCTCCTCTCTCACAGTCTTGCCAAATACAATGACATCATCCAGGTAAATGAGCAGAATCTCCCACTGAAGACCCGTCATCACCTTCTTCATCAACCTTTCAAACGTCGCAGGGGCGTTGCAAAGACCAAAAGGCATGCAACGCCACCTATACAACCCATTACGAAAAACGAAAGTGGATTTCTGGCTGGCGTCCTCGTCTAAGGCCACCTGCCAGTATCCCGACGCTAAATCAAGCGTCGAGAACCACTCGGCACCGGACAAAGCATCTAGTGTCTCGTCGATACGAGGGACAGGGTAAGCATCTTTAATTGTTACCCTATTCAAACCTCGATAGTCGACACAAAACCGTTTAGTCCCGTCCTTCTTTCGGACTAACACAACATTTGCAGCCCAGGGACTATCGGATGGTTCGATAACCCCTAGCTTCTGCAAATCCCCAATCTGCCTCATTATTTCCTCCTGATTACACAGGGGATGGCGCCTGGGCCTCTCCTTGATAGGCCACGCATCGCCAGTACGGATGTGATGCTTCACCGCATCAGTCCGCCCTATGTCACCCTCACCAGAAGAAAAAACATCCTAAAATTCCATCAGACACGACTTCACCTCGGCATGATACTCCTCAGGGAGGTTGACCTTACTCCGGTCATATAGATCATGCAGGTGATTGGGCAGGTCTCCATAGACCTCACACCCATGACCCTTATCAGGCAGAACTACGGCATCACCCTCGACTGCCGCAATTGTGCCTACGGTTGTCCCCCTCTTGACAACCCGTTGAATATCCGCAAGGGGAGACCCTCGGCTGTTGGCTCCACCAGCGACCGGCCTAAAAGTAGGCCTCGCTCAGCCAACTCGCCACCACCTTCTACAGGTTCTATGATTGCCAACTGTTCCCCTGCCTCACAGGCAGTCACTACCTCACCAGGTACGACAACCTCATGGCCAGCTGGAATCTCAGTAAATTCGGCCACCGACACCCGGCCAACGAACGGCTCTCCTGCACCACTTGTGCACTTCATCCGTTCTCCGTTTAACCTCAACTCAAGGCTTTGGAAATCTAAGTTACCTCCAGTAGGCAACAATAAATCCATGCCTAAAATGCCGTCATACTTGACATTAGCAAAAATGACACGAACCGGGTAAGCGGTCTTACCCAACTGTATGTCCACCCAGGCAGCGCCCATCACAGCCAGTGGGCTCCCATCAACCTGCTGAATGCTGGACTCTTCCGATTCCAGCACCGGCCTCTGTTCCTTGGCAATTCTATGGTAAACTCGACTCCTAACTAGTGTGTCTGTCGACCCTGAATCAACTAGGAACCTACACTTCGCTCCCCTCACAACACCATTAACAAACAACCCATACCTAGGCCGAGTACCACCGCTTGGCCGAGTGCCTACTGGCTCTCTGCCTTCTGGACCACGCCTCTTACTGGCTTTGTTTGTTCCTGACTCTTGCCCTCGCTTGGACCCTCTGAAATGCCCAGCCTGCCGCGGGCCCACCGGTCGGCTGGCTGGCGTTTCCCTGTGCCCATCTCTCCTTACGAGGTTTGGTACATTCCCGTTGAAATGACCAACCTCACCACAATTGAAACATTTGAACACACCCGGCGTTTTCCCTTCAGGCTTTGGTGAATGCCTCTGAAGAAACTTCGCCTTATCACCCTGAACTAGACCTTGCTTGGTAAGCCCTGCCAGAAGCTCAACCACTTGGTCTATCTTCTTTGACTACAAACCAGCACTTTCTTCTAGCTTTAGAAGTCGCCTCTCAGTGTCTGAATCCACTGCTCTTGCAAACTTTACAGGTTTGCCTTCGGCCCTCCTCTCGCTCTCGACTTTCTCAAAATTTTCGGTCTCAAGGGCAGCACGTATAGCTTCGTCCATGTTTTTGGGCGATCGCGATATACGCCTTCCCTAACGACCTGACTAGTCACCGCATCGACAAAATGGTTCTTCCCCAGGCGCTCCCATGCCTCGTCGGGGATTTCGGGGTAGGCCTTTAACGTTAAATCACGGATTGCCTGGCCCAACTCCTGAAGAGTTTCTTTAGGCCCCTGACGTCGGTGCCTAAACTCCACCAAATAATTTTCGGCCAGTCGTCCAGGACCGAATCTCTTCGACAAGACCTTCACAAGTTCACTATAAGTGAACTTCTTTGACCCATCGCCGAGAATACGGAGTGCCTCACCCTGGAAACAAGCAGCCAAAAATTCGGTCGCTTGCTCCTCACTCCACTGATTCACCTGCTTACACGCCTCAAAGTGGCGGTAATAATTGTTCCACAGAACCTTACCATTATACCGGTCGGGGGTAATTGTAGGCCTGCGAGGCCTTCCACCGTGAGGTTTACCGCCCACCTCGTCGCCTACCAACCGTGACTCCCATGGGCCCACTCCAGGCGAGTCAACCTCATCGACAACCTTGTTGGATTGCCCCACAGCGGGACTAGTTGCAAAACTCAGCAACTCACTGCGTAGAACTCGCTCCTTTTTAGCACAATCATCCTTATGGTCCAAGAAGGGATTGGTACAAGGACTACGCGTGGAAATAGATCTCATAGGTGTACTCTCAGCGCGTCTTGCCTCCCTAGTGACCAAATCAGGTGACGCACCAACACAGGAAAGCTTGGTTGCCTCTGAGGCATACCCGGAGGTATTCTCAGGCAACTTCCAACTAATCTCGGAATCAACCTCGACCAAAGGTGTAGCCCTACTCTCAGGGGTACCCTTTCTCACAAACTTTGGCTGTGCCCCCTTCTTGACAGACTCTAACTCCGAAGAAAGACGAGCTCCCTCCCACTTCAACCACTGAACCTCCATTCTCGAGCGGTTCAGCTCATAAAGGACAGAACCTTTGTCCCCCTCAACCGAGGAGACACCACCGCCCTTACTCATACTGACGTTTCCTCCTGACTAGGAATCTCAGTCTCCACCAGACTCACTACGCTTGGCCACTGACCACTCGGCGATAACGGTACCTCACCAGTAAACTCAGGCTGCGGGACAACTTGTCCAGGGCCTCCCGAATTTACCAAAACCTGCGTACCGATTACCACCCGTTGAATTCTCCGGGATCGGCAGTTGCTGTCTCACAGTGTTACCAATTATCCTCACAGTGTACCTCACTGAGGTCCACTCATTAACCAAAAGAAAAAATATCAACTACTCTTTATTTCTCTTTATTACAAGTTCACAACTTACAACAATTGAATTTATACAATCACAAAATATCCCACTTCTGACACCATTTGTGGCGAAACCGACCCCTGACACTATTTGTGGCGGAAACGGTGATTGGCAGAACCCAGGGGGACTGGTCTTCTTTATCCCAGGACTCTAGCCAACTCCTATTATCCCACAAAAATATTGATTAACCTTGCGCAAGGATGAGCGGTTACCCTGACGCAAGGGGGGATATAGTTAACGAACGGCGGACTAAGCCTAGGGGCAGTTCGTTTGGTGGAAATATACCACCGTTTTGTGATTGCTTGATTCAAATGTTAACAGAGCACTAATTAATTATGATAACCTTCACAATGATGCAAATAATTATCACAGAGAGAAATGTTTTCAAGGACGATCAATAATTGGTCTTATTCTCTGATCAACTATTCAATAATCTTTATATAAACAATCAATCAATTTACACACTTATATAATACACAGTTGTAATATTTCCTAATATCACAAATAAGGGTCAATTGCACCCGTTAGAATGATATAGGGTTACAATAAGCATCACGTGGTCAACTGCACCACGTACAAAGTAAACGGGTATATTAAATCTCGGAGGTCAACTGCACCACTTACTAATAAACTTGGCGTCTCTACTTAATACAAATCTGTAGTCTAATTACCCTCACACAGAATTAGTGAACCTGAACCTGGCTCAGTTCAGTGGAAGCAAAATTCAACAGGACCTCAATTACCCCTACACATATATGTAGTAGACCTCAATTACCCTTACACAGAATTAATGAGCCTTATAGTTACCCTCACAGAGATTAATGTGGACCGCAATTATCCTTACACAGATTTAGCGGAAGTGAGCTTAAAGTGTACCTCACAGAACTCAGGGTAGAGTCAACCGATCAGGCAATTTTGTCCAGTGGTTATGCGATCACCTCAGCAGTCAGGCCCACCGTTCCGGTGTTCAACAGACTACAAGCAATTCCACACAACCCAAAGTCCTCCCAGCCTTCAACCAATTATTTCCAACTCCTCCCTTTTGTTCAAACACTTATCCAAACCCACTAATTAATCTTATCCCCGAGTTAAACTAAACTAAAATTGTAATAACAGTTGTCTCAACTACTCCGCAGTCTTAATACACAAACTGCTGCACAACTGATCGCACTGAAGCTCACCTAAGCTCCTTTGATCTGGTCGCTGCAATTTTTCCGGCCACGGCTCGCGTCGTCGGCTCTTGTTGTTTTCCTGAGATAATAACAGTTATGTTAGTCTCGACGCCATCTTCCGAACTGCCCGGGCGATGTCGCAACACCACGCTAAATTGCCCAGACCTGTGCAAATGCGCGTCTGTGATTGGACAAGGCGCGCACTAGTAATATTAATGCTCTCGACGCGCATAAATAATTCATGAGTTAGACTTGCTGCAGTCTGTACTACCCTGTTTCGCCACAATACTGCCCCAATGTACCGTCAGTTAGTCCACATTTTGTTTATAATCGGTTAAACATGTAAACGTGCACAGATGCAAGCACTCTGGTCTGGTACCCTAAACTAACAATCTATAAAATGCTCCGTTTTGTCTGAATTAGGGTCAGGGAACCAGACTACAAGAACGGCACTGTTTTCTGATTTTCTCATTATTTATGAACACACTGTAAACAGTGTAAACATAACTGTAAACATATCAGTGTATCAACATCATATTTTTAATAAAATACTAACCCCCAAATCCATCCATTTCTGGAAATTACAGCAAAAGCAATAGTTGTATATTCCCTTCAAAAACAAACAAATAGTGAGCAAATGTGAGTGGACTTTTTCACGGTAAAATTGACGTCAATATTTGCGACTGGAAGGCGAGATGCAATTTCTATAAGCGGCTATGATGTCAATATTCGCGACGTGCGATGTCCCTTCAAACGCACCATACCAAACCATACCGTACCATACAACATTTGCTGTTGCTGTAATTTTCAGAAATAGATGGATTTGGAGGATTAGTGTGTTATATAAAATATTGTAAAACTGACTTGCTTCACGTTTTGGGCTTGTAGACGCTGGAAAATCCAAGAAAACCTATCATGTTCGTGTAGTCTGGTTCCCTGACCCCACTTAAAATGAAACAGAGCAATTAATTCACTTGGGGAATTGTAGGCTCAGAGAATCAGTCTAGCAGGCTTGTACCCCTTCACAGGTGTGTAATCAATTGCAAAGAAAAGTCAGAATAACTAAATATGAAAACTAAAGAACAGTTTTTGAAAAAAACCCAGTTTTCTCCAACGCTGGTTGGCCGACCAGCATTGGAAAAATACAGTTTTTCTTGAAAATGTCAGCGCACCAGGAGCCACGATTTTAAAGGATGATTTGGACTGTCAGTCCCCAACAATTCAGTTAGGTATTTCGTGATAATTAGATCATTTCGTTTTTTGATGTTTCCAAATGTTGTATCTTCCCTTTAACCTACCTGTGCCGATGTTCCTTGCGACCTGCACTGACTGGTACCGGAAGCGTTGCGTTTCTGGAGGACGTGTACAGAACATGTATGGGGAGTCATGTTGACAATGAATTGAATAAACAACCTAATTTGAATAGATCATGCATGGTATTTAATGGACCAGGGAGGAAGGAATAAACCAATATAGTTCAAGGCTGATTGTGAAAAGCCACACCGCAGGGTTAGTATAAGGTCATGGCAAAAGTCTGCTAAATGCGCTTCAAAAATCCGTCAAATTCACCAGATTTTCTCGAAATACACCTAAAAACCCTTTAAAATCACAAACTGATTCGTAGTACTGCCTTAATTAAGGTTCAAATTACATTATTAACAATTTATAGTCACATAAAGAGGTTATGAAATTATTGCGTAAATTTCAGGCAAAACGCGGTTGCGGCGTTCAAAAATCCGTCAAATTCACCAGATTTTCTCGAAATACACCTAAAAATCCTTTAAAATCACAAACTGATTCGTAGTACTGCCTTAATTAAGGTTCAAATTACATTATGAACAATTTATAGTCACATAAAGAGGTCATGAAATTATTGCGTAAATTTCAGGCAAAACGCGGTTGCGGCATGAAGTCCAGCTCCCAGTGAACCTCAGCGCCTAGACCAGCTAACCTGTCCCATTATGCAAGGGTTTGTTTGTAAAGATTGAAGATTTTTTAAACAAATGTACCATTTTTTTTCCAAATATGCTATGGTTTCTGTAAATAACCATTTTTGCAGAATTCTGCCAGAAATCTGCCAAAAATATACATGCTGTCAAATTTTCTGTCGAACTCGTTTTTTAAGAAAAACATCTTTCAAAGTTAGCTGGAAATCGGCTAAAACGATCACCCTGCCACACCGTGACAATGTACTTATTTAATCAGCCTCGACTCCAGGGGCGCGTGCTCGTTCCTTACACTAACCCCTGGCTGTGATGTTGACGTAGATGACGCTGAATGGCTATTCACAGCGTACTGCGCGGGCATTTCGAAGATTGCATGCCGGGCGCGCCCATAATGCGCTCGCGCTCGCGTGCTTAGCTTTGCACGTAACGTCACGTACGAAAAAAGTTATGATTCAAAAGTCCCGATGCCTGTACGATATGGATTATGTCAGCCGCGTTTTTCGCTAAAAAAAACCCCATGTATCTGTGGTTGTAAAGGCACAAAAGGGGTACGTACATTTAATACAAATCTTTGCTAATTAACACAATGTCCAAACGTTGTGTTTGAAAGGATTGATTCTTCAAAATCACAACTGTTTTAACATTTTAAAGATGGCGTCGGCACGTAAAACGGATAAACTGCAGCCCTAATTATAATGTACCGTATTTTGGCACATTTAAATTACACGATTCCAGGGGTTACGATCGCACAAGGCATGATGGGAAACAACATGGCGCTTCAAGATCGTACCCACGGGACACGAGGTTGTTATTTAATGGACCGATCCAGTAAGCTCCGCCCAGTGCGCACGTGGGCAAATTAACACGTGCTCCTCTCATACGCGCGTGCACGCATGTCGGACTTTAGTGCACGCACGTCGGGCATAAATCACGGCTGTGATTGGTCAGAACACCATGGGGCAATGCTTACTGGATCGGTCCATAGACCGCTTGCAGACGCGTTCGATCATCGACGCGCGAAGGCGCGCGACGCCATGTTGTGGGACAAGCGCATATCTATCCATGCACATTTTGTCCCACAACATGGCGTCGCGCACCTTCGCGCGTCAATTATCGAACGCGTCTGCAAGCGGTCTATAGAGAGGTTAAGTAAAGCGTTTTTACTGAACGCGTGCGGCGACGCGTACGGCAACGCGTACTGGAAGCTTCTTCCACATAGATATAGAATATCGGCAGCACGTCCACACCATAGATATAGAATAAAAAGACTAGATCGGCAGCGCGTCCACACGCGCGGACTTTCATGGTGACGAACGCAACGCCGTTTACGCGCACAGTGCGCAGCATAAGCGCTTACGCGTGGGCGCATCGCGTTAATATTCAGTACGCATTGCGGGCTTCGCGCGCGTTGAGCTTGGTCACGTGCTGGAGGAAAGATACATTTAGCTCCATTACTTTACGTTGATTTGTTGCGCGTCCACGAGGGACAACAAAAATGGCGGAGATTTATCGCACAGTGGATGGGCGCGTGTGGACGCGCTGCCGATCTAGTCTTTTTATTCTATATCTATGGTCCACACGCTCCCATTCACTGTGCGATAAATCTCCGCCAATTTGGTTGTCTCTTGTGGACGCGCAACAAATTAAAGATATAGTCCATCATTTGTAATTTGTGCATTTTGTTCGTTTGTAGCAACAAAAGTGTTCAAAATCTAATGAAGGATACTAAACAACTAACCTGATGAAGTTTCAGCTAAGCTTCAGCTGTATATTCCGAGAAAAACAGCATTCTAGGATCTCAATTTTAAATCAAAAGTTACCGAATCATGTTTTGAATTGTTTTGAATTGCAGCTTTACGCGACGTCGCGCACTGATCCGACGAATCATAGCAACCGCGCGCGCGTGTGCGTCGTGCCAATGCTTGCGCGCGCTTCGCCGAATAACAAAACGAACTACTAATTTAAATTTTCCTACGGTGCGTCTTGTGGACGCCAATTGTGCGCGTCCACAAGAGACAACCAAATTGGCGGAGATTTATCGCACAGTGAATGGGAGCGTGTGGACAAGAGTAGACTGTGGTTTCAACATTATGGGAACGGTGTTATCGTATCTATTCTCTTGTTTTTTTCATTAGCAGTAGTACAGTAACAGAAATAAACTCGCATTGTGCGCGTAAACGGCGTTGCGTTCGTCAGACTAGCGCGCAATTTGTATCATTCCTCCAGCACGTGACCCTCCAGGTAAGGCCGCGCGCATGCAAGCGCTGCCGATCTAGTCTTTTTATTCTATATCTATGCTTCTTCCAGTACGCGTTGCCGTTCGAGGACGCGATAAAGAGTTTAAGTTGTCCGAGCCCCTGCTGAAATACGTGTTCTTACAACGGAACAACTATGGCAGCGAGTGTCGACGATATTGCTTTTGCGTATTTGATAAGTGAGGAATTATCTGATGCCGATGAGGACTTAATTTTGTTGGAGCATGCTCTACGAGTAAAAGTACCAAGAGTTCTTTGCGCAAGGCTTGACATGAGTAGCCTCACTGATAGCGAATGTCTAAACCTATTTAGATTTAGCCATGATCAGTTTAGACAGCTAACTACTCTACTGAAAATCCCTCCTGAGATCACTTGCTACAACAAGTCCACAGTATCTGGCCAGGATTCCATGTTCTTCTTGCTTAGACGTCTGGCGTTCCCAAACAGGTTCATTTAAATAAGTACACTTTTTGTATTATATACCTTTTATAGATTATCATCATAGTTTGTACAATTTTTGTTTGCATTTGGTTCAGCTTACTTTTATTTATGTGTAACAATACATATCAAAGAGTAGGGGAAAGGGAACTGCTTGAACACTATTTTAAATATGACTATAACGTCGCATTTTTGTTACACTACAGACTGACAGATCTTAGCAGACTGTTTGGCCACCATCCTGAAGAGTTGTCAATAATGATCAATGCCTGGTCAATGCCTGGCAGACATCAACGAGAAGTAGGAAGAATTTGTTCTGATTTCGATTAATAATCGTACGGGCAAACTTAAGCCGATAACCTCATGTAAGATAAAGTGTAAAGTTTATGGGTAACACCATATTTGGAAAGAAATCTCTTCTTGAAGAAGTGTGGTCCCGAAAAGAGGTTGGTTGAGTGTAGAACTCGACATTTCAAACGGTGTGCTCTGTCCGTCCTCAGGAGGTTGAGTGAGGACGGGCAGAGCACACTGTCTGAAACGTCGATTTCTACACTCAACCAACCGGTTCTTTTTTGGACCACACTTCTTCCAAGAAGAGATTTCTTTCCACATGGTGTTACCCGCAAACTGTATACTTTATCTTATCCACTATGCAAAGCTTCAATTCATGTAAGATACTTTAGTTGTGACTAGACTGTCTTTAGTCTGATGAGATGGGAAACATTCCTATTAAAGTGATTGCCTGCTTTCAACAGGTATACAACGGCCATAAGATAAACGCACGCTCTCAAATACCAGTCAGTCGTCACCCCTAATGGCCTGATTGCCAACATGTTCGGGCCAATGGAAGGGAGACGCCACGACTCAGCTTTACTAACCGAAAGCAACCTCATGGAAGATCTTCAGATGCTCCCCAACCATTCATCAGGGGATACATTCCGCTTATACGGGGATACAACTTACCCGTTACGACCACAGCTACTAGGGCCGTTTGAGGGAACGAATCTAACGGAAGACCAGCAGCTGTTCAACGAGAAAATGAGCAGTGTTCGTGAATCTGTGGGCAAAACGTACAAAGTTGCGGTTTTGATGACCAACTGCCACACAAGAGTATTTTGGCGTTATGTTATGATTGAGTAAATTACAACAGCATTTGAAAGATGATTATTAGACACACAGGATTCATGGGCTTTAACAAAAAGTCGTTAGCTCAAAATGTTTTATTCAATTCTTCTGTCACATGAATACGGCAAGAGTCCGGGATTTACAGTGCGTTTGTGGTAATAGCTACAATAAATTACAATAAATACAAAGCCATTAAACTTACAAACCGTTTTGCAAAATAATACACTCTTATTATTTCAATATTGAAGCCCAAATAAAATTTAATAAACCAGACGAGTTTTTTTGCCACCTCAATATCTACATTTGTATAGCCTCCTCACGAATTCCATTATCATCTTTCTTTCCTCACTTTCCGCTTCCATTTTCTTTTCCCTTTCTTTTCTCTCTAGCTCAAACTTTTCTTTCTGAAATGCCAGCTGTTCACTCTTCAATTTGATCTCCTGCTCCTTCAGTGACATTTCTTTCTCTGCCTTCGACTTAAGAAACATCATCAGATCTGAGGACGACGAAGTTGTAATTCGTTGCCTCATGGATCGACAGTAATGTCGCAGCTGGTCCTGTCTGCCCACTCTTCCTCCAGTGCCGCCCTCAGCTGCTGTTGTGTCTCTGGGGGATGATCTCGTTGTCCGATGTGACAACTGAGCAAGTCCCACACATTCTCGATGGGGTTCAAATCCAGACTGAGAGCTGGCCATGGCAACACCTCGACAACGTTCTCCTCCAGGAAGTCGGCGCACACACGAGCCACATGGGGACGGGCGTTGTCCTGCTGGAACACAGCACAACCCCCAACTCGCTCCAGTAAGGGCAGTACAATTGGATTCAGGATCTCGTCGCGGTAGCGGGCAGCATTGAGGTTTCCTTCGATAAAAACCAAGTCAGTGATTGGCCGATATGCCAGCCCAAACCATCACGCTTGGGCCACCCCAGCGGTTGACTTGGCGAACACAAGCGTCAACGTACCGCTTGTGGCGTCTCCTGTACACCCGCTCCCTGCCATCGGCCCTGAAGCACTGGAACCTCTTCTCGTCACTGAAGACCACCTGCGACCATCTCTGCAATGTCCAGCGTCGGTGTGCTGTGCACCACTGGACCCGAGCTTGGCGATGTCGGCGTGTCAGCACTGAGCCCACGTACGGTCGATATGGTCTGATCCCGTCAGCCCTGAGACGATTCCTAATGGTTCTTACACCCACTTGCCTGTGGTGTGTCCCTATGGTCTCAGCGGCAGTGCGTGTAGCGTGCCGGAACCTGTCACGGAGGTGGGACAGCCGGTTGGCACGGTCTTGTGCAGCGGTCGTGACCCACGGCCTGCCAGCTCGGGGACGATCTGCGGAGGTGCCGGAATAGTGTTGTAGCGCTGTTCAAGACGCACAATCGTTGAGTGGTGGACCCCGAACAGCCTGGCCACTGCCCGTCGGTTCCTTCCGGCTTGGAGCATGCCAATGGCTCGGTCTCTCTCAGGTTGTGACAGTCGTGGCATCATGGATACAAGTGTTTTTAGATCATTTTGGTGTCTTTTTATAGGCAAGGGTTGTTTTCAGGACATGAATGGTCAAACGCATATCTGGGAGTCACTCATGTGTAACCATTAGCATAAAATGCAAAAACACAGTTTTTGGCACTCACCCAAATCACTCAACCGGAACGCGATAAATACACATTGACGTTTATCTCTGCACCATTTTTACAATGCCGGTCCTACTTCCTAAAACTATGAGAATTTTTATGTGGTGCGTTTATTTTTTCCTTGAGGGCTACCTCGAGCCGGCAACACCAAAGAGGAAAATCTTCTGTGCCGTTTCCAGAAAACGGGGCAGGGATCCAGGTCGGTCTTGAAATACCGTATCGGGGAGGAAGAACTATACAGTAACTTGTGGGCGGGGGAGACATGACTACGGCAATAAAAATACAGTGCAAAGGTAATAAACATAAAACAAATAGCCTAATTAAAAGGAACGATAAGGCTACAGCAATAAACAATCGCAAAGATATTTGGTTAAGGCCAAAAAAAAGAAAAGAAGTCGGTATCTGGTCAGCGCGCGCATCGATTTTAATCATGCGCGTCAATCTTTTTTTTCCCAAAATGTTCCGCGCTAGCTCCAACAGCGCCCTCTATTGCCGCACCTCCTCATTTTTTTTTTTTACCAAAGAGCACCAAGGAATTGGAAATTGCACCAAGGCAAATGATCGAGAGCACCACGGCAAATTATGGAGGACACCAATGCACATGAGGACACCAAAAAAGCCAAAAAATACCCCACCTTGTCTGTACAATCCAAGCTTGAAGAAAAAAAAAAAAAGCCAAAAAAAAAAAAAAAAGCCGCGTCCCCGCGTCAATTCCGGAACTTTGGTTTGACCAGAGACCGAATTTTTGTTTTGGCCTAACAGAAGCAATGTGCACAAAATATGATGAAATGCAAGTGATGAAAGAAAACACAGAAAATTGAAATGGTATAAAACAAAGAAAAATGTTACAAAATATGCAAAAACAAAATAACTTGCACAAATTAAGTCTGCAGCTGGGCATCGTCAGCGTTGGTCAGTCGGCATTGCACTCCACAGGGATGATTGGCACTTGCAGGACTGGCTGAACTGGCTGGACACAGCTGGGAAGACGACGAGAAGTACGGGGAACACGAACAGGAACACAGCTAACTGAGAAACAGGAACAGTTCGAAGACAGGAACAATTTGGAAGACAAGACACAGGAGGTCGAGACACGGAGAGATAGCTTGAAGACAACAGGAACGACAGGAGCGGCAACAGGAACTGGGCAGAGAGGCTGGAACAGGTCAAATCAGCCACGGGGAGACGGCTCAGTAAGTGCAAAAATGGGGACTTTTTGGCGAGCCGGTAAAAACGGGAACAAACAGGACGACTGGAAACTGAAACAGGCAGGACTACTGGAACAGGCAGAAACTTGAAGCAGGAACAGGTAGAAATAGGAGCAGGAACAGCAGGAACAGGCGACAAAGTTAGTTACAGATGAGATGCCATTTCAACGGCTTGTGCGGGTAATCCCACCGCTGCCACCAGTACATATATAGATTTGGTGATATAGTCTTTGCGATGTTTGACTATACCATATGTAAGGATAGGGTAGCTGTGGCTAAGAGCAGGATGAACGATGACTACGAAGACTATACAAAGACGCACTGGTATGAGCTCAGCTATAATGGAGAAACTTTTTTATTCTCAAGAACTCAATCAAAACCTGGTAGGAGACGGAAGACAGAAAATCGTAGATGAAGACTGGCCAGAGCATAGGGCTGAATCAGCTTATGGCTATGCCTCTGGTTTCCCAGGGAGAAGAAGGAGAACTCAATAAAAGTGCGAAAATGTGGACACTTTATACAGTTTCTGAGGGGCAACTTTAGGTGAAAATAGGAGATGATGTCAAATAAGGAAAACATAACTTACATGTAGCGAAACGCCAGTGTAATAAGAGGTTCAGACGCTGGTTTCGTTCTCATAGCCTTCTGGAGGGACAACTCTCCGTTTGTATTGCTCAAAGTTCTCCACTCAATCACCACAACTTGTGTCCACCAATAACCCGTTTCTTCTGTTATCTTTCCCGCACACCTCCATATCCATGTATCAATTTCCCCAAGGGTCAAACCATGTATCAATTCCCCAAAGGTCAAACCTTATTCATGGCTTAAAAGCACGCAGGCCAAACTAACCTTTGACCCTACTAATATCCGCAGATTGAATGTTTCCACGTCCACCTGATTATGAAACAACCCCCCCCCCCCAGTCCTTGGAAGAACCGGAAGAAATACGATAGCTTCAGGAGTTATTCCTTCATCTTTAATTCGCCGAACAAGCTTTCTTACATAAATTCTCATTTTGGCGTCAATCCGTGAAAAAGAGAGGCCTCCCTCTCCAATACAACTTACTGACACAGATTCCTTGCCGAACTCAAACTTGAGTTCAAACTCTTTTCTGCCACCTAGGCGTTTTACGAAACTGTGTCCAAAAAGAACATAAGACATCTTGTACGCAATGCTTAATACAGTGTAGTGGTAAATCTCAATCAATCAATTAAGGTTATAATAGCACTTCTAGATTTTACTGTAATCAAAGAAACTCGAATCATTTTGAGGCGTCAGATTCTCACTCAGGGAACTGGATATCCCAAGCCTTCCCGCAGAGAGGAACTGACAACTCGATGAGCTGGGTTGTTTACCACCGTAACACTCCTGCAATTTAACGAAAAATTAACAGTGTATGACAAATGGAACCCAAAAGTCCAGGGTACAACGAACCTGAGTCACCTCGGAGAAAACTGGATAACCCTAGTCTTTCCTAACGAGGGTTCTCAAACTCGCAGTCATTCCCAAGGCATTTTGCCAAATGACCCACTCATTTGAATACAGAACGTGGCAAGTGATGAGGGTCGGAGTGCACACCTCGGGTGCATCGCTGTGGCCTCCTTAGTGGCACAATCCCCCTACCGTGTTGTGTGGATGGCTCCCATACTTGATCCACACTTACCCCTTCCCTTTCATTGAAATCTACAGGTCTACTCTCGCTTGGGCCCGTCCCGGAGGAGGGTACAGGGTCATTGTCAGAGTCGGTTTCCTCTGAACTCTCTGATCCTGACCCTTCCGAACTATTTGGTCGAATGGTATCAGCGGCTCCCGCCCGAACATAAGCGTATATGGGGCTACGCCAGTGGTGGCGTGCGGGGTGGCGTTGTACACGCACACTAAGTGGGACAGAAAATCTGGCCACCTGTGCCATGTACGCTCGTCAACAAACTTGACAAGACCAAACAGCGTGCGATTAAATATCTCGGCTTGGACGTTGCCCTCGGGTTGATAAGGGGTGGTGTGTGATTTGTGTATCCCGTACAATGCGCATAATTCTCGAATTACATCCCCGTCAAAATTTCGCCCTTGGTCGCTGTGCAATCGGCTGGGGATCCTGAATTTTGTAAACCAGTGATCTCTGAGGGCACGTGCAACTGTAACGGCAAGCTGGTTTTTACATGGGACTGCTTGTGAGAATTTGGTGTACACATCTGTCATTATCAACACATCTTCATACCCCCACTTCCCCGTTCAAATTTCACAAAATCAATGGCCAGAACTTCTAATGGCCTGAAGGCAATCAGATGCCTCATCGGCGTTCTAGGTTGGGGTTGCGCCTCCTTAGCCACGATGCACCGCTTGCAATGCTTGATATGACGGCGTCCTGTTGCCGTCATCTTCGGCCAATAGACTCGCCTTCTCAAAAGCGAGCTAGTAAGGGCTATGCCCTGATGCCCCCATCTGTCATGACAACCTTCAAGCGCGTGATGTTGTAGGATTTTTGGCAGCAGGACCTGATATATCTCACCATGCAGCGGATCGTTAACCCTCCTATGGAGGACACCGTCACGAACCACAAACCGAGGCCATTGCCATAACCAAAATTTAACCTCTCGCGGATGCTTCGGCCCATTAACCAGCTCACCTGGGACCAAATTTTGTTCCCAAATACTCACAAACAACCTTGAGCTCCGGGTCTGCGCGCTGTAGTGCGACGAGCTGTTCTGCGGACCAAGAGGGAAACAGTCCTGGAGGCCCAAGACCTAAATATGATTCATTATCATTCACCTGATCAGTTTTGGCCTGCGCCACATTTGCGCGCAGTGGAATCGTACTGGTGGGGACTGTATGCTGGAGCACACTCTCTACTTCCGAGGTACTATGCCCAGGGTACCTGCTTAGTGTATCCGCACATCGATTTCTTCGGCCCGATCTAAATTTTACTTCGAAACTGAAAGAGGCCAACTGCGCGACCCACCTCATTTCACAGGCGCCTAATTTTGCTGTCTTCAAATGCGCTAACGGATTATTAGCCGTTATAATTCACCTCGGCAGCCCGCAACCCCCGACTGGCATACGCTATCGGGTGCATGCAATCATCCTTGCCAACTTGCGACAAGCACGCACCCAGTCCCTTCAATGAGGCGTCCGTTTCAAGGACAAATGGCTTTGTACAATTAGGATAGGCTAGAATAGGAGCATGTGTTAGCGCTTGCTTCAGTTTATCAAAGGCCACTCGAGCTTCCTGATTCCAAACATAAGCCTTTGCCATCGCATGCCTTCTTCCCCTTACCTTGGTTAACCGGTGGCAGGATGGCATGCAAGGGGGCCGCGATTTTTGCAAAGCCTGACACAAACCGGCGGTCATACACCGCCAGGCCCAAAAATGAACGCACTTGCTCGGCTGTCTCAGGTTCGGGCCATTTTTCAATCCGCTGTGCCTTGTCACCGTCTACTGCGACTCCCGTTGCATTGACGATGTGGCCAAGATAACGAAATTCGCTCTTGAAGAGCCTGCACTTGCTACCCTTGAGTTTTAACCCAAAGTCAGACAGCCGTGTCCAAACATGGTCTGACCGCGATACATGCTCCTCCAATGTTGTTGAAAACACCAGGATATCAAGCAGTTCAGTCAAATTGAGATCGCCTAAACATTGGTCCATCACCTTTTGAAATGTGCTGGGTGCATTTGCCAATCCGAATGGCATGCGCAAGAACTCAAATGAGCCAAAGGGCACCCTGAATGCTGTTTTTCCTACTGAATCTGATTCCATGTGTACCTGGTGATAACCGTGTGCCAAGTCAAGCGATGAGAAGTACCGAGCTCCGCGCAGGGCTTCAAGGGATTCCTCAGACGCTGGTTTCATTCTCATAGCCTTCTGGAGGGACAACTCTCCGTTTTTATTGCTCAAAGTTCTCCACTCAATCACCACAACTTGTGTCCACCAATAACCCGTTTTTTCTGTTATCTTTCCCGCACACCTCCCTATCAAGGTATCAATTCCCCCAAGGGTCAAACCATGTATCAATTTCCCAAAGGTCAAACCTTATTCATGGCTTAAAAGCTCGCGGGCCAAACTAACCTTTGACCCTACTAATATGGGCAGAAGTACCTAAAAAATAGCATACGTTGTACATGGCATACGGGCTAGTTAAACGTAATACCAGTCGCCCGCTATTTGATCGCCCATTATGTGTGCTTTATGTAAACCCACATCGCTACATATATGACATCATTTCTGAGTAAAGGTAGACTGACCATGGACTGACGTAATGGTCAGTCTGGGGGGAGTACCCTTATGAGGTCACTTTCCCTTGTACAAGGGTGAAATCACAGTCTTGGTATGCTGTGGGTGTTTTGCTTGGAAAGAGTGACGTGAAGACCTTGGGGTGTGATGTGGAACACCTGTTGTGATAGTGGTAGTATGGGTGCTCATGCAGGGAGGGTACACATTTCGGTCTTACATTATATTCATTCCCTTCCCGAACTGTGCAGCATATCACATCATTATAGCTATAAGGTGGAGAAACCATGACGTCTGTGACAACAGCTACTTTCGGTCTTTGAAGCTCTTTGTGAATGTCAAACCGTCCTCACTTTGGCGAGATGATGCATAACCCATGGCCCACAGCTCAGCCACGGCGAGTATGCACGCATGAATGTATACGTGTACATAGGCCGAATACAGGTCAACTCGTACGCGAACCAAATCGTACGCGACCAACTCGTACACAAATCAACTTGTACGTGGACTAATTCGTACGCGGTCCAACTCGTACACACAATTAAACTCGTACATGTATACAAAATTATATGTGGTTGACGATTCTTGACTATGTACTGGGAACGGTGTATCGTTCAATTTCTTTGAATTGGCTAATTTTGGCCGGCATACGAGTTGGCTGGCGTACGAGTTGGCCCGCGTACGACATGTAAGAGTTGTCTCGCTACGAGTTGGTTCACGTACGAGTTGTATAATACGCGCAGTGGCTGAGTTAAACACTACTAATATTAAGAATATCCTGGGGTTTTTATATCGTACGAAGTGTCCAGGCATTTCTGAGGCTTGGGGACGGTACAACAATCTCAAGAGATTTACCTTCAAAGACCGCAATTAGCTGCAGCACATCCCCTCGTTGTTACAGACGTCACGGTGTACTCCATCTTCACTTATGCTGTGCTGTGCTAGCTGCATCGCGTCACCGCGTGTACGTTTTTACCTTGTTTTTAGTACGTTTTACCTAATTGCAGTACGTTTTTACATAATTAAGGTAAACTGACTGCTTTACTTATTCAATATGTATATTTCAATTTCAATTTAAATGTTTTCGAGGTCCTTTTTTTCCCCGGCGAATTTTACCGAAATTATGTATTATTTTATATAACAATTTTTACCTAATTATTTTTACATATCTTTTCAAGAGTGTAGGGTTTAGGTACAAAAAAGTGTTGTTTATACTGTATTCGTTTCCTTTTTATGCTATAGAGGAAGTTACCTTCAGAAGCAATCGCAGATGTTGACAGTGAGAACTTTACTACTACAACAGCACATCCTACAACTGGAACTGAAAGAATGAAAGGCTTAACAATTGGGAACATTATCTCATTTTGTTCTCTAGTGTGGATGATAATTTTTGGATCATGTAAGCGGCTGGTGTTTTTGTGTGTTCCTATTACAATGTATTTCTAAATATAGTTACCATAATTCGACTAACTTCGCTCCAGTGGCGCACCCAGGATTTGGCGTGGCTGGGGGCTCACAATTTTTTTTGAAAATTTGAATTAAAAAAAAAAGTTGCCCAAAATGTTTGGCCTCAGAAAAAAAAAGGTTTTTTTTTTTTTTTTTTGGGGGGGGGGACTATTTTGACGTTGGTGGCGCCATTTACACCCCTATTATACTACTCGAAAATAGGCCATATAATATCACCGTCAAGGTCAAATCGTGGGGCTAGAAAAATGAATGATTTTTTTTTTTAAATGACAACCTCTGGGGGCTCAAGCCCCCTGAGGGCCCCCTTGGGTGCGCCACTGCTTCGTTCTAAGGATGTTTGGACTCTTTTTTGGCTTTTTGGAACCGGACCACGGGGCCCAGTGACATCTCTGGCTACCAAAATCCGCTCGCATTGACAAGATAATGTTCGCACGTTGCTTTAAGTTCGCAGGCGTTAAGTGACGTCACGCATCGATCTGTATAGTCTACTAAATTTGGCGTCATATAGGGTTTATTTATATTTAATCCAAGATTAAGTTACATTGTGTGGAAGTTCACATATACCTAAAACGTGACAAGTAAGGATTTATTTTGTTTTTACAGTGAGCTTACGCTACAGTCACGGCTCGTGCAAGTACAACGGTAAGAACAAACGGCATGACATTTCTCTATTATGACTGAACTTTTAAATTGAATGTTGTGTCGGTGTTGTTTCCATTGCAGTTGAGAAGTCAGATATTTATTTAAATCTTCTTGGTTGAGCTTAACGATTCTTAGCTACCATTTTTTGTCATATTTGTCTTTGTAAAGGCATGGAACTTAGCAGATAGAAAAATAACCAAAAAACATGTCTGAAGTACATAATACATTGTTATTTCATCATTTAAATTATTTATATAAAAGAGATAAATTCAAAACATGCACACGAACATTCTAGAGGAAGTCACTTTAAACAGCAACTTAGTGGCGTAAGTAGGGGGCGCACGGGAGGGGGAGGGGAGACCCCTCTCCCAAGCGGATGTCCAAGCGGATCCCCCCCCATTTCAAATCTTGAACTGAACACAAGTATATTTCACTTCCTTCAGGTGCCCCCGAAAAATGTGTTCCACCAGTGACAGATCTCACAACTACAGTACCAATGATTACAGCTGAAACCGGATCTGGATTAAGTGAAGTAGAAATCATGTCGATCGTCTTTGGACTTGTGTCACTACTGGGTGTAGTTGTAACACTATGTAAGCGGCTGGTCCCTTTTTCTTATAATAAATATGAAATGACAGCGATACGTATTCTGCGGACTTCTTGCACGCGTAGTAATTCTTAACATGGAAAGGGGGAGTCGAGTCTGAAACATGCCTGGCGTGGCGATGGCGACGTTGATATTGTAACGGGAATTTATTGGGCTCTTGTCCTCCGAATCCGGCAAAACGCAAGAAAAAGGGACAACCACACAGGATTTCCAACTCTTCTTTATTCAGAAAACAAGAACCCCGTACACAGATCATTCCCAGCCTAGAAAACACACAGTCTGAACAAATGTATGCAATTGTAACAACTTGTAAGGGCCCCGGCATCTTGTCAAACCTTTCCCGCGTCCCCCAACAAAAGAAACCTATTTATATACAGCCTATATCCAGACCCAAAACCAGGTCGGTGTGCGCCGCCGGAGCCCCTCCTCAGACAACAAAAGTGCTGCATAAACTCATTTTTATACCTTTTTAACGAAATAAACATATCCGGCGATATTTTGAGACCTTTTTGTATTCATGTTCATGGGCCATATTTTAGCTTCAATAATTAAGGGTTGTTATATACACCACAGCCGGGCCCAGGCTGCGCTGGACAATTGCAACGTCTTCACTGCGTACGCGTACGACTTCTGCTGCCGTACCCAAACAAATTATAACAATATTTTCATATTTTTACCTTATGGAGGAAGCTGAAATTTCGATACACATTCCTTGTGTCCAGAATTACAAAGATGCTTGGTTTAGGAAAGGTAAATATGTCGATGGGCGAAGTATTTACAGAAAATAAATCGTAGATCTGCGCTTTCGTCATAAGACCTCAGTATAGTGCACTGCCGCTGTACGATGTCGTTTCAAAACTTCCTTACGCGCGCGCAACAATAGCAACTGTGTTGCGTACGCGCGCGTCAGTCTCACGAGAAGGTGGTTGAGCGCATGTGCAGTGCTGTATTGTTACAAGTTGCCGTATGACTGTTGTAAATTTGGCCAATCATTGCCTTCCATGGGGCTGGATCAATGCTGGTTCAGGGGCCATTTATTCGCTTGTTCTTTGAAGCCGGTCTTTATATCACTGTTAATGCCCGGCCACGTGATCGAGTCTCGACCAATCATAAACCATCAACTCTCCAAGGTATTTATTAATGTCCGTTACAATATAACGCCCACTTTGATTTGTTCCAAACATAGCGCGTAACGAATATTGCTATTAGATGAATCATCCCGTTTGGTTTCTTAGAGGTCCGTAATTGCGTTTTATTTTCCCCGATCCCGTAAAGCTGTCTCCCAGAGGAGTTCAAATTATTCCAGTAAACCTGATCAGTTTCCGTTTCTCATATATTATGTTAGAAGACACAAAAATGAGTTCGTCGTCAGAGAGAGTAAAATCTGCAAGGTCTAGAGAAGAAAATGTGATCGGGTAGCAAACGATATCCGCAGTTGCATGCACCGACGCGACGCTGCCCATAGTCTGGGCGCTTTATATGTTGCACACAGCGGCGATTGATTACCACCTTGCTGGACGTTGGTATTTACTGAAAACTTGACAAGTATAAAGGAGATTTTTTTTTTGTATCATTTTGTTTTACTACAGTGGACTTTTGCAACCAGTATGGCCCGTGTAAGGGCTTCGCTCAAGGCCTGTGCATGAGCAACGGTAAGAACAAACGGCAAGACATTTGCCAGTATAAAAAAAGAACATTTCTAGATCCTATCGGAGTTATTTTCTTTGCAGTTGAGAAGAAGTTAGATATCTAGCTAAACTAGTTAAATTTTCTTGGTTGAGCTTAACATTATTCTTAGCTATTAACATTCGTTGTCTTTAGGTTTGTCTTTCTGAGGGCATGGTTGTAGTACGTTATGTCATTGATTTGACCAATGCATTTTTATTTGCTAAAGGAGGAATTTTTGTCATATTTGGATAGATGTTACCTTCCTGAGCGAGAAATCCATTGGTAATGTAGCGGGACGGCAAAATGAGGCCGGCCCTCTAATTAAAGAGGATGAGTGTTCTATTTAAAATAGTCCTATGTCGGTAAAACTATGAACCTATGACGACGACAATGAGATGAGCTACCGAATTTAGATTTAAATTTTCTACTTGTGTAGAAATAAATTCATAGAGTCAAGAAGATAATAATATTCTTTATACCAGGCAGTAATCCATGATATAGTAAGGCACAATGAAATAGCACAGCGATATATTGGTCAAATGTCAACACATGACAGGCTACATACGTTACAGACAGATCGTGAATCATCCGGCCTCAAAATGAACACAATATTCTCACAAAAGATCACAGGGACGAATTAATAATACTAACCTTCCAAAATGTTATAAATTTAGAGCATGGCCGGAGCCATGCTCCCTACTAAATAGAGAGAATGTATGCCCAAAATGTGTGGTGGTCTTCCCTGTTCAAGCCCCATAGAAGAAGCTTGTTACAACCCATAATTTTTACAAACCCTCAAGTTCATGGCCCACAGCATGCTCAAATACTGAAGATTTTGAGAGCATGCAAATCGTTGTTTGGCCAGCGTAGGCAATTTTGGACCGATTTACTGGTCTGCAACCATCTACCATGTGGCGGCCATCTTAGATTACAAAATTGCCGGCATTTCAGACCTAATTGTATCATAACTTCGGACCCGATTGTCATATTAAGTCCATTTTGGTGGCAAACGCCAGGTTTTTTTTATACCAAGGAACTCAAGTAACTCATTGTTGACAGGTTACTCCCATTGGATGGCAGCCATCGTGGATATTTCAAAATGGCCGCCATTTCGGACCTGATTTGCTTAATAACTTTGGACTGGAATGTCGTATGAAGTCCATTTTGGTGGCAAACCTCATAAATTTGATACCAAGGAATCTAAATAATACATTGTTGATGAGGTTTCCCCGATGGATGGCAGCCATTTTGGATATTTCAAAATAGCCGCTATCTTGGATTTAATTTAAATAATAACGTTGCACCTGAATGTCGTATGAAGTCCATTTTGGTGGCAAACCCATGTATTTGATAGCAAGGAACCAGAGTAAATAATTGTTGATGGGTTACTTCCAATGGATGGCAGTCACCTTGGATTTTCAAAATGGTCGCCATTTTGGACCTTATTTGCATGATACCTTTGACATAATCTCTGACATCAGAAAATTGAAGCAATAATTAAGGCATATCCATTAACTATCAAACACTCTTGAAAGGTTCAGTCCGTGCTATAAGATATAACCTTGGTTCACATGAACATGTGTGGTTTTGTGGAAAATTTCAGTAGATCTTCACACACGTATGCTGCAAATTACAAAAATGCCCACTGTCATGTTGAACCATTAGCTATGGGTTCAAAAAGAACCATCCAGAATTACGAAGCAGCAGCTGCAGAAGTGAAGGAAAATGCGAATCAGGTTACAAGGCATAATGTTTCAGTCCATGTTCAATAACCTTCAGTACTTTCATGTACGGTGGGCCAGGCCTGCCTCCATGCTTAATTAACAGGGCATATGACTTATTTGAAGGGATTGTGTCTTATGACTTAGCCCTGATCATAAAGTTCTTTGTAAAAGTCCAAAAATTATGCGTGCACAATACTACCACTGAATCATGGGGGGGGGGGGTGTGGAACATTTCGTGGGGGGCGTCATGTAGATCAATGATAATTTTTTTAGAAACTCAAAATCACTACTTGCACCTTTATCCACAACTTTTTCTTGAGTTCGGTCCATTGATCACAATGTAGACCATGAAATTTGAAATCAAACACTGCTATTTCAAATGGTAATTTTAAGAATCTGTGTGCCACTTTGGCTTATTCCAAGCCTATCTAAGTGCTTGAAAGCTATTCCATCAAGTGTGGCAGATGGAAGACACTGCAAGTCCTTATACGTATAGCTTACACGATGTACAGTGAGGCAATTAAAAGAACAGTTCTTGACTGCTCTTTTAATTGTAGTAACACGAGTGAGAGCAATCCAATTTTGAGTGTATCACTCTTATACTTGAATATAGTCAAGTTTTGTTGTCACACAGAACATGCATTTCTGCCTACATTTTCTGTATTCGCCCTGGATGATGCAGAAACATGTACAGAATACATGTAATTGAATGCAAATGAATTGCTAGACTACCGTCCTCTTGTCTAATACAAGTTTAAAGGTGCAATTGTAATTCATTTACACCATGCCTTTGTCTCACAATCAAGGTGAGGCAGAAAGAACAGCCATGGCTGCCGTGTGTGGAAGTGTGACAGAAACATTGCCAGCCCTATCTTCAAAAAATGTCACTGATGTCGTGAAGCGCTTAAAAGATAAGGGGCTCGAATCTGAAGCAGATTTGCACTTAGTAGAAGCTAACGATTTTGAGGAAGTCTTAAAGCCCATCCAAATCAGGAAAATTCTGCAGGCATGGCATCAAAAAGGTATGTTTTCACAACACAATTTTAACAATTAATAATTATATAGTAGAGCACAGCTATACCAACTCGAGACTCGCATTACGTTGCAATTGTAAGTGATGAATTTACTCGAGCCATCAAAGGCATGAAAAACTCAACTCAAGACACTGCAGGCATGTGACTCAACTTGACTTCTCCTAAAGGGGCTTGGAAAATTTAAGTAAGTGCCTCTCTTTACGCCCTTGCAAGATTTCTCAGTACATGAGTCATAAAATAAGTGAAAATAGAATTACTACCTCATTCCAAGTTGTGAAGTGGCTTAATTACAACTGCTGTCAATAGAGAAATTACATGTAATATAGGTGTTCCCGGCCAATTTTCTAAAATGTTCATTCACTTCTGAAAATCGGTCATTCATTTCCGTCTCAATTGGCATGCACGTCTCAGGGGCGGATCCAGGAATTTTCGCGGGGGGGGGGGTTCATCAGCAAAAAAAATCTGAAATGTACACAAGTTTTTTTCTCCGGACACTTGGCCTCCGTAAAATTAAAAACGGGGGGTTGGGGGGTACCATGTTTCAATGGGGGGCGCTGTTCCAATTCGACGATTATTAACACTAGATTACAGAATGGTGTACCGTATTTTGAACAGGCAGACATTATACCAGTTTCGACTTATTTTGTTAGGAATTTGTATGGAAAAAAAAATTGCCAGAGCTGGGGGCGGGGGGGGGGGGGTTTGATCCTTTTCAATTCAACGAAAGTTCAGGCGTTTTTATTGTCCGTGCATTCGGTTTTGAGAAACAGACGGCCAATTCAATTACGTTACCTGTGCATTCATTAACGCAATGCATGCCTTTTCTAAATTGATTTCAGGTACAGCTAATTTGATTGACGGTTAATGAAAAAGAAACCCCTAATTGTATCTGGTGCCGATGGCATTAAACTAAAAGTGAAATAGAATGGTGATGTTTGAAATCGCCTTAAAAAAAGCGAAAAAGAAGTCTTGTAAACGAATTTGAATGGACATTAACGAAAGGTGCTGCTCAATCACTTAACTGATTGAACTAAAATGGTATCGAACGCTCTGGTAGCGAAAATGAAACGTGTGTTCAGAGCGATCAACAAATTCAGACGAAAATGAATGACCGATTTTTAGAAGTGAATGAACATTTTAGGAAAAACAAAAACATACTGACCCGAATTTTTTAATTACTTTGTGAATTCAATGTAAAAGGAAAATTTCTGCAATTAGAATTGACTTGGCCAAAATAAATTGTTGTGTTTCAGTGAAAAAGGAAGGGCAAGTACGTGATTTTTGTATGCAAAATATAATAGTGCACGTATACATTACTTGGATGTATTTGACTTTAAAGGCTTGCATGAAGGTACTTTTGCAATACCTATTCCAGCAATTCATGGTGTGGGAAATTCCCCCCCCCCCCGAAAATACATAAATAAAATAATGTAAAAAACTGCTTACCCTACGTACAGCGAAAAATTTAAGGTCGGTCGGTTTACCGGATACACAACATTATTAAATAGATATTTTTGGCCCTAACCAAAATGCGACTCCTCTTAACCTCATCACTGACTCAACTGGATTTGTGTCGTCCTTATTACTCGACTTGAGTCACATAGTTCAGTGACTCGAGTTTGATGAGCTTTGACTCAAATGAGGACAACAGGCCGACAATTTTTGAAAATTTCCACCGGCAGATCTAGGAAAACAAGATATAGACGACACCGCAGAATTTGTTTGAAACTTTCCACAATTTGACTCGACTTGTGTCATTTAGTTCAGTAACTGCGGAAAAAAGCTGATATTTCTTTTTGAAAGTTTCCACAATTTCGTTGACACATAATATGTGTAAGGCCGAGGGTATGGAGGTATTCCATTGGTCTTGCCCTATAGACTGGACCTAAGGATAGGGGAGGAGTTTGAGGAAAGCATAATTTCCATAGTTTATATTTTTTATTCGTTGTTCTCCAAGAGCCCATGAATAGTGACAATGTTCGGCTGGCAATACATTCCCTGTCCACACCCTTGGCAACACCAACTGAGATGTCTTCAGCTCAGGAAACTCGAACCCAGTCCAAAGAAATGGAGCCTCTCCTGACTGCAGACTTGGCTGTTTAGTCGGAAGGACAAGAGGCAGAAAACGCATTAGTTTTCGAGATAGGCAATCTTGTTCGCAGAATTTTATAAAACTTCCCAGACATGTAGATTATGGTGTAGGCCTACTCTATCGAAAACACTTTGTTCCCGCGTCCACAGTTTGCTTGGGAATGAGAAAATCTGGGGTAGAAACGCCGAGAATTCTTCGTGAAAAAAAAATCAGAAACAGCGCCCTCTATTGACATAGCCAGAAACCTCTCGCACGCAATCAGTGCAGGCTACAATCCTGGCCAAATCTCGCTGGGCCCCAACCCCCCGGCGCCCGTTCAATGTTGTCTCTCATTGCGCGGTGTGTGCCCCATCAGCTGGAGAGAACAACATTGACCGGGGGTGACCGTGGCAGGCTTAGTGTCCCAACCATTTTGGCCGGGATTGTAGGTGATACTTCTTTCATGCTACATTGTATATTCTTGCTTTTTGTCGTTATTCCTTATCAGGATGCCAGCAATTCTTCATTACAGTTTTGTCCAATTTGAAATAATCAAGTTTTCATATCGCTGGTTATTTATGAGCTACATTAATATTCGATCAGTGTGTTAAACTTTAGGGCAGAATAACAGGGGCGTAGCAAGGTCATTTTAATTGGGCGATACATGCGCGAAATTAAAAAAAAGGCACCCGTAACGGCCGATGACACAAAAAGGGCATAACTTTTTTTTTAAGTGCACTTGTTCAGAAAAAAAATCCATTTGATAAGAAAACAAGGGCACTCTTTACAAATATTAGGGGGGGGGGTAAGCGATGTTGAAACGGGGCATTTAAATGGAAAAGGGCAGTCTGTACAAAATATTGGGAAGGGTTAAATACCCCCCTTTCCCTCTAAAAATTAGTTAACAAAAAAAGTTTATTTACAGTTTTCTACTTTACAATAAATTAGGAGGAATTAAAAAAGATTAAAGCTGATAAGTTAAAAAGTCTAATTACATAACAACTTGAAAGGGACAGCTGAAGTTCTGATATATGTACATGTACTTAAGTTGATTTTATTTGTGAGTCCGCTTTTATAAAACTGACTTATTAAACAAAGATGACAATAACAATGCAAAAATGTTTTGGAATTTGTTTATATTCCCGAGGCTCGATATGGTTTATAATCACCAATAGAAATAAGAATAGAGGAATATAAATAATCAATATTCTATTTTTTTTTTAAAGTCTGCAAAAAGTAAGTTGGTCCTTCAACGTGCACGTCGCCAGGACTTTTTTTGGGGAGGGCAAAGCACACTTTCCCCAAAAATCATCATACCTTAATTTGTTGGCATATTCTCAGTGTATAATTTTTTCGAGGGGGGCGGGAGGACATATGCCCACCCCACCCCATTAACATGGTCGCCTAGCAAGAAGAAAAAAGGCCTGGTCCCACGGACTAAGAACATTTAATTGTTGCAAAATATGGATGTGATGGTCACCATTTTGTGCCATTCCCTGCATTGACAGGACTTCATCGACAAGCTTGTTGTTGATTAAATTATGTGCTGTGCACATTTGATCGTAAAATTCTGTTTGTAGAATAATTGTATATAATTTTTGATCATTTTGTATCGAAGCTTTGTAGATCAGTTCAGTTTTTAGGCAGTTGTGCCTTGTGTGACTCTGTTGAAGGTTCTATTTCTATATAGGAACAAATAATTTTAGAGCCAGTTGTAGGCCTGTGCTTTGGATCAAGTATGTTTGAGTCAAATAGTATTGCTTGTTGTACACAGTCACACACATTAATGTAACTGTAGGTTTTCAGCTAACTGCATTTTGTAGTTCAAGTGATATTTTACATCAGTGTGAAGGGTGTTTAATTAATGACTTCGTGTGTTTTTAAATTGTCGTGACATATTATTGTGTGACATTTCTTTGTAGGACTGTATGTCAGTTGGAGATTTGTGAATTGCAATTGTAAATTTGTCTACAGTATGGTTTTTCTATTTTTGACTTGTATTGTATTGTCTGTTTGTGTGCAGACTAAATATATGTCAATGATTTAGGCCTGAACAAGTCATATTTTTGTGTGTACATTTGCTACATATACCATATCTGTGCCAGACTCTATTTCACATAGTGCTTTTAGCTGAGACCATTATTATAGTTAGTGCCTTCACAGACTTTTTACGTGAAGATGGAGAAGATGCATGACCTGTTGATAAAAATGTAGTTAATAGCATTGCAGAAAATGATAGAATCACTGCAATTTTGCAGTCACCTTACCTTTGTTCTCGTACAGTTGAGATGGCAGATACCATTTTGAAAGAGGCTGAGCCTCTTGTTATTGAGCCAGCTGATTTTGTAATGTAGAGGTGGCAAGAGGAGTTTTTGTTTTACTAGAGTGTGCGTTTTTAATGATAACCACCATGTAGTTGGCTTCAGTATTTTAAAGCGCTTCTCGCTTGGTATTTCTGTCAGCAACTATGTAGTTTGGTGTACTCCAACTGTTTGTACTCACCGATTTATGGGATATTTTTGTGTAACCTTTACCTTTGGATTAGGATTTGTTTGTCTGGCACTTTCACCATGCAGTCTACCATTTGTAGCACCGTTTTCAGGAAATGTGTGTATAGTGGTGTTCCCTAACGTGGCGCACTTCGAGTTCGACATTTACCCCGACTTTCCAGATCAGTGTTGCCCAACTTCTTTGTTGACAAACTTCAAATTCATTAAAATACTGGTATATTTTACCTTATTAATGCTTGCTATTTAACCTCTGAGAACAATATCGGTTTCATGAAATTTAATCCGAAATTCAAAAACGGTGGTGTCTGGAAATTGGGCACAAAGCGGCCTAGTGTTTCCCAACGTGGCGCACTTGAATAAATCTCGGAAAATTTCAAACTAATATTTAAGAATTTCTGTAAAGTTGATAAATTCTGATAAAAAAATATAATACCTACTCACACACCCAACTAAATGCTCGTCAACAAATTGTTTTCTATTTTTTGGGGGACATTTTCAAAGGGTTCACTGTGCACTTCGAAATAAAATAGGAAAATCACGGCGAAATAACTTTTCTTCTAACTTTGTAAGGGGAAGATAAACTCGTGATTTATGAACGGAAGTGTTTAGAACTTGATGAAATTCCACTTTCTGTGAAATGTCAGTTAAAACGTTTGCTCTAGCTAGGCGCCACAGGCAAAAAATCAAAGTGCGCCACGTTGGGGGCTGCGCCACGTTAGGGTACATCATGTACATTGGAGATTCCCAATTCCTATTGTTGTTGCCCTACTATAGTGACGGATATTGCTCCTCCAAGTTTAGCTGTTTTTTGGTAGAAATGTAATTATTTGTTTTCTATAGCCTGATGTGGGTTAAGGATTTTGGCCGGGATTGTAGGTGATACTTCTTTCATGCTACATTGTATATTCTTGCTTTTTGTCGTTATTCCTTATCAGGATGTCAGCAATTCTTCATTACAGTTTTGTCCAATTTGAAATAATCAAGTTTTCATATCGCTGGTTATTTATGAGCTACATTAATATTCGATCAGTGTGTTAAACTTTAGGGCAGAATAACAGGGGCGTAGCAAGGTCATTTTAATTGGGCGATACATGCGCGAAATTAAAAAAAAGGCACCCGTAACGGCCGATGACACAAAAAGGGCATAACTTTTTTTTTAAGTGCACTTGTTCAGAAAAAAATCCATTTGATAAGAAAACAAGGGCACTCTTTACAAATATTAGGGGGGGGGGGTAAGCGATGTTGAAACGGGGCATTTAAATGGAAAAGGGCAGTCTGTACAAAATATTGGGAAGGGTTAAATACCCCCCTTTCCCTCTAAAAATTAGTTAACAAAAAAAGTTTATTTACAGTTTTCTACTTTACAATAAATTAGGAGGAATTAAAAAAGATTAAAGCTAATAAGTTAAAAAGTCTAATTACATAACAACTTGAAAGGGACAGCTGAAGTTCTGATATATGTACATGTACTTAAGTTGATTTTATTTGTGAGTCCGCTTTTATAAAACTGACTTATTAAACAAAGATGACAATAACAATGCAAAAATGTTTTGGAATTTGTTTATATTTCCGAGGCTCGATATGGTTTATAATCACCAATAGAAATAAGAATAGAGGAATATAAATAATCAATATTCTATTTTTTTTTAAAGTCTGCAAAAAGTAAGCTGGTCCTTCAACGTGCACGTCGCCAGGACTTTTTTTTGGGGGGGGGGGAGGGCAAAGCACACTTTCCCCAAAAATCATCATACCTTAATTTGTTGGCATATTCTCAGCGTATAATTTTTTCGAGGGGGGCGGGAGGACATATGCCCACCCCACCCCATTAACATGGTCGCCTAGCAAGAGGAAAAAAGGCCTGGTCCCACGGACTAAGAACATTTAATTGTTGCAAAATATGGATGTGATGGTCACCATTTTGTGCCATTCCCCGCATTGACAGGACTTCATCGACAAGCTTGTTGTTGATTAAATTATGTGCTGTGCACATTTGATCGTAAAATTCTGTTTGTAGAATAATTGTATATAATTTTTGATCATTTTGTATCGAAGCTTTGTAGATCAGTTCAGTTTTTAGGCAGTTGTGCCTTGTGTGACTCTGTTGAAGATTCTATTTCTATATAGGAACAAATAATTTTAGAGCCAGTTGTAGGCCTGTGCTTTGGATCAAGTATGTTTGAGTCGAATAGTATTGCTTGTTGTACACAGTCACACACATTAATGTAACTGTAGGTTTTCAGCTAACTGCATTTTGTAGTTCAAGTGATATTTTACATCAGTGTGAAGGGTGTTTAATTAATGACTTCGTGTGTTTTTAAATTGTCGTGACATATTATTGTGTGACATTTCTTTGTAGGACTGTATGTCAGTTGGAGATTTGTGAATTGCAATTGTAAATTTGTCTACAGTATGGTTTTTCTATTTTTGACTTGTATTGTATTGTCTGTTTGTGTGCAGACTAAATATATGTCAATGATTTAGGCCTGAACAAGTCATATTTTTGTGTGTACATTTGCTACATATACCATATCTGTGCCAGACTCTATTTCACATAGTGCTTTTCGCTGAGACCATTATTATAGTTAGTGCCTTCACAGACTTTTTACGTGAAGATGGAGAAGATGCATGACCTGTTGATAAAAATGTAGTTAATAGCATTGCAGAAAATGATAGAATCACTGCAATTTTGCAGTCACCTTACCTTTGTTCTCGTACAGTTGAGATGGCAGATACCATTTTGAAAGAGGCTGAGCCTCTTGTTATTGAGCCAGCTGATTTTGTAATGTAGAGGTGGCAAGAGGAGTTTTTGTTTTACTAGAGTGTGCGTTTTTAATGATAACCACCATGTAGTTGGCTTCAGTATTTTAAAGCGCTTCTCGCTTGGTATTTCTGTCAGCAACTATGTAGTTTGGTGTACTCCAACTGTTTGTACTCACCGATTTATGGGATATTTTTGTGTAACCTTTACCTTTGGATTAGGATTTGTTTGTCTGGCACTTTCACCATGCAGTCTACCATTTGTAGCACCGTTTTCAGGAAATGTGTGTATAGTGGTGTTCCCTAACGTGGCGCACTTCGAGTTCGACATTTACCCCGACTTTCCAGATCAGTGTTGCCCAACTTCTTTGTTGACAAACTTCAAATTCATTAAAATACTGGTATATTTTACCTTATTAATGCTTGCTATTTAACCTCTGAGAACAATATCGGTTTCATGAAATTTAATCCGAAATTCAAAAACGGTGGTGTCTGGAAATTGGGCACAAAGCGGCCTAGTGTTTCCCAACGTGGCGCACTTGAATAAATCTCGGAAAATTTCAAACTAATATTTAAGAATTTCTGTAAAGTTGATAAATTCTGATAAAAAAATATAATACCTACTCACACACCCAACTAAATGCTCGTCAACAAATTGTTTTCTATTTTTTGGGGGACATTTTCAAAGGGTTCACTGTGCACTTCGAAATAAAATAGGAAAATCACGGCGAAATAACTTTTCTGTAAATTGTAAATTTGTCTACAGTATGGTTTTTCTATTTTTGACTTGTATTGTATTGTCTGTTTGTGTGCAGACTAAATATATGTCAATGATTTAGGCCTGAACAAGTCATATTTTTGTGTGTACATTTGCTACATATACCATATCTGTGCCAGACTCTATTTCACATAGTGCTTTTCGCTGAGACCATTATTATAGTTAGTGCCTTCACAGACTTTTTACGTGAAGATGGAGAAGATGCATGACCTGTTGATAAAAATGTAGTTAATAGCATTGCAGAAAATGATAGAATCACTGCAATTTTGCAGTCACCTTACCTTTGTTCTCGTACAGTTGAGATGGCAGATACCATTTTGAAAGAGGCTGAGCCTCTTGTTATTGAGCCAGCTGATTTTGTAATGTAGAGGTGGCAAGAGGAGTTTTTGTTTTACTATTGTGTGCGTTTTTAATGACAACCACCATGTAGTTAGCTTCAGTATTTTAAAGCGCTTCTCGCTTGGTATTTCTGTCAGCAACTTTGTAGTTTGGTGTACTCCAACTGTTTGTACTCACCGATTTATGGGATATTTTTGTGTAACCTTTACCTTTGGATTAGGATTTGTTTGTCTGGCACTTTCACCATGCAGTCTACCATTTGCAGCACCGTTTTCAGGAAATGTGTGTATAGTGGTGTAATAAACACTGGACCAACATTACGTCCCATCCAAAGTACTTAATTGTAACCTCAGGTTTCATGCACACACTGGAGCCTGATTTGTAACAAAATATCAATTTCTCTGAAATGTATAAAGAACTATGAGACATTCCTTCCTGGTAAACGCTTTTGCATGCAAAGTGCACTTTTTAAAACTTTCAAAGTGTTTCGTGCTTTTCCTGACATATGAGGACGCTGTTGTTTAGGAACACACTCTTCAAATTAGGTAACTTCTTGTGGAAAACATTAATGTGCATAAAATGTTCTCAATGACTCAATAGTCATATTCTGAAACATTGAATCACTGACAATTCTGGTGAATTTTTAAGCTAAAGCACATGTGAAATTGAAGTTTCTGAATTGAATGACATCACATGAAAATATAAATTAGCATATAAACCGAAAAGGCACCAAAATGTCCTTAAAACGGCAATATGAAGATTACAAAGTTAAAGGTATTTCAAATATTGTATAAAAAAAAACCCATTACAAGCATGGTCTGGTCCCTTTAACGCACTGATAATTGGTTGAGTGGTTTTATGCCTCATTTATTCATGTCACATCACGAGTCCGTTTTTCTCAAGGAGGACAACAGTGGATGTACTTGACAAAACAGCAGCACAGAAAATAAAACGCAGGACGGCGGAATTTGTATGATCAAAGTAATACTTAATATTTGATTTATTCTAAGCCAACAGTTACCCCAATAATTTAATAACTACCTACTTAATGAAAAAAAATATTTACAAAAAAAAAATTATACTTAGTTTTGAGATCACGAGACGGATCTTTGAAACCTCCAAATACCGGTAAGTTGACTGCTTTAGTATTGTGACCTGTACCTCAGAAGTACCACACCAGGTGTTGAAAAGGTCCGTGTCAATGCTTTGACTACTTAGCTGTGGTCGCGTGTAATTGTCCAGAGAAGATCAGTTCCAACAGTTGGTCTGTTCTTGGCTCCGTGTCTCACCAATCCCACGTGCACTTGGAAGTTGATGGGATCAGGTCAGCCTGGCTGCTACAGGTTCAGATCACCTTGTCAGCAGGTAAATCAGATGTCGCTGCTTCGCTTGACTCAGCTCGGGTAGGTAAGCGTCTACTGCTCCGACAGTCCACACAGGAATCGGTCATTTATTTAGGAATCGGTTAGTCGATTCTAGCCGACTTGCTCCACACAGGAATCGATTCGTCAATCGCGAGTCCAATCCACACAGGATTCTTGAACTCAGTTGTCCACTAAGGACCTCTGACCTTGACCTCATGAAGTTCCCCATAGGGAAAAAGCCCTTTGGGAAAAGGCAGGCGCGGCAGGGGGGGGGGGGGCTTATGCTTATAGGTTTATGCTTAGGCTTATGCCATATTTTCAGTGGGGAGCGCCCTTAAAATCCTAAAATCATTCACACTATATTAATAATGCACCCTTGTCACGTCTTTAGGGGGAGACCGTTCGCTGAACATCACAATCCTTCTTTTTGCTAATGCATTTTTTTTTTTTTACGGAATTTATTTTAGGGGGGCTAGACAAAATTTTTGGGGGGCTACAGCCCCCCCTAGCCCCCCCGTAGAACCGCGCCTGGGAAAAGGTTAAACATAACTCACGGTGAAAATTAGAGTGCCTACCGACTTATGAGCAAATTTACATTCGCTCCATGCTCAAGCTCAACACAAATTTCTGGAATGAAAATTGCATTCAAAATCTTCAAAAATTCTTACAATTTATCTTACTCCATCAACTATATTAATTTTCATGAAAATAAACTTGATTACAAAAGGCAATTCTATACATCAATCTCTAAGATTAACTTCAAAATGCACCATTTCTGGAATATCACTATTCTCCCAAAATATTCCTAATTTCTGTATTATGCACTTCTGTTACTGAATTATAGTGTATAAAGCAGGATGAAATAAAACTTACAGTTTTCAGGATGAACTGGCTTTTAAATCATGGGCCGCGCCCTTGTACACACAGTACCACTGTATATACATGTACTCCCACAGGACTGCACACAGTGAAGGCTAGAATAGCAGTGCCCTGGGGAATGCACATGGCATCTAAGAGCTAACAAAATTACTCAACCAAATCATTAATTTGCATACTGTCATTTGCATTAGAAAGATTTAACTCTGCTGTACACTCTGGGTAGCCTCATTTCTGGATGGGGGAGAATTAAATTAACTGGTGCTAAAATAAATGTATAAGTGAAAATCCCATAATTAATTATTTGAATAAAAACAATGATCACTACCTGATTGATAAATCTATCACATCTTGTGACAATTCATTCAACCATAAGAACTATACTTTGAATAAAAAACAGGTGTTTTTTAACCGTAACGGTCAGATACCCGCTGAACCGTAAACAAACGCAACAAACGTTTAGACCCGGAACTATAAATTATTTCTGATGTGTGTCCTACACGCCGCACTTAGTTAGCTAATGTTCCGTCAGAATTTGTCCGCAAGTCAATATGTATCCCTTGAGTGGTAAGGCCTATTCCCGCTATTTTTTTTTCTGCAAACTTAGTAATAAAACAAGAAGTTTTCATCCGCTCAGAAAGGTTGAGTTTATATCTGCAAGGAGGGTTTAGGGTAAAACCGAAGAGTGGAACTGGGTACGTGGCATTTTTGGTCGAGTATCGGGCACCAGGCCATCTGTCCCAGTCCTAATCTTAACCACGCGATTCTTCTTTAATTTACAGATCTGCAACATTGGCGGACACAGCTACGCCGCGTTTACGAGAAACTTTTTATCCCTACTATTCCGGGTAACACTTCAAGACAGGTAGCAGAAGTTGATGAGCATGCTACAGAGCTAAGACTACTTCAGGAGACCGGAGAGACTTACAATGAAAGGTTACCAGGCAAGGAAACCGTAATGGATAAACCTAAAACAACACCTTTAGACTCATGGAATGATTTCTTTAATTCAAAAATAGTAAAAAATTCGTTGATTATTCTCTCAGGTTGGGCTGGATTTGGCAAGTCAACTCTTTTCAAGATAATTGCAAATACTTGGACTAAAACTAATGAACTTGCCGACGTTAAGCTTTTGTTCTTGATCATTCATTCGTTAGACATAGGCATTTGCCCGTGGTCTCCTCCTCAAATTATACACAGTTGGGATTACTGGCGCCGCTTCCACCACAGCCCGTCTTTCCAGTGCTGCTGTTTTCAGTTCGTTGGTGACACACCAAGACCATTCACGGATGTTGTCCACCCAGCGCATCTTTGGCCGGCCCACGGAGCGACGACATCCCACTGGCATCCCATCCACAACAGCTGCCGCCATGCCGCCATGCCGAACCACATGGCCCAACCATGCTACCTTTCGTTGCATGACAGTGCTACTGCTGAAGCACCACCGGTCGCCGATCATCTCCATCAGTCTTTCATTTGTCACATGATCTTTCCACTTGATGTTGAGCAGGTGACGCCAAATGGTTTGGCCAAAACTGTCTAGGCGTTTGATGTCAGCTGCCTTCAATGACAGGGTGGTGGCACCATACAGTACCCTTGATATGACTAGGGCCCGAGCAAGCTGCACCTTTACCTCAAGGCTGACGCGGGGGGAGCGCAGATACTTGCACTGCTGAAGAGTGGATCTGCCCATACCTAACCGCATCCGAACCTCTTTGCTGTCGTCTAGTGTGTGGTCGATCAACACTCCTAGATACTTGAAAGATGTGACACGAGGTATTTGTGCCGAGCGGTATGTGATAGTGCTGTCATCGGTTGTTGGCTGGATGATCATATATGCAGTCTTACCAGGGTGGATGGCTAACCCATACCCGTCAGATATATCACCCAGGGTAGTAAGCATCTCTTCAGCATCAGCTCTGCACAGCGCCATCAGTACCAGGTCGTCAGCATATCTGATCTCCTTTTAAATAGGGGGATACCACTGACATCTGGGGCCGTTAGGTGTGCTGTGCGATTGTACCACTCTCGCATGAGACACTCAGTGTAGAGGCTGAAATGTGTTGGTGACAATGGACAGCCTTGGCGTACTCCGACTGGTGTCTCAAACTCGTCTGTCATCCGACCTTTCCACCGGAGCTTGCCATTTGAGTTGATGTAGAGATCCTCAAGTAGCCGCATCACATCCTCCTCCACGCCAAGATATCGTAGCTTTGCAAACAGAAGTGCACGATTAACTGAATCAAATGCCTTCTTATAGTCAACAAAGACCAGATGGAGAGGGCGTTTTCCTGCGTAGTGCGATTCCGCCACACCTTTCAGGAGGTAGATTCCATCAGTTGTGCCTTTACCGCTTACAAAGCCACATTGGGTGTCACTTACTTCGATGTTAGCGGTTCTTTCCAGTCTGCGTTGTATCACATTCAGAACAATTTTGCTGGCATGACTGATTAGTGCAAGTGTTCTATAGTTGTTGCACAAGCCTCGGTCACTCTTTTTGTGCAACGGGATGTACACTGACTTGGTCATCGACTGTGGCCACTTCCCAGAGTTCCAGATGTTACACACGGCCCCATGGAGGGTTTTGAATATCTCTGGGTCCTGTGTGACGCAATCAACTCCGGGAGCCTTGTGGTTTTTCAGTGCCTGTATGGCTTTCTTGGTCTCTTCCGGTGACGGCGGGTTTCGTTCAACCTCAGTTGTGTGATGGGGTGGACGTGGCCGATTGGACACAAATAGATCTACAGCATACTGATGCCAACGCTGTATTTCTTCTTCAGCTGTCTCCAGTACCAGACCGTTTGCATCTTTGATGTTCACCACAGGCGTACATGTTTTCTGAAGGAGAACATCAGCAGTTTTGAACATAGCTCTGCAATTGTGATTCTGGTATGCTTGGTTCAATGTGTTGATGTTAGTTACCAACCATTCGTTGAGATCTTTCTGGCATGCATGTTTGACCTCATTCCTCAGAGCTGTGAATTCTGGAGTGCCTACAGCCTTCCTCTTGCGTTGAATCAGATAAAGAGTTAATTCAGACAGGTACGGCTGTTTCTTCTGGGATGTTTGTGTTCCACAGGTCTCGAGAGATGCTTCGTGTATGACACATGCGACAGCTTCAAGAGAGTCACCTTGAGAAACACGGGATCGAACCAGCTGCCGAAAGACTTCGGACGATTGTTCCGACTTCAGGGCTTCAAGGTTTGGATGTTGAGGTCGTAGTCCACGTGCAGTAGCATGACGACGGAATTTCCACTTCAGGTTGCAGATTACTAACCGATGGTCAGTATCAAAGCAAGCACTGTAGGAACGGCAGTCAGTCAGGTGGTTCCTTGCTTCTGTGCTAATTAAGATGTGATCAATGGCGTTTCTTGCGTTTCTTGCCCTGCTGATCCAAGTAACCTTGTGAGAAGATCACTTGGGGAACTAGGAGTGTGCGGCAGTGAGGTTGTTAACCATCCAGAAATCAACAAGTCTGTTTCTACTTGAATTTCTGTCACCATAGCCATGGGGTCCCATGACAAGAGGGATGCGCTGGTTTCCAAGTTTGGCGTTGAAGTCACCAGCCACAACAAGTGTGTCACAGTTCTTTTTGTTTGAATTGATCACATCTTGTAGTTGTGAGTAGAAGTTGTTGATAATGTCATCTGTTGCAGTGGATGTAGGTGCATAGACGGAGACAAACAGCAGGGAGCCTTTCCTCAGACGAAAGCGGGCAGCCATGATCCGATCAGAGATGTAGTAGACGGCAAGGCAGCTGTTTTTTGCCCGTTTTGATATCAGTATTCCCACACCTGCGTAGTGAGTTTCACCACCCGACATGATTATGTGTCCATTGCATGCTACTTCCTGACCGATGTTGTGAGTTTCGCTAAGAGCAATGACGTCATAGCGGTAGGATTTTAAAGTGGCCATCAGATGTTCAGGTGTTAGGCTATAGTTCAGTGTGGTCACATTCCAGCATCGTAAGCTAAAGGTGCCCGTGCTTCGTTCTTCACGCAAACTCAACCGCGCACCGTCCAGTGAAGGCTTTGAGTGCGAGGCGTCATTACAGCGTGGGTAGTAGAGAGCATGATCACCTTCATCCCCAGTAGCTTCAGACCCAGTTGGCGCGCTCGGGGTCCCCACGCTCAATAGGGTATCGCTGTGATTCTCAGTGTTGTGATTCATTTTTGGAGGTTCTTGATCGAATTGAAGAAAATGAAAACACCCAGCATCATTGATGCTATTTTGAAGCAATGTTTTCCACCAGACGAACAACCACTGCGCGATGATATGATAACAATGATTAAAGAAAACCAAAAACAAACCGTGTTCTTACTGGATGGTTTAGACGAACTTAGCTCCGAGTTTTGTGAACCTGCTGACGATGTATATTGTGTCGATATTGTGTTGCATAACAAGGTCTTCGAAGACAGCCGCGTATTTGTATCAACACGGCAACATATGGTCGAGTACATTCTTAGGGACAACCCATTGTGTTCACGCATTCAAACATTAGGTTTTACATCAACAAACGTAGACAAATTTATCATGAAGTACTTCTCTGGTGACAAGAGTAAAGGTAAAGAGTTAATTTTAGTCATGAAGGGAAACCCATTGCTCCGGAACTTGGCGGAAATTCCAGTGATTTGTCAGATGATTTTGCAGACTCAAAAATGAGTCAGTCTAAACTGTCTGATCGAATGACGGGGCTGTACAAGGATTTTACGGAGGTTCTTGCCCGGCGCCGCTGTGGAGACGAATAAGATTGGAAGCAGCGTTTGGAGACGGCACTCGAAACGCTTGGGGAGGTCGCATTGGACGGGTTACTGCGAGGGCATCAGGTCAAATTGATGAAAGATGATTTTAAAAAATGTGCATCTATCTTGGATGATGAATGTGAAGGAAGTGGTTTCATACAACAAGAAAGTTTCGATAGTATTTTTGGCGAGGAGGTCATTGTCACTTTCCTCCACAAGACCTTCCAAGAATACAATGCAGCGTGCTACTTCGCCAGTTTGTATCGCAACAATGTAGCTGGTTTCCTAGAGAAGTTGAAGCAGATTAATGCAATTGGTCATGTTGATTCAATGGAATATCTGCTTCGGTTTACATGCGGCATAGCATTGGAGTCTGATGCTACTAGACTCATCCTCAAGCACGTCCAAGAGCTGGAGGTTAAATGGTGCAAGAGGGGCGGACCAAGAGACTGTCAGCGTTTGACGCGGTTGTTTTTGTATGAATCTGGGTCTGGTAAATGGGCTGATGAGCTACAGAGACCGGCAGTTTGCCAGGAACAATCGGTACAATACCGGAATCAAGAGGATATGATAACACTGCAATATTATTTACAATTTGTGCCTCCTCTGCAGTTAGGAAACAAAGGGTTTCAAGTATACTGCAATTCCTGTGAAGACTTGACGGCGTTGACGGAATTACTACTGAGTGGTAAAATTCTTCCAGCCGGCGGACACGTTTCAGACTGGTCAATGCAGGTCTGGTATACCATGGGTGAACGCGGGAACGAGGAGATCCAGATTCTAATAGAAACACTTGAAGGGATGGATGTGAGGCTTCGTGATCAATTGAGGCTACACTTACTGATTGGTAAGAAAGCGCGCTTTGATGAGAAGTGTCGGTTGAGACACCTACGCCGTGTGAAGGAAGTGGATATCGTTAAGTTTCTGCTATCAAGTGATGACGCCAGTTGTCTTGCACAATTAATGCAATGAAAGGGTATGAAGGGTTAGAGGTTATTGAGCTCTGATGTCGTGTTATATGAAGCCAACGTGCATGGTCATGTGAGCTGTTTGGCTCCTCTTATACCCCCTCCCTGGTACAGTTTTGTTTACACGAAAACGGACTGAATGATGAAGACGTCACAGACCTACTCAGTATCTTCTCTTACGAACATGGTTTGAAGGACCTTTCGATTCGTGGCTGTGCATTTGGTTTGGATGGAGTGAAGAATCTTACTGCCGGTCTCCAGTGTCTCCCTGATCTACGCTTGGTGGATATTCCTGGTGGAGGTTTCGATGATCATTTTGTCATGCAAATAATCAAGGAAAACGTTTCAAATGTAAATTTAGCACATAATACATTACCGGTAGCTGGCTTAGTACACAATGTTCTTTATTCAATCCAATCCATCAAATCGTTACACAAACATATATATCTAAAAAATATAAAGCTTTTTACCACAACCGCTCGACACTATCAATTAGGGACAAAAGCTCCAAGAAGAAACAGAAACGAGTTAAGTCAGTGGAGAAATCCAAAATTTCCCCAGACAGGCGTGATACAAACTTTCGAGCTTTGACATTGAAAATATTAATTCTTTTACTAAAAAACAAATTAGTGCATATTATTTCGACGATATAATATATATGATATTGACATTAACATTTTTAAAATTGCACCTGATGTCCTTTGGGTCATGGTTCATATCCACTGCACGACTTGCACTAACAACATACATTATCCACGTGTATATCTACGCTGTTACATAGGCGTACCCGGTTCATATCTTGACTCTGTGGGTTGGCCCAGCTGCATCACTGTGTTGCTTCCCTTGCCTTTCACATCGTTGTCCAAGGGTACTTTGTTGGTTGATTCTTACGTTGATTGAAATACACTCTATCATGTTATCAGGTCGATATATGGATACGTTACCCTTTTATTTTGTATATCTTTAGTATGTGGTTCATGTTCATTCTTCATCTTTGTGAATTAGCCGTAAATTGTGGCCAATGTTTACGGTGGTCGGGTGGAGGTAATCTGCTGGTTTTCTGGATTGCACCCCCGTTCAAGCATCTATAGTCTTCTCATCATGGACAAATGCAAAACATTCATCATAATGTGCTCTGTTCTCTTGAAATCTTGTGTTGCCCTTTAAACACGACCTTAATTACTTCCTTGTTTTTTAAACACTAATTTTGATGCCTGGGGATTGTCGAAAACAGTTCGCTGAACATTATGTACACGAAGCGAAACCATAAATGTGTTAGTTTGACGCGTTTATCGTTTGACGACTCACACTTAATTTTTAATTTTACAAATGACCGATGTTTATTATTCATCAAATTTGTGCTGAAAAAGCTCACCAGTCCATATCAATACAAAACCGCGCAAAATAGCCTGGCTGAGAGAATAATTAAGAACAATTTACTGAATGGGTCCAGAGAATAGTAAAGAAAATTACTGATGGGACCAAAACAATGCACTGAGGTTTCTGTAAAATGTCAGTATAGACTCCACGCGTCGCGGCCATGTTGGAGGGCATCTTTTATTTTATTCAGTAAGCAATGAATGCACATAAGATTATCTCATGCATATCCCAGCAAAACAATTGAATTGCCCTCTAAGATGGCTGCTACGCGCAAGATCTATTCTACATGTATATAAACAAATTCAGGGTCTATTTTATAATATTTTAAAGCAATCATCATAAGCCCTATACTCTGAAAAGCGTGTACAAATCAAATTAGCTTGTAAAAATAAGAAATAAGAATATTTAGTTTTCTGCATCAAAATAGGTTTGAAGCATTTCGTGAAATAAACATTCCACGGTCATTTGGAGTGCAAAAACAAATAACTTTTGTTCTTGTACTCCTTGGAATGGTTTTTCATTCACGAAAAAGGGACGTCATGTTATGTTATGGGCGTCATCTTATTGGACGCGGCATTGCATAGTAAAATAAGACAGCAGATGTAAATAGGCTGGAACCAATCTTTGTTTTATTTGAACAGAAAACGAAATATCAGGTGTTTTGGCGCACGACTTTTTACGTATTCTTTTGTACTACTAGTGGTTGTAATTGTAATTTAACAGCTAGTGCCAATGCGTTTAAAACAAGTCAGTTTTTGTCAAAAAGCATCTGTGTATAATGACACTGTGTTGCGTTAACGAAAAGAAAACAAAAGGGAAATAGTCAATGTATATAGAAAGAAAGAAATATCTGTGTACTAATAATTGGCAAAGCATCCACAGAGAAAACAAAAGACTAACTAGTTTTGTATCTCGTGTGGCCGATTAATGTAAATATGATTATTGCTTATGTTAAACATTGTATATAACATCTGGAATGCAAACAAAACCTCCACTTTTGGTTATCAGGCATTCTTAAAGGCCCTCTTACAGGAGTTGTTTTTGTGGCATTAGTGAGAAGTAAATCTAACGAGGAGGCGTCAATATGTGTACCGCATTTATGTTCAAATGAATCAAATTAAATACCTTCAGTAGATTATGTCAGTAAGTAAATCTGCTGAGATAACTTTCTTAAATTTGTTTTTCTACGTGGTCTTAAGGGAATAAAACCACCACTGTATATTTTATCAGATTAACATCTGAAAGTTGAGATTTTCGTCAATCCGTTAAAAAATATAAAATAAACACTATGTACCTATGATTTTCATTATTCTTACAAGGTCATAATCTTCCAAATCTGACGACTTTTTCTAAAAAGAATTGGGAATCATAAAGCAAATTAAGTGTCTTTAAGTTTTGTAAGTGTTCATGAAACTGCTGACGAAGAAACTTCAGTGTTTGAAAAACATTATTTCGTTGCTTTAAGTGTACAGGAAAAGTAAACACACATCCGCATCGTGTGGCTTCTTCGTAAGAAGGACATATTAAAAAAAAGGAATAATCTTTTCATTATTTTTGTACTGAATGTCAGCGACTGAGACGTTAATATTTTGCTGATTGTTGTCATTAATAAGTTGTACATAATACGTTTTCTCTGTCTTCTCAAAATTAATGGTATAATCTGCTGAGCTGTTACCTGTTATTTTGAGCAATTGTGTTGCTTTAAAAAAATGCACAGACACAAAAGCAAACAAACCTATTAATGGGACCATTTTGTCCCTTTGTTTCGTTGTCTTTGTAATGTTAAGTGCAGCATATCTGAATGTATAGGCCTATTTTGTATTTCATCTGAATAAAATCGAAAATCAAATTGAAATGCTAATGACAACAGATGCGTCAGCTTTACAATTTTTTGGGTTGTTTTTGAGCCTCCAACGCATAAAAGATTCTGGGCTTATCAATTATTCTGGGGCGGAAAATAATAAGAAATTTATGAGGCATGCAGGTTAGCCGGAGAGTCAAGCTAATCGAACGATCACACGCCTATCTAGTCCGTGTTAATTGTAAAACAAATCCGACGGTATTTTTTTCTGCAAACGAGGGCGGGGTTGGGAGGAAGGAGGAAGGGGATAGGGATTAAGTCTTCTTCCACCCTCTGAGCAAGGGTTTTCGTTTTGTTTTACCACACAAATACTGATCTGCCCTGTGAGTAGACCGATTCCCGGTCCAAACATTGTCGATTGTGACCCTGCGAGAATTGAAGTATAATTCCAAAGTTCAATAGGCCATATACAACTAGTCAAAGTGGGCAGATTTTATCCCTCAGTGTCGCAAGCGCAACTGAATAACGTTGATTTGATATGGAAAAACCGGTAATTTCATAGAATTTTTTTTCGGGTGAAATTTGAAATAAACAGGGACACGGCCATCATTTATACGGCACTGCGGTGGAAGGATGGGGGCGCACTTTAGGACGCACGATATCAGTGACTGTTGAAAAACCATATCTCCATTACCGCAGGTTACTTGAGCAAAGTATATCCTGACATATCCTCACGGGTACGTCCTATGCACCCTTTCCCCCCCCCCCCCCGCCCCCAAATTTGAAGATGCACTCCCTGCACCATTTTCAAGTTTTACCTTAAAAACCCTAGATATTATTATTTTAGGCCTAATTGCTATTTTCCTATGAAATACAAAATATGTAGTCACTTTTGCAAATGACATTACAAAAAACTCACACACCAACGTTTAGTAATTGAATTAGTTCGCCACAAACATCGAATTTTTGGCTGCCAGACAATGTCACTGCTTGGGTTATTTATGCACAAAATGAAAGCCACTCTTCAGAGGTTCGTAGTTGCCATAAATCGGAATAGGGCTCTTGCACATCCGTGGTGAAATGTAGACACGGGTTTTTTTTCTCCGGACACTTGGCCTCCGTAAATCAACGATATCTCTGGTTTGCATTGATGGATTTTCTTGGTACTTTCACCAATAACTATTATAACCAAGACCACGGGCTTTAAAATAATTTAATATTTGATTAGCTAGTATGACCACCGTTTGAGCAAATCAGCGACTTCTTCATGCACAATGTTTATTGGGACACGCTGTAGAGCAGCCACCGTGCAAAATGCATCGATGGTGATTTCTTGTTAAACATGGCTTGCCGAGGGCCGAGCTGGTTAACAGTTGGAGGGGGTGGGGGGTTGGGGGCTATTCATTGCACATTCCTAATATACATACACATTGATGTATATTATGTGCACATGGGTGGAAATATGTTATGGGAAAATACAGAGCACATTTAGATACATTTGCTAAAAGCCAACGCACTAGGATATTTGGGGGGGGGGGGTGCTTAACTTGACCCTTCCCCCATGATTCTCCCTCCCCCATGCCCCACAAGACCCCCGTTCCCGATCTAGCCTTGGTCAAGGCGCTAGTTGTTATTAATCCCGGCCTTAGCGCGGTTAACGATATCCTCGCTAGCGCTATGCATGCGGTGCTAAGTACAGCGCGAACAGCGACCTCACGCGTCCACCATTTCTATGCAAATCAGTTGGACCCAATCTAGCGCCTTGGTTTAATCGTCGGCAAAAGCTTATGTTTTGCTTTATTTTGCGCTGGATTTCTTTATTTATTTTGCGCACGACCTCGTATGCGAATACAGATAAGTGTAGGCGGGGCGAATATGTGGAGTGTCCAATCACACCTTGGTTAATCCGGACGTCATCAAATTATTTGCAGCCATTCGCCTTTTGCGGACGTGACAGGAATCACCGTTTTTGTGCATTGGTGCCGTATGCAGAGACACACAACGTGTACGTGTATGGATTATGTACAGTACCACGTTTCACTCTGCAAGTTTCCACGCGACGATCGACCAATAAAAAAAACGACATTTAAGGTCAGCTAAAGCTATTAACATAATGAGCACCACATTGTTCGCGCTGTATTTTTAATGCACTGCATGCATAGACATAATGACTGCACGCATAGCGCTAGCGAATATATCGTTTACCGCGTTATTACAGCCGGATGAATAACAACTTGCGCCTTGACCAAGACTATTCCCGATCGTGTCCATTGAGAAATGGATTTGTTTTTACATGTATTTCATTAAGTACACGTGTTTAGTGCAACCAGGGCATGTTGGTAATATAGGTCTAAACTAACGAAGTCTGAAAAATACAGAAACCTTTTGAAATTGCTTTCACACCAAAAAAGCAAAATAGATAAACCATTGAATTAGAAATATGACATTTCTGTTGGTTTAGAATAACGGATGACAAAACGTTAGCCCCCACAAACTGACCTCCCCCAACAGCGGATCGGGGGAAGGGGGGAGGAGGGAGGGCAACGGGGCCATGCCCCCTCCCCACCTACAGTGTGCATTGGATGAAGGACCGCACGGTACATGGTTACACGGATATAGAAGCAATCAACACCACCCACTCCTTGAAAACAATAAAATCAAACATTTAACAATACAAAAAAAAACCAAACTATATATAGGGCCTACAAACAAACAAAAACATACTTCCAGTATCAAAAATTCATGAAACCAAAAATCGTAAGGAAAAAAAAGGTAGTAACAGCCTTTTTGTTCTCAATAGAGCGTCTCAGTAGTTCTCTCGGAGCATCCCAGTGATTCGCTTAGAGCACGCCGGCTGCAGTGTTTTTATTTTTGCAACACACATCGATGTTTATTCCTAAGAAAATAACAATAACGTCACACCATTGCTATTTCTCAGTCATGCATGCACATTAAAGCATTTCAAAGAACGGCTTCCGTCGAGCTGCCACAGTGGCCAAGTGGGTAGTGGAATGAACTATGGATCGCAAGATCTGTGGTTCGAACCCGGTACCCGCGTCTATTTTCATCAAAAATTTGTGTTAGTTGGGATAAGTTTAATTGAAGGGAAAACACTACGAGGACCTAAATGTCTTCCATCCACACAGCGTGATAAATGTATTTATGTTAGGGTTCGTGATGTGATTGGTTAAAATACGATGCATGCTGCAGAAAATAATCCCAATGGTTCGTTTAGAGCACCCGGCTAACACTACACTGGTTGCACAGGTTGCTCTAGTATCACAGGGATTCATTTTTTTCCAACGCTGATCGGCCGATCAGCGTTGGAAATTGATACAAACATAACACTTTTCTTGAAAATGACAGTAAACCAGGTGCCATGATTTTACAGGATGCTTTACACTGTCATTCACTAACAGTCCAGCAAGGTATTTCAAAATGATTTGGTAGTTTTATTTTTTGATGTTTGCAAATGTTGTATTTTCCCTTTAAATGTTTTCAAAATAAAATACTGCTAAGACACTGATGTTCAAGCGCCCATTTTACCGTGAGGAATGGGTTAGGTGTGAAACGCGTGAATAAAAATGCATGTTTGAATATCCCACCCCCCGCTTTTCCACTTTTCGAATTTCCCAAGTATAATTGGTGTTCCCCCCCCCTCTTAAATAGGTTGACAAAATTTGCTAATGTTGACAGGTTTCATTAATCTGATTGATTCTCCAAGCCATTTTGCAAGTTTGCAGATTTTGTCGTGATCCCGTTTACAGTCACAAGCGAACAAAAGTCCGCTCCATTTGCTTTTTTTTGTTGACATTAAAAAAGGTACAAATTATTGAAGTTCCCTCAAAGACTGTCTTTCCGTCATTTTCTTTGATGAGGGGAGTCTGTGTACGCATTCGAACTTGACTGCATCATTTCGTTGAATGTAAACTGACAAGGTTTGGTGAATAAAAGTAGGTTGTTACGCATTCGAACTTGACTGCATCATTTCGTTGAATGTAAACTGACAAGGTTTGGTGAATAAAAAAATCTGCCACATCACTCTTTGCTCGTAAGCAAATGCCCAGCTGTACCAGCATTTAACAGGAAATATGTACATGTAGACCGACAGGGAAATCTGTAGGCTACGAAAGCCCTGTAGTGCCATAGAGATTTTTTTTCTCGAAGTTCGTTTTGAGGAGATTTTTTTTTCTCGAAGTTCGTTTTTAGGAGATTTTTTTTCTCGAAGTTCGTTTTTAGGAGATTTTTTTCTCGAAGTTCGTTTTGAGGAGATTTTTTTTCTCGAAGTTCGTTTTGAGGAGATTTTTTTTCTCGAAGTTCGTTTTGAGGAGATTTTTTTTCTCGAAGTTCGTTTTGAGGAGATTTTTTTTCTCGAAGTTCGTTTTGAGGAGATTTTTTTTCTCGAAGTTCGTTTTGAGGAGATTTTTTTTCTCGAAGTTCGTTTTGAGGAGATTTTTATGAAGTTTTATGAAGTTACGGAGCCCCTAAAGGGACATCCAAAATTATTTTTTTATCTCGTGCGCACGACATAATATCTCGTGCGCACGAGATAATTATCACGTGCGCACGACATATATCTCGTGCGCACGACATATCTCGTGCGCACGACATACATCTCATGGAATGTCGGACGCTTCGCCCCTTTTCCACGTCGCCCCATGTCACTTCGCCCCTAACCACATCGCCCCATCCCCACTTCGCCCCATCCCCACATCGCCCCATCCCCACTTCGCCCCATTCTCACTTCGCCCCATTCTCACTTCGCCACATCCCCACTTCGCCCCAGCTTTTACATGTAAAAAAAAATCTCATCTAAATGTATTTTATTGGCTTAAAAACAATTCCAACAGATTCACTAATTGCTAACCAACGGAAAGAATTAGCCCACCAATATTGACCAAATGAACAATTCATAACAAACCTCTCAAGCTATCACTCTCCGCTACCGAGAAAAAAAGCTTGAAGTAAAAGATCCAACTTTGTTCCCAACCCGGCTATACCAACCCGTCTCCCACTTATCTGAGAACGACAATACCAATCTACATGGGGCGAAGTGGGGATGGGGCTAAGTGGGGATGGGGCGAAGCGGGGATGGGGCGAAGTGGGGATGGGCGAAGCGGGGATGGGGCGAAGTGGAATTGGGGCGAAGTGGGGATGGGGCGAAGTGGTTAGGGGCGAAGTGACATGGGGCGACGTGGAAATGGGGCGAAGCGTCCGACACCCATCTCATGCGCACGAGATATATGTCGTGCGCACGATATATTATGTCGTGCGCACGAGATAATTATGTCGTGCGCACGAGATATTATGTCGTGCGCACGAGATATTATGTCGTGCGCACGAGATATTATGTCGTGCGCACGAGATATTATGTCGTTCGCACGAGATATTATGTCGTGCGCACGAGATAAAAAAATAATTTTGGATGTCCCTTTAGGGGCTCCGTAACTTCATAAAACTTCATAAAAATCTCCTAAAAACGAACTTCGAGAAAAAAAATCTCCTCAAAACGAACTTCGAGAAAAAAAATCTCCTCAAAACGAACTTCGAGAAAAAAAATCTCCTCAAAACGAACTTCGAGAAAAAAAATCTCCTCAAAACGAACTTCGAGAAAAAAAATCTCCTCAAAACGAACTTCGAGAAAAAAAATTTCCTAAAAACGAACTTCGAGAAAAAAAATCTCCTCAAAACGAACTTCGAGAAAAAAAATCTCCTCAAAACGAACTTCGAGAAAAAAAATCTCCTAAAAACGAACTTCGAGAAAAAAAATCTCCTAAAAACGAACTTCGAGAAAAAAAAATCTCCTCAAAACGAACTTCGAGAAAAAAAAATCTCTATGGCACTACAGGGCTTTCGTAGTAGGCCTACGGATTTCCCTGTCGGTCTACATGTACATATTTCCTGTTAAATGCTGGTACAGCTGGGCATTTGCTTACGAGCAAAGAGTGATGTGGCAGATTTTTTTTCTTTTCTAGAAAATGAAATTTCTTTCCAGTTATCACACCTTTTATCCGCATTCTTTGGTTAATTGATTTTGAGAAATAAAATACTCATTCACATTGGAGAACTTTCTAAGAACTTAGGACCATTCCTGCCTCCTTCACACGAATTGGACACGACACCAGTCTTACTGGTGTCGCGTTTTTGATGATCACGTTTTTGATGACTTCATAATGACGTCACGCATTTTTCGAAATGTTGTGCATATATCTCTGGTCTACCAAACCTAATACAACTGTGCACACAAGCACGTTGTTGCTGCCATAATTTATGCAAAGTGCGCGCGATTGCGACACTTGATCCGCCCGGTAAAACAAAGTACATTTTGCATTATGTACATGATTTGCATTATGTTTATTATGATGTGAGACGCACGTCGTTCTACATGGCCTCCGTTTCCGTTTACCGAAGTGGACTGGTTTCCGACCTCCCTAGTTGATAGTGCTACACATTAGAAGTCAAAACTATAAAGAAGAGACCAGTGTCAAAACAAGTTCACTTTTGTTCGACACACCCACTACCTGAGCTATGCGATGTTTCGATCGACCTATGCTCTATGGCTACAGCTTACACAGTAATGTACGTGTAGACGCCATTTGTACATCTGAACCCTCTTTAGGAATCCCTTCCAACGCCAAGTTTGTGGAGAGGCTGCCATACATACCAAAGCTTTGTCCCACAAGTGAGCCCACATCATCACATGGTATATCAGCGCTAGATCTGACTGCAACCGGGACCATATTAAAGATCGAAAGGTGAGAACACTTATTGTACAGTTAATTGTAAAACAAGAACCCTTCTAATTCTATTCACGCTAACTCATAGCGTCAAATCAACAAGTCATTGTGCCAAAGTGGCGTTGATAGATTGTATAGTCGACTGTTGTGTGTGCCGCACTCAAGTTGTCTGTTTCTGTATCCCTATCATTTGCTTTGGACAAAGATTCTGGTATGTACGTTTGAAACGTTAGGCCACTTTTGTTGAATCCGTCATCGTATATTTCAGGTAAATCCAGTCAGCAGCAGCTTGCAGCAATTTTATTCATGAATTACTTTAGTGTCTATCCCTCATTTAAATCGGCGTCAAGCTATCACCACTTTTGGCACCACATGCAATCGTTAAATGAGCATGGTGAACTCGACATTTGCATTCAACACCACATTCATGTAGCGCAGCATTCGCCACTCGGTGCTCCATAATGGACATCGAAGAAAAAATATTAATCGAGAGGAATACTCTAAATGAGAGGTAGGCCCAAAAGTAATTGATGAATAAAGCTGTTGTTTCTTATTGTTGAATTTGTTGGGCAGAGAATGATAACTTACTTTGAAGACGGTGAATAAACAGACAATGATTAAAGTTACTTGTGAAGTAATGGACTTCGTCGATGTTGTGGGCGGGGTAATGCCAGGAAAATGCCACTTATTTTTAAACTGATTGCGATGCAACCCTGAACTTTTGTAAAACTAAAGGAGAGAATCTGTTAAAAATACTGTGTAAATCTTATCAAGTTTTACGTGTAATTTTTCCACAACACGTCGAGGAACTCCAGCACCACATTCAAAATGTACGTCGATCGGAAACATGCAGTCTTGTGCCTTAGCGCATACGTGAAACACACACATGTGGGAGAACTTGCTTGCAAATACAAGCTGAACGGAGAAACAACCTGGAAAAATGCCTCTCATTTTCAAACCGAGGGTGATGCCACCCTGAGCTTTTATAAAACTAAAGGAGAGAATCCAAAATCTCATTAAGTTTCTTAATATATGCTTTTCACAACACGTCAAGAAAATCCAGCACCACATTCAAAATGTACGTCGATCGGAAACAGTCTTATGCGCATTAAATAGCGCCCACGTGAAACACATGTGGAGACCTTGAAACCCATGGCGATGCCACCCTGATTCTTTGACATCCACTAGATGGGGAACAGGTTACGATCATCTTCAAATTGCATAACTTGACTTTCTATTGAGCCCAATTTTTAGTGATATTGTGTGAACTTGCACTATGATGAAATGGCAACGCCCATGATTTCTTTGGCCATTAGAGGTATAGACAACCGCTCAAAAGGAAGTACCTTTGCATAGAGTAAACAACTTAGTATACAAATCATTCCAAAAGTACCACACCTATGTACAGCTAGGTCTGCGTGGCGATATCCAGCTGTGTTACAACTGATAATGTAGTAACCAACCGATAACGTATCACCAACCGATAATGTATCACAAATTGACCGATATTGTATCACTAACCGATAATGTACCAAAAATTGACTGATAGTGTAGTAAAATTTGTATCCGATAATGTATCACGTGTCGACGGATAATGTAACTACAAAATAACTGTATCCGATAATGTATCACCACGGAACGGATACTGTATCAACCGATAATGTATCATAAATCAACCGATAATGTATCAGTATTGGGAAAAGGTGTACACAAATGTTTGTTTTATGTCCGATTATCCCGCCCCACGTTTTGACAAGGGAGGGGGGGGGGGTCTGGGCTAGTTGATCACCACCACCCCCATTATTTTGTATTTAGAGAAAAAGGGCTTATTTTGAGGTATTTTTCAAACTTTCCAACCGCCGAAATGTATTAAATAGTATTGAGAAAGGGAGAAAAAATACAAATAGCTTGAAATGCGCTGGGACGTCTGTATCATGAACAGCAACCCCAGTGTCATGTGGTCTCCAGCAAGGCCCCCCCCCCCGCTTGTATTTCACGGCCAGGACTTTTTTTTTTAGCTATCCCCCATCCCCAAGTCCCCAGCGCAGATTTACGCTACTGTTGCAGGGGCGGATCCAGGAATTTTCGCGGGAGGGGGGTTCATCAGCAAAACAATCTGAAAATGTACACAGGATTTTTTTTTCGGACACTTGGCCTCCGTAAAATCAAAAACTTGGGGAAGGGGGTATCATATTTCAATAGGGGACGCTGTTCAAATTTGACAATTATTAACACTGGATTACAGAATGGTGTAAAAATACCCCCTATCTAAGCTGCCTCCGTCCGTATTTTGAACAGGCGGACATTATACCAGTATTTTTTTTGGGGGGGGTCACAGCAGAGGGGGGGGGGTGCATTATTTTTTTTAGGAATTTGTATGCAATTTGTTTTGGGACACAGCTGGGGGACCCTCCCACCCCGGATTCGCGCCTGTGTTGGCCTCAAGGAAGCGGCAGGCTCGTGACGTTTGGACTCAAAACTGTGTGGGTTGAACAAACTGAAGTCAGTGGGTAGACAGATAACAAATGACTTCACATGCGAACGGTGCCCCCCCCCCCCGGGTGGGGCATTATTTTGTACGGTACAGTAATATTTTGTACGGTACAGTAATATTGTGTACCTGATTGTAGGATTTTATCAGCGCTCCCCGTTGAAAATATGGCACGACCCCCCCCCTCCCCCCTCATCGACCCCCTCCCCCTCAACCCCCCTCCCCCTCCCCCCCCCCTCATCCCCCACTAAATGAGCAGTAATGCTGTGATTGTGCCCTTTCTGTAAGAAAAAAATAACGACGGGGGTCGACAAGGGACCCATGAAGCTTGATCGCATCTAGACTATCTTCGACGATTGCCGCCTAAATCCGGTAAACTTGTTACATTGTATCTTTTGTGACAGCTCAAGTTACATGATCATTTGAGATGGTAGTTTTGCTATACACATGCCTCGCCACTTGTATGTGTTCCCGGTTCATGCACAGCGCGTATTTTGAATGATGCAAAGTTATTGGGGGAGGGAATAGTCTGGGAGACCATCTCAAGTTAAATTGAACGTATGCGCGCGCCGACGTTGCCTGACGCTCATGCAAAGACGCTGCTGCTAATAGCCACATTCTGGCACATTCTGGAAGTGGTGTGGAACTTTGCGCGCGAACCAGTACAGTACAGTACGCACATGTTGTGTCCCATTCATTGATTTCCATACGGGGATCAATGGTCCTGTACGTCCATGGGGCTCTCAAAAGTGGTAAAACTCGCCCTCTTGTGTCGCAGCACGGAGCCCATATGGAGGTCAAATGTCAGGAGAAAAGAATTTGTCCACATTTCGGCGCGGATGTGCGAGTGCGGTTACCCCCCCCCCCTTGACATCAAAAGCTGGATACGCCACTAGCCTAGGCCCACTTGGAAGTAGAGCGTCTCCAAACCAGAGCAACTCCCTACCTCCCAAAATAAAAAAAAAACCATATTCTTAATGATAAACTTTCTCGAGTGGGGACTTATCATAGTAAAGGCACTTATTAGACTTTAAATAATTTGCAATATTTCCACCTTTTTCCAATACTGATACATTATCGGTTGATTTTTGATACATTATCGGTTGATACAGTATCCGTTCCGTGGTGATACATTATCGGATACAGTTATTTTGTAGTTACATTATCCGTCGACGCGTGATACATTATCGGATACAAATTTTACTACACTATCAGTCAATTTTTGGTACATTATCGGTTAGTGATACAATATCGGTCAATTTGTGATACATTATCGGTTGGTGATACGTTATCGGTTGGTTACTACATTATCAGTTGTAACACAGCTGTTCAAAGCGATGTGTAGTCTTGGTTCGAGACCTAATAAGAGGGGCTGTTTGGTTTCAACAAGGGACCTAAGTTGCACTTGCAGTAGCATATCAAAGGTTCGGGTTGGTAAGGGACACAATTGATCAAATTGCCCAAAGATCGTCCTTGCCAGGAGAATGTTGCCATATGTTTTATTTTACGGTCGCCCAACCGCTCCAGGAGGAGAGGGAGGGGCGGGGGATGGGGGATGGGGAGAGGGGGGAGGGGCTGTACATCATCATGAGCATTGGGGCGCCGTTCAAAGCAGACTAATATGAACAATATCAGACAATAGGGGTGCAATCAAATAAATAAATTCCCATAGAGACCAGTGATGAATCCCCAAATACAACATTTGCAAACATCAAAAAAAGGAATTATCAAATTACCACGAGAAACCTTGCTGGATTGCTAGGAAATGACATTCTAAAGCATCCTTTAAAATCGGGGCTCCTGGTGTACTGACATTTTCAAGAAAACGTGTGTTTCTCCAACACTGGTCGGCCGACCAGCGTTGGAGAAAACTGGCTTTTTTTTTCAAAAGCTGCTCCTAATTTTTCATATTTTGTTATTGCACGTTTTGTTGCGATTGATTACACACCTGTAAAGGATTACAAGCCTGCTAAACTGATTCTCTGATCTTACAATTCCCCAAAGACTATAAATTGTTCCGTTTCATCTTAAGTGGGGTCAGGGAACCAGACTACAAGCCCAAAACGTGAAACAAGTCATTTTAACAATATTTGCTATAACATACTAATCCTCAAAATCCATTTGTTTCTGAAAATTGAAGCAAAAGCAAATGTTGTACATTCCCTTTAAAGCTAAAGATATTGTGCTCGGCATTACCATGGTTATGTAGTTATCACTTGTCAGAATTCAATAATAAAGACCAAAAACGTAGACTCATAAATATTCAAAAATATAATTCGCTGGCTTGTATTGACAGACTTCGAGGCCAGATCGGGCGAAGAGCCTTGCAAATCTGAAAACCACCGCGCAGTATCAAATTACAAACGATTTGATTGCACAATTTGACAAAATACTTTGACCTATATCTCTTGAACTAAAATAGAGTGTTCGTTTTTTCGTGAGGTTGTAGACCGGTGCCTTGAGCAACATTTCTTATTCTCGGGCACAAAACTGCTTGACCTTTACTGCCGGTGTTACCGGAAATGCAAACTGAATCAAACTCTAAAACGGAAGCACTTTAATACAGACAAATACATTATGGAAGTATTAAGTGAGGAATGCCAATCACAAAAACATTATTTTGACGTCATCCACGAAAGGGCGCCCTCCAGCGTCACATAGAAAACAGTTTAATTTTTTTAAAATGTTAAAACCTTCAATCAAATTTGTATGATATATTGCCACTATATATCCCGTGAGCAAACACAAATGAATTTGCAAGGTTTCATAATCATGACGTCATCAGACTGGAAGTTACTGTAAGAAAGTATTCAACAATAATCATTTTATTTTAAATTTAAATCCATCATTCATGACTTTGTTTTTGCCCCCACAAATGACATCTGTTACACCTTTTGCTTCCAAATACTGTGACGTCAACAAACTGGAAGTTTAATTTCCAGATTTCCATGCGTTATTTTTACTTAATGATAAAGAAGTGTCCTCCCTTCCCTGTTTTGACTGATGACGCCATCAAACCAGAAATAACTTGTATGTGTACCCAACTGTTTACTGAAATTTATCATACCTTAAAAGATGCAATCTTTTTGTATAAAAAAAATTGGTACTGGAAATGATGAAGTTCTTGGTCCTTTTTTTCTGACATAAACATATTTATAACTTAATTGGACAATGTCTAATGAAATGGTTGTCTACCCGACCACTCTGCGTTTGTAACAACAAAAGCGAACCTCTAGTTTTATTCATAAATTATATTAGCGCCTATACCTCTTATTTAAACCCATCCTCGAAAAGTAGTCCAACATTGTATCAATGTTAACAAAATTTGTTGATAGTTTTTTTCACATATTGAATTTAATTCAGTCAGTGATATTCTATTTTCAAGCATAATTTGCATGTTTTGTTGACTTTATTGAGTACAAAGCTTGGAATTTTATGAATTGGGGAGCACCATGGGGACAACTGCGTGGGGGCATTAATCACTGATCATATTCAACATTATGTTCACTACTTTGATTTTGTTACTGCATCGGTTTTGCGCCTTTCATACATATAATATACACCCCCTGAGTAACGGTGCAAATATATCTACGTTTGTAGGCTGATCAATGCATAATTCCAAGAGAGTTGAATGTTTCGTTCGATTTCTCGTTCAAAGCAAAAAACCCACTCCTCTTTGAGTTGCTGGGGAAAAAGGCAAATAAATAATCGACCACGGATGGTAAATCTTTAAAGTATAACATAGCAGCAGAGCTGGTGTCGTTCACACAGCAGTCTATAATATTTCTTTTTGGTTTGTTAGCTAGAGAAGAAGATACTCTGGACAGCAATGGCAGATTTTGGCGGTGTGAACCTCACTACTACAGTAGGACAGCCTACAGCTAGAACTGAGGGATCTGGCTTGAGTGATGGAGCAATCATTGGGATTGTCTCCGCAGTTATAGCAGCAGTTGGCGTATGCTTTGCAATATGTAAGCGGCTGGTGTTTTTTGTGTTCTTATTATGTATACAGGGTGATTAAAAAAAAAGGTGGAACCCCAACCCCTAAAAATATATTTCATAATAAAAACAATACGTAGCACCAAAAGTAATAATGACCGGAAAGTCAGTTTAATAAACTACTTTTAGATGAAGAAATTACTAAAATTGCTCAATCCTTTCAAAAGCATATCACAATTTAAACGCAATGACCCCAAATCATGTTTCGTCCAAAAAAGAAGCAATTTATTGCGTGTTCGGACTGTTGCAACAAAAAAGAAAAATGATAGAGAATACTTGTTTCAACAACTGTCAACAACTGTAGTACACAATATCTTTATTAACAACCGAGCTCAGGCAAACAATATATGATTTAGAATATCAATTTTTTTTTTAAATAGACGAGCCTTCAAAAGGGGTTTGTTTCAAACTGAGGGTTTTTATTGCTGGCGATGTTTGAAGACAATTGTGAGGACGATTCTTGAAATCGTATTTTGGACGAAAGAAATTTTAGGGTCATTGCGTTTAAATGGTGATATACTTTGAACGAATTAAGCAATTTCAGTATTTTGTTCATCTAAAAGTAGTTTATAAAATTGGCTTTCCAGTCATTTTTATTTTTGGTGCTACATATTATTTTAAATATAAAATTTATTTTGTTGGGTTTGGGTTCCGCTTTTTTTTTTTAACTCACCCTCAAGATTTCAGGAGTGGACATAATTGCCACTCCATTTTAGTCATTCCATTGGGCGCGATATATAATGGTAGTTAACTATTTCGATCGAAAAACCTTTCTTAAACGAAGGATGGTTTAACTGTACTCCAGTTGACTATTTAAAGGTATCTCCAGACAACAGGTAAAATACAAACATTAAACAAATATACTCACATATAAATAGTACAAAAACACCATTGACATAGGACAATTTAAAAAAAAAGATCCAGTCATTAAACATAAGTTTCGTGAAGACGTTTTGACCGTCGTTTGATTAGAGATGTTTGCACATTGTTTTAAGTTCGCAAGCGTAAGTTACGTCACAAATCCGCCACTAGTCGACTAAACAGGTTATAATTATTAAATGTATAAAGTTTTCATTTATTTAAAATCAAAGCACATATGCCGAATACTCACTCGTACTGGTTACCCAACAAGTGAACCGATTTTTGTTTTGGTTGTATTACAGTGGGCTGGTGCTACACTCACGGCATTTGCAAGAAAAATGGTAAGAACAAACAGGAAGACAATTGCGATTATGAAATGTAGGCCTACAACCGTAGAAGGACATATAGAAATCTTGAAAATTAAGTGTTATCGGATTTATTTTAAAGAAAGGCTGAGAAGGTTTTTGTTACATTATCTTGCCTAAGCTTACCGATTCTAACTGTTTTTTTCTTAAGGAATGGTTCTAGAAAGATAAGAAAAGCTATTTCATATCTAAAGCCATTTTGTTTCTTTATTAAATTATTTATCTGATAAGGATTACATACCAACTTTCAAAATTACCCGGACACAGGCTTAACCATTTAATGAGAAAACCATGCTCAAGGTGGAGACACGGATAGTTATTAGTAGCAAATACCTTGAGATTTGATTCCGTCAAAAACGGTATCGCACGGAAGAAAAGAGCCATACAAGGCTTTTCGTGTATCTTAGGGCACACGTGTACTATTTTTTTCCCCTTTTTTTTAACACGCGTAAGGCTAGATCGAGAAACCAGTTGCAAGATAATTATTTGCATTACGTTTCCCTTTTTCCCCCCAAATGTAAACGAGCCAATGAACTAAAAAGTTCAACAGGTTAGTTGTGCACCCAACATAAGATTTCGAGTAATTTTGTTGCTTCAAACGCACTCTTAATATTGAAATGCCAGCAGTGGAAGGAACGATTTGTCACCCATCTAATGATGATTAATTTTATTCGATCAAATGTTTTACTTCTGTCTCCAGAAAATGCTCAAGGTCGCGACCCACCACCTCAAGCCTATCACCAAGTACCCTTGCAGCCTCGTGATGGGGGTAAGCTGTTATTCTGTTGAGTAAGCAGTGTCAGTGTTTCGAGGACGGCGCTTAAAATTTCGTTTGAAACTGCGATGAGATTTTCGATAATCGTGCATGTAACATCCTTAAAAAGAGTTACAACAAATGTTTGTTTTCTTTAATTTGCATCTGCTAGATGTGTTACTATCCTACTTAAGATTTTGAGCAATTTTGTTACTTACAGAACAAAAAAAACCAGAAAGCAAATTGTCCTTCGTACTTTTAACATTGAAATGTTCATACCAGAATGTACAAAGTGAATGTATTCAGCCATATGCAGTTTATTCTGTTTTTTTTTTTACAATTGGCATCGCTCAAGCAATTTGAGACCCGAGACGAATTCATTTACTATTATGTTGCACTGCTCTTCTTTTCATGGCCTTTGGTGTATTAACATGTTAACATGGACTTGTATAAACACTGGACCAACATTACGTCCCATCCAAAGTACTTAATTGTAACCTCAGGTTTCATGCACACACTGGAGCCTGAATTTGTAACAAAATATCAATTTCTCGGAAATGTATAAAGAACTATGAGACATCCCTCCCTGGTAAACGCTTTTGCAAAGTGCACTTTTTAAAACTTTCAAAGTGTTTCATGTTTTTCCTGACATCTGAGGACGCTGTTGTTGAGGAACACACTCTTCAAATTAGGTAACTTCTTGTGGAAAACATTAATGTGCATAAAGTTTTCTCAGTGTCTCAATAGTCATATTCTGAAACATTGAATCACTGACAATTCTGGTGAATTTTTAAGCTGAAGCACATGTGAAATTGGAGTTTCTGAATTGAATGACATCACATGAAAATATAAATTAGCATATAAACCGAAAAGGCACCGAAATGTCCTTAAAACGGCAATATGAAGATTACAAAGTTAAAGGTACATTTCAAATATTGTATAATAAAAAAATTACATGCATGGTCTGGTCCCTTTAACGCACTGATAATTGGTTGAGTGTTTTTATGCCTCATTTATTCATTCAACCATAAGAACTATACTTTGAATAGAAAACAGGTGTTTTTTTTAACCGTAACGGTCAGATACCCGCTGAACCGTAAAAAAAACGCAACAAACGTTTAGACCCGGAACTATAAATTATTTCTGATGTGTGTCCTACACGCCGCACTTAGTTAGCTAATGTTCCGTCAGAATTTGTCAGCAAATCAATATGTATCCTTTGAGTGGTAAGGCCTATTCCCGCTCATTTGCTTTCTGCAAACTTAGTAATAAAAAAAGGTTTTCTTCCGCTCAGAAAGGTTGAGTTTATATCTGTAAGGAGGGTTTAGGGTAAAACCGAAAAGTGGAACTGGGTACGTGGCATTTTTGGTCGAGTATCGGGTAGCAGGCCATCTGTCCCACTCCTAATCTTAACCACGCGATTCTTCTTTAATTTACAGATCTGCAACATTGGCGGACACAGCTACGCAGCGTTTACGAGAAACTTTTTATCCCTACTATTCCGGGTAACACTTCAAGACAGGTAGCAGAAGTTGATGAGCTTGCTACAGAGCTAAAACTATTTCAGGAGACCGGAGAGACTTACAATGAAAGGTTACCAGGCAAGGAAACCGTATTGGAGAAACCTAAAACAACACCTTTAGACTCATGGAAAGATTTCTTTAATTCAAAAATAGTAAAGAATTCGTTGATTATTCTCTCAGGTGGGGCTGGATTTGGCAAGTCAACTCTTTTCAAGATAATTGCAAATACTTGGACTAAAACTAATGAACTTGCCGACGTTAAGCTTTTGTTCTTGATCGAATTGAAGAAAATGAAAACACCCAGCATCATTGATGCTGTTTTGAAGCAATGTTTTCCACCAGGCGAACAACCACTGCGTAATGATTTGATAACAATGATTAAAGAAAACCAAAAACAAACCGTGTTCTTACTGGATGGTTTAGACGAACTTAGCTCCGAGTTTTGTGAACCTGCTGACGATGTATATTGTGTCGATAATGTGTTGCATAACAAGGTCTTCGAAGACAGCCGCGTATTTGTATCAACACGGCAACATATGGTCGAGTACATTCTTAAGGACAACCCATTGTGTTCACGCATTCAAACATTAGGTTTTACATCAGCGAACGTAGACAAATTTATCATGAAGTACTTCTCTGGTGACGAGAGTAAAGGTAAAGAGTTAATTTCATTCTTGAAGGGAAACCCATTGCTCCGGAACTTGGCGGAAATTCCAGTGATTTGTCAGATGATTTGCAGAATTTCAAAAATGAGTCAGTCTAAACTGTCTGATCGAATGACGGGGCTGTACAAGGATTTTACGGAGGTTCTTGCCCGGCGCCGCTGTGGAGACAATTCAGATTGGAAGCAGCGTTTGGAGACGGCACTCGAAAAGCTTGGGGAGGTCGCATTGGACGGGTTACTGCGAGGGCATCAGGTCAAATTGATGAAAGATGATTTTAAAAAATGTGCATCTATCTTGGATGATGAATGTGAAGGAAGTGGTTTCATACAACAAGAAAATTTCGATAGTATTTTTGGCGAGGAGGTCATTGTCACTTTCCTCCACAAGACCTTCGAAGAATACAGTGCAGCGTACTACTTTGCCAGTTTGTATCGTAAGGACGAAGATGGTTTCCTAGAGAAGTTGAAGCAGATTAATGCAATTGGTCATGTTGATTCAATTGTTTATCTGCTTCGGTTTACATGCGGCATAGCATCGGAGTCTGAGGCTACTGGACTCATCCTGAAGCACGTCCAAGAGCTGGAGCGTGAACGGGACAAGATGGAAGGACCAAGAGACCCTCGGCGTTTGGCGCGGTTGTTTTGGTATGAATCTGGGTCTGATATATGGGCGAATGAGCTAAAGCAACGGGCAGTTTGCCAGGAACAACCGGTACAATACCGGACTCAAGAGGATCTGATAGCACTGCAATATTATTTACAGTGTGTGCCTCCTCTGGAGTTAGGAAACAAAGGGTTTCAAGTAGCCTGCCGTTCCTGTGAAGACTTGACGGCGTTGAAGGAATTACTACTGAGTGGTAACTTTCTTCCAGCTGCTGAACACGTTTCAGACTGGTCAATACAGGTCTGGTATACCATGGGTGAACACGGGAACGAGGAGATCAAGATTCTAATAGAAACACTTGAAGGGATAGGTGAGACGCTTCGTGATCAATTGAGTCTACAGTTGCTTATTGGTAAGACAGCGCGATTTGATAAGAACTGTCAGTTGAGAAACCTACCCCGTGTGAAGGAAGTGACTATCGTTCAGTTTCATCTATCAAGTGATGACGCCAATTGTCTTGCACATTTAATTTCAATGAAAGGGTGTGAAGGGTTAAAGGTTATTGAGGTCTAATGTCGTGTTATATGAAACCAACTTGCATGGTCATATGAGCTGTTTGGCTCCACTTATACCCCTCCCTGGTATAGTTTTGTTTACACGAATGATGAAGATGTCACAGACCTACTCAGTATCCTCTCTTCTGAACATGGTTTGAAAGGACCTTTCGATTGATCACAGTGCATTCAGTTTGGATGGAGTGAAGAATCTTACTGCCGGTCTCCAGTGTCTCCCTGATCTACACTTGGTGGATCATCTGGTGGAGGTTCCGATGACCATTTTGTCATGCAGATAATCAAGGAAAACCTTTCAAATGTTAATTAAGCACATAATACATTACTGGTAGCTGGCTCAGTACACTCAAATGTTCTTTATTTAATCCAATCCATCAAATCGTTACACAAACATATATATCTAAAAATATAAAGCTTTTTGCCACAACCGCTCGACACTATCAATTAGGGACAAAAGCTCCAAGAAGAAACAGAAACGAGTTAAGTGGAGAAATCCAAAATTTCCCCAGACAGGCGTGATACAGACTTTCGAGCTTTGACATTGAAAACATTAATTCTTTTACTAAAAAACAAATTAGTGCATATTATTTCGACGATATAATATATGTGATATTGACATAGCGCGTTTTTTTTTTTAAATTGCAACTGATGTCCTTTTGGATATGGTTCATATCAACTGCACGACTTGCACTAACAACATACATTATCCATGTGCATATCTGCGCCGTTACATAGGCGGTACCCGGTTCATATCTTGACTCTGTTGGTTGGCCCAGCTGCATCACTGTGTTGCTTTCCTTGCCTTTCACATCATTGTCCACGGTTCAAATCCAGCCAGGGGTACTTTGTTTGTTGATTCTTACCTTGATTGAAATACACTCTATCATGTTATCAGGTCGATATATGGATACGTTACCCTTTCTTCTCTATACCTTTAGTATGTGGTTCATGTTCATTATTCATTTTTGTGAATTAGCCGTAAATTGTGGCCAATATTTACGGTGGTCGGATAGAGGTAGTCTGCGGGTATTCTGGATTGCACTCAGCCGTTCAAACCTTCTACTGTCTTCCCATTGTGGACAAATGCTAAATGTTCATCATTATCCGCTCTATTGTCTTGACATCTTGTGTTGCCCCTTCAATGTGACCTTACTTCCTTGTTTTCTCAACACTAATTTTGGTGCCTGGAGATTATCGAAAACAACACGCTGAACATATATACCCGAAACGAAACCATAAATGTGTTAGTTTGACGCGTTTATCGTTTGACGACTCACACTTGATTTGTAATTTTACAAATAACGCATGTTTAGTATTCATCAAATTTGTGCTGAAATGGTTCACCAGTCAATATCGATACAAAACAAAAACAGAAAACCGCACGAAACAGCCTGGCTGAGAGAATAATTAAGAACATTACTGAATGGGTCCAGAGAAAAGTTGAGAAAATTACTGAATGGGACCAAAATAATGCACTGAGGTTTTTGTGAAATGTCAGTATAGACTTCATACGAAGCGGCCATCTTAGAGGGCATCTTTTGTTGTTTTATTCAGTAACAATGAATGCACAAAAGGTTGACTCATGCATATCCCAGCAAAACAATTGAATTGCCCTCTAAGATGGCTGCTACGCGTAAGGTCTATTCTACATGTATATAAACAAACAGATTTTAATGCAATCATCATTCATGACCCATTATACTCTGTAAAGTGTTTAAAAATAAGGAATAGGTCCTAAGAATATTTAGTTTTCTGCATAAAAATAGGCTTAAAACATTTCGTGATATTGTAACATATAAATTTGGTGATATAGTCTTTGGGTTGTTGGACTATACTATATGTTATGATAGGGTAGCTGTGGCTAAGAGCAGGATGAACAGATGACTACGAAGACTATACAAAGACACACTGGTAATGACTATGAGCTCGGCTATATGGAAAACTGGTTTATTTTCAAGAACTCAATATTCTACCGGTATTGTGTATGTACAGAACTATAACCTCAGACCATACGGCTGCATCAGCTTATGGGTATGGCTGGGTACTAGAATACGGAAGTTGGAGACAGAAGACAGAGGTTCTGAAGAGTTGTGTAGATGAAGACTGGCCAGAGCATAGGGCTGAATCAGCTTATGGCTATGCCTCTGGTTTCCCAGGGAGAAGAAGAAGAACTCAATGAAAGTGGGAAAATGGGGACATTTTATACAGTTTCAGAGGGACCACTTGGAGTGAAAATAGGAGATGATGTCATATAACGAAAACATAACTTATATGACATCATTTCTGAGTAAAGGTAGACTGACCATAGACTGACGTAATGGTCAGTCTGGGGGAGTACCCTTATGAGGTCACTTTCCCCTGTACAAGGGTTAAATCACAGTCTTGGTATGCTGTGGGTGTATTGCTTGGAAAAGAGTGACGTGAAGACCTTGGGTGTAATGTGGAACACCTGTTGTGAAGTGGTATCAGGGATGTGTGCTCAGGGTCAGTCTAACTTTTGGTCTTACAATATGAAGAACATTCCTCGGTCATTTCAGCCTGGAGTGCAAAACAAAAACCTTTAGTTTTTACACTCCTTGGAATGGTGTCTCATTCACGAAAAAAAAATTGTCATTTTATGTTATGGGCGTCGTCTTATTGGACGCGGCATTGCATAGTAAAATGAGATAGTAGGCTGGAACCAATCTTTGTTTTATTTAAGTAGAAAACGAAATATCAGGGTTTTTTGGCGTACCACTTTTTAGGCATTCTTTTGTTCCAATGGTTGTAATGTTAATTTAACGGCTGATGCACATTGCGTTTAAAACAATTCAGTTTTTGTGTAAAAGCAACTGTGTATAATGACACTGTGTTGCGTTAACGAAAAGAAAACAAAAGGGAAAAAATCAATGCGTAGAAAGAAAGAAATATCTGTATAATAATAATAATAATAATTGGCAAAGCATCCACAGGGGAAAAAAAGACCAACTAGTTTTGTATCTCTTGTGGCCGATTAATGTAAATATGATTATTGCTTATGTTATACATTGTATAATTGTAACATCTAGAATGCAAACAAAACCTTCACCTTTGCTTATCAGCTATTCCCAAAGGACCTCGATCTTACAGCTTTTTGTGTGGCTGTACTGGGAAATAAACCAAACCTGCAGGCTTCAATGTGTTTACCGTATTTAAGTTCATGAATCAAAAATCTCTTCAGTAGATTATGTAAGTGGGATAACTTTCTTAAAACTTGTTTTTCTACCTGGTCTGATAAGGGAATGAAACCATCAGTTTATATTTTATCAGATTAACAGCTAATGCAAGGAAAGTTGAGATTTTTGTCAATCTGTGTAAGAAAATAAACAATATGTAACTATGATTTTCACGATTCTTTAATACGAGGTCGTAATCCCCCAAATCTGACGACTTTGTCTAAATTGTTGTGGGAATCATTAAGCGAATTAAGTGTCTTTACGTTTTGTAAATGTTCATGAAAACAAAGAAATATGACTTTGATCAACTGCTGACTCAAAAAACTTCAGTGTTTGAAAAACAACATTTCGTTGCTTTCAGTGTACAGGAAAAGTAAACACAGCCGCATCGTGGCTTCTTCGTAAAAAGGACATATTAATAAAGGATCATACTCTTTTTATACATTTTTTACATTTTTCAGTGACTGAGACATTGATATTTTGCTGATTATTGTATCATGAGGGTCATTAATAATGTGTACATAATACGTTGTCTCTGTATTCTCAAAATTAATAGTATCCGCTGAGATTAACCTTCAACAAGTTACCAGTAATTTTGAGCAATTAGGTTGCTTCAAAAAATATCCGCAAAAAGCAAATGATTCTAAGCATGTACCTTTAATGTATGTTGGTTTCGGACCACTGGTATCCTTTCTTTCGTTCTCTAATAATATATGCAGCATATCTAAATGTATATTTTTTGTTTCATCGGAATAAAATTGATTTGAAATGCCAATGACAACAACTGATGCGTCAGATTTGGAATTTTCTCGGGTTGCTTTTGTTTCACTATGGGGGCGCTGTTCAAATCCGACGATTATTAACACTAAAATTACAGAATAGTGTACAAATACCTCCTAACCAAGCTGGCTCTGGCCATATTTCCTTATTTTGTGCACAGGCGGTCATTATTACCTATAAAATTTTGTTGGGGCGTCGGAGCGGGGGTGGGGGGTGGTTTGCATTATTTTTTAATGAATTTTTATGATTTAAGTTGAACCCCCCCCTGGATCCGCGCCTGGCTATGTGAGTAGACTGTTTCCCGGTCCAAATATGATCGATTGTGATACTGACATCTGAAGTATAATCATAAGGTCAATACGCCTAACTAGTAAAAGTGGGCAGATTTTTTTCCGTTCAAGTTGCAATCGCAAATGAATAACTTTGATTTGAAAGGAAAACCCAACAGTTTAAAATAATAACTTTGGGGGGGGGGGGGAATTCGAAATTAGCAAGGACACAACTATCATTTTATCACTGCGGTGGAAGGATGGGGGCGCACTTCATGATACATAATATCAATGACTGTTGGAAATCATTATGTCCATTATATTTTGCCAATATCTCCATGCATTAATACCGGAAGTTACTTGTGCATAGTATATCCTGACATATATCCTTTTAAGTAGGCCCTATCCACTCCTTTCTCCGAAAGTTTAAAGATGTACTCCCCATACCGTTTTCGAGTTTCACCTCCAAAACAGAGTTGATTTTTTCATTACTGTTTTCCTATAGTAATGAACATTATTATGTTACTTTTACATAAGGCAGTGAACCCCCCCCCCCCCGCCCCCCCCAAAAAAACCCCAAAACCCCAAACAAACACAACACCGACAGTTAGGAATTGAATATTTCTTCACAAAAAAATTGAATTATTGGCTACCAGACGATTATTCGGCTCTCACGCTTTGGGTAATTTATGCACAAAATGAAAGCCCAAAATCGGAATAAAGGGTATACTGTTTAAAACATTAATTGAAACTTCGTTAGGAGAAGAAAAGTCACCTGTTTGAAGAGCATATAGACCTACATCTTTAAGGGGTGGAGAATTATTGATACTTGGAGTTACAATAATTCTCCTCCCCTAAAAACAAATTAAGGGAAATGGGTAATTATGTCTTTCTCGGGGTTGGTGTCGTGACACAACATAATGGAATCCCTTTAAAAAAATTCTGAAGTGAAGGGGCATTCTTCTTTAACCTCTAGAAACTGGACGTCGGAGTCAAATACAAGTGGACAATCATGTCAAAATCCGCTGCGTCGGATTTTGTATTCAAGCAGAACACGGTGTCCTTACACCAGTGCTTCACGGTTAAATTCCAATAGTTGTCAAAAAAAGAAGAAGAAATAATATCTTGCCGCTTGTTTAGTGATATTTTGCTAAGTAGCCGCGAGCAAGTAGCCGAAGCCCAACATAAACTCTTATCAAAAGGCCAACCCTTCCAAGAGTCAATAATTAAAACCAAGGGCAAATAGTTTCTTATAAACCAAGGGTCAATACTTTCATATAAACAACTGGCCAATAGTTTCCTATATAAAACAATGTCCAATCGTTTAAACCAAGGGCCAAAAGTTTCTTATCAACCAAAGGCCAATAATTTCTCATAGAACGCGGGCAGTTCTGACATAACCAAGGGCCGAAAGTTTCACCACGATGAATTCACGAAAAGCGACGAGCCACTGCAAAACAGAAAGTTGCCAATCCTGTGTACACCGTCACGTGTTGCACTTAGCAATATCCATTTCGCGTCTATATATAGAAATCGAGATATTTATATATTTTCACATTTGTCCAAAGTACGATCCGAGAGTGTCGCCTGAAAAGCTTCGCCATCAGTCTTTTTGAGAAATGACGGACACAATAGGAGGGCGCTGTTTGGTTTGGGTAAATTCGGGTTAGTACAAACATGTTTACTCAAAGGCAATTAAATAGCATTTGCCAATTGTGTCAACTATAAATTGTCTCAAAAAAGGCTAATTTGGTAAAGGCCATTAGCAAATTACATATCTTTTTCTCAAGCTTCTTCCACAAAAAAACCCCGCCGACAACAACAACTGCACTGTAAATGTCAACATCGGCGGTTTTATGTAGGACCACGTACTGGTGTACATTTTCTTATTTCCAAGACTCTCATTAATGAATGTCGATTGCCAAAATATACAAATGCCAATCACACCTATCCCAGCGGTTACACGGTATGTCTTTCACACCCTCAGCCTCGCTCCACCGCCCTCATCCACCGCTCAGAAGAACAAGCGTGACCGAATCCATGGGATAAATATGAGGCAATTAAACCACTCACACAGCAAAGATCTTACGGCGTTCTCCCAACCTCCCCGACCACAACATCAACAAAAACCATCTCATCATTAACGACTGTTGCCCCTAGCAACGGCTGACGTTGGAGGGCGACGATGCCCCGGATGTTGCGGCTTGCTCGCGTGCCGACCGTTAATTCAGAAGGAGGACGGTTAGGCAAGCAATTACGTACCTGCAGCACGAGTGCACCTCAATACGTGCGTGTGATATACACCAACGCTTAACCTGGAGAGAAAAAAACCACCAGCTTTTGTGGATGTGTGCCGTACACATTTCAACGCGAGTGACGCATCGCACTGCTTAACATATCTTGCGCTACTCTTGTGCACGCAAACGCCTCGCACACACTCCAACAGATTTCTTATTGCAGCAACAATGGCGGACTGGAATTTTTTCAGCCGTGTTTTTCTCGCCTTGGCCCTTCTTCTGACCGTGAGTGGACGGGGTTTGTACCCCGGTCTGGACTATTATTACGCCCTGTATGGTGAATACCCGGAGTATTTTGATGCCTCATCTTCGTCCGATTACCCCGAGGAAGAGATACCGTATGTTGACGATGATGGCAGGTTTGAGTTTAACCTGACTATGCCCGGAGTAAGACCTCCGAAGGTAAGTTTTGGTATAAAGATGGAAGAATATAAAACCAGCACCCCCGCCAAAAAATAAAAATAAAAATGAGTGTCTTTTTAAGTCTTATAGCCCATAAACCTTGGGGGAGAGGTAGGATTAGCCCATATTTGGACCGTATAATTTGCTTTTCGCAATTGTTTCGTTCTTTCCACATTAAAAAATAAATCAGACAAGTTACTTGTAATTTTTTTTAAGCATTGCTTTAAAAAGCAACTCAGTATTATTCGCGCACAATTTTGTTTCGGAAGGATCAAAATGTCATTCGTCTTTTTTTTGCCAACAGGAACATTTCATTCGTTTCATTATTTTGTCCGGACCATATTGTTGACTGTATAAGTACCGCTGCCGTTCATCATTAGATTTAGCTGTCATATTTGCGTTTTGAAATATATCAAAAACAAAAAAGAATGCAAGGTACAAAACAAACACGGTTGTTACGAAGAATTTATGTATATTCCTGTATTTTCCTTTTTTTTTGTAGCGAGAAATTGGTGAAACGTGAGACCTAACTCGCTTGTAAGATTTGCACGCGCACAACGTCAAGTTATATTGTAACATCATGCAGGCAGAATATAGGCCTTAATAAAACAGAGGAATTGTTTTTATTCTTGAGTGCAAAATGTTGACAAAGATAATAATCAACGCATTGGCATATGAGGATTATTTCAGAAACGGATTAAGCATAGGCCTAGGGGCCTACAACTTAATATGCGTAGTCCATTTTTGTAATGGCCATAATATAGTTTGTCTATATGCATTTGGCGCCAAAACTGTGTCAGTTGTATTGCCAACGTGGGTAAACTATGGATAATGCGATCATTCCCAAAGGCGACATAAATTATTGATCGCAAAGCTATGTTCTATTTTTTTTGGAGAGGGTAGGGGTGAGTTGCAGGTGGGGGCATTTCTTACTTAAAATATCTCTACAAGAAAAATACGTACATAACTGAATCCAATTTCTCAGCTCAAACAGGGTTTTATGTCCATTTTCTACTTTTTTAAGATATATTGTTTCACACTTTCTGAATTGTGTGTGAATTTTGAAAAACGCGGCACTCTAATTTTTCAATTCGCCCAACTTTGAAGGCATTTCCTCGACAGATAAACCAATACAGCGGGGCAATATTTATGAAATTAGACTGCAAATCCGGTTGTAATTTGTTTTACTAAAGGAACGTAACGTTTTATCGCCACTTCGCAAAAAAAAAAACCACCCCAAATTGACAGAGTGTATTTTCTTCGTTGATTGTTCAATTCCATTACATGTAATGACCACTTGTTTCAAGTATTGCTCGCGATCACCGGGTATATAAAGCTCGAGTGTTTCATGCTGCGCTAAGGGAACCTAATTGCGCGCGATGCACTCACGGCATGCACAGTGATTTCTGGGGGTAATTTGGTTTTCAGTCTTGACGTGAAAGTGCTCGAATCTGGCCCGTGGTTAATACAAAAATCCATTCAAAAATGTGTTATTGCTTTCAATTTAACAAATAAACAAGCTGATAATTTTCGTGGGCCACTATAGTGAAACTAACAGTGACGGGTTCAGTTTTTTTCCAAAAAGGGTGGGTAGGATCGGATGATACAGTTTAATATATTTTTTTTTGGGGGGGGGGGGTGGATGAGCCGTTACAGACAACGCATGAAAAGAACAAAGGCCTTAATCAATGAATTAAGATTCGCCGTATTGATATTGTTATCCAGGGAACGTATTGGGATTTTCCCGATTTGTAAGTGATTAACATTGATCAGTGGGATGGGGGGGGGGGGTTGTAAACTACTCCAACCACTTCTTTAATTTTTTCCCTTGACTAATGTTAAAAACAACGCCGGATTACACAGCTGCAGTGGTATATCACATGACGCTTGTGGAAAGTCGTCATGTATCAAAGTAGTGCAAACCGATACCTCGTTAAAGATGAGTTAATAATTTTTGTTTATTACTTGCTTTGTTTTTGTTTCTGCAGCCGGATACTTACTACTGCTACTCAATGCCCCTTTCGGATGAGATACCTGTATTTATCGGTAAGTTATCGATGATTGATTCCCCATTTCGATTACCAAACAAACTTATCGAATGGTCATGTTGAATAATTTTTGTCTTTATACCGTTGGTAATGAAGTGCACAATAATGTGAAATGACAACAATATTTCCATCTGTGCATCAGTTGGTCCGATTTCACAAACTTGTTTAATTTCATCAAAGTAGGCCAATAACATTGAAATAATTATGCCTCCCCCCACCGAGGAAATAAAACCATGTTTCATATTTCATTTCATTTATTTCATTTTTCGGGATACACTTCTTACAACAAACAATGACATTAAATACACAAAAATACACATGAATATTTTAGACAAAACATACACAAAACATTTTGTAACCAGCTCCCGCTGGATCACCCAAGAAGAAACGTGTTTTTTTTGGTCGAGGGGCTCTCCTAACGATTAAATAGGAAACACTTACTGATGTGCATGAAGAAGAATGTTTTGTATAGAGCACACGATTTTCCCCACCGATGCACATTGAATTATGACGCATGCTACTTCGCTTGCATTGTAATGTATCACTCAATAAAACTGTTAATACTTCACGGTGTATATTTGCTATATAGTGCAAATATCTCACCGTCTAAAGGTTTTCGGTGTGGGGATTAATTACCGCGATATCGTTTTGTAAACCTGAATTCTTATAATCATTATAAACTAAGCTGAATTGCCAGTTATGAATTGGTACTCGTATATTTATAACAGTAAACGCCTGCTATTTAAAGTATGTGTAATGTAATTTTAATGTTACTGATAATCCGAGCAGAAAGAAATATCAAGCGAGAAAACACGTACATGTATTCAACATGCTCACTTTTTGAAAACAGGTTTCATCATGCAAATATACAGCAATGCAAACCACGAATGCAAACTACACATCATGCCAGCAAATAATTACAAATTCACTCAAAATCGTAGGCATCTGAGGTGTAACCATGGCAACACTAATGGGCTAAGAAAACCCGTAGGGGTCTCGTTGCCAGGCAACCCTGAAGTGTGGGTTCTGGCACATTGTTAGTCTCCCTGCATATTCTAAGCACGATGGGTAATTTTACGCCGAGAGGTTTAAAGTAACAATTCGTCATACATAAATTGTTAACTACATGGTAAACTATAGTTCTTTTCACCAAAACAATATTTAAATCCTAAAGAAACTCAGCACACGTAATGGAAACAAGCAGCTTGAAAACAACAAACAGAACACCTTCTGTTCAGAAAAAAAATCTTTTAGAATCGTTGGACTTATTTACCTCGAAAAGTGTGTATTTCTCAATTTCCTTTTTACTAAATCTCTGAAAATCTCGCAAGCCTAATGACCCTTATCGTCAGTTTTCTAACAACTATAATTCATATCATGTATAGGCCCCGTTTCTCAGGAAAGTCATTATTAAAACATTCATTTTAGTCTACCTGTGTGTCAATTCAAGGCAGGCATAGTTATTTTTTCTAAAGCAAATATATCATAAAAATATCGGGCACACCCACGCGGACGGTATAACCAGTAGCAAATGAATGAATAAAGACGTTGCCCAAGGCGAACTCACCCATTAAATATGGCGAGTACTCGTGCGAAGCAAATAGGTTCACTGCATAAATGTCACGAACGATCAATGAGATGGGACAGACTATATTTAGAAACACCACTATTAATAAGAAATGAGTTGGGTACTCGTCACAAAATAGCGGATCTAGGAGGCGGGTTTGTACCCCCCCCCCCGTTCGCGAATCTTTTTTTCTCAACGACATCCGCTTTCCATCTTCTGATTGGTCCATTACATGCATATCTAATGCCTTGTTTTCTATAACACAAACCCAAGATAGGCTTTACGTCTTGTGAGAAATGTTCCTTCATCACTTTACTTATTTAAAAGGTAAAATGAGAAGCAGTGAAAAACGCTCACTGAGATTCGAACTCGGATCACCTGATTAGAGATGTCAGGACTTCTTCCAACCAGTCCACGAATGAGCTGCCAATCGTCGGTGATTTAAACTCCATTATTCCTTGTTATATAACTTATTCTCCAATTTCCCCGGACATCATGAATATGCATTACGCATAGAGAGCGCCATCTTTTGATATTGCCCTCTCTCGTTTGGGAAGAAATTTCGCCCCCCCCCCCATTCAGCCGCTGAAAATGTTTATGAGGCCAAACAAAATAATTTTTACTCAAAGTTCCTATATATCCATTCTCAAATTGCCTTAGTATGGGGAAGGGGTTATGCCCCGGACCTTCTATACCAGGGGCACGCCTTCACTCAAATATCAACCCCTCGTCTCTGTGGGTTTTCTGAAAGCGAGATATTGTTTGTCCAGTAATGAGAGAACAATTCTGCCTCACTCCTTTGCCAGGAGAAAAATCCGGTTTTGTAAGTTTTAAAAATACGTAATTAAAAATCTCGAGATGTTTTCCTTCCCTGGCTGATGCAAGAAAGCATTGCATGCGCTGATTGGTTTCAGACAGCCGAGGGGGGGGGGGGGATTTACGTAGTTGGGAGTCGAACCCGATACCTCCTTATTCTTAAGTATTGGAAAAGATCGTGACCGACTGGCCAAAAGCACCAAACTTAGCAGATGGATCCTTATAGCCCCAGAGAAGATATTTAGAAGGGGTGAAACCTGACATTTTGGATTTATGCAAACCAATTTTCAGGTGTCACCCTTTCTGTATACTTTGTATGACCCATAGAGTCTACATGCCTATTTTGGTGCTTTGGACCACTCGGTCACGATCAGCCTGAATTATTTTGCATAATACCTAATACTGACTTCATTACGTCCTGTTTGCTATATATGGAACACGTCTAAAATGTCTGGTCGATTCGATTCCAAAGGAGAAACAGAGGTGGACCAACGCCTCTTTGAGGAAGCCGAGACAGGAGATGGACGGTTTCAAACTATTTTTGCTCATCCCAAAGGGTCAACTTAGTGTCCTCCTTGTGCCTATAGTATCTGACTGCCTGACTGACTGACTCCCCGACTGACTGACTGACTGACTGTCTCCCCTAAGCCGGGCAGTGTTATCGTACAGGATTACCTCATAACGCCAATGAATGTTCTTGTTTCGACCCATTGCGTAGGACACACGCATAAAAAACTTTAAGTGAGAAGCCATTCTGAATCGATTAATTAATCGATTAATTGAACAATCGGTGACCAGCTTTACTATAGTTGTTGGATTTTAAAAAAAAACCAGATGGAGGTTTCATTTGTCACTTTTTTCTGTATGTCCATTGTACAGTGAAATCTCGATAAGTCAAACTCTGATAACTCAAAACAACTGTTAAGTCAAACCAAGAATGTAAGTAAGAATCCATCCCCTTCAGTGGTACAACAATGATATACATCAAACTTACCCTCTAAATTCCAAAGAGTAAAAATTCACTCCATGCATTCGAGTGAAGATTCACTCCCACAGTCGGAAACTAGGGACTTGACGATTTAGAGTGAAATTTGTTCAATCGTAAAGATCGAGTTTTCACTCGAACTTCGACTGAAGTGGTTCTTTTTTCAGACTATTTCAATCGAAAATGTGAGTGATTTTCACTCTAAGAACGTCTAGTCCCTAATTTCACTCTTTGGAATTTAGAGAGTAACTCAAAATTCTGCTAAAGAGTCAAATTTTGAAACTGTTCCGGGTTTAACTTATTGTGATGTCACTGTATTTCCATTCCACGACATTAGTATGGTTTCAAACTATTCGTTATCAGAAAAGATGTTTTTCGGCCGTTGGGCCCAATCGAGTCACAATGCACGAAACAAATATAAAGTATAACTTGTCTGATTCATGTGATTTGATATTGATTCACGGCAAAACCGCCATCGTGTCAAATTTAGACTGATAATTTTACATTTTTTCTGCCCCTCGGGCACCCTATCAGCGAGCGGGAAAATAAAATAGTGTTCACCGGACGCAACTCGTAATGCACCGGCACGAAATCTAGTCACGCACGGTACATCGATAACCTGCCGGCGTGTGTAGTGCCATAGTGGAAAATCATCGTGAGCCAAGGGCCTACGTGCGGCGCATCACATTATGTCCGGGGACAAGTCAAGTCAACAGATCACGAAGCGAATTTAAGCCGAAGAAAATCAATAATTAACAGTTAGATAAGATTCGTTATGTGCTGGCAGAAAGGTCTTCTGGATGTAATACAAACATTATAAAGAAGTTAGATGTGAAAATAGACAGATGGCCTAAATAATTCACAAGAAAAAAACATCGTGAACTAATTGTGTCGAAATCGTATCTGTATATGAAAAGGCAAACTGCATGCAGTACGCGCGGAACGCGTGGGGTTTTGATCGTTAAACTACGGTCAGCAAAATGCTTCAAAATGGAACAGACACCAGAATCTGATGACGCATTCTTCTTCATTGGTGACCGCGCTGATCCCTGACCACCCTTTGGCACTGTACGATGTATTCTTTGTTTGATGGTGCCATTGGGGATCGAGCTTCAACCAGATCATAATCTTGAAATTGTTTGATTCTGATTTTGGTTTTGTGCTGGTTCTTCTTTTTCTCATGTTTTCCGCAGCTTTTCTTTCAAACATAACAACACATTTACTTTAAACTTGGTATGAATATCAAGTCTGATCCAAGATGTACATAACGCCATATTGACTGCAATGATCGCACCGAACCAGTTTTCCTCTGTTGAAAATTATAATTTTGTACACAGTCAAGAACCATTCTTTTGAAAAGCTCAGAGCAGAATTTTATTATACCCATGCAAAGGTAAAATAGCCATTAAACATTTATTTTTAGGTGAGCATATGTCGCATAAACTCGGGGACATTATAGAGACTCCGTCAATCTCTATATTGAAATCTATCGCTATACTGATTCTATTTTTAGCCATAAACAGTAGCCGTAATGTACATCACCAGAAATGTACAAAAAAGTTACATGATGTCCTCCATACATAGGCCTATACATTTGCCAAGGCAGCAACAAAGTTCAAGTATAGATTTAACAGCGATCAAACCCCTTCTTCATAATTTGGTGGACTCGCATGGCTTTTGAGAACAATTTATCAATGTAAAAATTATATTCATTGGTATAAAGTATAAGGAACAATTCCTTGAAAGAATTTTCAGGAAAACACGGTGGGCAATTCACCCTCTCATTTTCATTTAAGCATTTCCCGTGTTGAAAAAAAGTCTGTCATTCAATACATACACGTACGTGTAAGTCGAATAAAATATGTTCCTTTCATTGCCTTTGGTCAAAATAATGATAAAATGCTTAAAATGATAAGTTAATCAGATTTTCATCATTTCGACCATTTTAACATTGCCACATTCATAACTGAACTGAAAACAACGAATGTGCCCCATCACCCTGCGCTTAAAAAAAAACCCCCAAAACACCCAAACCTCTAGTTGAAAATGAATTTTCCATCCAAAACATGAACCAAGGTGGATTTTCTGCAGGAAAGATAAGATTTTGTTCACAATCATTTTCGCATTTCATGTTCCAATGTTCTCCACTTTTTTTCCAGTTGGCTACGAGCCGTTGGCACAGAAGAACACCGCCCATCACATGCTGTTGTTTGGATGCGCTGTGCCCGGAGGAACAGACACAGTGTGGTAAGCGCTAAAAGAAATAGACGAATTTCAAAGGATGGAGGCGGCCTTTTTCCCCTTTACATGGCGGATGTTCCAAGATGGTGGATGGATTCTTCCATTTTCTCGACTCTTTTGCTGATACCTTTGTGTCCAATGGAGCGATCACCACCAGACTTTGAACTAACAAATTTGCTGGAAATATTAAAATAAAAAGACAGGTATAGCAAATGCATGATAATAAAATGGAAAAGGAGGCGAGCGGGGATGAGAAACGTGCAAAACCTAAAACATTTGAAATAATATTGATAGACTGCATGTTTGAGTTTACGATGGATGAATTGTTTTCTCTGCTCGTAGGAATTGCGGTGAGATGGAGGGAGCCGGGGGTAATCCGCCGTGTCTGATGGGGGAGAAGATCCAGTATGCTTGGGCAATGGACGCCCCGCCACTCAAGCTACCAAAGGGTAAGAACACGAACAAACCACAGTTGCATCATGATATTGCTCCACGTAGGCACAATTGAGCTGTACAGTAATAAGCTCAGTAGCAAAAAGCTTGGAGGTTGACTTTCTATTATAATGACAATCCGTGAGAACCATTTCTCTTAAATACCTTTGATGTTGGGGATAATTCCAACAAAATGTCGATGTGGTAGTTTCCGTTTTTGAGTTTCATCCACAAAAAAATATACTATTTTTGAATTGCTGTTTTCTTTAGCAATAAAAAAAGATTGCTCATTTTGAATTAGCCATCGATTGATTGAAGAGTAAAAAACACTCACAATTATCCAGGCGTATTAAAACTTGTTTTCAAGGTTAGCGGCGGAAAGGCAATGCAAAATTAAAACCTTTTTTCGCAGAGGGTTAGATTGCCAACGGCCCATTTTTTGTTTAGGGTATAAATGTACAACATTGAAAGTTCATTAGAAGAGAAAAAATACTTGCAGACCAAGTTGAAAATTTTGTTATACATGTATACAATAAGTTCAAATTCAACTAAAGTGACACAAAGTTTGGTATAACGATATAGAGTGTTTCTTGGTATACGATTCCTTTTTCTGTCAGATGAGGAAAGAGTTCATTGATAAAAACACTGCATTAAAAAAACCCACAATTTTACGAAGAAAGTGGTGACGTTAATTCAAGTGTGAATTGTCCATTGTCCATTTCTTTCAGATGTTGGGTTCGAGGTTGGAGGCAACACGGGTATCAACTACCTGGTTCTCCAGGTGCATTACAATAACGTGGACAAATTCAAGGGTAGGTAGTCACTCAGGCTCGGACTAATGCTAATTACGGCCTCGCATCTATCGTCGCAGATACATCTTTTAATTAATTATTTCCTATTTCCGAAACAGTCCACTTGGCTTGATAACAATAGACCTCTAATCATAGAATTGAAAAATATTATGGGCGCGTTCCTCATATTCACTTTGAATTACGAGAATTAATTCTCTGACATAATATTAATTACGAGAATTAATTCTCTGACTTAATATATTGTCATGTACCTTCATACTTGTACACAAACAGAAAAAGGTGCCTAAACTACAGGCAATGAAATACAAACAGACATGGCCAGCCTTCCCTTTTAAACAAATTAAACTTTGGTGTGTTTTTTGCAGATGGAACGCGGGACTTTTCCGGCATCGGGTTGCAGATGACATTCCGGCCGTAAGTATTCGTCCGGTTGTTTCCCGCAATATGTCAATCAAATTCAATCTCTGTCTTCTTAATTATATTCTGAATAAGAAAAAACCCATTGAAATGGGTAATCACTGGAGCCAAGTTAACCTTTACATTTAATGTTTCATCAGACTGTTCTATTAAGCTTCGAAGATAATCTCGTTGGTAGGACTTGACAGAAAAAAATACAGTCGTTTTGGTAAAAGTAGAGTTTACAAATTTTGATGAAGTTTTTTCTCATTCAGACAATAGCCCAAAATGCTAATGTTTGGCTAAAAATGTACAAACCCCCCACATTTTCATCAGACTGTTCTTTCAAGCTTCAAAGATAATGTTGTTGGTAGGACTTGAGAACAAAACAAAAAAGACAGTCGTGGTGGTAAAAAATAGATGTTGCAAATTTTAATCGAGAGTTTTTCTTCTTTCATACAATAGCCCAGAATGCAAATATTTGGCTACACTAAATGTACAAAAAAACCTAAAAGACAATTAACTGGTTTTTTTTAAAAGAATATCTCGTTAGTAAGTAGGCCTATGACCTGACAGAAAAACAAAATGTCATTTTGGTAGAACTAGGTTTTATAAATTTTGATGAAGAGAGATTTTTTATTTCTCGTATGACAATTCTAGGCAGGAGCACCTAGCCGGCGTGTACTTCATGGTGACGAATGACGGAGTGATCAAAGCGAACACAGAAAGTGAGTACATGTACCTTTTAAAAATCGCGGGGAAAATGATTTTATTTCTGCGACGGCCTGGGGTATATCACTATGATAATGCATCAAAGCCTGCTAAGAGTTTTGTTTTTATAAGAAAGAGGAAGGGACAGTACTTCGCTAGCTCATACATGTAAAACTATAAAACATGAGGGACCCATGCTTTGGAACAGGCTTAATTACCAGCTCAAAGCATCCAAAAATAGTTCTGATTTCAAACGTATTTTTAAATCTGTTTTACTGGAATCTTATTGTTGTTGTTATACATTCTAACCCACTTTATCTGCTGATCTGATAAGACCTCTTTGTAGCTGTCGCTTTGTAGTCTTCATCCATTTTTTTGTGTTGGTCCACATTCTTGTATAAATGTTAGTGGTAAATTGTCTTTGTTCCTTTTTTTCCTTGCAAACATGCATGTGCATTGAGACCTACTATTACATTTTTCATTGGTTCAACGGCCACGGACCTGAATGGTTCGATTAACATTGTTTTATTCCTGTCTCAATGCACGTGCATGTAAATTAGGGACCATTGAATACAAGCTGTGCTTTCTAAATGGATCTCTCTGCAGTATCACAATTACCTTGTATTTCTTTGCATTAATTTTGCATAAAAGTTACTTAGTAAAATGGTATACAGTTGTATTTGATTTTTGATACTGTGGAAAATAAACAAACCTGATATAATAATCTTCCTTTGAACAGGGGAACATTTCTTGTCACCAACAACAAACAAAAATTGGCATTTTTGAACACTTGTTTCCCTCAGTGAATTTCTTCATGTCACTTTCTTTGCGAAAGATGCAAAAAAGCCTGCAAGCCAACAAGATAGATTTGGAGAATTAATGGCAGGCAGGTGTACTCGGAGATGAATACGTAACACCTATTGATATAACGAGCTTTTTTTCTGTATCTCTTGTTTTATGTGAATCCTGCAAAACAAACAACTGACTTTCCATTTCAATAATATTCCCTTCCTCTTTGATCTATGCAGCCAAGTTGGAGGCAGCATGTGACTACGAAGACAGTTCGACCATGTATCCCTTTGCCTACAGAGTCCACACCCATAAACTTGGTAAGGTTTAGTAAATTCTTTAAACCTTATCGAACAAGAATTTGCAAACATTACAAAAATAAGGGCTTGCTTGGTAGCTCAATCGGCAGAGCGCAGTAAACAGTGTTCCAGACGTCGCAGATTCCAAATTGCGCTCCAAACAGTTACATGTAGTTGTGTGTTCAACTCAATACTCAGTATCTGTTGCAAAGCACTGATGTTAACCCTGAGGTCTCCCTGTGGGAATATCCCTCAGGTGTCTAGTTAACTATTTTCACACGTTTAAACATGGCCTTGGACACAGTTCTCCCGACATTAATAGGCTCTCCTGGGGAATATGAACGAATGTCTGTACATAGACATTCTTAAACTCTTTAACCATCTGAATGCTCCAAAAACGACACATCTGGTTTGCAGTAGTTTTATGGGTTTGTAGCATATTGTTTGCTGTGTACATATATAATTTATGTCATCGCTACTGTCTGATTAGCGGCTCCAGCCTGTTTCAAAATGGTAAAATTGCTTTTCCCGAAATTGAAAACTAGAGGGAACAAACACAGGGCAGCCTCTCTAAAACGCAGGAAACTCTGTAGCTCAAATTAAAGAGAACACTAGGAATTTCAGATTTCTCAAAAAAAACACCCACCACAGTTTATTAACGAACTGAATATTTAAGAATGTAAATGTAGTACTGCAAATTACACATTTAGACAGCAACCACACACAAGCATTCTACAGGCACATGGGTGATTTAATATCAGGACGCAGCAATGAGTGCTCAGCGTCTCCATAAAATTGGCCACTGCACTGAATGACACTTAAGAACAACACTTCTTGAAATATCAAAGTTCATCCTATTTGTGTGTGACATTTCGTCCTTTGTAGGTAAGGTGGTCTCGGGCTACCGCATCCGAGATGACAAGTGGGAGGAGGTTGGTAAGAGGAACCCACAGCTACCACAGGTATGTGGGAGGGGATGGGAAAATAGATCATAGAAAAAAAACAGCTGTGATTGACAACAGAATGCACCACCAAGAAATTACCATTTAATGTTATTGCTGTGCATTTTTCGAATAGTTTAGTATTCGATTAAAGATGATTCTTACAACTTGGACCTGATCAAATATTTGAACATTCAAGTTAGAAATGGACTGATCAAGTCAAACATAAGCGTGCCATCAGGATTTTACCTGCACTTGTCCAAAATTGACAGACAGCTTAGTAAACACAGGTAGCTGTGGCTGATATTTGACTGATTTCAAAGAATAATTGTGAGCTACTTTTCCTCCTGAAAGCTCATATTTTTGTTAATGTTTGAATAAAAAAGTGCTATTCCAATTTCCACATGATGATCACATATTAGAATTTTCGGGATATATTCGGCACAGCCCCATTTACTATTGGTTTTTGCCCTTCACCAGAGTACTTTTTATAAACACTGAATACTCAGTGTTGTCTGAGGGTTTCATCAGCCTACTCGGGAGGAACTCAAACCCACAACCTCCTGCTCAATAGTGCAGTTGTCTTACCACCTGACCACTGAGCATACCATGGTCGGCTGGCTGGTTCAAATTTCTTATGGAGGCTGGTACAGCAACCCATCTCTATTTTATGTAGAGGTCATTTTTTTTTACAAAAAAATTATTGGAAAAGAGTCAACAAATGAGCATCAAACAGTTTTCCTTATTGAATAAGAACGGTGCAAGTTTTATGTATTTGGGGTGCGTGTAACTTAAGTTACATAAGTTGAGTTTTTGTATGAATAACAACAAGTATGGAAGGGAGGCAACCAAATGTATCTGTGTTTGTTTGGTACAACGTTTGAACAATGAAGGAAACATGACAAACGGCAGGATAGTTTTGACAGATGCCAACTATAAATTTGAGGAAAACTCTGTAGCTGATGCCTGTATTGTGAAGTGCTCTTACAATGAATGGGATTAAATGCATTGCAAAAGGGTGTAGATAAGGTGGGGTGTCAGAGGACACAGATGCAAAGAGATGCAATAGAAAGATAAGAAAATAGGCAAACATAAATCGCATCAAAATAATTGGTGGATGGAGAAACTGATCAAATGTTTGGCTTGCTATATACACAGCAAAAGCACCTCTGGATTTCCATACTTACAATAAAATCTGTGAAAAATGCATCATTTAAACAAACAAGAACTTGTACATGGGTTTTAAAACTTTCCGAACATCAGCTGCACCATTCTTCAGATAGCTGTCTTGTGTTGGGTGGGCTGCTGGTCCGGTTTCCTTTTCAATATGTTCCTCAGTCCACATAACATTTGAAGGGAGCTTCACCGGTCCTGATGAAAGTGGCTAGATGTAATTAATAGCCACTCATCACATAGAAGGGAAGCATCTGTTTTTTGGAAGTCAAAGTCTGCTTAAACTCTGCGCGCCCAACTTCATGAAACAGTTGTTGGCAGGAGCTTGTTCTAGCACTTGCCTCGAACACCCTAATACAGAGAAGATTAGGAAACACAACAACAATTCCAGCATTAAGAGTGAAGCAGTAATTTAGTGTTTAGTTGAGGTATTGTGATGGGTCACGAGTCATCACAAGTCCATCGTAAACTCACAACCTACTGATGAAATGGTCTGGGACAAAGGTATTTCTTTGCCATGGTTCATCCCCATCACTTGTGACTCGAATCGTGATATGACCTTTGACTGGGCCTGATTTTTACTTGTTTTATTTGTAGTTTGTCAGAGAACCCTTTGTGATTACTTGGCTTGTACATGTAAGAGCCAATGTTATGGTTATTTAGTAAGGAATTGCCTTCCTATTATCTTTTTGGAGAAAGGGAGTAGATACATGTTCCTCTGTCTTTAGTGCTGAAGTTCCCCTTTAAGATGTGTATTCGGTTAAAGATATGCTCCAGTTTGTCATGCAGGGTGAACCCCCCCCCCCCCAAAAAAAAGCAACCCTAAAACATTGCCTTTTCAAAATAAAAAGGGATCTGTGGATTTTTATGTTTTGGGTATCAGATTAAAGCTGAGAGGTTTTTCTTTCAAATACTAAAAAATCATGAAAACAGCAGTAACACACCACTTTCACATAATTGACATTTTCTCAGCAACCGAAAGTGCTATTTTCATGATTTTTTTTAGTATTTGAAAGAAAAAGTTCTCAGCTTTAATCTGATACCCCAAAAACATAGCAATCCACCAATCCCTTTGTTTCTTTAAAAGGCAAATGTTAAGGGTTGCGCATTTTTTTGGGGTCACCCTGTACTGGAGGAAATCAAAGAAAAGAGGCTTGGGAATCATTTTAAGGAACACAAGACGAAGGCACAGTGTATATGACCAAGATGAAATGTAATTCTCTCCTGAATGAACAAATAACAAAACAGTGGGTTTCTAATTTTCTATTGAAATGTAACTATGACTGCCAGGTATTCATCAACTCTAAAAAGTCACAACAGTCATCCCATGTTGACATACGCTCATTTTAATTTATTTTCCACAGATGTTCTACCCTGTATCTACTCCTGGGTTTACCATAGAGAAAGGAGACACACTGGTGAGTTCCAGTTTCCAATTTGTTTCTAGTTTTTATTGCCACATAACATTACAAGATTGCAAAAATATAGCGAAGTGCAAAAATATAGTACATCACATCATCCCACATCTTTAAGGATGACAATGTTATAGATTAATTTGGTGAACAAAATTAGAAGATATTTTTGCGGCATAGTGCACGCATTCTTATTAAAGACGAGGCGTGCACGCATTTTTGTAACCCTATGCCAAAACTCGGAGTGCGTGTAATTACCTAAGCAGACTCCTTGTATAATACATTGTGGTTATTTTGTTGTTTGATGCAGGCGATGAGGTGTACATTTGAGGGCGACAAAGAGAAAGACACGTACATTGGGTAAGTTGACTTGTTGCAGATGCGTTCGCCGTTCTATTTTCGAGTTTCATTTGGAAAATAGATTCCTTTTCTAAATTACTATTCTTCTAGCAATACAACAATTATTCACTTTTAAATGAGTCATCGTCCATGTTTAGTTATTGAATTATTACTTGAATGATTTGTTGCCAGACAATGATTCCATTCTCGCGGGGTAGGCTGGTTCCCTCCCCGATACAATGAGTATTGATAATGTCGGGACTGGGAGTCAGTTTGCCTACAAAGCAGATCTGTTTGTACCACCATCCCTCTCCCCCAAAAAAAGAAGAAGAAGAAGAAAGAATATAATAATAATAAATAATAAAATAATAAATCAGAGGTTTGCAGACGTCATAAAAGACCATTTATTAACAAAAGAGTAGTGTTTTTTTTTAATAAAACATACAAATGAAAAATGGATTAATAGAAGAAAAAAAATTAATTTGTTGAAAAGCACACAGAATACAACTTAAACCAAACTATACCTTGCAAAGAGCTATGGTAAGGAGAGGAGATTTTGTTTATGTCTTCATCCCTGTAACATTAATGCATCAACGCAGTATCTTTAACTTTCAGCGCCATGCTTGCCAAGGTTAATTGGTCCAATTCCGATACAGCCATGGGTATATCTTGCAGAACAGAATTTTGTGTAGGGAGATGTTTCAAGATGTTTATTTCTGCCTCATATTGCAGTCCAACCACCAAGGACGAGATGTGCAACTTCTACATCATGTTCTACACCAAGAACGAGCCGATACCCAAGACTGACATCTGTATCGACTACGACTACCACTGGGCGGACCATCTCAAGAATATACCGGATGAGCAGGCAAGCAAACTGCCTGATGCTCCAAAGACTGAATAAGGAAATGATGATGTTTGGAGGGGGAGGAGTAGGTAGAGGGGAGGGGTTGAATTTGATACCGACAGAATTTTATGACATCAAATTTGGAGTTGCATTTAGCCCATACCAAAGCAGACATCCATAGGCCAGAAACGTCTGAAATTTTGTTTGATCTTGTTGCCAGACCCATTTTCATGAAACTTACTGTGTTTTGAGTATGGAGTGAAAGGTATAAACACATAGCAGCTAATGAAAACTCGTGTGCCGATGGATACAACTTTTCAACGGCTGATGTATTACACACACGTCTGTATATTACTTATCACTCACTACACTGCCATTCAATTTGGTGTAGCAATGGATTGCGACTTCGTGAAAATTCTGTTTGTAGTCATTGCGGGATGAGGGGATTGGGGAAAGAAAGAGAGGCAAGTATGAGAAGGGGTCTTTGTCACTTGAGTAAATAGGGCAGGCAGTAGGTAAATATATCCTGAGATCTGGGCTCCATGCACATATACCACCTCAATGGTGAGAAAGGGAGAGTTGGGGGAGACCATAGGGGAGACATCCGAATGTGAAGATGCTACATTTGATTTTTTTTTGCAAATTCAGAATAAAATTAGCCGTCCGCACGGGGTGTAGCCTCTCAAGCGCCCTCTCTTGTTTGCGCACAGAGCCCATAGTGTAAGGAAATGAAAGTAAGGGCTGGAAAAGTTTTGGGGAGCATGACAAGATGTTGTACCAGTTAGGAGCAGTACACAGTGTTTGCAGTTTAATTGTAAAAACATGTTGTGTAGTCATCATTTGAAGTTATTGAGAAATTATGTGGGCATCACAATACTATACAGTGCGGAAAAATGTGCAAGAAATACAAACAATTCACTGGTAGGTAAATCTTCAGTTAAAATGGCTGTGAGTAGTCATGTGCTGCAGCCATGTTGGTCAGGTTCCCTAAAGTCACTGCACCAAAGAATTATAAAGATGCTCATTTTTGATTGAGCACCAGTCTGTTTCAGATATGACCCTCAATCTAAAACTTCCAGTAACTTGGACGGCTGATCGAGGGAGTGTCAGGCCGATGTACATGTTTAATTATGTATATTTTCTGTTGGGTGTATATAGATGTGATGCATGTATTAAAGTCTTAAACATGAAGGCTTGATGGATAGTTGGGATGTTTATCAAATGTAGCACATGGGTTATTCTATAACATTGGGTTCCACTTTTTTCCTGTTCCTGTTACATCTGACATCTATGATTTTAGAATTCTGATCTACTCCTCAATGCAGAACCCCTCCAAGAGTGATTATGGATGAGAAACTATTTGCCCAGCAAATGAGAATAATTTGAAGTCATTCCTTATGATTCTCGAATGATACAATTATAAAGTTCAGAGGTAATGGCGTCAGGAAAAAGGCCACACATCGGACCCTACATTTTCAGATTGACCCATTTGACATACATACAAGCACAAATGAATGCAAGCGAATGATGTTCATAGCAAACACCATACATGCTGACAGATTTCTTGAAAAGACAAAATTGAAGTTGGTAAATAATATCATTGAGCTACAGTTGATTCTCGTCCATAAAAACTCTGTTAATAATACAAATATAATAGTGACTGACGTTTTACTTGATATAAAATTCTGATATACATTGTAAGAAACAATTTGGCTAAGTCCGGCGGAGTTTGAACTAACAAGAGTCAACTGTAATTATACTAGGCATCCTAGTTTATACTAGTCCACAGTAGACATGGCATCCTGTCATAACCCATGACCCCTGTAACCCCGAACGAACAATTCCATGCAATTGGTGGCTTTTGAGACATTGGTGGCAGCAAACATACTGGTCCTTTTCAATTGTTTACGTCATGTTTAAGCTAAAGCGCGCATGCTTGCTATGACGCGAACAATAAAAAAAGGACCGGGGTGTTTGCTGCCACCAACGTCTCAAAAGTCTCCCACTGCAGTACACACCCCACCAGTTTTAGTACAGATCACATCGATTGTCAAAAACAACTAAATTTCAATGTTGCAAACTTGCTTTTAGCCAAGGCTTCCCACACTCGACGGAAACAGAAAAAAAGTGGAGATTTATTTAAAAGGTTGAACTATAGGACAAGTTTCTTTGTGTGTGTGTAATAACTGTACATAATTATTATAGTTCGAACACAGCTATGATGATCTTGCCATAAGAAAATAAATATCATTCATGAAACTATGAAAATAATAATGAAAAGATAATCACAGAAAAGACACCTTGTTTTGCATGGAGCTCACTACAAGAACTGAAACACTACGACGCTGAAATATGTACATAGGTTGTGTCGGTGTGTGTTACTGTTGCTGCTTTGTCTGTAGAGTTAGGCCCTGCACTGTACTAGATTGCACTTAAATATCGGGACTGATTTTTAATGGAAATATGCTGATAAAATTTGCTGTTTTTTTAGCCCAAAGGAAAAATGGACAAATGTGGTGCATCTCTGTTTTATAAACCACAAGATGGAAAGCAGGGGGCATTTGGCATGCAAACACATATAACCAAAAGAACAAATTTATCTTTGAAGCAAACTTGATTAACGAAGCACATGAGCCAGATGCATGCTTTTTGAATGCTTTGAATGCTAAGAATTACTGGAGTTGTAAACTAAAGAAAAACAGCATCAGACCAGACCTGATGAACCATACTACATGGAATCTTTTCACCAGGCTGTTGCTATGGATTGGCCAATCAGCATTCAGGAACCAAATCGCTTGAGTTACACAAATGGAACCCATTTCAGAAAATGAAACACTATACAGCTAGTAGGCAGTAGATATGGAAATATATATTAAAATTTCGCGTTTCTAAGCTTTTTTTCCCAATCACACGGCAAAGTGACTATAACATCTTGTTCTTTTACTGATATTAGCTGAAGAATCTAAAGTAACTGCAGAATGTCAGTAGACAAGCATTTGATATCCAGCTATGATCAACTTCAGTTTTTAATATTTCACAAAAATGTGTGTCAAATACTGCCCAGTATATCTCCTATAAAAAGCATTTGACAATCAGTTGTCAAATTTGAAATAAGGCAAAATTAAATGTTATTGCTAAGGAATATTAATGGCATATATTTTTATTTACTGAGACAAAACATAAATAAAAATATAGTTTTGTAAAAATCAATGAGTTAAAAATAACTGCCTATACATGATTAACGATTATAAATGCTTTGTGTGAATTTGTTTATAGTGTTGGCCAAAAAATGACCGTGTGTGTTGTTACATATGTAGTTTTGCTTGTAATAAATGGTTGTTGTAGATACAATAAAAGCAAGTTGACTCAAAATGGTGCATCTTTGTATGTTTCTTTTTCAGTGTAGGGAGAAAGTTAACGTGCCACGGAGCACTGTTCTGTTGTTAAAAGGTGAACCTCACAAGCTGCTTTAGTTTGACTGATGCTGTTATTTCAAGGCAGTTTTAGAAATATCAAATTAATTTTTGCATATACATTTGTACTACATGTAACTTAAGTTCACTTCTTTCTCAGTCAAAAAAAGGAAATTTCTTTTGCACTTTTCATAACTACCCCGCATGAATCATATACATGTATGCCCCTACTCTGTAATGCATTAGAAAAATACATGCCTGATGCACACACATGTGTATGCTCACACAGTCGTGTTTTACAGAACACTCGAGGACAAGGCAGTGTCTTTCCCTTTGTCACCATATCATATCACTCTCCCATTGCTAAGGGCACAAACTCATGATCAAGGACCATTTTCAACAAAAGATGAACTCTTGAGGACAACAAAGAACCTGTTGTTCTCCCTTTGACATTTTGTACCCGGGTTGTATGTAATTTAAATACACCCATATACTTGCGAAAAACCTGCAATTCAGCATTCTGTTCATACTTTCAGGGCAAAGCTGTCTGGTGAAGTCTCTTTGGTTGGGTGTGGTAAATCGGTAAAAAATATGTTGATTCCACGCTCTCGGCCAATCACAAGACAGAATCTTCGGCTGAGGCATCATAAATTATGCATGCACATGTAGATCATTTGCATTGCAGCCATCGTTGAGATGTGTGCTGTTTTCCCACATGAATATGCAAGAGCACTACTCATGCATATTCATACATTCATGCATATGTATACTCATTGAGTAGACCTCTTATCTCAAAGGCGGTTTCGGAATGCAACGGATCTATGTGCTTTAGATAGCAAGGCCACAGAAGGAAAGAAAGGAGACAATTACCTTTGCGGGATCTGGACGGTTCATTCCACCGTGCTCTGTATAGTCGCTCGGATCTTCTCCACATCTGATATCAACTGCGCATTCGTGGGGTCCAACTTAAGAGCTGCTTCGTAATCTTGCAAGCCTATGTGAATGCAGGGATAAAACAAATATGGCTGTGATTAACCCTTTCTGTCTTGTAAGAAAATCTGATGTATTTGTGCCTTTATTTTCAACATTTCTCTCACGCGCATCATTGACAGTTAATTCTTTGTGTTAACTCTTTACATGCAAGGCCAATATATTAGCTCCATGTTAAAAAATAAAAAAACCAAAAAAAAAAAAAACCAAAAAAAAACAACCAATTTTGAAATACCTTGCTGGACTGTTAGTGTTATCCTGTAAAGTAATGGCATACTGGGTATACTGTCATTTTCTCAACAAAAAAGTTTTTTTTTTATTTTTTTTTTTTTGATCAGCCGATCAGCATCAGAAAACTGTTTTTTTTTTTTTCAAATATTGGCCCCAATTGACCCATCGCACTTGTTTGAATCGATTACACACCTATGAAATGGTACAAAGCTGACTGGTTTCCTGATCTTACAATTCCCAATGTAATATAAACTGCTCTGTTTCTTCTTAAATGGAGGAACCAACCAACAGACAAAAAATGATTTTTTTTTGTTTTATTTTTATAGCATTTTTGAAACAAAAAAAAAAAAAGTGTAACTATATTTGCTATATATTTCCAACCCCCCAATTCCATCCATTTCTGAAAATTACAGCAAAAGCAAATGATGTATATTCCCTTTAATAGCGTACTGTTGTTTTCCTGCCTAATCAAGGCAATTGATGTAGTTCTCGAAGAGTTAAGCTGTCCTAATGTAACAGAATAGATCGATCATTTAATCCCAGCCCAATGGCGTTCTGACCAATCACAGCCGTGAGTATGGTCCGACCAGATAGCACAAAAGTCTGACACGAGTGCATGTGCATATGACGCGCACATGCAGTGTGGCATTGGAGGGGTGCTTGTGCTGGTTGCCCACATACCCAGTGGGAGGGGATGGATGGATCGGCCTATTATCAACCATTGGATTTCAAGATTTGGAATGCCCGACTATGTCCGATTTGAAATTCCAACATTTAAAAACAATACGATGTGACCACAGAACAAACATTATCAAATAAAATGCTCGATGAGAAATCGGGCGACCATTAACATAGCTGGATAGCTCAGTTGGTAGATGGCTGGTACGTGACTCCGAATGTGGCAGGTTCACTTCCTGCTCCATCTCATTGCTCAATGTCACAAAACTGTTTGATGGTTTTCAAGAACAATGAAAGTTTAGGCATACTGAACAGCGGCATAGAGCATTGTTTGGATGAGGTTCATTAGTCGCCTCGTGGCTGATTCTTGATGTAACTTACACCTGCGCATTAATAGCAAGCTGCAAACATCTCTAGTCAAACCATGGTCCAAACATCTTCACAAAACTTCTGGGTCCTGGTTCCCTGTTGATGTGTCCGGGTATTGTTAACCAGCAATGCAGGTGATACCTGCGTTCGAGTGAAGTTATTCCAACTATGGTTAACCTTAGTCCTCCCCTAGCTTGCTGGTATTGCATCCTTACCTTCAACGTAGAGTTCCAATTCACAGAAGGCAGTGCCTCTTTTGACGTGAGCTCGTAGTCTGGATTTAGCATTAGCGTCTACTGGTGGGGTCAGAAGTTCCAATGCCTGCAAAAAAAATCCACCCAAATCATCAGAATTAGGGAATATTGTGCCACAGGGAATGTGGCTGAAGACTGCTAGAAATTCAGTAAGTGTGAAAGTTAGGAAGCCTTTTTTTCAGAGGGATGTATCATATTAAATTCTGCCAAGTCAATCAAACATTTGCAACGACCAATTAGATCACGACTTTTAGTCAGGTGACCACAGCTTATTAAAACTCAGTTACACAAGCATTGTGAAAAACACAAATGAAATGTGGGCGGGGTTTATGACCAAATCTGGAACAGCCAATTTGATAGACAGGTCAAGAAAATCATCGATTCATTTACCACTCATTTTTAACAGTGATACAAAATCTGAATTGATTTGCATCATATAATGTACCTTTGAACAGTCTTCGATGCACTTGATGAAATTCCGTAACTTCAGATGGCAAGTGGCACGATTGGAATAAACGCTACAAAAGCTGTCAAGGAAATTCCTCTTACTTCTTTTTTTTTTAAACACTAGTTACCTCTCACACTGCAAAACGCAGATGACTTTTCAATCCTCTCATACAACACTTCAAACAAAATTGCAGAGAAATGGGCTTAATACTTCTTTTTTTTGTGTGCAAAGGATACGCATGCAGTTTGCTGTCCAATCTAACAGCCAAGTTGTAGGCGTTGACGGCAGCAAGGTAGTTTCCAGACTTAAAAAAGCCACTGTGGACAAAAGCAAACAGACAGAATAGTAACCAAATGTCTTTAAAGATAAAAACCAACACAGAGCGCAGTTGTCAAAAGTTCAATAGCTTTGACTGTAAGCTGTCAATGGCGAAGTATTTTCTCCTGAAATTCCAATTTGCCAGATGGCTGTGAAATGGAGACGAAGATTGGTTTGGAAATTTTAAAGGTTTTCTAAGTGTCAAAATATAGACATTTACAGGTTTTCTTCAGTACGAGGTAGCAGAAACACAGCGAATAACTTTACAACATATTCTCCACACCAGATAGAGTTACCAATCTCATGCCAACTGCCAAACACTTGTAAAAAAAATCTTAAAGAGGTAGGACTATACAGACAATGTTGTGACTCTAGAATTATGATAACTACACTGTGGGCCACATTGATTCTTAAACTTTAGCTACCCCTCCCACCCAACGATGCCACTGAATGGTGTCGATAAGGAGATGAGCAAAAAACTTTAATTTTCTTTAGGCTGCATTGAAAACTTACTCTCCTTTGTCCTTGAGCCAGACTGGGTTTTTCTCTTCTTCAGTCAAGTCTGGGTCGTCAATGTCCACGACCCTCCGTGCCTCTGCTTGCTTCTTCAACCACTGAGGAAATAAAACGGAGGGTACCCATCCACACAAGATCCGATTATCAGTGACAAGACAATACCCTTAATATATTTTTTCATAACACTTTACCCACATATTCTGTATCTTAAATGGCCCAGATTGCTGTTTACGGCCAAAAAGGCAGCACAACTGTTTCCGTGGTCGGAAAAAAGTACTATACACATAGAAACCAACATATGGGTAGTTGAAGGTGTAGTTGGCAAAAGTGCACATTAATAATATTGAAACAATAAAGAAGTACATTTTGATTGGGTTTTTGTTAAATTTATGCATTTATCCCTCAAAATCAAGCAAAATCTGTGGCTGAGGCATTGTCAAACAAATATTGACTGCTGTAACTTGTGGTGTAGCAAAAAGTAACCTCCCTTGGTGATCCATGGTGCATTCCATTTCCCTCGGCTATGCCTCGGGAAAAAGGAATGCTCCACGGATCACATCGGAAGGCTACTTTTACCATACCACTTGAAGCAGTCAATATAAGTATACTCTCCCCCCACCAAACTGAGAACAGAATACTACCATTATTAAGCAGGAAGTCTATAGCCTTTGTAAACTAATACCGGTTGACTTCAGCTTTCCTGAATCTGTCAAAACCCTTCAAAATCTCACAGTAGATCTTGACGGGCATGGCAGGGTTAGCATGAAAAATGAACCCAGTCATTGTTTCCTCATGGTATATATCCCTAATAATCAAGGGTATTTTGCCCAACAAAATGGGACCAGCTCCGAATGGTTTGGAATGACAGTACACGCACTCAGAGATGCTAACTTTATTGACTACAAAATAGTAATGATTCTTCCTGCAAAGAGTAATGCTAATGTAAATACATAGGACAACAGTCAAGTTTAAGAGTAACCACAGTACTTTTCAGAGTAACCACAATATTGGTGTACAGGACAGCTGGAAGTTTCAAGAGTAGTAACATGCCTCAAAATCCTAACAAGTACTCCAAAAGAGTAATGGTTGGCATCTCTGGGCACTGTTGTTTTAGCCTGATACAACAAGGTCCCCACAGACTTGTAAACCTGCTGGATCTAACTGTGTCTGGCCAGTCGCGAGTTGGGGTTATATGATGAGACAATAAGCACTGCCAACTGCCGAGATTAATGAAAAGGGAAAAAAAAATCTTCAACCAAAGGACACTCCAATGTACACCTCTTCCTCTGCTTGCACTTTGGACTCCCTGAGGGGGGTGGGGAATATCCTGGGGGTGAAGGTGACCTGGATGTTGCCCGATGACCTCGGTGGGGGCTGACCTTTGACCTCAGTCTGTGTCTTGTCCGTAGATCCTGGAAACCAGTACACAAACACTTCAAGGGTCATTCTGCGATTCCAAAACCTTTTTCCAGTCATTATTTGTTTATAACGTTCAGGACTTTTTCACCTTGTGTCTTGCAAAACTTGCAATTTTCGTGCGTGCATACTTGATTTAGCTTGAAACTATAACGATATGGTTTAGGGTTAGGGTTAGTTTTTGGACTGACCTGGGTATTTTCTGACGGCTGGCAATGGTTCTGCATCCGTAGCTTCATCATCGAAGATATCAACGTCTGAAACACAAAGAGTGTGTAGTTAACAATTTTTACAGTCACGCAGAACAAGACGCTTAGTGTATGAAAAATTAAGTCTCAAATAACCTACAATGGGACACTGAACTAGGTTAACATTCAATCAGTAAATTTTGAACTCATTTCATATTGAACTGACAGTACATTTTGATTGAATTTGGGTTACATTGATCAGTTTTTTTCTCAAAATCAAGCAGATTCTGTGAGTGAGATGCTATTAAACAAATACTGACTTTCACTCGTGGTATAGTAAAACTAGCCTCACTAGAATAAAATATATGGAGCTTTTGCTGTTTACTCTGTTTATTCGTCTCCTCTCGTTCTTTCTCTGCAGCAAGTTGTTGGGTTTTCCATTTCTCCAAGTCCTCCGTGGCTTTTTGCCTCTCAGCTTCTTTCACTTCTTCTATCCTCTGTCTCTCTTCATTTTCCAACTGCAGATGAAAATATAGAACAATATGATGAGGGTCCAATATCATAGCGCTGCTAAGCATACAATTTTCTGCTTGACAGAGCCTTCATCTATTTCATGCAGAGCGTAAGCAGCAAGCTCTGCATTTGTCCCGGGAAAATTTTCATTAGCAACTGCTTGACTCATCAATACAGATAAGTTTGCTGCATGAAAATTGTGGGGAAGTTGTTCAGAATCCTTCAACTTTAATATATCTGATACAATGCCCCAAAACTTGCCTGGAACTCATCCCCATATGAACTGAGACAGTCCCTCAGGGCAAAATGCAATATCAGGATGTATATCACATAGATTTAAACATTTTTAAAATGTTGTGATGTACAAGTTAATTGACAGTTGTGCAAAGGTGCAAGTTAATTTTGCTTAAAATAATTTTGGTTCCTGAAATCAGTTGCTTATCTCACAGAGAACACAGAGAACAGAAATCGGTGATGTTTAATCCTGTCATACATACTCTCATCTGTTCCTTGAGAGCCATTCTGTCTCGTTCCTGTTTCTCCACCTGCTGCCGCTGCTTCTCCTGTTGTGCTTTTTTGTGGGTTGCATCGATGGCAGCTTGCCGCTTGCTCTTCATCAAATCTTTGTCCTCTGAAAAAACCCCAAGTAAAACACTTCCGTTTGATCGTTCTCTTGGTTTTGTTTTTCGCTGTGATAAAAACAGTAGAAAAGTCTTAGGTTTTGAGACAGGCAGTGCCGTAGTCGAGTCCATCACAAGTTCTGTCACAATTAACAAGGTATGGATGAAGGAATGTTTTTGTCAACGTTCATTTGATTATCTTTTTGACTTGGGACTGGTTTCTCACGACTGGACTACAACATTGGAGAGAGGTAAACATTGACTCTGACTAGGGTATAATGATTTGTCCTCATTGACCATGTATTACAAAGGAAATGTTTTGAGGACACATGCAATGTTTGATAAAAATTGCAAGTCTTTCTAGTAGTTAGCTTCCAGATCTTTTCTGTATCTTTTCTTATAAAAGAGAAGGACTTATGAGCACATGAAAATATTACAGTATATTGATACACTATTCAGCACCTGAATTCAGTGAAATGAGACGGCTCCATAGTCCAGGCTCTTTCTTCTGTAGATTGAATGTGATGGTGCCGTCACCAACTTGAGCCGTTCCTTTACTGTCATCTACCGGCTGGAACAGCACAACTTCAAAAATGTATGGTGGATAATTAACCTGGCAATAAAAATGAAAATAAAAACAAACAGGATGATTCGTTAATTATCACTTATTTGCATGTTTAAAGAGCAAATCAATAAAATTACGTACGTCTTAAGGCTTGATGAAAAATATGTTTAATATTATGTAAAACATTAAACTTTAAAGAATTGGTTGCTGAACTGGCGATTGTGATGTTGTAGGCCTACCCCTCTCTCTTGTTCATAGACTGTTTTATGTTGTTTACCAGTTCAAAATTACTTCTCTGAACTTAAAAATCTTTTTTTTTTTAAGAATGTTGCAACCTGACGTTACTTCAGTGGTTGTGTACAAAGTCTATGGAGAGTCAAGACATTTTTCAAAGGGTTTCCTTCCAAATTCGATATGTTTCTCAGTCCCAGATTCATGTCTTATTATCATTTTACATTTACTGACCTTCATTGAGATTGATATATGAAGAAAAAAATCAGCGTCAGGTTGCAATATGTACTGCTGTAGCCTGTAGCAGGCCTATTTTTCCCTTTTTTTGTTCGAAGTGGCTATCGTTACGGCAGCCGTTGTTTAGCGCCCTCTACAATACTTTTTTGATACGCAGCTATATAATTATTTGTTTCCCCACGTTTTAGCGAGCAGTGCGACAGCTCAGTCGATAGAGGGTAGGATTTTGCACCGCGAGGTTGCGGGTTCGCATCTCAGTTTTGCACTCGAATTTTTTTCCTTTTCTAACCTGAGGCTGAGGATTTTTTTTTTTAAAGGGAAATAAAGTCCGAATTTCATAACGTTCAAATTCACTTTTTTCCTTCTAATTTTATATTTTCTTCTCATGTTTTTATAAAAGTTGCAGTACCGTAACGATAGAAAATGGGAAATGCGTTAAGGCTGCCGTAACGATAGCCACTGCCATGACTGCGTTTTTTGTTCCTCAGGCCTAAATTGCCTTCAGGCTATAGGCCTAGTTTCTGTTTATTTTTTTAACATTAATTCAAAACACGGTGTAGTTTTTAACATTAAGGCTAACTTAGTACTTTGTAAAATTTAAAAAAATAAGTATGCCTATTCATAATATCACAACTGGTCAAGGTAAATGCACGCACAACAACCATGACAACTTACTTTCAAGTATTCATCGGTCGAAAAAATATCAACTTTGCTTGCTTTGACACCTTTTAATGGGACAACCACGTGAACAGACGTTTCCGTTTCATCCCACGTGTAATCTTTTACTGTGATCGGCATTCCGATTCCGTAAAAACACAGAAATAATAGGCCTTTATTGCATCAGAACTTGTGTTTACAAATTGAAGATGGTGCCGGTGTGACAACCCTTGACCTCATTCATTAGCAGCCAATGACGAACTTGGTTAGGGAAAAGCGAGAGAATGTAAGCCAATCAAATAAGCTGTTACATTGCTGATAAAATGTAAACTATAGAGGGCGCTACTTCACATGTGAAATGCATTGCACTGTCGAAGTTCATTCATGTGACATTAGACGACTGCCCAAGTTTTCCCCGAGTTTTGTCACGTTTTTACACTTTTACAAGCAAGAATTAATCTGTAAAGTGGGTAAAATAGTGTAGACAAGTATTACAATGTTGTCAGCGATGAGAAGTGTTCGAGTTGCTCAGGTAAGTCGTCTTGATTTTTATTTAAAATTCCGAGTTCAAAGTTGGATAGGCTATGCATTTTCATTGAAAAAATATTTTTGTCAGGACATTTAATTATTACGGCGATCGTGTAGTGTAGGGCCCCTGTTTAGTTTCGATCAAATTAGAGTCAAAAGTGTTTTTTTTTATTACCCAAAATGACCTTTTCCACCTTAAGCAGACTTCTCTCATGTCTCTCAATAAACAATGATAAATCTTTCGCTATTTCAACTGCGCACATCCATGCATGACATCAGATTTAATGATTTAGTTTCGAGAGATTAACAGTTCGCCACACACGTGCAAAATCAAAGGGGGGTACCAACAAAACCTAAGAAAAGATCTTGTTTTGATGTAAATGTAAAATGTTGATTGTTAACGGCACCATGGTTTCAGAATAAAATGTTTTATGTGCTCCAACTTTTGAGCAAACAAAAGTATCCATCTTCTTTTTTACTATCTAAAACATGGCAAAATTCGGATTCGGGTACTATGACCCCCATAGACTTGTGTGCATGCAACTGCTTTGTTTATCTAGCGAACTGGTCTTCAAGGAGATCTCGCACATGCGAGATTGGAAGGTGAATTGACTTGTTATGGCGTCATCTTTTTTTGTAATGTTTAACAGTTTCTTGGGGTAAAAATAACGATATTCCTATGCAGTTTAGGGTCTGTGCTGTGCCAGTCAGCGCACCGTTCTGAGCAGGCACGTTCACGGTACATTGCGTGGTGATTGCCATTTTTATTTTCGTGTTGTGTTTTGTCATCGTCATCGTCATTTTACACCCAAATTTCCCTCAAAAATTCAAAACCCTGCCCTCTATCTTTGACATACCTGCATGTTCTTAATGTCGCCAACTATTTTGGTAGGTCAAATAATTAAAAAGTGGATTTTGTTTCCCTAAAGTTGTAGGAAACCGGGCCCATAGATACACGATCGCCATTATTACAACATGTACAATAACTAAGTTACAAATGTAAATGATTGACTATCATGTGTCATGTTGACAGTTGATTGCATCACATTAACTCTAATGTACATTGTAAGAACTACAACTTGTACTGTAGAAGGCACTCAAACATAATCATGGTATTAAATGCTATGGGTTTCCAAAAACGGTGATAAATGATACTGGGCGCGCGATACTGCAATTCGTCCAAAATTTCACTTTCTCATATGGGCAATTCCACGGCTACTCACGTTACATTTTTGATGTACTTTTGAGTTTCCTTGGGCTGTAATTACCTTACTGAAAAGGTTTAATAACTGTTATCCCCATGGTAGATAGAGTAGACCTAGACCTACCTAAGCACCAAAGATGCCATCCAGAAAAATGTTTTATGTATGATAAACAAGACGCACAAAATTGGTTACTCACGTCATGAAAATGTAAGTAACCGATTTTGTGTGTCTTGTCTTGTAGAAGCAGCATCACATCAAATGGGACCTTCATGGATTCTGCAAACCTGTTCCATCCTGATTCATCGCCAAATTCTTTGATTTCTGTAGGATCACTGCAAACTGCAGACTAGACAATTGCTGGATCCAGTTTCTTGTACAATCGTACAATTTCCCTTTTAAAAACAACACATCTACATAGTGTTAAAAAACCACTAATATAATGTGTGATTTATCACAGGGCCTTATCCGCCGACAGTGCATGGTGACTTCCCAGGTGCAAGTGCGATGTGCATCAGCACGTCAAGTCAACACTGTGGTCTTGTTTGTGCCTCAGCAGGAAGCGTGGGTCATCGAAAGAATGGGCAAATTCTACAAAGTCCTCAATCCGGTAAGTTGTTGGTGAAAGCTAACTTACCCAGACTCCACATTTACGCATTGTGAAATTGATTTTAACAATTTCAAATTTTAGCCCTTCTACAAATGCATCGTCTATAATTGTAGGGGCACTGATGAGATCATGATTATATTGACCCAGTGTTTAGGATTCAAAAATTTTGAGGGAGAGTTACCTTCACTTGAAGTAAAAATACTGTAGTTAAAAAAAAAAGAATAGTTGTTGATCCAAAATTGGGACATGGTTTACTTGTAACATTTTCAAAATCATTTCCTTGACATCTAACGTATGTTTGAATCACAGCTACTTTGTTTACGTGTACATGTTAGTTTCCCGACGGCTAATTAACAGAGGTATACTTGTATGTTGAGGCAAACCTAACATAACAGCAATGGACACTCGGTAAATGATACTAACAATTAATAGTGATAACTGACAACTTTTTTCCTAAAATAGCTTCTTTTTGGTCTAGGGCGAATCATTTTGGTAAAACAAATTTTGGCCAAGTGGGATACTTGACTGCCATTTTCAATTGATATTTTCCCTTCTTTTCTGCTAGGGTTTGAATTTGCTGATACCAGTGCTGGACAAGATCAGATATGTCCAAAGCCTGAAGGAGATTGCCATTGACATACCAGAGCAGAGTGCCATCACAAATGGTGAGAAGCAATCCATCGGTAGATGCATTTTATGTTGCATAAAATCCTAACCCATCCAGAATTCTAGATCATTCCCAATTCACTAAGATGTTTTGTAGTCCAGTTAGGACTTTTGTTGTTAATTCACATATTTCCCCAAGGTTGATTTTGGTTGCACATTTATGGGAGATAGCTGGGGCATCAATAATCACATTGCCACCAAATTGTTTCTGTTAACTAAATTGTCAGGGTCCTCGTCAATTCTTACTGAAGTATTGGTGGATTCGACAGGAATTAGGATAGTCTTAACTCAAGTTGATCGATATCCATATCACAGCTGCTACCACAACCAGTCCTGAATCCCATTACTAACATCTTTCCAGTAGGAAGGGTTACCAGCGGAAATTGGCAAGGATAAGGATTCATGGAAAGCGACCCAGCTCAGCCATGTCATTTGACATGCTACACTTGCATGTATGACGGACTTAATCATTGTAATGCCATTGATTGAGTCCATCTCTAGAAATCAACAGAGTTTGCACCTGCAAGGTTTGCTTGTTTGAATCTGGGTGTTGATTCAGCGTGAACCGGTGTTTTTTTTTTTTGTTGCAGATAATGTTACACTACGTATTGATGGCGTGCTTTACCTGAGAGTAGTGGATCCATACAAGGTAATTCAGAAGACAATCCAATATTTGTATTTATTCTGTCTTATAATGGTCACCTTTCTGTTCTTGCAGTGCCAGCAAAGAAATTGTTGCACCACCACAAAATCCTTAATTATATATATATACATATACAGTAATAACAAAGCCTTCAGTTACATTTGGCCCCCCAAAAAGTCTCCGGTTTCTGGTATGGAGCTTGCCCAAAAAGTGGTGCGGTGACGCAGCTTTTTTTTTTTTTTTAGCTGATTTGCTGATGACTGCAAATGGTGCCTGACTGAACTTAGTGCAAATATATGGGAGTCCAGAGAGGCCACATCAAGCTTATTCTCGACCATAACCCCATCTAAAAATGTGCAGCAGCAGGATTCCAGTCAAACCAGTGAGTTTGGCAGTTTTGAGACATCATCTTTCATTGAAAAAAAACTTTTTCATTTTGCCGACGCGCATGGCTACGGCGATGCGCGCGCATACCAGAAACCGGAGACTTTTTTTGTTTTGGCCTTAGCAGAGATTGTTGTTTTTGTTATAAGAAGAACCCTGAGAAGTTGCCCTGATTTGATGGGAAATTACACAGTTGGTGTTTAGCAGACATTTGATATTTTTTTTTTTATGTTGACAGGCAAGTTACGGTGTTGAGGATCCAGAATATGCAGTCACACAGCTGGCCCAGACCACCATGAGATCAGAGATAGGAAAGATTACGCTCGATTTTGTCTTCAAGGAAAGGGAGTCCCTCAACGTCAATATCGTAGGTGAGTCTCAGTAAGGACATCACAACAGTGCATTAGTTACCAAAGCACTATAGCAGCCAAACAGCTATAGGAAAGTTCATTTAAAGCTACAGTCCATCATTTGTAATTTGTGCATTTTGTTCGTTTGAAGCAACAAAAGAGTTCAAAATCTAATGAAGGATACTGAGCAACTAACCTGATGAAGTTTCAGCTAAGCTTCAGCTGTACATTCTGAGAAAAACAGCATTCTAAGATCTCAATTTCAAATCAAAAGTTACTGAATCATGTTTTGAATTGTTTTGAATTGCAGCTATACGCGACGTAGCGCACTGATCCGACGAATTATAACAACCGCGCGCGCGTGTGCGTCGTTCCAATACTTGTGTGCACTGCGCTGAATAACAAAACGAACTACTAATTTAAATTTTCCTACGGTGCTTCTTAAGAATCACCGTTGGAAATGCCTTCTGTCATTAATTACTTCAAAATGACAGCTTCCCAGAAAATAATTTCACAGGGAGTTTAGTTCCCTTACTATCTTTCAACCAAGTTTGTTTTTCAACAATAATTACGCCAGTTACTTTTCGGATGGCTGCAAATGATGGACTTTAGCTTTAAGCACTTTGGTTATGCATGGTTAAACCATACTATCATTAACAAATAAAACTAGTTTGTTTGGGCTCTGTACACGAACAAGAGAGAGAGAGTTAACGACTAATGAGAGCCCCGTTAACGGGACACACCAGGTGCACGTATTTGCATGAGCCTCAGGAACAAAGGCAATGCGTTGTCCCTCACAGTGGTCTCCCCAAATACCCCTTTCTTACCGTTGAGGGGGTACTTCTGCACAGAGCCCATAGTGAAGTGCTCACATTCATAAGCAAGTATTAAAATAAAACAACATGAGGTGTCTTGTGTTTATACATCAACATTATCCCCCACCTGATTACATCATTACATTATGATGTGCTTGGCCTTTGAAAACCAGTGAAAGCACCAAACCTCAGCTGGCTGGTCCCAAAATGATTGACTAGACTAGTTGAACTGTTGACTAGCTTGGGTCACAACGATGACACCTGATGACATCACCGCACCCGAGCATTCATATCAAAGTGTACAAATATGTTATTATTATATTATATTTCATTTCTGGTAATGAAACCAAGGATTCCACAAACCTGCTCTATAGGCACTAGCTGGCAAGCCTGAAGAAACCTGTAGAGAGGAGACAGTGAGAAGAAATTACATTTTTAAAAGTGGGAGGAAAACCCCAGAAGAATATTGTGGGGAAAACCCATGGAATCGGGTACAGTCGGAAAACCAAATCCACATGTTGGCCCAGGCGGGATTAGAACCCGGGTCACAGCGGTGATAGGCGAGGCAAGAACCGCTACGCCAACCTAACTCCCCTGAAGGTGTATGCAGGCTTGCATTTTTTGCTCGGCTAATGATATGAGTGACCAGCTCACCAGACTGCCTGAGCTCAGGTGTACGGGACTACCCGCATGTGTACATGGGGTTGAGCTCATATGCTGCAAAGAATGTCCGTCTAAGTCTTATCTGAAGTTGTAGAATCTAAAAGCACCTTCAAAGAGGAATGCACTTGAGTGTTGCTTCATGATGCTCATCTAGCATCTGTCACTGCTCTCTGTGTCACCATTGAGAGGACTCTGGAGTTGTTTTTTATGTATTCCTTCCTTGTTCAATCCTGCAGAGGCCATCAACAATGCAGCGGTGCAGCCTTGGGGCATCAAGTGTCTCCGCTACGAGATCAAGGACATTGAGTTACCCAACAAGGTCCAGGAAGCTATGCAGATGCAGGTGGAAGCCGAGAGGAAAAAGAGAGCGGTGGTCTTACAATCAGAAGGTCCGTGTCCCTTCTTGTGATGGATCACAAGCACATCACAAGTTCAGTCATAAGTAAATCACAAGTCCTTTCATAAGTTCCATCACAAGTAATAGGGGTAGAATAATATCAAAGGAACATCTGTGTCACAGTTCATGCAAGCAGCTTGTGAGTTGACCTGGGAATGGATGACCTGTGTTGCATTCTTGAACACCTCAATTGCAACATTGGATAAAAGGGCTTGAAATATCCTCTTGACCTCAGCTCTAGATCCTCTGGATTAGGTGTTGGTTTAGTTGCGGTCAAATTATCCGCTCCGTTCACAAGCACCCCCTCACCAAAAAAAGGAAGTAAAGTTGGGGGTGACCGACCGACGCCATCTTGCCTGACTGCAATTCATTTGCCGTGAAGCGCGGTCACTGCGTGTAAATAGAACAAATCCCCTGGTGTACGTGCGTCTCACACAAGGAACAATGCGCGTCAACCAGCAAAATGTCCCGCCCATGGGACGTCGTTAGGTAAAAGGGCGCCCTCTTTTGGTAGCGCACAGAGCTCGTACAAGTGGTCTGCTGGTTTTCCATGCTACTGATTTAGTCCGGAAATTTGGGGCGCTTAATGTGTACAACAGTGTGTACAACAGTCCCAAAACTTAAGGTACTGAAAACATGCAATACAAGAAAATAGACTGGCACATGAAACAACCAGTTCAACACCCCTTTAGTACTGCATCAATTAACTGGGTCAAATAAAACATCTGGTACCAGTCTCTTTTTCTACACATCTCTCCATAGTCTGCCACCAGACTACTGAAGAGGTCCATCTTTTTAAACAATTTGACATGTACCAGTTGAGTATTCGGCTTCAAATTGAAATCAGTTGGCTTCACTCTCAATTGCAAGCAAAGAAAAGTTTTTATTTTACGTATTAAATTAAGATCTCAAACTTGGCTGGTGAAATACTGAGGACCTTGTCTTTGCCTCATGAAAACTTTGGAGAAATTTGTTTTGCATGTATTTCTGCACTCAAGTTCTGCTACGGATCATTATTTTAAATGCTAAACGCTGTAATTGTTTGATGAAGTCTGGGGATGTAATATTTTGCAGAAGAAAACTAAGTCCGCACAATTTTTTTGGTTGAAATTTGCACAAGAAATATTTGGTTTCAAACCACCTTCACCCATCTAAAGTTCAAGTGACAAATTGAAACTCTTCAAATTTAGAATGATTGCCTTAGATGGTTACAATACACCATGACACGAAGCCAAACCTGTTGTCTCAAGTAGGCACCAATTCTTTCCTCATGTTTGGAATTTCTTCAGGTGTTCGAGAATCAGAAATCAACGTCGCAGAGGGGAAGAAACGGGCCAAGATTTTAGAATCTGAGGCAGTCAAGGAAGAGCAGATCAACAAGGCGATGGGTGAGGCCCAGGCTATCGTTGCCAAGGCCAACGCTCGGTCTGAGGCTCTCAAGGCGGTTGCTGAAGCCATCGGGAAAAAGGTTATCAATCACAAGCAAGATGATTCTGTTAATTTACCCCTGTCGTGTACAGACTGTTGCGCCGCACAAAATGTGGTGCTGTAATGTTCTGCCACTAAATGCACGCTACTGACAATCCTGGCACTAGTTCACGGTGTAACCATAACAGTACTACTGCATCTGAGTCTTGTCCGATAAACTATTGCGGCACTTTGTTGGATTCTCTGTCTTCGTTCCATTTCTGTCTGCATTTCCATCTTAAAATATTTGAACTTTTGTATAGGAATGCTGCTACCAGCTTCAGGTTCTCATGAAACCATGCTACCATCTGAAACAATGACTGCAAATAAATAATAAGTGAAACAAAAATTGAAATTGAATCGTAACTTTTGTTAATTGGAATTTGTTTGTCACAATGAAGACTTGATTGTCTAACTTTCGTTTCTTTTCTTCTTTTTTAATTCAAATTCCTTTCCAGGATGGCAACAATGCAGCATCGTTGAATGTAGCGGAGCAGTACGTGGCAGCGTTCAGTAACTTGGCCAAGACGGGCAATACTATCCTCCTACCATCCAATACAGGCGACATTAGCAGTATGGTGGGACAGGTAAGGGAAATCTCATCAAATGTGCCAAGAATTTTACTTTTTGTCAGAGTTCTCCTGTTGGCATATGGCTTGTTTCTGGGTTATACTACAAGGGGAAGGGAGCTAACGCCTGGAGGTGCGGATTTAGCAAGGAATATGGGGTTGCCTGCCTGGTTAGAAGCATAGAGCAAGTGCGGGCGAGGACTACGGTTTATCATAGTTTGACTAACTTAGCTCAAACGAGGGATTGCTGGACTACTCTAGTCTACAATTTGGAACCGGAGCCCAGGGTAAGGTCACATTGCTGGTTACCAATAGCCATGTGCATCATAACACACAGCAGGGAGCCAGGATCGAGAAGTTGCGTGATGACGTTTTGCCCAGCATTTGACTAGAGGCGTTCACATGTTGCTATCAGTGCGCAGGCGTAACTCAATCAATCACTAATGGACCTTGCCTGAATTTGTTCCTTGTTATAATCAAAGTTAGTCACAAGTCATCGAAAGTCCTTACAAGTCATCCCATCCCAAGCAAGTCACGCTACAAGACAATCAAATGAACTGTGGCGAAGTGGCTCAGTCTGTGCTTATCTCTTGTAATTTGTGACCCGACTTGTGATGGACTCGATCATGAATCTGGAGAGATGCTATACATGCACAGGTGTATAGGTCTGGTTCAAATGACGTCATTTCCTACAGACCATCCACGTACATCAGCATTTTGAGCAACAAGCGCGTGTTTAGAAGATTTTCAACACTGCGCAATGCGTGCTTGATTGCGTAAAATATGCAGTTGCATTCCTTCTACAGAGATGGCCATCATTGACAAGTCCTATTGTGTGCGTACCAATGTGGGGTGCTTAGGATTTCAGCACAAAGCACAAGTCAGTGCTCAACCTCCAGTTTGTATAATTTACCAAAACGCACCTTTTAAAAAGATCAGCCAGTTAACCGAAGCACTACACCAGGATTTTGTTTACATTTCTTATCCTGTTTTGTCTCCCGACCAGGCAATGGCCATCTATGGCAACCTTAGCAACCAGCCCAAGCGCCCCTCCACACATACCGCCCAGGTGTCCGCGCAGGACAGTTTGCTAGCCGACATCCAATCAGCGGAGAAAGATCTACGGAGGAATATACAGCAGCAGGAAGATGATCTCAGGACGAGTCACCACCAGACACCGCCAAAAGACATCTGACACCCTCCACCAGTTTTAATGATTAGACTTTTAAATATCCAAATTTACCCCTTGTCAGTTTGATTTCTTTGTCTAATTAGAGCTGTATATCTTTACTGTCCCGATGAATACATTCATCACGATATGTGACATACATGTATCCTTTTTTTGTATGAAGGAATGAAATATATTTTTCTCCCAATTAAACCACAATGGGAAGTTGACTAGGTGTATTATAATAATATTAAAAGTCAAACAAAGAAATTGACTGGAGCTGGGTTCGAATCTGCGACCTCCGTATGTTCCGGTGTTCTACTAACTGAGCTATCCAGTCCCATGTTGGCAATATCTTTGTTCTAGGAGTGTTAGTTAGAAGCCATAAACCCCTGTGTGGCAATTATCAAATGGAATACAGTTTACTTGGCTTTGTACTCAATGCAGTACTTGTGCTGAGCTTTCACACATTTGTCATCCTTAACCAGTTCGTATTTTTTTTATTTTGAGACAGACCAGACCCATTGTTTTTTGTTTTTAACCTAGATATTATTCAGGCTCTCTCATGGTAGCACACCACTGATATTTGGCGCTCGCTGCGGAGAGAGGAGAGAGCTTACAGATTTTCGGCTTTCCTTTTGCATTTTATCATCATCTGGTTCTAAATACCAAAACCTTTACGTGTATTTGTGAACTGATAATGGCAGTATTTTTGACCCGAGCTAGACCAATCCACAGGATTGTTTATTGAACCTTCTCTCTGCAGGCAGGTAGCACACCCTGATATTGATATTTCGTGCCACCCAGGTGAGAGGAGCTTACAGATATTTCGGGCCTTCCTTTTGCATTTTTATCCATCATCGGTTCCTAATACCGCAAAACCTTTACGTGTATTTGTGAACTGATAAACGGCGGTTTTTACACTTTTTCAACTTTTATTTCTAAGATTCATCCGGAAACTGGCGTAGTCCTGGTGCATTAAAAAAAGTTGCCACGGTGTAAAGTATAATATTTTACAACTAAGACTTTGCTTCATGGGCCTATTGGCATTCGCGAGAGTATGGAAAGACGGTTCCCTCAGTCATGGAATATCCAGGAGTATAAAGCCGTCATGGAAAAGTCATGGAATTTTGGTATTTTATAAGGAGTCATGGAAAGTTGATATTCCTAAAAAAAGTCATGGAAAAGTCGTGGAATCTTGCATAACCATAATATTTGGCTATGTCCATCTTCCAGTTTGCATTCCATTGTCAAATCGGAAGGCCGATATGGAGTGGTGTACCTTGCCCCAGTGTAATGACTTGCCAGTATTAAAATACGCTCCTAAGATGCCAAAATAGCAGAGGGATTGGTCATTGAAAGCCTTCAGTTTGTCCTGGAAAAATCATGGAAAAGTCATGGAATGTTTTGTTAAACATTTCTGTGGGAACCCGGGATAGAAATTTCTATCTCATTTTTTTTTGAAAGCAAACAATCTATCCTTTTAATCATATCGTCACAATTCCATCAGCCTCAAGTCAAGACTTTCAAATGAACTTTGACCAAAGCTTTTCTATGTCATTGCTCATCCCATATTACTTGTGTGACCTGGCTTGTGATATGACTTAATCATTCTTGCAGACTGTCACAGCCCGTGTATCAAGATAATGTTTAAACAAAATCAAATATGTGTGATTCCTCCATATTTTTTTGTATTTTAAAATGTGCAACAATGCTTTTTGCACAGGTACGGTACGGTGATCATAAAATCTCTTTTGTATTTAGGCTATCTAGCATTCACATTGTACAATTCTAAACTAATCTTGAAGTAAACAAATAAATACAAACACCAAAAGCTGAATTTGTCCAAACTTTTAGAAGTGATTTATGTTTGGTTGACTCTCGCTCCCCGGTTTCTGTTCCATAGTGTCAGGTCTTGCTACCATTATTTTCAAAGTTGTTTTTGAATCAACTACATTTTCTTTAATTTTACTCTAGTTCCGATTCGGTTTCAAAACAACGTGCAACACATACAACTCACAAATAATAACAAATAATAACTTAATGCACTGTTGCAAGTTAACAAACTGCTAACGGAATTGTATAGATTGGGTACACTTACAAATTAATGCAATTTCCCCATCTAGATATTGCCCACTCCCCCAGTGCACCCCCTTTCAGTCGTATTGACCAATCCGGGCACGCTATCAATGGACCGATCCGGTAAGCACCGCCCCATGGTGTTCTGACCAATCACAGCCGTGATTTATGTTCGACGTGCGTGCACACAAGTCCGACCATAGATATAGAACTTAAGTTCTATATTTATGAGTCCGACATGCGTGCACGCGCGTATGATGCGCGCAGAAGGAAAATGCAGCGTAGCATTGGGGAGGAGCACGTGTTAATTTGCCCACGTGCGTACTGGGCGGAGCTTACTGGATCGGTCCCTCCTATCACGAAGATCCCCTTCAATGGTGGAAGCATTGTGCTAGCTATTGTTCAGGTAATTCGTCACGGGGCAGTTGCTTTGTACAATAGTCTGCACAAAATGGTTTCTCCATTAAAGGGGGCCTCATGCCATGTACAGTGATCACATACCCTGATTCCTACACCCTGATTTATCAAAGGATAACAAGTCCCTTTAACAGTATTGGCATGTGCCTTTCCATGAACTTTCGTTTTTGTAAATTTTGAAGATGCCCTAATTTTTAAACCAACATTTCACTTTCAACTCAATATACATTATGACGAGCATTCGAAACTGTCATTCGAATAGCTTCAATGGCGAAATATTAAATCACAAGGTGAGAAACTCATATGGAAATTTACGGTGACGGTCGTCGCAGTACAATTTCCGTTTCGCAGAGGATTTATTGAAATAACTCGTGCTCTACGTGTCTACTATTCTACGGTGGTAGGTATCAAGATTTCATATTTTGCCTCTCAAGAAGGCCTTGCGAAGGCTGAAATATCAGGCCACTTAATTATTTGGATTTGTATTTTTCAAGTCAACTTCCAGTCAGCAGTTTGCACCAGTTTAATTCATTTTCAAGATTTTATATTCATTACTTCATGTACAGGCTAATAAAAAACCTGTTGTTGAACTGTAAAAGCCAAATATTAGCTCAAGTGAAAACCTCTTTCTTTATAAGCAGAGCTTAGTAGACGGATCAGAGCCTACGCAAACACGTGAACGTGACTATAGCATGTATATCTCGCTATGCACATCATGAAATTCACTGCACAAAGTATTATTATAAATCTGTAATAATTAGCCGTGCGATCTATATAAAGATCACGATGTTTACGCAACAGATATTCAGTTTATCTTGGCACATGTAATTGTCGAAAAAAAATGTTTAGTGTAAACCGGCATATTCATAAACATTCCGTGGCTGGTGACGATAACATCTTTGAGTTGGAATCATGTGGCAAAAAAAAAACGATTAACGGTGACTGAAAATGTTGAAAGGATGCAGGCAGTTTGATCACGGTAAGCCTTGAACTAATTTCTTGACAAACCTTACGAACGAAAAATAGTATACAACCCGTATAACATTACCGACAGAAACGTACCATCTTTTAAAACCAGATTTGCTTCGCAGGCAGTCAGTATTGACTGCATATTTTTGGAATAGGCATAGGCCTAAAGAGTGCTGTTGACGAAATATGTTTCGTAATCAAAAGGTTGAATGTGCATCTTTTCTCGAAAAGTGTAATATCCACTGAGCTGAAACTTCATCAGGAGTGGTGTTATTATATAAATGGGAAACGAACAAAATGCATGAAGAGCAAATGATGCCATGTACCCTCAAGAATTTTGCCAAGAATTTAATGTCGCATAAACACGTTCCAATGATTGAGAATAAGTACAGTTATTTTCAATCGATGTTCTAGTGAACGAAAAAGCGGTCCGGACGCGCTAAGTTATACATGTTCAATTCATCTTTTGAATAATTTAGCTTAGACGACCCATATAGCTCAAGTCGGACGTAAGTGGATATCCACAACGCAACCCACCATCACAACCCAGGATTATTGCCTCAATTTAAAACTGCTAAAAGAAGCACTCAAGGACATCACGTTCTTTGAAATTTCGATCGCCAAAAAAAATTCGAAAATTTGAAAAATCAGGTTAACTCACTTTATAGAAGGTGCAAACTAGACCTATAAACTTAGGCATCACATATCACTGTACAAAAGAATGTATGTTCCCGTTCAACAGCAGGGTGACCGTAAGATCAGAGCCAAATTCTGCTAAATGCACATCAAAAATCTGTCAGATTTATCAAAAATCTGCCAAATTTCCAAGAATTACTCGAAATACACTATAAACACTTAAAATCACATGCAGATTGGTAGTATTGCATTAAATAAGATTCAAATTACATAATAAACAATCTAGTCACATGAAGATGTTGTGGAGTTCAATTTCGGGGCAAAACGCGGATCCGGCCACGACGAAGTCCGTTTCCCAGTGAACCTCAGCACCAAGACCAGCCAACTTGTCCCATTATGCAAGGGTTTGTTTGAAGAGGATTGAAGTTTTTTTTAAACAAATGTACACTTTTTTGTTCAAATTTGCTGTTTGTATTGTCAAACAACCACTTTTGCAGAATTCTGCCAGATATCTGCCAAAAAAATCCATTCTGTCAAATTTTCTGTCAAACTCGTTTTTTAACAAAAATTCTGTCAAAGTTAACCGAAAATCGGCTAAAACGGTCACCCTGTTCAACAGAACGCCGAAATAGGTACGCCAGAATTTTGAACAAAGAGAAATCATGAAGTAAGTAAACCTTTGCATAAAAAAAATATACAAAATTAATTATAGCCTACACACTTTTTCAGTGCGCCAAAATAACAGCGTGACAAATTAAAAAAAAAATCAAAACCAGTAACCATTTTTTCCCAGTACGCCAAATAATATGGCATGATGTCAACAGAAAAAAAAATGTGAATCAATGAGCAAAACCTTTCGCAAAGAATTGCGGGGTTCGTCAAAAATCCATCAACTGTAAAATGTGCCTAATGAAACATTGTAGAAACAGCGCAATAGTCTTATGAATCATGGGCGCAGGAAATTATTGAAGATAAAAAAGAACTATATCAAACCAAAAAAAAACCTTTAAAAAAAACCTAGAGAATCAATCAGCAGACCTTGTGCGAAATTATTTTCAAAGGGCTGCATTGCGGGGTTCGTCAAAACAAATCCTTCGACTGTAAAATGTGCCAAATGAAACATCACAGAAACAGTTCAATAGTTTCATGAAACATGGACGTAGGAAATTATTAAAGAAAAATACAAGAACTATACCAAAGCAACAAAAAAAAAACCCCTTGAGAATCAATCAGCAAACCTTGTGCAAAAGTATTTTCAAAGAGCTGCATTGCGGCTTTCGTCAAAAAAATCCCTCGACTGTAAAAATAATGTGCCTAATGAAACATCACAGCAATTATTATTATTGAGTGGTCGGTCACAACCCGACCACTCTTTGGATCTGTTACGATTAATCTTTCTTTCTTTCTTTCTTTCTTTCTTTCTTTTTTTCCGCACAGCACGTTTCCGCGGGTTTTCTCCTGAACAGCTTATGATGAGAACTTGTAACTTTCAATATATATATCGACCCTCATCCTTAGTGGTGCATATTACTCTGACGTCATGATTACGTCATCGGGTGTAAAATTACAAGCGAATTTAGGTGGAAAAGTGACCAATTACTTTCACCTATAACTCTTGAACTAAACAATCAATGATGTTTGTATTCTGTTTTCAGATAGACCATTAATCGCTAAATATTTTTTGTCGTGTACGTGAACTCGCTTGACCTTTACTTCCGGGTCTACCGGAAGGTCAAAGTTAGGTGAATTCAAAATGAAGACGTTAGTCTGACATCAAAGCAAAGCAAAATTTCTTCCAAACGGTTCACGGTATGATCATAAAACCTTGTGTGAACTTTTTATTATTAAAAGCGGCATCTTTGCGACGCGTGTCTGTTGCTAGCCGTGCAGGCCGTGCAAGTTCGTGTAACTTATCCCAGTTTTCTTCTGTTATGGTGCCATCTCCTTGGAGATTGTAAGATCAGATACATAAATTGACGGGAAAAGTGCAGATGTCAGTCGCAGCCTGACTGTAATTTTATTCCCTGACAGACTGCAGATCACAATTTGTCGGTTTTAATCGGGTTGGCGCAGAAGTTCTTCCTGGCCTTTCACCTCCACGGCCCGAGTTCAATTCCTGGCCAGGTCCACATGACTGTGGATTGGGTTTTCAGTCTTCCTATGGGGCTGCCGTTCAAATCGGACTATCCATGGACAGTATCGGACAAAATGTGGTGCTCTTCAATCCGACAAATTTGCCGACGGGGCTCATGTTGCTGACTAGACAACGATTTTGCCGACCAAAACGATTAGGGGGGGGGGGGGGGGGGGAGGGGGGCATATCCTCCATGCCCCCCCCCCCCTCTAGGGATGCTCGTGACCAGAATTCATTTTTTTCCTGTGGAGTCGTCGTGATCTCAAAACAGAATTTATGTCTACGGGCTCTTAACATGAACTATTATATTGGAGAAAAAGACCTGAAAACTAAGGAAGCTCCTTCGTCTTTGTTTAAAACATTTCACTGCCCACTGCCTGGCAATTAATTTATCACAATGCTCTCTACAAGGTAAAGGCACACAACAGCGTGAAGTCATGCCTGAGAGCCTTCACAGATGTCACATAAAAGTAATACATGTAATTGGACATTGTCACCACTACATGTATGACGCCCCATTACCACAAGCGTGACAATGCCAAATGATGACACCAGTAAATTTCAATTAACTTGGAGCAATAACCGACGCCCGCACAAATTAGCCTGGAACATTAAATTCCGTTGTCTCAAAGAACACAATAAATCTCCCAATTACTGCAGTATACCCATTCATGATTGTTTTGCAAATTTAGCCCCCCGATCGCCTCATTCTTGGGCTGGTGCTGCACTTTTTATAGCGGCAATGAATAATAATTGCCTTATATTGAACTTGTACATCATGTTGAAAAATCCAGGGATCAGTACTGAAATTGTTTTAATGGTGTCCAGAGGCCCCTGAAAATAGAAGCTATTATGAGGAATTGGGGCCAGAAGTTCAATTTCAGAGAGTGACCTATTTAAAAATATTCCTTGCAATCAACCCTAGTGTCACAAGAGTTTTATAGCATAACTTCTGAAACAAGTTCCTCTCAACACTTAAGCAAAACTTTCCGCAAATCCAGATCTGTCTTGAAAAAAAAAATGGCAGTTTCTCATGATATAGATTTTGTCCAGATTGGACCCAAGACATCAAAGGCACTGCACGTGAAATTACTTAAATTAGGTACTGAAGAAATAATGGTTGGTATGAGACATCGCCGTGGCTATTTGCAGTTTGACCGAATTTTTAAAACCAGGTTCACTGAATTAATCTGAGGAGATGAATGTAGGTGCAATGCCAACTTAGATGAGAACCAACAAACTTCAAAGAAAAAAAACCAAGCGCTTCAGTTTCGGACCAAAAATCACCCACAGGGGATCAGCGGGAAGATTAGCTTCCTTCTGTGTGTCAGCAGGATTTGACAAACTACCGGACTGATTTTTCCCTTCAAAAAGCATCCTCGATTAATCTGTCGGCACCGAACAGTTTGCCAATTTGGTCTGGCGGTACTGACGGCAGTGTAAATGGCTGCCTGGAGAGATTTCTTGACATTACCATGTTACGAAGATGTTATAAATTTTGTTACGTCATCATGACGTCATCAGGTATCAAATTACGAGCGATTGAAGGGCAAATTTTGATAAAATAGTTTTGCGTTATATCTTTTGAACTAAATAGAGTATCGTGTTCGTTTTTTTCGTGAGGTTGTAGACTATGCCGTGAGAAACATTTTGGGTTCCCAGACACAAAACCGCTTGACCTTTACTTCCGGTGTTACCCAAAGTGCAATAAAAACTGAATATAACTCAAAAGCGGAAGCATTTTACTACAGACTCATATATTATGAAAGTGTTTAGTGAGGAATGCCAGACACAAAAAAAACAGTGTGATGACGTCATCATCCGAAAGGGCGCCCCTAGCGGCACATAAAATATTGTTTTTTTTCTTTACTTTTAAAACCATGGGTTCAAATTTTACCAAATCGACCCTTGATTTTCTTTGATTAACCACAGATAACTTGGCAAGATTTCAAACTCATGACGTCATCAAACTGGAAGTTACTTTTATGAGAATTTGCCAACGATCATATTTTAAATTTAATTCTATCATTTGATCCATGTCGTATATCTTAGCCCAAATAACGATACCATTACAATGTTCGCCTTTTGCTTCCAAACACTGTGACGTCATCAAACCGGAAGTTCGGTGTTATGAATACATACACTTATAGTTTTCAAATTTTCACACGTTATTTAACTTCACAATGAACATCCACTCCGAACTAAATCAGTATTCACTCCCCGTTTTTGACTAATGACGTTATCAAGCCAGAAATAACTTGTATGTGTACATGTTTACTGAAATTTAATTGATTGTCCTGGAAAGGATTTAATTTTCTGATACTTTGTTCTTACATAAAAATATTCATAACTTAACTGGACAGTGTTTCCTAAAATAGTCGTCTACCCGACCACTCTGCGTTTGTAACAACAAACGCGAATCTCTAGTTATTAATTATTTCTGGTAATGAAACCAAGGATTCCTCAAAAGCGCCCTAGGCACTGTAGCTCGCATGCCTGAAAAAACCCGTGGATAGAAGACAGTGAGAAGAAGTTACAGTTTTAGAGGTGGAAGGAAAACCCAAGAAGAAGAATATATTGGGGAAAACCCACGGAGCAGGCATGAACTAAAAACCCAATTCACATATTGGCTCGGGCGGGATTCGAACCCGGGTCACAGCGGTGGAAGGCCAGGAAAGTACCGCTACTCCAACTGCAATTAACCCTGTAGTTATTATGTTTATTTAAAGTTCATTCTAGGATCCATTAAATAAATAGATCTAAGCAGAAATATTTGGAGCGACGCAATCGCATCGTAGATAATCAAATATGTGCCGCTTGGTGCTGGCGTCGGCCTGCCTACTATTGGTCTTAATCAAGCCAGCCAGAAGTGCATGAAAATGGCATTTGAGAAAATTTAGCCCCGGATCAATACAACGACATTTCATCACATCGATTATGTCCGATTGTGTTACTACATTGGGGACCTATTTACATGACGGCTGGGAATTCTCCATGTCACCTTGTCCAACTCCACGGCTGTTAATACTTGTTGAGGTCAACTGCTTTATGTACGGACCGTTTTGCAATAATTTGGCAGTTGGGCTATTATTGAAAATGGCTTTCTCGCATTACTTTGTGGACGGCAACACAACAAGCTTTCCAGCGGTAGTTACCATCTGGCTTTCCTCCCACATTTCTGTGGACACTCGAGATATGATGCCTTTATAAACTTGTAGTTAATGATAAACTTATCTCTTCCCCTTTTCCTCTCTCTAGCTGTCTTTGTGCTGCAGCTACGTAATACCAAACTTCGATCGCCCTGATTATGCCTTTCGCCGCTGCAATGGCACGCAGGTTGGAACGTGAAGTGTGTCAGTTGCTCTGAGAGTCAAGCGCGTACGGTGAATGATTCGTGCCAGTGAACTTGAAGTAGTCCGTGGATTGACCGTCACATGCATACACAGGATGGCTACGACCGAGGAAGCACTGAACTTGTCCGCATCCCCATCGGCCACCGGGACCACAGAGGAGGAAATCAGCACCGCTGTGCTGGTTTTCCGGACCCTGTTCATCATCTTTGATTCGGTCTTCACCATCGTTGGTAATCCGTTCTGCATCGTGGTCATACGGCGGACCCAAACGCTCTCGGACAGCGCCAAGGTCTTCATGATCGCGCTGGCGGTTGCCGATTTCGCCGTGGGCGTCACCGCGGCGTTTTCCGTCGTGCCTGCCGCGATTGGCGACTGGTTCTGGGGAAACTTGCTCTGTAAAGCCACCTCGGCTCTCGTGACGATATTCTGCCTTGCTTCGGTGTCTTTTCTGGTCTGTCTGTCCGTAGATAGGATGATAGCCGTCACTAGATCGCTCCACTACCCGGCTATCATGACCCAGAGACGAGCACTGATCATCTCCGTTGGCGTCTGGGTGGGATCGGTGGTCATCATCGGTGGGTCGTGGGTATTCAGCCCACCCGTCGATTACAGCAACTTCTCGGTGACTTGCGCCTGGCACTGGGACGACAACTATGTCGCCTTTGCCTCTGTCGTCTCAACCTGTTTCTTCATCCTACCCTCCTCGGTGTTGTACATCATGTACTTGATCATGTTCAAAATAAGTCGTAAGCACGCCAGGAGGATAGCGAACCAAGCGCCTGCGATACCCGCGGCAAGGGAAGCGGACGCACGGCCGCGCCCGCGGGCCCTGTCCGTACCGCACTGGTTCCAGGCCAACGCGGCGGCCAATCCGCGTCATCAGGGAGACCGCAAAGCCCTTAAGATGTTCTGCGTGATCACGTTAGCCTTCACGATAGCTTGGTTGCCGTACAGCGTGTCTATCTTGTACATCAGTATCCGATCAGTACCCTTCCCGCAGTGGGTTGGATTTCTCGTAACCTGGCTTGCGCTGTCCAACAGCTGGTTCAATGTCATCATCTACGTGTGCATGAACGGAGCTCTCCGTGAAACTGCCTTACGGATCCTCAAGAAGCAGCGATGGTGCTTCCGCCTTCCTCCTCGGTGCTGCCCCAGCAAGTCCAGGGAGGTAGTCCAGGCGCCTGCTCAGGACCAACAAGCCTTCAATACTCTCGCTACGTGAACACAACTTCTCGTACAAGAAACGTCAATGGGGAACTAACTTAATGTTTTTAATCATGGGCTCAAAATGGGCTCGGATATTATTTCTAGGAAATTTGAGTATAGGCCTACAAGAAAAGGTATAGCACCAATGTGTTATTTGCAATTTGAAAAAAAACATGGAAGTTCCGACGTCGTTGGAGGGCTTACATCCCTACTGAATTGGTCAGTTTCAAGATGAACGTGTTGTTAATTTCTTAGATATTAAGAACAAGACTTAGCAGAGGCTCGTGTGCGTACTATATCAGGGATCTTTATTTCCATCACTCGAAAGACAAGAGAGTTTTGGCGAAGTAGTTTTCAAAACTGCAGTATTAGGCCTTATTAAGCCAACATTGTTGTTATGTAATCATGGGAGCTGAATGATCAATTTCCCCCCTGCAACTCAAAAAAGTTGATATTTTATGATACGCCATTTTTAATGTTTGTAAAAGGGGCTTTATGTTTCTCAAGCATTCTGTACTTAAAGGTATGGGCACCATTTGCAAAAAAACCCCTTGTTTTTGCTGATTCAAGGAACAACAATAAATCTGTAGCAAGTTAGTAATGGACTGCCATAACTGTTTGTGAGAAAACTGCGAACATGCATGTTCGCTGTCCTCAACGCAAAGGCAAACTGTTTCCGTTGAAAGCGCGATGGTTTGGTTCTCTTAATTTTTTTCTCTCGAAAATGACAGCATACCAGGCCCGATGATTTCGCACGATGCATGATCCTATTATTGACTTACAATTTTGACAGTTTCATTTTTCAAAGTTTGCACATGGTGTCCATTACAAGCGAAACATTGTGTGCATAATTATTTTGCCAGATACTATTGTTAATGCAAGTGGTGTCAGTGTGCGTAGGTGTTCAGTTATACAGATAAGGGCGATGATAATGATACAGAATACCGAATTATAATATAATGCAATGATAACTCCACACAAGTCTACGATGGCAATGGTTATTAAACCCAATTCTTTTTTAACACGATCAAAAGGGAGTTGCAAATAGTTCACTCACTGGAATTATTGTCTGGCAGTCAATAATTCGAATTTGTAATACATGTACAAGAAACTGATGATGGGCCGAATTTTTCGGTCGATGTCTCATTCAGACCTGAATAACTGTTGTATTGCCATAAAAAAATATTCATTTAGGAAAGGAATCCATTTCTTGGGATTAAAATCGGAAAAAAATTGCCCCCTGGTAAAAAGCAGTAAGCCTACAACTGGGGAAAAGAAATACATTGTAAGCGAGAAATATTATAAATGCAGAAGAGTCAGCGAGCAATGTAGACCAAACACGCGCCTTGCAGCAAGCTCGGTTTTCACCCGTCCAAGACGGGCGTTCCAGCGTCGCGTCGAACCAAAAATGTATGAGCCGATCCAAATGGAATTTCGTTTCACACAGGCAGACTTGATCATTCTACCGACCAGACCCTGAAAGGAGTCGTTTTCTAACGATTACAACGGTCGGTCTTTCGCGTGAAGTCGCCCCTTACTGTTCGAAATGTCAAATTTAATTCTTTTCTTCGGAATAATTCAATTTGGCGCTTCACTGGAAGGACAGCCTGAGATGGGTGCCAAGCAATTTAAGAGACTACGTGCGGACCATAAATTAGCCGCTTAAAGAGAATTTCAAAGCATGCAATGTTTTGTAACTGATATCAGTTGAAGCAAAATGGGTAAGATTTTTTTTATATTGAGTGGTGATGGTGAAGACTTTTTGCTCCTTATAATAATCATTCCACATCGCAACTCTGACTCATTATTGGAGCGTTTGTAAGGTAACACTAAAGTGATTTAACCATAGAGATTTGGCAGTTTAGATTTTAAGTCGAATACTCGTATGGGCAATGTAATCAGTTCCGGTTTCATTTAAACTTGCTGGCGTTTTTCCAACATTATTATGAGGTTACAAAATAATACAACATTTACAGAATGTATATCACGCGGAATGTTCTCCTGATTGCATCATATATTAACCATCATATATTAAACCATGCATGAATATACATTTGCATAAGATTATACCGCTAAAAGCGTATCAAAACGACAACAGGTTTTCCTGCAGATTTTCTGCCTGACCAATATTAATGTCAGCCCTTTGTAAACCATTCAATGTTACTACATGAACGTATCAAAGAACATACTCTGAGATACATGCAATGCATAGGGTCTATTGTAAAATGTCGGAGTAATGTTGAAGGCATATTTCGGTAATGGCTTCAGCCAACCACCTGAAACCTTAACAAAAACACCTGACCATTTCCTGCCCCTTATGGAGAAAATGACAAACTCCGTATAAAAAACAATCATACTGCAACTCCACTTTAGTATGTTAAGCAATCCAGGGTAACATTTTGTGGGGGAAGGGGAAGCGCTTTCTCCATTACTTAAGTCAACATGCGAGCAATCGCTGACATGCAACATCCGACCGCGTTCTTCTACCTCAAATGTCATCAGTCGTGACTTGTACATTACTCGGGCAGAATTGGTTTGTGATTTTTCATCATACATCCCAAGTCGATCCCACGTTTTGTTGCCAGAAAGAAATTGTCCAATTATAAAAGTCTGTGATTCATATGAGGGGCTATAGCCTATATTTTTTTTTGACTGATTCACTGTCACTTGTGAGCCGGGCAGTGCTATTGTATATGAGTACCCCATTACGCCAATGAATGGGTTAAATCCAACCCACTGTGTACACCAGATACATGTAAAGAAGCTTCCATGAAATAGCCATTCCGAATCAATTGAGTACAATTTTGTTTTCTCTGCGAAGTGTTTTGAAAATCTTCAAACAGCCGTTCCTTCTTCAAATACCCAAGTACATAAATCGTTTCATGTCCCATTTTCTAAAGAGCCGGTCATCATTTCGTTGTTTTCTGACATGCTTTTGCAGTTTAATACACGAACCATTGGAATAATATGCACTGGTATACTTGCATTATGGACCTATAGGGATCATTAGACATGGTACACGTACGGGATACGCATGCTTCTCGGAAAAATAAGTGGGTCATTATTGGACCTAAATAGGTTACTTCTTCGCTACCACAATCATACATGTTCCCTATAATAGAAATGGTGCGTGAGCTCAAGCGGGAAAGGCATGCAATGACGAAAAAAAGTGGCCCGGACGGTTGAATCACCATTTTGCGTGGTTATTACCACCGCCAAGGAGGTTATGTTTTCACCGTCGTTGGTTGGTTGGTTGGTTGGTTAGTGTGTTTGTCTGTGAACAAGATAACTAACAAAGTTCTGGACGGATTTTCATGAAACATTTAGGGGTGGTCCTTGGTTAAAGTACAAATAGATTAGATTTGGGAAGTAATCGGGATCTGCGTGTGGATCTGCTGGATTCTTTTCGAGAATTTTTCACCCATAATGTAAAAGTCTCACCTATAATGTAAAAGTTTCACCTGATCGCTCTGTGTCATTAGCTTCGTGTGCGTGGCACGGACCCCGTATGCTTTTAATATTACCCACCTAATCTAACCACACAGGTCAGTGGACTAGACCATTTTATACAATGAGAGAGTGGACAGGTTGACCAACACAGGCATATACGTGTAGAGGGGTGGTCCTTGGTACAAGTACAAATCGATTATATTTCGTTTAGCCTTGGCGGAGGTGTGCGCTCTCTGAGTGCTTTCTAGTTTAATCTGGCACACTATGGAGAACGTACATTTCACATCAAAACAATGAGTTTTATTAATGTGGGTTTTGGTGAAATAACCACGCAAAATGGTGATATAAACAGCTATAATTTTTCCAAGCCGCATGTATGGCGTATCCCACATCCGCATCATTTTTAATGTTTCCTAATCGGTTTTTAGGGGAACGTGGAGTCGCAAAATGTTGGCAGACTATTGTAAAATTACAGCCAATTGTCGACACAGATTTTCTTAATTGCACTGAAAATATTCTGTTGCGATGTCACTGTTAGCTCTCGGGGAAGTTTGTCACTATGAACACTGTCTGTGCTCTGATCTGATGCGGTGTTAAGTGACACTGAACCAATCCGCCATTTGGACTAGCCTTTGTCCCTTCAACTTTCTTACGTTGAATGGCAAATGCAACTTGAAGCCATCCACTGCAGTACTGAAACTCTCAGGTATCGGGGCCAGCTAAAGAGAGTGTAAACAGTAACTATTGAAACAGAGCAGCATACGAACGATGTTGAAAACAACGCCGTGAAAGCTTTAGTTAAGTCTTTAAAGTACCTGCATGCCACATCACAGAACATGCGGTATACCTACATACCAACTTCGACTTGTTTTCACCAAACATGTGTTTACACACATTATCCCTTAGGCTGTACTTATAAGTCGTAACGTGCGATGGACTGGCATCCCATCCAGAGAGTCATGGGTTCGAATCCACCTGTTGTCCATAAGTTGTGACTTGGGGGAAGCCGCTTCACTCCCTTTACTTGCCTCTGCCCGCCCAGGAGTAAAAGTTGGTATACCAGCATTGACTGGGGAGTACCCTGCGATGGACTGGCATCCCATACAAGGGGAAATAGAATCGTCTCAGCCTTTCCATGCCACTGTAACCGGAGATAAGCGCCGGCCTGATGGACAATATTGGCTCGTGACAGACTTGACTTTACTCTCGGAAACACTAAACAGTATCGCGAGCAAAGTTTACTTTTATCTCCACAAACAGTCATCTTGAGATGTTCGCCTGCTTGTCGATCTAAGATTGGTTTACTTTGCTCTGAGAAAAGTGGCTGGCTTCCTTTCGAGTCTGTTTGCTCGGAATCTCACAAAGCGATCTTTAATTAGTCGGCAAGTCTTTCGAGGATTGTGTTTTCCTTTTAATTCATTGCTCAGATTGCATCTCAATGGTCACTTTCGGCGTGGCCCAATGAGCAAATTACCTGCTTAAGGAGAGCATCTATCTCCATTAGACGTGCTCAGAATGAGTTAAATATGCCCGCCATCCACTGTCTCTATTGGTAACGACATTCAATCGCAGCGATATAGTGATTGTGAAAACACGCACGCAGCTGTGTGCATGCGAACTCGATTACCACGGGAGCCGAAGTTCAAAAGGGGAACTTTGAATGTGCATAAATACGTCACTTTTGAAATCAAACATGACTTGTATGTGTTATTTAAAACAAAAATCAAACTTCTCGCATGATGAAATTTGGTATGTTAGCCATTACAACCTCGTTGTTGAACTGAAGATGTGCTTGTGATGGGCTCACTGTACAACCACGGGGGCCCCCTTTAATGGCGAAAAGCACTATACCAACTATCCGGTTCGTTAGTGTGATGTCACCTCCAGCACTTTCTGCACCGTTTGGAACCGGAAGTTAACGCAGTTCGAGCGTTTGCAGCCAATGGGCGGTAGTAATCAGTGGTGCGCGCGCGTGTATGACGTTTTTACTAACGAGCCGGATTGTTCAGATAACCCGTCAAGGGGCAGTTGCTTTGTACCAAAAGCTTGCCAACTGCTTTCGCCATTGAAGGCGGCCTCCGTAAAATGCGCAGTGACAGCGTGTTTCAAAATGGTCTTACTGGGATAAAGCAAACTTGGTTAAAGCGCATGGCAGTCTGGAAAATACATGGACTGCCCCAGCGCTTAAAGCTTCGAAAAATGAAACAAGCAATCTGAAACGTCGTAATTTTAGACTTTTCTATTTGAATTGACTGAGCCATAATGGATTGCCGCACACGTACATTATATTGTCCAATTACATGATTGTTATGCAACATTAATGGACGTGGAACGCGCAAAATCTGGACCGCGCAAAATCTGAACCGCACAATATTTAACGTTCACAATTGGATAAGGTTGTCTATTATTATAAGGGGCGTGGCAAACTCGCATACGGCGATATGTCAATTACACGCAAAAGGACCTGCTTATAATAAAAGCACTGTTGCTTTGCAATTTAGCAAATATCAGCAGCAAACCAGTCACTTGTCAATGCAGCGCAGCGCATGGCATGTTGGCTGGCATCCGGCACTGTTCACCAAAAAGTACTCAGCAAATGTTGCACGAGCAGTTGCTCCATAATAGTTTGTCTCCACGCTCGATGGATGCGTGCTGTGAATTGGTCACAGCATCCAGTTAGAGCCGGCCGAACACACGTTATCTGGTACATCGTTACATTGAACAAACATGACGGACAACATCCATTCGATCAACGCCACGGTTGTCGTATCGCAGACACTCGAGCGAATGTGCACATTCGACATGTACCTGATCATTCTGGGGCTCGATCTGATCATTCAGGGATCACCATTTTTTTCTGCAACCAGGTATAGTCACCAACTATAAAACTCGTGCGAGAGACATAACGACACTGGGGAAAAAACTGTATCACGTATAATCTGTGGTTTTTTTATTACATATTTTCAATTTGGGTAACATCGATGAGTTACATTATCGTAGTGAGTCAAGGAAACTAATTGAGGACAATGATAGGTTTAATGAGATTAGCTTATTATGGTTGCACCAATGCACCATGTAAAAAAAATAAAATCTTTTTTGTGGGTTTGTGAGGTTCAGCGTTTCGGAGATTGGGGCCTGTATTCTGCCCCTCATCAGCACGACCAGAAAACTGAGGGATTCCAACGATAAACGGTGGTGATAAATTTAGTATACAACTCGAAGCCGTGGGGCGTGGAGGTGTGAAAAGGCGCAGATCGGGGAGGGGGGGGGGTGGGGGCGTGGGGTCGCAACCCGCCCTTGCTCTGACACAAAAAAATGACAATTATAGTAATACTAATTACCTTTATGTCCGCCTGTACGAAACAATCTGACACAGCGGCATAGCCAGCGGGGGTAAGAGGGGTATTTGCACATTATTGGCCGATACTGAGCATGATCGTCTGATTTGAACAGTGCCCCTATTGGAAGATTTTACAGCGCCCCCCCCCCCCTCAATTTACGAAGGTCAAGTTTCCGGAGAAAAAAAAACGCCTGTCTATGTTTCAGCGCTTATTTGCGAGTGCTCTTCACTCAAAAAACAACATTGGTTACCATAACTAATCATTGACTGAAATAATCAACAATTATTGTGTGTCCAACCAATCGATTAGTTAATAGACACATTATTAATCAGTTGTTGGCTATTTCAACCAATGATTGGTTATGTTACCCAATTTGTTTTAAAACTGTTGTCACGAACTTTTTACCCCCCTGCAAAAAATGACTTTGTTGCGCCACTGGGGCATAAAAGAAATCTGACGTGCCTGCCCCTACCCCCACCGCAAAAACTCCTGGATCTGCCCCTGTGTGTGAAGGGTGCCTGTGGACACCAAACTATAGCGAGGGGTGCTGGATGATCAGTGAGGCTTGTCAGTGTGCTGGAACTTGAGCAGGGGGGTAGGAGACCCACAGGCTGATGGGGTGGGGAAATTACGTTGTCCTTGGGTACAGGACACTCACTTGCTATCCTCACCTGCAAGTACACCTTGTAATAATAGGCTCCACTTCAAATCAAACTGTTGTTTTTCTTTTCCGGGGGGGGGGGGTACAAAAAAAACCCTAACTTTGCCGCACCTATTGAAATGTAATCACCACTGACAGATTTGAGCACGAATTTCAGCTTTTCTATTTAAATTATTGTCCAGAGAGAAGGAAAGTCAAGTCAAAGTACCATTTCGGCAGCAAGTCGGTAACGAATGCTTATTCTGGTCAGTGACTATACTAGGTTGCATTAAAAAACAATTGCTTAGGGACCTTAAGTGTATCCTATCATTCAATTCATCTTTGATGAACTTGGCATATACACCGGAATGCCGCATTCAATTCCCGAGGACTTCGATTGATACGCGTGGCTATTTGTTTTGGTTGGCAATCATTAACAGGGGAAACAAATACCGCGAGCAAAAAACCTCGAATTGGACGAGGAAATCAACGCGACTCTAGGGAAAAACGTCAGCTTCGACACGCACTCCGTGTAACTGACGACGGGGCGTTGGAAATGTAATCATAATTATCGTGTCTTATCGCTCCTTCATACTCCTAGAATTATATTTAATCATACGAGGGTACGTACGCTGTCATGTACAGGTGTCGCAATTAACGGGAGGAAAGGGTGAACGTCTGAGTTGCAGATCAGAAGGCGTTGAGTCGGATGAATACAATTGAAATCAAAGCAGTACAAAACAAGCAATTAAGAAATTGTCTTAATCAAATTTCATTGAACAAAGCAAAGTACAAACAGGAAGCTATATATTTAATCAAGCAATATAGGCACATGCACAAAAAGCACGCAGACAAACTAACCGGAAAGATTTGTTAATTGGGGTATAGCATAGCGTCGTCGTTGACGAAGGACTCCAGTGAGGTAAAAACAAATATAAAGCCTCCACATTTGTAAGTTCTCGTGTAATCAGGCGCGTAAATCCTGGGGGGTGGGAGTATATCCCCTACACACTTTTGACCAGGGGGAGGGCTATTGGATCAACCCCCCCCCCCCCCCCCCCCCATTTTTCGTGGTGAGAAACAAAAAAGGCGGTTTTAAAGGTGTTCTTCGGATCTCTTAACAACCAAAATGTATTCAATAGCACTGAAATACGGGGAAACAAGGTACAACCGCTTTAAATGATCAGTTTTGATGTAGGCACGTAAGTATACATAAGATGTACATCTGTATAATGATCAGCGCCTCCTAGTGTAATGTCGTGTCCAGCAGCACCCTTCCCCCCCCCCCGCCCCATTTCCCGATAATACAGCCGGGCAATTTTTGGATTTTGGTTATCCCTCACCCCCCCCCCCCACGCAACGGCACAGATTTAATAGGTGCAACGTCAATCTTTTCATCTAAAAGCAATGGGGTCTCAACACGTAAGAATGTGGTTTAGCTCCTCAGCAAAGGCAATGTTTTCATTCTCAAAGTGCTTGATGTTGAAACCGAAATGACCTTTCTTTTAGAATCCCCTTTGTACATGTAGGCATATAACGATCTTCGAAAGAATCTGTTTCGTTACGTCTGTGAAATGTAGTCTAATTATTAACAAAAACAAATTATCAGAGTGGTGTTTTTTTTTCAATTCATCTACAGACAAACGTATTATTTATTTGAGTTGCTAAATATATTCATCATTTTTCCAATTCAGGCGAGACAAAATACAGAGTGATCTTTAAGGTAGGCTTCATTGGCAAACCCACCTGTCATTAAAAAAAAGACATGTCTAATTTCACTACATGCAGTTACACTTCAAAAAGTTCAGGGAATAAAACACAACATAGCATAACATTTACACTGTATGACCCAATTCAGTGAATTCCTCCGGTGGAGTACCTAGGGGCCTATGGAGATATGGGGTTGTGCCACAGCATTTTTTTCTTGAAGGAAACCAAAACTCTCCCATCCTGAAAAGGCCGTCCAATAATTGTACCACCTCCCCCTGCAAGATGCAACTGGTTCCCCAACAGAAGCCTTCAACAAGTGCCCCAATGCCCCGCAAATTGAAATCAGACCGTCGTCACGCCAATGTCCGGTACGCCTCAACTAAAGTTGTGGACGATGCAATAATTGGAGGTAACAGTTTAACATCTGGAGGTCAGTTCATATCTGGGCATTCTCATGTCCACACTGCCATCGCGGTTACGCACCCAGGCAACCAACCTACGCGTGCGGTCGCATCTTTGACAAACCAAGTAGGTATCAATATACGCAATCCCATCGTGAACTAAATTTAATCGGGACAATTAAATTAGGTCAACCATCGCCGGTCCTTGCGATTAATAACCATTAGTTCTCTCGCAAGCTAAAGACTGAATCATCGTCCGTACGTCGCAAATTGTAGATCTACTTATTAATGGACACAACTTCACTCGATGTTATTCTAAATATTTCTAAAACCAAAAATAAACATTAATCAAATCACTTCTGTAGGTTCCAATATATTGGAAACCATAGTTTTAGGCAGAAAAAAAATGGGGAAAAAGGAAGCAGACTTATTTTATAAGATAGTGTCGACAATCGTCCTTAAAGACGACTCAAAGCCACTTACACAAGGGTGAGTAAATAAAAGGAAACCAAAATGGCAGGACCATTTGCTTAGTGAAGTTCTGCATGTAGCACTATCAAAATCTAGGATATGAAAGCCCAATTAATAAGCTTTCTTTTAGTACAAGAATCATTCAAATCACTCATGTACTTTTCAAGTTACGGAATTTTAAACACAACCACCGTTTTAAAGTTCGGTCCATTGATCACAAAAAAGGTGTGTTCTTTCAGCAAAACGAAAACAATTCACACATTCCTATGTGAATTGTTTTCGTTTTGCTGAAAGAACACTTATAGTATTTAAATGTATAACATATTAACCTTACTATTCTTCGAAAAGACAAGAGAAAGATGAATATCTACAAAATTGCTACTATAGTCACGTGTACCCTAAAGACACGTTGTGGTAGCCTATTTTTAAATTAACTCTTCCCTTGTATTGGAACAAATACGCAAGATGTGACGGCAGGCACTCACTCATACGTGCCCGTACTATTCTAATCGCAGAATAAGCCTAACGATACTGAATTAGCGTGGAACGAGAGATAAAAACAAGTATCACAGTACAAGCAACTGCCAGCCCTATCGATAAATAGTCCCATACTGTCGAAATCTTGTACGTCCAAGCTGTGAAAATTGCAATAAATGGCAAAACTTGGACATCCTGCGGCTTTCGGTAAACAGGAAAATGGAAGGAGGGCCTGATTAATTTCTCGCGGCCGTATAGCGTGGTCTACGGAGTCCGGGCTGATGATGCGTCCTACGGGTACTTGACCCTTCTAGTGGGTAGCTAGCTACAGAGGGAATCTCCGTAACAACAGATCCGCCAGAAAGCGGCTCTTGTTGGCCTGGGAATTTAATTAATTGCTCTCCCATTCTTTGCCCCAGCCTGCCCCTCTTGCCAAATATTAACCTGGTCTGGTGAAACATTTTGACAGTTGAGGAATGATGATGGTACACCGTACATGTTAAGCTTTGACATCGAACACAGAGACGACACGGATTGGATGGCACTATTAAACAGTGATCCTTTCTGACTGTTTATTGTAAAATCAGGGCAGGCTACAGCTCATGAAAAACAAAATTAGAAACAGCAATTTTTTTTTTTACATATCAAATTTTCTTATAACATATTTTTGTTCTTCATAAAGTTGATGTGCTTGTTTGATTCACAAAATGTTCTTTTTTGGTAACAATTTTGTTGAATAAGAACAGTCCAAAGAATGTGTTTCAAATTTTGGGTTGCATTCGTGCTTTACTAACAGTGGGAAAACGTTAACAAAAGTGGGTCATTTGTACTAGATAAAGTTATTAGTTCTACATTTTTGGAGGAGCCAATTTTAACTTTGATTTTTTTTAGGTGTAATAATGACATATTTTATTTGCAAGCTTTCATTTTTTTTTCGTGTTACTGCACGGACGTAATTAACTGTGGGACAAACATTTAATAATTCAAGAAATGTATGTTTACCTTGTTGCAAACCATGTTGTGAATCTCCGAATTTACCCTAACCACCCAACCACCCCGACCCTTCAAAATCCGACAGCATGGCTTATTGGAATCTGTTGGAGTGAGTACTGCACTAGTAAACTGATAATGCATTACATGGGGTTAGGCATACCACCATAATCAGAGTCCAACAGTTTGGGTGTTGAGTTTACCATATGGTGTTGGATTTTGTAAGAGTGAGGAAGGTTCCTAATAAATTACTCAAGGGGATTATAGGGTTAACATGGTTAATGGAGCACTGTCTGCAAGTCGGATGTTTAATCTGGAGGCTAGCAAGGAAGATTTAAAGCCCGCCAAGCAACCACAGCCTAAGCTTAGAAAATTTCTCCTAACTTGAGCCCCCCCAAAATAAACCCAAAACAGAGAATCAGTAAAAAGCAATATATACATGTATAGAACAAAAGACTGTAACTTTTTAATTTTCACCGAAACGTCTCTGGGAAGATGTCACCTTTTTGAAGTCAACTTGTTGTGGTGGACCACACCTTCAAGAAACTTAAAGTAGTTGTACTTGATGTCGTACTCCATATCGTACCAGAAGTTGACTGCAAGTGACAATGAATGAAGATCGATTTTACATTTACTTAAAGCCGTGTTTGCATTGGTTTTTTGTGCGTGTAAAACTGAAGATGACTGTTGTCAACTTTACAGAGACTGTCATGTTTGTCGCTAGGATGGGGCACGGAAGGGGTATATTTAGCAATAAGAACTGCCGAAAAGACCCTAAAATTTGTTTTTGTACATAAATACGTATATAAACGCATATGAACCGCGCCTCCAAGTGTCAAATCATGTCCCCCCCTTCCACCGCTTTTGAATTTTTCCGCAGCCAGTGACTTTTTTTAAAACTTTTTCAGTGCTCCCCGCCTCCAAGAAAAATCCTGGCAATGCCCATGGAGACTGCTGTCAACTTCAAAAATATCAGTCCAATGTGAATGCGGCTTAAGTCTTGCATCACATACTCTTCCAAGACATCACATTATCTAGCATAATGGATAATAGTCTGCTGTAAAAGGAAGTCCAGATATGTCGCGTACGGCCGTCTTGGAAAGGGGGCTATGCCTATAGTCAGTAAGTGCCCATGCATGGATTAGTGATTGTTCAAGACCTAGGTATTAATCTTGATAGATATGGGATGCAGCCTAAACTTTTGGCAAAACTCAGAGGCTTGCTGGACCATGTGACACATTAATGACCTTTGAACTCTATCACATTGGTCTAAGGGTCATTCGAAATGGACCAATCCAATAAGCCCCTCCCACTGCGCACATGGGCAAATTAACACGTGCTCCACTCTAATGCCACACTGCATTTTCCTGCCGCGCGCATCATACGTGCGCGCAATGTCGGACATAAATCACGGCTGTGATTGGTCAGAATACCATGGTGCAGTGCTTACTGGATCGGGCCATTGTGTAAATTGTGAAAGCTTGGAGACACATGATTATACCAAGATTAGTGTATCCCACATAAATTGAAAAATGGGGCGGGATTGTTCATTCATATACATATAAAGATCTTCAAAAGGGAGAAGGTTTGGGCCAATTAAGAGGAATTGGACACAGACACTGGTTGGTTGACAACTGTTTTGCAAGATGACCTAAAAGTTCTGTTGAAAGATAATTTATTTGACATATTTTCAACATGTGTAAAAAAGGACCTTTCCGCAATGAAGTTGACCACTCAACTTGTCACTGCTAGTTGAATTGATGATAAATAATAAAAAATAACAAACCACTGCCAATCGATAGAACATTTGAAAATTTGATAATTGATTAAATGTTAAACAATTGAACGAATGTTTGAATACTTGAATATACAATGTATACGGCACAGCCCTTACCTGCAATTGTGCCGTGCCTTTGTCTCACATGATGAAACCACAATGACGGTAGATACAGCACCTCCCCTGCCCTCACCGTGCAGTGGACGGGGCGTGATTGGCCATACTCCGGCCATCTGACCAGGTCGGGCTGGACAGGATCCAGTGGGATCCAAGGCACGCTGCCAACTTCTGGTTCACTGATGAGGTCAAAGTGGCTGTTGTCTGAGACTCTGTAACGGGCTGCTGGGTAGGTATCTGTGAAGATGTCAAACTTCTGTGTACACATGGATGATGGATTTCTGGGCTTAGATTAAAAGCACTGCAATCTTGAATGCAAGCTAAAGGGTTTAATTCCAAACCCATCATAAGTCAATCACCAACCCACAAGGGCGATGTTTTTGATGCAAATTGTGTACACATGGATGATGGATTTCTGGGCTTAGATTAAAAGCACTGCAATCTTGAATGCAAGCTAAAGGGTTTAATTCCAAACCCATCATAAGTCAATCACCAACCCACAAGGGCGATGTTTTTGATGCAAATTGTTTATGATACAAATGTACAAACTGGGGCACTTACAAATGTACAATACATCCAGACGTTGTATTTAAAACTCTTGTGCTGTTCATTCTCCATGTTTGGTGATATTTCATACATTTGAACTGTTGGACAATTTGAATATAAGCTTAACATTGGCATTTCTGGTTTCTCACCACAACAACTGGGGGTTGGGTGGGGGTGGGGAGGGGAATGATCCAATGGCCCATCCCCCTTCAGTCAAACAGGGGGGGGGGGGGGGATATATCCCCCCTCCCGTCAGTGTTTATGCCCTTATGAGTTGCAGATAAAGCTAGACAAGTGCGAGAGCGGGCACCCCATTTCGCGACCACCTTCCCTGTTAGTTTTCGTCCAAGTGTTACTATTTTAGGTGGAATAATTTCGTAGGGTATCTTATACTAGTCCTGTCTTCAACTCGAGCAAAGTTTCCGTCTTTTAATCTGCAGGTGCTTGTCTTGTTAATTTCAAATGATCCTGCCTGCCTTTAAAGTGTGACACCACAACTGGTGGCGAAAGAACAAAGATAAGTTCTGTCCAACCGTCTTACTTACCGTAGGGTATGAAGGGTAGATCGGTTGGCGGATGCAGAATGAAGTCTTTCTCTCCTGATATGACACAGTACAGGTTCTCATAATGGTCCTTGTGCACTAGACCAGGTTAAGGAGAAAATGTAGATTAGTATTGGTCTTCCACTATTACACCTGCAGTAAAGATGTTTTCCATTAAACAATTAACCCTGCTGAATCCAACAGGATCCAACTACAGTCGGCTCCCGTTATAACGAGGTCCGATGGACTTTCACAATACTGTCGTTATAGCCGGTGTAGCGTGAATTTACGTTTCTATGAAATTCAGACTCATTGGTAATACCGCGCATGCGTAAGTATGGTAATTAGGAAAGTGACCGGTCACGTGAGAGGGATTAACCAATAATAGGGAAAAGGGGTCCGATTTTCATAGGAGTCGGATTTTCATGTGACACCGGAACCTCGCTAAAACCGGAGCGCAGTTTTCCCCATTCGTTGTGCACAAGGTACGGTACATGTGCGTGCGTGCGTGTTTTAATCGTGTAACGCACGTCCGAAGACATGAAAAGATGGTCATTTGTTGGTATGTACGTCTGTTAATAATGTATATTTAACTGATGGTGATGAATAAATGAAATAAATAAAATACCTTTAAGGGAACATTTTTTTGTTCAATATTTGAGGACCTGAATGTATATCATAAACCCGTTGGAGCCTATTGGATTGAGCAGTAAACCCCTTGTACAAACGTACATGTACATATTCAGAGTCGAATTCTGTTGGGTACTGAAAAATAACGCCAAATTGGACTCTGTTGGATCCAGGGGACAACTAAAAATTAGGCACAGTTGGATTCTGTTGGATTGAGCAGGAAGTAACCCTTTAACCCTGTTGGATTAAGCAGGGTAGTCCTGAGGAACCCTTAGGGGGTTAGATATGCGAGTGTGTGGTGTACACCATATTCACAATGTGACAAACCGAAAATAGTGTTGGGATACAAACAGGGTCAAGGTAAAACACACCAAATTTGACATTTGATATAATGGAATCTTTTACGTCAGGAAGAGTATAAAGTCCCGAGCAAGCCAACCCTTTTTTCTTAGCAAGCTCTTGGACAATGCACAGAGCATACAGTGCTTATAAAATTCAGTCAGCAGAGGGCCAAAAAAAAAAAATACTCGGTCTCCGGTCAGCGCGCGGAAGCTAAAACAGCGCCCTCTATTGCCGCACCTCCTCAAATTTTTGTACCAAGGAGCACCAAGGAATGGGGAAATTGCACCAAGGCAAATGATAAAGGGCACCAAGGCAAATTATGGAGGACACCAATGTATAATGAGGACACAAAAAAGCAAAATAGTACCCACCTTGTCTGTACAATACAAGCTTGAAAAAAAAGCCACCAAAAAAAACAAAAAAACGCGTCGCCGCATCAATTCCGGAACTTTGGTCTGACCAGAAACCGACTATTTTTTTTTTTGGCCTAATATTAAATTCAAATTGAGCAGGTGTGTTCTTGTATCCAATTGTATTAACCATGCCGTTTACAATGTAAGAAAATTAAGACCATTTATGTTGGTTTTTAGTTTTAATTTCATGCACCTCCTAGTCTGACTTTTTCCCCCCAGGAAACAAGAGTGAAATTTGTGCAAATAATACCAACTTGAGGTTACAGCCTTCGCTTCGCCCATCCAAATGTTGACTGCATCTGGGCGTTTCCCTGTGGAGGAAAAAAAAACACCTGTCAGTCAATTTACAAATTATTATGTTCATTACAATCGTTTCCAGTCCAGTGGCTACTGGTGTTTACATTTCTTAGTTGAGGACGTGGGGCAATCAGTGCCGAAGAAACAAAGTAAACAATTTCTTTTAATATGCAAGTTGGGAACAATCAGCATATTTTTCAAACTCTTCTTACTGTTTTGAGGACAAATTCACTTTATTCAGAAACCCTTGTTAAAAGACCCTGTTACGTAAATTTTAAAAAAGCAGAAACTTTTACACCAGATAGGAGAATAAATTGGTCATAAAATTTAGGCCTAACTTTAACCCTAACTCCCTAGCATGATTTACTAGGAACCATACCCATCCTGGCAAATTCCAACACCATATGGGAAACTGCACACACAATATTTCTGACTTTGATTCTGGAGGTGTGCCAACCCAATGTAAAAGACTGTCAGTTCAGGGGTACTGTACCCATCCTGACAGATTCCAACAAAACATGCTGTTGGGGTTTGATGGGTTGGGGGAGGTTAGGGTTAAGGGACATTTTGAATGATTTCTTCACAAAGATTTGACTAACCCAAAGCTTCTGATGCCCACGGTAATTCCGTTTCCACGTCATCAATGATGTCTCTGAACTCTGACAGTAAATTAGAGTTCTGTTTCTGGACATAGAACACCCCACTACGACTCCCAGCCTGCTGGGAAAGGGGACTTTTCCCCTCAACGATGTCCAGGAAGGACCCGAACGGCATCAGTCTCTCCTCGGGCATCACAAACTTATCTTGGTAGACCGCGTCAGCGAGGCCGTTGGGCGTGACTGCAACCGTCACTGTCTTGTCTCCAATCTTATCCCTGTGGAGGCACATTTCGAGTAAGGGCAGTGTTTTGGTGACAAGGCAAATCAAGCATGCAGTTTGAAAAAGTGCAAAATTGACATTAAAAATGCCACACAGCTATTTATGCCACTCTCAATACTATGCGTTTATCTGGAGATAATGTTGTATTTTTGTTATTTGTATTGTACAATGATAACTATGTGAAATCTTCATACCAGAAGGTACATGTACAGTACAATGTATCACTGCGACGTTAATACTGGCGAGATTGTCCTATCAAAAGGGATGCTTTGAAATATTAATCAATAATGTTGCATAAATAAAAAAAATAAAAAATGACGAGTGAAAATTCAATTACTTTTGCACTGTAGGTGTAAATTCAGGCAGTTAAGAATGATTCAATTAGGAGTAAATTACATTGGAATTGAAAACTCCGGTAAAATCTCCTACTTTCTGCTGCTTCAAATGGGATGCCCTGTATATTAATACATGTTTATAGCTGCCGGTACTTGATCCAAGGACAAAATAGCAGGCCCCACATTATGGAACACTATTCCCATCAACATCAGGGACGCCCCATCTCTCACCATTTTCAAGAAACGTCTTAAAAGTTTGTTATTCATAACATCCTAGTCCTCTCTTGTACAGTGCTTTGTTCTATTTTGAAAAAGCGCTTTATAAATACTTGACCTATATCCGGTACTACAAAGTCAGTGTCACAGTCCATCTTTGTGCCGCGCGCAGTAGGTACATGTAGGCCTTCAAGGCTGTGATGGATGGTAAACTGTGCAAAAAAAAAACCACATCGAGCCAACACCCAGTGTTGAGTCGGCACGATTTACAACCATTTACAGCAGAGGTAGTAACCATTAGGCCTATGTCATTTAATAAAGAATTCACGGTCACTTTATGTAAAATTACTGGAAAACTGGATAGTCACTCATGTGGTACTTTGATGGGGGCCGTATCATAAGTCCGACGCCTCATAAGTCCGAAGGCGTCGGACATGAGGCATACAATGTTTTATTCCGGCTCATAGGTCCGACGCCTCATAAGTCCGACGCCTCATAAGTCCGACAACAGAAAAACGAGGCGTTTAATCTGTCGGACTTACGAGGCGTCGGAGCTATGAGGCGTCGGACCTATGAGGCGTCGGACTTATGAGGCGTCGGACCTATGAGCATCGGACTTATGGGCCTTTATTTGGTTAGAGGATGCGATTTTGTCGGACTCATGAGGCGTCGGACCTATGACGCGTCGGACTTATGAGCAGACCCCCTTTGATGTCATATGATCAGAATCTATGTATGACCTCAATGACGGTCATTCATTTCAAATGCATGTATGTTGCACCAAATATGGAATTTGGACAGAAACTTTTTTACCCCTTGTTCAAAATCATCAGTAGCGTCAGGATACTAGTAGATATACACATGTACCTGCCTCCAACAGAACTTTGGGAAATTTGACGAGAGTTTTAGTCTCACCTCAGGTAGGCAGGAGACCACATTGTGAGGGCACTCCAGTGATCGATGCATCCTCGGAAGATGACAGGTTTGTTAGGACAGACCCAGTCACGGTAGAACCCCAGGGGTGGGGGTGGACCATCAATGCGAGGTACCTCATCAGAAAGATACAGATCTAGGAGGTCAACAATAATCAACCAATAATAATACAATATAGTAGGCCTAATATTCAATCGATAATTTTACTAAACCTGTGGCGGAAAAAAACCCCCCAAAACGGAATAAAATAAACTACACATTTGGAAACTTGTGATAGTTCAAACATATAACAAGACAAGGAAAGCCTTTGTAAAGCTGGTCCCAGAGTCGAAGATGCCGATGGACTCCGACATTTTCCCCCTGAAATTTGAGGTACATGTATACAGTAGGATGGGTTGCCATATTATCGCGGTACGTATCACGTTTCTCGTTCGGAATAGAGATTCCCCACTAACCTTCCCGAATTGTCCTGTCTTTTTTGTAGTATAACTTTTCCTTTTCAAATTGATATAAAAAATTCCAACGGTGGTTAGGTTTATTCCGTGTACGATGCCTGTGAAAATAGACATGCTCGGAGTGTGCGAACGGAGGTGGACTCCCTATTATCGCAGTATGCGGGAAGTGGTTTTTATACTGATCTAAACTTTTTTATTCATAGTTAATGTTTGACCAAAACACCCACTGAATAAAGTCTGATATTTTCCCTGTAACTTCAAGTTGATTAAAGACTATTATATCTGCAGGATGATTTCTAAGACCCTGCCCTTTGTCCGAAAGGAGAACACAACTCACTGAGGCAAGTCTACTGATTAGCGATTGGGGGCGCCATTCACTTTACACGGTGTGCAGTTTTATTTTTGTTAACGCGCTGTGCTTATTTTGATCCCGTAAAAGTTTTTAAGATTTCGCGGTGCAAATATCGTCCTTCGACTTCATTTGACATTTGCAGCTGAAGAATGGGAACCAGACAATGGAACTTTCATGGACAGAGCACCATTAAAGAATTACGTTAAAATATAGACGGTACCTTTTAGCAGACACGGTTGAGGGAGAATTTGCAAGTTTTGGAAAACGTTAGGCGAAGTAAAAAAAAAGTAATAAAAAAGTTTCTCTTACGGGGTTTTTTAAAAAAGGGAGGAAGCGGGGCCTTTTATTTTTTATTTTTTTCAAGATGGCCGCCATTTTAAAATTTCCTGCAACCGTTGGTTGTGACAACTGTTCAAAGAGAATTTTAAAATGAAAGACAAGTCGGACAAGAGAACTGAACATATTTACAGTGTCGGAAAAAAATTTGGTACTGGGCAACAACTTTTTTTCAATTAATTTTCAAGCGCCAAAAGTTGTATCCTTTGACTTTCTTCCATGAGATTCGAACCTCAGACTCTTACTTGAAACACGAGACTCTTAACCGCTAGGCTGCGCACGATCCCTGTTGCATGCAATAATCAATCTTTGGACGTATTTGAAGTAGCCATTGAAATAAACTAAATATTCATGAGAAATAAATATTCATAATGACGTATTGCACTATCACTGGCCGGCTCATGCGACGTCATGGTTGTCGATGTCATGAAAATTGATGTGTTTAGCGGCAGGTAAAGTCGTGGCCCAGAATGGAATTTTTCCCACAGTGTCATTTAGAGTTGTACTATTAGTATTTATTTTCTGATGAATTTGTGGACTTTTTCTGTGTTTTTTTACTTCATTTTTCAAAAATAAAAAAAAATTAAAAAATTCAGGCGGCCTCCAAAAAGGAAGCGGGCGGGGACAAGAAACTTGGTTTGTTTTTTTTACTTCGCCTTAGCCTTAGTATAAGTATAAAGAGGGCGAGTATGTTTCTAAAGCAAAAAAACCCTACAAACTAAGCCAAAAAGTGAAAATCAAAATTTGGCAAAGTGCGACACGTTTTTGTACATGTGGATGTGTGGCCTATGTTTACGGAGGTAGTCCAGTAAAGTGACCGACATTCATTCAACTGAACAAGTTACTAGTTACACCACTAGTTAGGCCCCTATGTACTTATGTTGTTACCTCTCGCTTCCGTAGCCAAGTGCTGCAAGTGGTCGTCTAAACTCCAGTCATCTCCAATGTCCATTCGGTAAGACCAGTTGATCACAAGTAAGACTAAGTTAGCCTTAAGGCCCGACTTCGCGAATTTCATGCATGTTTGGTTAATCAAAAATACTCGAATTAAACTGAATTCAATTAAACCTGAGCAGAAAAGAATTAGAAGTTCGAGGCATGTGAGCGAAAAGTCTAACCTCGTTATTTTGCAAAGCCCGCCCTCTCTAGTCACTTTTCATTTTCTAAGACGCCCTCTCGTGGATGACAAAATAATTAGGCCAGTTCTTTCTTGGTTGGTTCATCTCATAAGGTTACAGACCAGTATAAATAAACTTCCATAGACCCCAATGGTAAATGCTCCCACTTCAGAAATTCGGGAAAAATACTCACAAATCTCCAAGGTGTTCAAGACACACATCAAATTAAAGTTTATTTCATCATCTTTCATTTTCTTTTCTATTTTCGGGGGGTCAACTGATGGTTTTTAGGAGAAATTTCCATCCGAAGATGATCACCCCTGAAAATAGTCCTGAAGCCCATCGCCATTTTGACAAACGATGCCTACACTCCATTGCAAAATAGAGCGCTTTAGGGCCCCAGTTTCATCCAAATTGAACGGAACTACAAGCTCACAGTCCTGTGCACGACTTCCACCCATATTTTTTTTTTTACAAACCCACAAGTTCAAGGCCCACAGCATGCTCAAATACTGAAGATTTTGAGGGCATGCAAATCGTGATTTGGCCGGCGTAGGCAATTTTGGACCGATTTACTGGTCTGCAACCCTAAATACTCCGCGTGGGAGTTTATACAGGAGACAAGAAACACCGGGGCAAACCCCTTCTCTTAGGGTAGCAGACCAGTAAATAAACTTCCATAGACCCCAATGGTAAATGCTCCCACTTCAAAAATTCGGGAAAAATACTCACAACTCTCCAAGGTGTTCGAGACACACATCAAATTAAAGCTTATTTCATCATCTTTCAATTTCTTTTCAATTTACGGGGGGTCAACTGATGACTTTTAGGAGAAATTTCCATCTGAAGACGATCACCCCTGAAAATAGTCCTGAAGCCCATCGCCATTTTGAAAAACGATGCCTACACTCCATTGCAAAGTAGAGCGCTTTTAGGGTCCAAATTACATCAAAATTACACAGAACTGCAAGCTCCAAGTCCTGTGCACGGTTTCCATCCATATTTTTAACAAACCCTCAAGTTCATGGCCCACAGCATGCTCAAATACCGAAGATTTTGACGGCATGCAAATCGTGATTTGGCCGGCGCAGGCAATTTCGGACCGATTTACTGGCCTGCACCCTATAGAGAAGCGAGGTTTTGAAAAATTTCTCCAAACCACTTGTACGGCACGAGGAAGGATGGATGACTCATATTTCATCAAAAAATTGCGAGAAAAAAATCTCTGACTGCGATTTCTGGCCTGAAAACAAGCCCTCTGTTTGCGGCTACCTTACTGTAGGGCGCCCCCAACGGGGGTGAATTTGGTTTTTGCCCCTTCCGACCCCAAATTTCCCCCCCCCCCCTTGTTCGCTCGAAATTCCTGTGATCGGAGGACGGTCCATCGGCCCTATTCAGATTTTGGGCGCATTTGTTGCGGAACCGCCATTGGTGACCCCTTTTGAAACGCTGCTGCCCCAGGTTCCGCCCCCCTGAAAAAAAACCACTCCGCAAACATTTTGACAACAAACGGTGGAAGGTGCCATTTTGAAACTACAGGTAGCAGACCAGTAAATAAACTTCCATAGACCCCAATGGTAAATGCTCCCACTTCAAAAATTCGGGAAAAATACTCACAACTCTCCAAGGTGTTCGAGACACACATCAAATTAAAGCTTATTTCATCATCTTTCAATTTCTTTTCAATTTACGGGGGGTCAACTGATGACTTTTAGGAGAAATTTCCATCTGAAGACGATCACCCCTGAAAATAGTCCTGAAGCCCATCGCCATTTTGAAAAACGATGCCTACACTCCATTGCAAAGTAGAGCGCTTTTAGGGTCCAAATTACATCAAAATTACACAGAACTGCAAGCTCCAAGTCCTGTGCACGGTTTCCATCCATATTTTTAACAAACCCTCAAGTTCATGGCCCACAGCATGCTCAAATACCGAAGATTTTGACGGCATGCAAATCGTGATTTGGCCGGCGCAGGCAATTTCGGACCGATTTACTGGCCTGCACCCTTAGCGATAAGTGTCACTGTTTTCTTTTACGTGCATTGGATTACACAACACACGGGATCTACGGCTTTACGTCCCATCCGAAGGACGAAGCAATAATGGTTAAGTGCCACCCGGCGGGCTCGCGAACCCACGCCACTGTTGCCTCTGACACCAGAGCATGAGTCCGGTGTGGCAGTGTTCTTAACCGCTAGGCCATGACACTCCAACTCTTTCACTAAGTTGCACCCGAACCTCAAGCCACCGTACAAGTTGCAACGAACCAATTCAAGCTCGATTGAAAGCAATGTAAAATCCATTGATCTCCATTAGTCTTACTAATGGAGATCAATGGTAAAATCACAAAGTTCATAGCCACATAACATGCAAGCTGACACATTACTGGGGTTTCTTAAACCAACATTAAATCATTGTCTAGTCCTTCATTCTTTCTTTCCATTTCTTTTCAATTTTCGGTGGGGAGGGGTTAGCCAATTGATTTAAAAAAATATTAACACCAAAAAACTCACCCCGAAAAGTGATTATTCCCATGCCTTTATGCGGCCATTTTATAAATGGCATCCCTGGCGACTTTCTCAGGCAAATATGACCCCTTTTTTCGACCAAAACTGCCGTCATAATATGGAAGCCCCAAAACCTGGGAGTTTCCTCGACTATACTTACACAATCCCACCCTTTTTCAAGCCAAACTGTCTCCATTTATAAAAAAAAACCAGTCACTGGGGCACTTCTCATGCTCCCAATGAGCTTGCGTAGAAATTCTTACTTCAACTAGTTCTGTGCACCCCTAGTATTTTGGTTCCCCCTTTCGTCCTTGGCCTTCGGACCTCAAATATGGGGACAGGTCAACCCCGTCACCAGGGCTTACTTTATTTACAACCCCATCCAATATCCCTGTCGAGCGGAATTTTTTTCAACAACCGACAACATATACCGTCACCGACACCACGAAGTAGCACTCTACCGTGTTAAAGCATATTTTTTTCGATTTTCAGTTTTTTGGATTTTTAAACATTATTCATCAAGGCCTACCATTGCGCGAAGTTTCAAAGCTTCAAGAGCTTTACTTTAATAATTACGCTAAGTATCCATGGCAACTTTTGCGCAAAAGTGACAATTTTCGTTTTCACGAAGTAACACTCAAGTTCCATTTTCCATCGCAATGCATGGCGCGCACTCTGCTCATAAGTGAGCAAAAACGTTTTCACGAAGTAACACTCTTCTTGTACATTGAAGAGTGTTACTTCGTGAAAACGAAAATTTACAGTTTCGCAGCTTTTTATTTTCCGTTTCACGAACTAACATCATCTTTTTTGTCTTATTTCTTGTTTATTTAATACACAAACGAGTGAAAAACAGCAGATTTAATAAATTCAATTCATCAAGTGTCCACAACGAGAAACCCAACTGAAAATACTCTGTCGTTTTGACGCAAATTGTTGTTTTAGAAGGCGTTCAACTTTAGTTGCCGTTTTCTCCCAGTGCTAGTTTTTACTGGTATGTAGATGGGTGTTACTTCGTGGTGTCGGTGACGATACACAATCGGATTATGTATGTTGTCGGTTGTTGAAAAAAATTCGCCCCTCCTAAGATCTCGGCCATCGAGCCACGAAAAAATATGAAACTCAGTACATGCATTGAGCAACTTATCATGAACATACCCAAGAAATTTCATGACTATAGGTCAAAGGGTTTTGGAATTATGGCTAATTAATTATTCATATGCACGAATGGTAATTCTGCTCTGTATACACTACGTATATATGGGGAAATTCAGTTTTCACGGCGCATAGCGCAGAAAAAAATTGGTATCAAAAGATGCGCAAGGCTCGAGGCTAAAAAGTCATTACATAACAGCTCGGGTCGCGACAAACTTTTTTTCAAAGCTATCGCGGAAAAAGTTGAAGGGGGGAGGATTAATTCTGCCCGGCCCCTTTAGGGTTAAACCATCGACTCGTCTGGTTTCTGTCAAAATCCCAACTACCAGCAACAGCATGGGCCAACTAGATCGTTTATGGAGGGAGCCACGCGCCGGGCCAGCGCTAGTCATGGGACTCCGGATCGTACGTGTGCAGAGCCTTCCAAAATGAACATCTGATATATCCCATAGCATGCACATTTTATGCGACCCTGCGCTCCAAGGGTAGAAACTAACGTTAGTTCGATCGGAAATGTGGACAAAGCTGTTGATTGGTCAATTGGGCTGACGTTTTTTTTGGAAAACAGCAACGGGTTGCTGAAGACCTGATGGAAGGCGCCCGCTGAATGGTCAGAATCTGGATGTCAAGACGTTTTGGGTAATTAATCGCCGAATCTGCGCCATGATATCACAGACACTGTTTGTACGTACACAAGCAGCTACTCCATAGACTAGGGCCGGGCCAGCCTCTCAGTAAAACTTCGATTCTACCGCGCCTAGAACGCTCCTGATATCTCCGCTCTTCTTTATGGTTCTGAGACCTGAGCTCTGCATGGGGGGGGGGGATAATGTTCATGCTCTTGGTGCACTCTCCAGACAGTTGCACTTGGTGAAAATTATGTGTACAAAAATGGATGCAACTACAGTGGCTCTCGCTTCGCTTCCCTCAAACTGTGAAAACATAAATGTATAGATCATAATATAAATAGAGCAAATTAACAGGTTGATTGGTGATTTGGTTCGGTCCCGTCATGAGTGACAGCTCAATCGTAACCTCAACAATGTGTTCTCCATGAAGGGTGATCTATACAAAACCATACGACACCTCAGGGAACATCCGGTTATAGCTTTAATTCTGTCGATCAGTCTTGTTTTGGGTCTTCCTTTCCTCCTGGGTCCTTCTATCTTGCCATGCACTATCACTTTTTCCAGGCAGTCACCTTGTCTTCTTAAAATGTTACCAAAGAGAGATAGAGACAATTTATCATTACATTTATTTACCCATGGTATGCCCAAACAGTTTAAAACTGGTTGCCATTGGGGCCCTGAAATACAATAAGTGACTACAAACATGCATATACAATACATTACAAATACAATACAATTCAATACAATGGGATAAAACATTATTTGAATAATGCATAGTTGTTGAACAAATTTTTCTAACTGCATTATATTTTAAAACTATAATAATTACATGTAAAGTGTGAGGGCTGTACCATAAGGTGGATTCAGTGAACATGACAAATTTGGATCTATCTTGTAACATCAACAAAAAATATTGCTGTAATTATATTCGCTGATAACGGAGGGGCGAAAACCCCTTTTGGGAGAAATCACGGGGAAAGTCCGATCCGGCTCCATATTATCTCATTATTATGGCAACCAAGTTTGTTAACTCCGTAGATCAGCACATATCTAAATTTGTATAAGCAGAGAAGACCGCGACAAATACACACAATTATTTGTAGAAATATTATTACTGACTGAACGTTTTACGTAGTTCAGATTTAAATGAGGTTAGAGAAGTCATGGTTCTCAACTACCAATGCAAATTATTCCATATGATTGTACCAGTTACAGCAAAGCTTGAGGCATAACACTTTTTTTTTTGCAAAAGGAATCCTCAGTGCCATATCAGTGGATTGTCTCGTTTCACGAATCTGAATAAGTGGAAAGGGGTAATTGTGTTTATACATTTGTATACATGTACAATGGGTGTTGACAATATCTAGAAGGCGTTGTGACATTTACGTCTAGCAGCACACTGGCAAGGATGGCTATAGATTTATTCGATTCAAACTCTATTTTATTACAGTACAACAAGTTGTAAAAGTAAACTTCAATTGTCGTCGAGAAGATCCTGCTTCAGTGCAACACATGCTAAGTGTTTGACTGAATCCCCAAGCAGCATTCGACATAATTATATAATTATACCACATCAGCTACGCCTACATAGCCTACAATTATTGCGTGCACAGCCTACATAGTTATGTAACATACAGTCGCCAAAATGTATGCCGTGAACCGAACCTATATTGTCAACAATCACAGGATTCTGGTCCGCCGTAGGGAACTACTACATGCCCACCAAACATCATTGTTATATAGTGTTTTGAGAGATAAAAAAGAATACAACGCCATAGACCTTTTTGGTCGTTTCGTCAGAAATGACGCCGAAAGAAGAGCAGTTGCAGGACTATTACGGAGCTTACGTATGTGAGTGTGTTTTGTGTACGTTAAAGCAGCTACATAATCGAAAGCTCAATTTAAACTATCCCAAACTAAACGTCAGCATACATTGTAACAACTGCACATTACGGGATCATTGCATGATTAACCTACGTAATGGTGGTGAGAAGCACTTGCTGTCGGAAACTCCGTGTTAAAGTATGTTGCGTCAATGCGTCATCTCTACGAACATTGAACTTGTATGTGGCTTTCCCAGAAGTACGTCTAGTAGTACATAGTAAGAAATCTTGCAAAATATGTACTATCATATACAATAGGTAGAGGAAAAATTACTAGTTCACCAATACTGAATCGCATTCAAAAATAAATAAAATGTGTGGACATGTATATGTATATACGACTTAATAAAAAACACATAAACTGACATCTAGGATCGTTCTATTACGGGCGATCTCAATAGTGCGCCTCCAAGAGTTTGCAACGCGTTGGCCAATCACAATGCGCAAAATCTGTCGACCCAATGCACGTTTGGAAAAGGTCGACTGATTTCGCGCATTGTGATTGGCCAACGCGTTGCAAACTCTTGGAGGCGCACTATTGGGAATCGCCCGTATTATAAAGCTGCTTTTTTTAAGCATAACAAATATTTAATAATAAAACAAATCCCCCAGCATTCAACTTTATGCCTTCACGATCACATACATGTGAATTTAAAAATAGGTCAAGTTTATTAGGTTGTCGCCTTTATGGACAGGGCGCTGGGGACGAACGAAGAAGCGAAGCACCGCACTGAACTTGCGTCATATGGTCATGGCCTTGCCACGGTTGATGTTACGTTTAGCATAGCCAACAAAATTATAGTTATATCGACACAGTCGTGTATGACAGGAATTAATTTTACCGTCCCTTTGTACTGAATACCGAGGCACTTCACATGTGAGTATAATTATTGTCTTTTCAAAAGTTCCCTTCGAGTGAATTTCACAATTATTACTGTTGCTTTTCTCTCTGTCTTTCGAGACAGTTACGACGGCAAGTCACAAGTGAGGCTGTTGTTTTGGTGTGCAATGCGGGGCGCCATTTTCCAGGGGCAAACAGCATTAATCTTAAACCGTGGTTGGCAATAACATTTGCCATTATTGGAACAAAAATAAGAGGGATATGTGTCTTTATTATTATTATCTCTTTGTTATGGTTAAATAGAGCCATAATTGTTATGACATTGAAAATTTTCTTCACTATTTAACAATATGTGCTCTATTGAAAGCATTATTATAAGTACGAAGAATTCAAATTTCGATGTCTAAACAAATTGCCTATAGATTGATGCTTTTTTGGTAACGGATTCCCAACTTCAGGTAATGACATTATGGCGGCCTCAGACAACGTCTTCAAGATTCTGTTCGGCATGCAGTCACTTACTTTCATCGCCTTCATCATCTGTAAGTGAAAACAAGTTCCTTTTCCCTAAAAAAATGATATCCGGGATAGTTAGGATGAATAAATAAAGACATATACTGTAAGGAGATGTCCTTTGAGACCTTATGCTTTTTAACTGGACCCGGAAGGCCAGCCTGTTCAGAGTGAGTCAAAAAAATGAAACCCAAATATCGGGACCATTGTTTTAGTGAAGTTCAAAATGTAACACTTTCAAAATCTCGGATATGAAAGCTCAATTCATAAGCTTTCTTTTGGTACAAAAATCATTCAAATCACTAATGTACTTTTCAAGTGACAGACTTTTAAACGCAAGCACCGTTTTAAAGTTCTGTCCACGGATCACAAAAAAGGTAAGTGTTCTTTCAGCAAAACGAAAACAAATCACATAAGGATGTGTGTGAATTGTTTTAGTTTTGCTGAAAGAACGCACATATCCTGGATTTTTGTAAGTGCACATGCAGAACTTCACTAAAACAATAGTCCCGACATTTGGGTTTTCGTGGTTTTCGTGGTTTTTAACCCCTGGGGACCCACACCCATCTCACTGACTGACCGACTCATTAACGCTAGACTGATTCACTCACTTGTAGCTTAGTCTTGTTGTTGACATGGTAAAGAAAGACAGCAGTGCTATCGTATGGGATATACCCCCCAATGAAGGAGCTCATTCTGGCCCATTGTGTGGACCAGATGCATGAAACGACAGTGATACCATTCTAAATCCTGCTTGACTTGGATTGCCTTGTATTGTTAATGATAAAGTCATTTTCATTTTACAGATTTATCCCAAGACGACCACGCTGTTCGTCCACTTTCACGTGAACGTCCAACCGCTCGGCACAAACATCTTCCCCTGGGGGCCCAAGTTCTACGACCTCCTGGAAAAGAAGGCAAACTACTCCACCGTCATGATGCATGCTGCGAGTATCCGTGGACACGCCGCCAAAGTGGCGAAATTCAAAAGTTCGAACATGTGGTTAGTGAACAGCACGGTAGAGGAATTGATCATCCGGGAGAATTAAACTGGTAGCATGGTCTAAGGGAGCCTTAACCGGAGTTGAAATTGGGTCACTCGAGTCGAGTCTAGAGTCGCAGTGTTCATTATCAAGCAAACTGTCCCATACGCTGTGTCACCCTGGTTATACACTGCCTGGGTCGAGTCCGAATCCGATTCTCGAGTCTATTTGCCGGTTGGGTTCGAGTCATAAACGACTCCGATCTTTTGATTAACAGAGAATTTGCCTGTGAAAAGCTTGCAGCAGTTCATTCTTTTAAATTCAATGTATATATGTTTGAGTGACTGTGTTGTGACGAGGGATCAACTCATTGTCATACCGACTTAAAAAAAAAGAATTAAGGTCTAATCTAAGATGTTTCGTTCCAAATGATTTAGTTGGTGCAATTTTATTGTAGGGAACTCATAATATTGATGGGGGACTTTTTCTGACGAATGGGGACGCTGTTGGACTGGATACAATTTGACACTAGGTGTCACCAAAGATCGTGTGAGGGTAAGACTGGACAGTCCGCTGGAAAAAGTGAAACAGGAAGTAGTTGAGCACAGGCGCCCCTAGCGTTGGGTATTTAAAGCAGATTTGCTACGTTCTCTCAACGTGACGTGATAAATTAGTCGTGCAAAGCCACTCATGCAGGTATGAATTACGTTATAAAGCAGTTAAGTCTCTGATTATTAGCACCTCTCTCTCTGATTATTAGCACCACTCATGTGCTTCATGATATTGGGAAATGCCTATAAGCGCCGCAAAAAATGTACATTATTATGCTAATGAGCTGCCTGTACTGTACTTGTATACATGATTCAGAGATGGGGTGGTAATATGAACAGTTTCCAACAAAATGTTTCCACTTTTCATCATGTGTATTATTATTTTTGGTTTAATCTCATGTTTTGTCTTTGAATCAATAAACAATTAAAACAAAACTTAATTAATTATAAAATAAATTTATTAAATATTTAATGACTTTATTTTTTTCTTTCTCACGAATTTGTGTAATATTGTACAGTGCTTGTGATGTCCAAGTGACATGTAAAGCGTTTGAAAAATAATATAAATTATTATTATACCGTCAAAAAATTTCAGGGAATTATACAAACTTTCTATTCATGTTATGAACAATGGGTTCTACACTAAAAAAAAAAAAAAATTAGTCAGATTTGACTAGAAACAATCAAATGTGACCAGCTATTCAGGGTCAGCTGGGTGCAACCGAAAATCAGTCAATCTGACTAGATTTTTCTAGTCAGTATTATCGACTATAGGAAAATAGTTAGTCAAAAAAATTGGAGTCAAATCCCACTACTTTTTTTTTGTTACAGTATGTTACATGTTTAACTAAAATTCCCAGTCAAGTTTCAATAAATAGGAAAACCAGTCAACATTTTGACTTAGTTGTTCATAGAGTGTACCACTTGCCCTGATTGTATTCATAATTAATTATAAAAATAAAATGCGGATGTTTTTCAAAGCGAAAAAAAAAATGAATCTGGTTTCCACGGTTGAACAACTTCAGGAAAGTTGTGGACTATTGAAGCAATCGCCACTTGAGTCCTCATTGGTTGCATTACCCTGCCCCCCTCCTCCCTATAAGCATTGCTACATCTCAACATGTTGTTATTATCACTGACAAGTCTAGGTATTTCATCCTCTTTTTACTCATTCATTTCGTTCTTTCATTTATTCCTTTATTCGTCTCTGTGTCTCTTCATATTGTCATCTTTTTAGAATTGATTTTCTCCTTCATCAGCGGCGTAGCCAGGGTTCTCATCCTGGGGGTGGGGGGGCTTGAGGTTGCAATGGAAGGGCGCCCAAAAATTTCATCCGGGCTGAAAGGTAGACAGGGCTTTTTCACGAGGACACCCGCCCTCCGTGAAATCAAATTGGGGGAGGGGGGGGGGGGGCTAGACAGACGATATATCCGAATGGCGCAACTAGACCGACAGCGGGCGCAATAAATTCACGATTGATAAGGGTTCACAAAATTACTACTGCTAATTTGACTCTAAAATACCCCCCCCAACAACTTTTTGGGTAAAACGAGACTGTCTGGTTTAAAAAAACGGTGGAATTGAGCAAATATAGCCGAGGATCAGTCTAGCTTTTGGGCTATTATCTGAAGGCAGAATTGATACAATTACGGTCGAAAAATGGGTCCTATTTACCTGAGAAAATGTAGGAATGCCATTCGTTTATTTGGCTGCACTCAGTCATATTCGTAGTCTGGTTCCCAGAACAAAAGATTCGGACTATTCCTGATGAATCTTAGGTCAGGTAGCCGTCAGTAATACATTGTATTACAAATAATGTCACGTGACTAAAACGGGAGGAATTCCTCCTTTTTCCGAAAATGTCCGAAGTTTGCCGAATTCCTCCCAGGTTCGACCGCAGTTCGCTCTTTGGACTGGACTAGTTAATATTTGATCAGGTTTGAATATGCCGAAGGTAACCCCGGCGCTTCATAGATAATTCTCGCAATATCTTCACTGGCACAAAGACATAGGCTACTCCAGTATACTTTTGACTTTAGATCCAACGAAACGGACAACAAAAATGTTCACAAAGAAAATGTCAGGGAATTTACACAACACAGTTGGTGATTTTATTCCGTCTACTTGGCGCATGTTCCAAATGTACACTGGGAAGTAATTGACAAAAAAAAGAGCTGTTCAAATGTTTCTACCGCTCCAAATGGTTTTAAAAATTAATCACCGTAATACAAATTTCAGCTCGAAACATGGGCGTCGCCAGGACTTTTTTTCTAGAGGTGGGCAAAACACATTTTTTTTGCCAAAACATTTCCTGTATTTCTCAACATATTCTCGATTTATCGGTTTTAGAGGGGGGCAGGGACATCCCCCCAACCCATTAAATTTACACCACTTTGACTTCGCGCCTCTTTTTCTTTTTCTCTCTCTTTTTTTCCCCTTCCTTTTTTGATTTTCCGGGGGGGGGGGCAAGTGCCCCCATTGCCCCACCCCCCTCCCCCCGCGACGCCCATGGCTCGAAAAACACGACACACACAAGTAAACTGATAGGACCTCTCCGAAAATGGAAGCAGAATCGACGCCGGTCGATATGAATTTAGAAACACAGCGTATACGTCCTAGTACTTCTTGGGGGAAAAACCCATCACATTCAACTTCATATAATTTCATGCATAAACATTACATACTGTATTCACTTGATTAATAATGTATTGTGAAAATCTATTTATGATAATACCACTTGATACGGTCTACCACTTAAATATTAATTAACATCAAAGATTTGAGTACATTTACGTATATGCATTGGTGATAACTTCAATACAGTTTGTTCTTCAAGTGCAAACGCAAGAAAACTCCAACACGTTTTTGCAAAACGAAATAATATAGTATATCTTTTAGGACAATCACTATACGCAGTCAGACATTACCCTCTATAACAAGATCTCAGAAATTGTTTGGGGCACGAGGAGGTCTCCCCTCGGAAACCTATAAGCCCTCCCCACCCCCACCCTAGCCCCGTAAGGGGGGGGGGGTAACAGTATACGAGTCACATTTCGAGACCTTAAGAGACTTTATGAACGGTTTCAGGTTTACTCATATCACTGGACTGTTAACTGTCATCAATTTCATTTGCATCACCATTCATTAATCAACTGTCATGTAACGCTTTTATATATTTGAAATATCAAATGAGTCTTATTCTGGAACTTATGTATTGCAACTTGCTAAGTAACGTCCGAAACAATCGGACTTTGTCAGGCAACTAATAGTCCGGTGGGCTGATCACGTTGGTAGTCGCTTGCAATACGTATATAAGTTCCAGTATAAGATTCATTTGTATGATACTTCATCTTATACTACACTGGATGACTGAGAACATACATCATTATGCTTGTATGTAGTTTCATTGATACTACACAATGTGAAGCTTCCCTTTTATCTATGAGTGTGGTTGGAACATTACATATGTTGTGCAAAATTATAATCCCACATTAACTAAATGATTTTTTAATAGAATGGTTTAATTTCCTGTCTGGAAAGTTGGAACAACTAACCAAGGACTAAGAATGTTTTTTTTTTTTTTTGCGAAGGGCAGAGCAATTTGTACAAACTTCGATTTGTGATGTGACCTGACCCTGTACACACGGGGTATTAGGGGCGGGAGCTCTCGGACCCCCCCCCCCCCCGCTCGAGATCAGTTTCCCCCTTGCGTCCCCCCCGCTTAGAACTTGCACAGAAAACACAAAGTGAGTAATTTGACTCATTATCGTAAAAAATGAGTCATTTTGCCTGTGTAGTGACACTTTGGCTCAAAGTATGTCACTACACGGACAAAATGACTCATTTATTACGATAATGAGTCAAGTTACTCACTTTGTGTTTTCTGTGTGGACAAGGCAAAATAGCTGCGCATTATTGAAACTAAATCTACAAACCCTCTGTGTGCCTCTCCTCCAGAGAATGAGCTCCCTGAGTGCCCCTTTCAGACCATGAACCCTTCCCGCCAATCCCCGGGATTGTACCCGCGATCACCCCACGGCCATGCCCCTTCACCAATGAGGTCACAAACAGACCAACAGAGACAAACAAAACCTTCAAGAGGGAGTTCACGTGCTATTTGAATACTTGATATGAGCCTACATAATACTGGACTACATCCAATTACACAATTAAAACAAATATACTCACAAGAATCCCTACGTGAAATTGAAGACTAGACTAGATTTGATTACTTATGGTTAATATGACATTACTTAATGTAAAAAAATGATATTGCTATAATGATCGTATACAATTCCCACAGCTACATTACATTAGTTCTGACTCAGCCATATTAGCACATATCTAATTACGGTATTTGGTGCGTAATAGTCTCTAGGCTAAATTTCAAAAGATTGAAAGTCTAGGCACCAGAGAACTTAGGGTAAAAATCTCTTAAATCTTAGATCGAAATTTTAGATTAAAATAACGCAGTCATTCCAGTGGAAATTTGAGTGAAAACTCAATATTTTTTACTGAATACATTTAAAACATCTGATCCCAAGTTTCAGTTGGTGTGAGAGAAATTCCACTGCAATAGAGTGAATTCTCAATCTTCAGGAATTCCTTTCGAACCTTTGCAACATTCAACATTGAGTTTTGCCCTTCGCTGACGTATTTTTTCAACAGCATTTACGTGCCTAAATCAAGCAAGTTAATACAAACCAGCTGGCAAGCAGGAGGATGGCAGAAGAAAGTACGGAGCTAGCTCCATCTAAACGGACAGAAAAAAAGAGAAATCAAATGGTTGTTAAATAAGCAATTTGTGAAAACAAAAACTTCCATCCCATAACTGTATGAGTTTTGTGAACTAACACAACCAAATGAGTCACAAGTTGTCAGATCTGGATTTGAGTAATTAGCCTGTTAATAACATGTTACACAATGTTGATAAAATGTTACACAATGAAAACCAATAGGAACAGTCAACCTTTCTAGTAGGCCAGCCAAATGTGTAAAAGTTCTCTAGATAATAATTTCACGGCATTTTTGGGTAATAGCTGGCATCCATGCTAGATCATTTCTTTGAACCATAACAAACAGGATGTGGGTGGATGCCATAGTTAATTTTGACCCTAAATATACCTAATTTGAATAAAATGTTAACCCCCGTCGTGTAATATATATGTTCCCCACATTTAGGTATTTTTTATAATTTTTTTTTTTTGAAAATTTTATTTTGGTGATTCTACTTACACACATCCTTACTTCAATAACATTTTCTAAAGCATATAAGTGAATATTATTATGAGGACATAGTAACGATCCAAAATGGCTACTATTACACCCCAAAGTTTCGCGCATATACCTTGTCTCCAGATATTTTCAAGTAGTCTTGCCAAACATCAGTATTTGAGCTTCAAATTCACCAAGTTGTTGACTGGCGTAGTTACCCTATTAAAACCTTATTGAAAAGCACGCGAACAAAGATAACGTTGTGATATTTAGCCCAGCAAACAGAAACGGGGAAAACGAGGTGTCTGTGAATTGGCCTAATTAGTGAAGGGTTGCCTAACATGGGAGACTTGAAAAAGTTTAAGGAAATTCCCAAAATTATTGGAAAGAAAATTAATTAAAAGAAAACATACTGACATTGACAAAATTACTGGAAGCATGGTGTTTTTTTTTGGGGGGGGTTCTTTGAACTTATTCAAATCTTCTACGTTAGGCGACCCTTCGCCGAATTTAAGGCCAGTTTACGGACAGCCAGCTCGTTTTCCCGTTTTTGTTTGCTGAGCTTAATATCATAATGGTATCATTGTTCACATGATTTTTCCATAACGTTTTAATAGGGCAAGTGTGCAAATATGCAACCTGATGAATTTAATGCTCATCAACGGTTTGGCAAGACTACTTGATGATATCTAGAGACAAGGTAAATGCGCGCATTTTTTGGTATAATAGTAGCCATTTTGGATTGTTGCTTTGTTCTCATAATTATTCAGTCATTTATATGCTTAAGAAAATGTTATTTAGGTAAGGGTGTGTTAGTAGAATCACTAAAATAATTTTTCAACAAATAAAAAATAAAGAATATACCCAAATATGGGAATAAATGTATTACGCGGCAAGGGTTAACAATTTATGCAAATGAGGTTTATTTAGGGTCAAAATTAACGATGGCATCCACCTACATGTTATTTGTTATGGTTCAAAGTTTTGATCTAGCATGGATGCCAGCTATTACCAAAAAATGCCGTCCGAAGTGTCATATTTCTCTTTGGCCAGTCCAATATTCTACCCCTTACAACATCTGCATACATGAATATAAAAATGAAGAACAATTTATGTGCTCCATACTGCATGTGAAAAGTAACGTATAAGTGAAAAAAATGACTCATTTCTTGGGAACCACTGTCACTTAAGCAGTGTTATGAAACACGATCTAAACGTTGCATTCGAATAAAAAAACGTTCCAAGATGGCAGCTCGCAGTGATCGAGTTCATGATCATTATCTACATGCAGCGAATCTTTGCGATTATTTTTTTTGCTTAAGGGCCCCCAAGTACAACATTAGCACTCCTGCAGACACAAGAACCACTGGCCTTTGAGCTAGTTAAGCCAATATTAAATATTTCCGCTATTAAGAACGCAACGACGCTAAAGAATTCGTATGTATGAAGGTATTGGCAATTTTGAGTTGGGGTAAAAGCGCTAAAATGCATATGAGTCATGGTGCCTAATCTATATGCGCACATTGAGACATCTATGACGAATTACAATGATCGATATAGCCCGATTGTCTTACCTGCAGTGCACGTAAGGAGAACGTTCATTGAATTAGTGCAGTCGTGTTGGTACCATTCTCCCCGATCGCACTGGTCCAAGGTCTCCTCGTCTCCCTTACAAGACACACCACTTAGAAACATCGGTCCACTACTCATATAGGTTTCTGTCTGTGCATAAGAATACAAGCAATATTAATTGGGTTAATTATTCCGACCTAGGGAATAGGGACGGACGGTAATATGGATGATACTTCTTATATTAACTGTCACTTTAGTCCCACAGAAGCACGCTATTCGGCAATATAGTGGCACCTCTCCACTGATCTCCGTGCAACATTCTGGATAGCCCAACGGCGACCTCGTACCCATGGTGTCGAGCAGTACGCTCCCACCACTACCTGTTCTCACAGCCTGGTATTGGACCATTTGCATGTAATCTTGCAAAGGAAAATTAGAAATAGTCTGGTGCCTGGCTGTCAGTTTTTAAGTCATTGTTGCTTTTTGTTAGCGGTGTCTGGGGTAACAACAGATCTAGTGCGTCGTGGCATGACTTCCAAAATCACGATAACTTTTTTTTTTTTCAAAGTTAAGCTGTTACAATCTTATCCTGCCAACATGCAGTATCACACTACATTATGATTAAAAGGAAAACGGACAGTGGGATCGCTTTGAGGTTCAACGGCGGATCCGGCGGGGGGGGGGGGGGGAAAAGGGGAAACAGAAGCCATGAAACCCCCCCCCCCAAAAAAACCCAAAAAACAAAAAAAAACAAAAACAAAGGCAGCCACTTCGTACACCACCCACAAAACTCAACAAAGGCAATACATGTACATTTTATTTTGTTGAAAACAGTACTGGATATAGTTCAGGAATATTTTCGGACCCACTTTTTCGGGGAACAAAAAGTGTTTTGCCCCCCCCCCCTCCCTCCCAAACCCACATTGTATTCTGGATCCTCCCTTGTTGAGGTGGAGTAGACGTAATTCACAGCAAACATTAAAAACACGTTGGAAATTAAACACCAAGTACACGATATAATCCGTTACTTGCTTTTGCAGTAACAAATTAGAATACAGGAAGAAAGTTTCCCATCCAGGGGTTACTATTGGAAACGACGTTGAAAATAAAGCAATCCCGTGGGAGGAGGTTGAATCCATTGGCTGAACTGGAAGTGAAGTCCCTGTCGGCCGTTTATCACTCGTAAAAACAAAATATGAAACTAATAATAATTGATTTGCCAAGTTTACCTCTTATTACAAATATTTAAACATCACGAGAATTTTTTTAATATAAACAATTTTCTAAACGAAATTTGTTCCATTAACGGCCTTTATTTCGACAACTGTATTTTTTTAGACACTGGCGTAGTGGCTAACAAGCTATAATTTTAAGGCTATAGGATTCTCGTTTATCGTTGGTTACGGTTGTCGCCTGTCATATAGTGGGTATTTGGTGATCTGATATATAGACACCGCAACGAAGCCTGCGTGCATTCTTAAAACTAAGGGTCGGATTTGATCCGGAATCCCGGTCCTAATTTGACCTGACACTTTTCAGGCTCAAAATGACACATTTGCAGTCTTTTAGAGTGCAGCACGAAATAACTATCGACAAGTGTAAACATTATTCCATGAGGGAATAATTAATTTCTCAAACTAAGAGGATGGTTCTGAAACCCCCTCCCCAGATATATCCCACATGGTGTTTCCGCAAACCTTTCATTCATTAGTATCTCCAGCATGCAGAGCCTCAAATCTCACTAAAAATTATATTCGACAAAGAGACACGCAAGAGAGGCTGTGTTATGCATAAGGTTATCTATAAACTGCAGACTGCTGTCAAATATTTACCGATAACGGCGGTCCGAATCCAAGCTCTCTGCAGACGACCTGTGAGTTTGTCTCAGTCCAGCCCTCTGAACAAACGGCTCCCCAGCGACCGTCGTGATAGATTAACACAATGCCAGTCTCCTTCGCCGAATAACTTAAGAGTCTCGCAGGGTAGCGCGACTCTGTGTGAGACAACAGTTAAAATAACGCTTGTTAGAATATCATTGAAGTTGTATTATTCGTGCACTACATGCATTCATCATCTCCATCTATCTAATTCATGGGGTTTCTTGACGAATTGGATTACAAGAAATACCTGCACGTTTAGTGAAAATAACTCGGACACGAACTGTCGGAAAACAGCATACTTCAAGGCATATACCTGGAATTGGACCGCTGCAAATGACGTTCACTTCGTAAGTGTCCGACTCGCTCAAGCAGTCCTGATTTGGCTCCTTGTGCCTGGTGTAACACTGTGCAAGCGACGACTCGCCCCCGGTACAACTGATGTAGCCGCCCATCATCACGGGTCCGGAACCCTGGCCGAAGCGGCCGTCGGAGGGTGTGTCAAGACCATAGCCAAGCCCCAGCTGCTGGCATATCACATTACTCCCTTGGTAGGCGAACACGTAGTTATCCTTTTCTTGACAGACACTCCCCCATGTCCCGTTGAGGTGGACTTCGAGTCGGCCTTCCTTCTGATTGGCACCATTCACTAGCCGTACCTTAAAATCGTCGGGCTCTTCGAGAAAATGATGAAAGACGGTGGGGAGTCAGGATGGTAATTTATCGCCTTATATACCACAATGACTGTGAACCAGTTCGAATTCAACCCAATTAGTCATTGAAGTATTATTTGTTCGCAGCCAAAACCTTTTACTATCCGTTCAAGAGACGAACGACCTATTTCAGGCACTCTTTCATAAAGAAACACAATACAGCAAGACATGTAACGGTAATGAGCATTTTGGTAAGAATGAGACGTTCAGAACTTTACAGATTTCTGCGTTTTCAGCTAACACAATGTGAAGTTTTAAAAACGACGGTGATTCTCTGCTTTTGAGGGAAGAACTGAAAGGAAACCCGTTACGTACCTTTAATTAAATTGCAGACGGCTCCAGCCTGCTGCCCAGTAGGGCATTCGTCCCGGAACCAAGCCTTGGCGGGACACTGAAGGATATGGCTCTCATTACCGGTGCAGGCGAAATCAGTGGCCAGGTAGGATTCTTCGTTACGGTTGTGCCGTGTCGTGGTGTCGTGTCTCTCAAAGTAAGAACCGGTGGTGGCGCGGTGTGCCGAGTGGTAGCCAGCCTGGCGGCAGATGACATCAGCGTCGGCGATATCCCAACCCTGGTCACACACCATGAAACGATGATTATCATAACTGACGGTATAAAGGTTGAGCAGTACTCGTCCCTCTTCACCAGCTGACTGTGCACTGCCGCCGCTGAGATACACGTAGAAATTTTCCTCGGCATGAGGATCTGTATGGTTTCCGTTTTGCAAAACAGAAAATGAAGCCCGTTTTAGCGAGATTTCCACAGATGATGGATCCCAACCAAGCCCATTCCAACAAAACAGAACAACCTAGCTCAAACCCCAGAACAGCCAAGCCCGTGCAAACCTTAACCAACTCAACGCAGAGCAACTTAACCCAGCCCAACCCAACCCAGACCAGACCAGACCAGCCCAGCCCAACCTAGCCCAACACAACCCAACCAAATCCAACTCAACCCAACCCAACACAACCCAGCCCAACACAACCAAGACCAGACCAGCCCAGCCCAGCTCAGCCCAACCCAACCCAACCCAACACAACCCAAACCAACCCAGCCCAACCCAACACGGTCCTATACCCGAACCCAACCCGTCCAATCCCAACCGATTTTAACGCATCTAAACCCAAGCAAAGCCACACCAAACCACGTCCCGTGCCAACCAACACCCGCCCCAACCAACCCAATCCAAATCTACCTAATCACCCATTGTTCATGTTATAATTGTGTATAAAAAAATAAGATGCATGTAATAATTTGGCCAGGTAGCAATCCGGTGATAACAGTGTATAGGCAAACCTTCAAATTCGTCCTGGTCCAAGCACTTCACTGCAGCAGCATGACTGGCATCCGCACACTGGTGCTCCATCCATCCGTCGTTTGCGCACTCGTCCAGTCTGGTCTCCGACCCCTTACACCTTACGTTATTCAGCCAGACCGGTCCCGTCCCATTTCCTGCATCATGTTCCCATCCGTACTTGGCAAGCCATGGGAAGCCGAGTTGCTTGCACACCACCAAGGCGTCAAAGAAGCCCCAACCATCCCTGCAGACAGTGCCCCATTGGCCGTTGTTCAGGACCTCGACTCGGCCCTGTTTGCCGCCGACATTCGATAGGCGAACATCATGATCTGAAAATACATGTATATATGTATGAGTGAAAATACATGTATATATGTATGTGTTATTCAATGTGGGTTTCGTATACGAATCTGGATGCCACAAAAGACGTTAATTGCTTCGGCTAATGACACCTTGCATTTGACGTCTCATCAGAGGGCAGGCCTTTGCTCCACTATTTGCATGAGTACACGAACATGCTTAGCCTGTGAATGAATTTAAATGACAAAGCCTGTTCTTAGTGCGCGCGCAAATTGCAAGTAAGTGGTCTATATTCAGAATTATTCAGTTTGTAGTTGTTGGGTCCTGCTCCTACAAACACCACGAAGCCGCCATACAAAAGACGCATTTCAAATTGAGCTTGAAACCGAGGCTCTCGGTGCTCAAAACACTGTTTGACTTGTACTATAAGGACCTTTTTTTTCTTTCTTTTTCGAACCTTTTCCGCAAAAGACAGCACGATACCCTTCGATTTGGGAGCCAGTTTAAAATTCGTCAGTTGAAACAAAGATGCTGACGTGGAAAACAATTCCGGCGGCAAATAAAGCGTCGACTTCGAAATCAGGTCCCAAAATGATGGATGTTCGACTCCCACGTCTGCTGTTTGAAGCACTTTTTACACATATAAACATAACGAATGATCTGATTCAGGACCACCGCTCCTAGTCGTCTCGAATCTTGTGTACCACGAAAACCAAATTTTCATGATAAAGCTGCGAGTACGATCATAGTTTTTACTAATGTTTTCATATATGGAATTGTTTACAGAGGCTATTCACATCAACAAAAAAGTAAATTCTTAAAATAATCTACAGCAAAGTGTAAAATAATGTACAGTAAAATCGTACAAATAATCTACACTTTTAACAATAGTGTGACGTCACAGAAATAGGTTAAGTAATCAAACGGGACTTAGGGGCCTACTAGATTTTTGAAAGTCACAGTCCACTTTAAAAATGAAAAGAAATGGAAATTTCAATGGTACTTTAAAAATGTATATGTACGAATTCCAAAAGAATTTGACGTGTTGCTGATTTAAAGAAATAGTCTACTTTTTTAGTTCTTTGATTTTTATTTACACAAAATGTAACAGTTCTTTTTTGATTTTTTTTAATTTGCCGCGCTGCCTATTTTTAATTTAATGTACGATGGCGATTATCAATTTCAACTTAAGGTCCAGTGTGAAATATTCGTTTTAATTTATTTTCAATTCCCTTTAATCTTATTTTTAGTCTTTATTTATATATATTTTGTATTTATTATCTTTATGTTTATGTTTAAATTTTAACTGAATTGGTGGTTTGTCTTTAAACTCGCATTATAAAAAAAAAAGAAATCAGTGGCTATCCTTTGGTTATAGTTGATGTTCACATCTAGTCTTAACCCATTTAATTTTAGTTTTATCATTATTTCTCTGTCTATTTATTAACTGGCCTGTAAAAAAAAAGACCGTTAACGAAAGGACAATCCTAAAGAGAATGGACGAACAACTAAAGAAATCAAATGAAACTTACCAAATCAATACTTCGGAAAGAATGTTGCAACCTGACGCTGCTTTTTTTCTTCATATATCATCTCAATGAAGGTCAGTCATTGCATAAAAGACGATAAGACATGAATCTGGGACTGAGAAACATTTCCAATTTTGTTAGGAAATAGTTATAAAATTGTCTTGACTCTCCACAGAGTTTGTACAAAACCGCAGAAGTAGCATCAGGTTGCAACATTCTCAGAATATATTCCAAAGTATCGTATTTTCCAAACAATGTTATTTCCTGTGGTGAGTGAGATGGTGATATTCTGATGTGTACTCCATATAATAAATATCAAGGTAAATAATGTGGTTCTCCATTGAATGGGCAATGACATGTGGTTTCACAAACCAAATAGCTCTGTGCATATAATGAATTGCTTGCCAAACTTGTTCTTGTGGTTGGTGTTAAAGTTCCTCACAGAATATAAAAGATAGCATCAAAAGCATGTATAGAGTTTTCAGCCTAATCCAGTATAATCCCGTAGGTGTAACCATGGTGTAACATATATGTATTAAACTCCATTTAGCTTTGGGAATGGAGTAAGGAAGACAGTGTGTGAAGACAACTTGTTCTTGTGGTTGGTGTTAAAGTTCCTCACAGAATATAAAAGATAGCATCAAAAGCATGTATAGAGTTTTCAGCCTAATCCAGTATAATCCCGTAGGTGTAACCATGGTGTAACATATATGTATTAAACTCCATTTAGCTTTGGGAATGGAGTAAGGAAGACAGTGTGTTCGCACTTAACACCAGTAACTGTGAATGTGTGTCACTTGGACAAATTGTGAAGAACTTAAGATGTGCACCCATCCGAAGGGTTAACAATAGGATCTTGTCATGATGAAAGCACATAGTCCATGTAGATTCGTGCAGTTAGCACAAATCTACAGTTCCTCGTCCATAATCCTCAACTTAATTGGAAGGAATGACTCCCATTATAAGTATGGCTTGAATCTACATGTGTCAACCAGCCTATATCGCAAGCACATCCACAGTATCATGTCCGCATAATCGCATATTGCCTCAATTAATATACCAACTGGTATGAATCCAATTTGATGCAAATTACCTTCTGACATCCGCAGTGAATGCCATCAGGCTCTTTACTTTGCCAATAACTGCGTGAGCTTGCGTTCTGAGCAAAAGAAACAACAAGCATTAAGGGGCTAGCTTCCGGTGCTTGATTGCAAATGAATGAGACGCTTACCAGGTTGGGTAATTAAATGTCTCGAGACCGTAGTAGGAGTGTATGGTCGTAGGTGTAAGTCATGTACACGTCATGGCATCATTTCCACAAGAAGAATGTTCGGATTAAAGTCCATATGGTTAACAAAAATGATATGTTCTAAACCAATGAGGCCTCCATACCAGAAGTTAATTATATATGGCGAGCCAAAGTAACATTTATATAGCATTAGCAAAGTCTTGAAACAATTTAAAGATATCTCTAAATGATTTAGAGATATCTCTAAATATTAGGAGATATCTCTAAATATTTAGAGATATCTCTAAATATTTAGAGATATCTCTTAATACATAAAGATTTCTCCCAATCGTTTAAAAGACAAATTATTTTGATAAATAAGTGACACACGAAAGAGCTTTATTGTCAATGATTTAAAGATATATTTAATTATTTAGAGATATCTCTAATTCATTTAGAGATATCTTTAAATCATTTAAAGATATCTCTAAATCATTTAGAGATATCTCTAAATGTTGGCATCAACGTTTGCTTTTTAAAAGTACATGTCCCATCGCGGTACATGTTCAATAGCAGTGTGAGTGTTACATGCGTTGCGCGCTACACAATAGCGTACTGTACAATGTGCTGCACACTTAGCGTGAGTACATGTATAAGACTTCGTGGTAAGCTTTGCGCTGTGTGAGGGCAAACAGGATCGCTGCAAGCATTACGCTGTGCACGGAGTGGAATGGATTGGTTGGGAAAGAAGTACGCAATTTGCGGGAACGCAACACTACTTATCATCCAGACACACATTCTTGTATTAAAGCCCTCACCAAAAAGCACATTTCTCTTTACAAAAAGTAATTCCCTTAGAGAAAATGACGTTTGGGAAAAGAACAACGTACCTTGTGCGATTGCTGCGGCTAAAAGCACGAACAAGATGATAGTGGTGCATTTCATGGCGATCTGCATGATATGAGAAAGACAAGACGTTCAGCCGGGAAGATACGAACACTCCTAGCTCTATGTTCGTAGCAAGTGGACCTTCAAACTAAGATACCTTTCACAGTGGTCCAATCACTTCGTAGGTACTAGTGAAACTGGAAGGAGGACAGTGACAAGGCGTGAGCTGAGTATCGGCATGACCCCTGACCGGCCGGCTGCACACCCTATCACCAGCTGGTGCCTGCGGTGCGGAAAGAAACCGTTTATTCATCATGTGTAGTGTCATGCGATCATACCGGTCGATGTTGGCTTTGGGCATCATGGCATTTACGTGTATACGCTCCACTCACGGTTCATCATGAAGTCCTCTTCCTTATCAATAGGGTGGATACGTGACAAGTACTTCTTAATCTAAAATGGGGTTGGGTATAGCGTTTCCCATATTATTGGAAATTTAGAAAAGTGTAAATAATATCCTGCAAACTACTATTAAAACCCAGGTTTTAATAGTTTGCACGATATTATTTACACTTTTCTAAATTTCCAATAATATGGGAAACACTATTCTTTATATAATGCGCAAGTTACGTAATTATAGCAAACCATGCATCCTCAAAGAGTCTCAATTAATTCCCTTTAAAAGAAGCTGCATGTGATCGACGTGTTTATGTACATATACAGTATAAATGCATATGCAGCCCATATCATTTACGTAGCATCTGGCGGCGCTCGAAAGTTTGTGTCGATAGTTTGCTTTTGCAGTGTGAAGCCAACTAGTAGTATCGGCTTGCATGACCCGTTCACAGCATGCATCATATTCATTCAATGGAAACCAGTTTTAAACTGTTTGGGCATACCCAGGGTATAACTATAAAGAAATGGAATCAAATAGAGCGTGCATGTAGAACCTATATCGTCACCGTCATGCACCACGAAGTGACACTAACCTCGAAAAATCGATATTTTGCGATTTCGATTTTTTCCTGATTTGTGATTAATTACACATAATCTATCACCTCAAGAAGTTACTAAGCACATAGTTAATTAGTTTTGTCAAAACATTAATTAACATTAATTTACATTTGCAACTTAATGGGTCAAAACCGGAAAATGCGTTTTCACGAAGTGTACTATACCATTCTTTCGCGTGTAAAGTACCTGCACACTACGCGTATACGCGTCAAAAACGGGTTTTGCGTTTTCACGAAGTGACACAAATGTCACGTGATGTGCGCGACTCACTTCTGGCGCTTTCACGAAGTAGCGCTAACCCATTAGCTAATACACGTGGTTAGCGTCACTTCGTGAAAACTCGAACACAGCGTAATCTGAATTTTGAGTTTTCACGAAGTAACGTTATGGTTAATTCTTGTGAAATTTCATGTTGAAATTTTGATACGCAAACGTGTGCAAATGAATCTGGAAATTTTACGAAAAATAGACATCTGAAAAAGGCAGCACTTTCTGATTAGCCTATAAAGAGGGTGAGTATGCTTCTAAAGCAAAAAAACCCTACAAACTAAGCCTAAATGTGAAAATCAAAATTTGGCAAAGTGCGACACGTTTTTGTACATGTGGATGTGTGGCCTATGTTTACGGAGGAAGTCCAGTAAATAGGCCACATTTATGGGGCTACTGGTTGTTGCACATGTGTAGACGAGTCAAATGTTTGCATTATTTTTTTGTCACTGGTATTTTCCGGTCTGGGTGGTCGCACACCTTCAAATTGTAAGTGTTAATGTTTTAAAATGAGAAGTGAAATTTGGCTTCGATTTTATTTTGCCGACCTTTAATTTGTTTGTGATTTGTATTTATTAATTTGCACCTTCATAGTAATTTAATGAAGTGTGTAATTTTCTCTAAAAATTAAGAAGCCAGGAGCTTCACTCTTCTAAGTTGGGATTTCATTTAATTTTAAATTATTGAAACACATTTTTTTCATTATGAAAGCGAGTTGCTAAACTGAAGGAAATGAATTTACTTTTGTGAAATCCTAATGTGCATTTAGAAACTAATTTAATAAAAAAATCAAAAGGGAGCTTCCGTCAAAGATTTTTCAACTTGTATTCCCTTGATTATGTTTGTAAGTTTGTCCGCAATTTTTAAGAGGATTATAGTCGTCACCCTCCCCTCGGCACGCTACAGTATAACCTTAGGCTAAAGGCCAATCTCATGTTAATTTCTGCTAATTTTGGGTATAGACCTGATGCACGAAATGTGGGGATATATTCAATATTGGGATATTCCCATCTATTTTTTCTTTACCCAAAAAGGGACATATGAGCTCATCCTCGTAGAATTTTTTTTTATGACCACAATTTTCCAACAGTCCCGCGGAAACTGTACTGACAGCATCAGCGTCTTGTGAGTCATCTATATGCACTGCAAATGCAATTTTGTGAGTCTGCCTGCGCCCGTGCAGTGACTCATACTTCACATGGAAATCTTATCCTTGTATGCGATGTGAATTCAAAATTACATGTACATGTACATGCCGCATACGTGACCTGTAGCCTACGTGTACGTGTACGAGAATGTCTGTACTACATTGTACATTGTAGCCATACATCAATGCACGACTATAATTTGAGCGCCCTTGAGACTGCATAGAATTACAAACAACTGCAACAGTATAGGCCTACGTGCTGATGCAGATTGAACCTGTCTATTCTATAACAAATTGTTCAGCTCAAACCTCGAGATTTTCATTGTTTACAGATTGACGAATGGAATGTGGTTCTTGTCATCGAATAAAAGACTAACAAAAATCACCGTCACCAAAATGTACCAAGCAATCATCCTGCTTCTTATAATGAGGGCTACGGTAAACGCTCAAGGTAGGTTAATTATTATTGATAGTGGATATTTTGCTGGAGGTAATGACGGCAAACTAACGTTTACTAAAGGTTTGCCGGCGGCAATCCATATCAACAGAGGGCGCTGTACTCTTTAAGATAGGGCTGAATTATAAGATGTATTAACAGCACGTTTGGTGTAGTGGTTAAGCAAAATTTCTAGTGAGTAGGATGACTCGGGTTCGAATCAGATCGCCGCCACATTTTAAAGTTTTTTTTTCCCCATCCGCAAATAATTAAGAATATTCTTCTTTTATTATTTTAATATGTCTCAAACATTTTTTTGCAGAGTATTACATTTTCTTTTTCAGATTTGTGTCTCTGGAGGGTTTTTTTTTAAGGGAAATAAAGTCCGAAATTATAAAATGGTCTGAATCCCATCTTGTGAACACGAGGTTACAATGATAATATTGGCATGGAGCCAGACTTAATTTGTCGCCGGATAAGTACAAAAAGCAGTAACTGCGCATGATCAGTGCATATCCGGCAAACTAACGTTTACTAAAGGTTTGCCGTCTCCGGCAAAATATCCACTGCCATTATTATTTGTGGAGCGCTGCAGCTAGTATTATTTCATACAAGCTGATTTACCTGATCATAGATCGGGTAGGGCGTATATAGTGTTGAGGATGAAAAATTTGGGGAGTTAAATGTAAATGGGGATATAGTTAAGGAGACATGCAGTTATAGAAAAGCAATTTCTGTGGTGTGATCTGAGGCAATTTCTGACCACTAAAACCAATTTCAGCAAAAGATCAAAGTTTTGAGTTTGGAGTAATTGAATCAGCTACATGTATTCTGAGCAATAGAATCATTGTTGAAGGCTACAATTTTTATTTGGGGAAGAAAAAGATTTACGCTCAAGATAATTATGTATCATGGCAACTGTCTGTAAATGTTCCCGTTGGTCTGTTAAATTGGCATTTTGTGAGGCAGTCGCATTTGGAAAACGCAGTGAAAAGGTTACCGTAGTACGCAGGCGATCGAAGGCTGATTGTACAGTTTTGACAAATCATAATGCAAAAAAACGTAAAGGTGTCATTTGAAATGAAAATGTTGAGTGTTACCAAAAAAATTATAAGCGGTCTGAATCATGGAGGAAGGTCATAATTAAGTTTCAGTATTGGAGTCTTCAACAAACGTAAACTTTTACTTCTTACAATTTGCGAGACCGTCTTCGAGGAAAAAGTCGATTTAACTTTTATTGAAGTTGGTTCAACCATCTATATAAGAGCAAGTTTTACTCGGCCTCCGAGAAATGTTTGCTCCTGAAAGGATCCGAGACCGCGGTCTCCCGCGACACCAAAATGGCTCCACGTCCGTAAAAAATGTGGGTGTCTTCCGCCGGGTCGGACACTTTTTCGTCGATTTTTTGTGTGAATGCATCGATCCTTCGTTGACCCCAAACAGGCCCCCGAAATTATAACACGACACTGAATTATACGTGGCGGGCAGCGAACTCACAACGCTCAGCCTTGGTGGTGGAAGCATGGAGCTGTAAACACATTATGGAAGCAACAGCACTCTATCACGCGACGTGACATGCTTGCGCTTCAAATAGCGAGCACCGTAGACCCAACCTCGTTTCCAGGGTGTGGAGCAGGCTGCAGTACGCGTTGCCATCGACAGTTTTAAATAGCCCGGAAATACTACGCAGTGTAGACTTTCGATTGGTCAGACCGCGCAAGGCATACTAATGTGTAGTCCTTCTGAGCCGTTTGGTGAACTCTTTTGCAAAACAGCCAAGTAGAACACGTAAACGCAACCCCTACATCGAAGCCGCTGACCTCGCACAGTCTGGACACGCAGAAAAAGCCAGCACAGGTAACGGACAGGCAGTCAACGTGAAAGCGCACACGACGACAAATTCCTGCGCAAAACGCAGTCACAAAAAAAACCGACGAAATGGATCGCCGGTCCATACGGGAAAATCAGGACGACACAAAGTGTCCGACCCAGCGGAAGACACCCTCTGCATTTTTCCACGGACGTGGAGCGATTTTGGCGCCGCGGGAGCCCGCGGTCTCGGATCCTTTCATGAGCAAACATCGTCTGGAAGGCCGAGTTAAACTCTCTCTAATATATATATAGATAGATATAACACTATATACATATATTTCACCCGTATCACTGGCTGAAAGCTAGCTGGCCTAGGTAGACTCAGCGTTCTTTCTAACGGCGTTAATACATGTATATATCGTTTTTTAGTATTTGTACATGACCCGTGTACTTCGCATTTTTTTAAACGATTGAGAGAGGTATAGGTCTATATAATTTCTTTATGGGGCACATTTTTATTTTTAACTATAACTATGTCTGTTCGATGAACAGAACATAGGGCTTTTCTGCATTATGCCTATAGTATAGTATATTGGCGGCCATTTTTGCAAAACAGGGGCGAAATGGTCAAAACCCGAGTATAAATTTATAATTACATAGATCAGTGAAAGGAACCCAAGGAGTGGCGTGGGGGAGTAAGGGGGTATGTTAACCCCCTAGTTCCCGCAATATTTTCTTACGAGTGCCCTTTTTTCACAAGTGACCTTTTTTTCGAGAGTGCCCTCTTTGACGAGTATCCCTTTTTTGAGGAGTGTCATTTTTAACGTCTCGTTAATGTCAGCCATTATGCCACAATGAAGCTTGAGCGCCACCTATTGTAAATATACTACTACTACTACTACTAATAATAATAATAATTACCGAGAATGGGTCGTTTGTGCACAAAATTTTTCAAACTTAAATGTGCCCTAACCAGGCGTGGTTCTAGAACAAATATTTGGGGGGGGGGCTAGCACGGTGGATCCAGAATTTTTTTTCAGGGAGGCGTGCTGAAATGTAGACCGGTTATTTTTTCCTGACACTTAGGCCTCCGAAAATCAATAGGTGGGTGGGGGCTCATGCCATACTTTCAATGGGGAGCGTAAATAACATCCTAAAATCATTCACACTATATTAACTAATGCACCCTTGTCACGGCTATTTCTTCTCTAGGGGGAGACCGTTCGCATGTACATCACAAGCCTTCTTTTTGCTAATGCAATTTTTTTTTAAAGGAATTTATTTGGGGGGGGCTAGACAAAATTTTGGGGGGGCTACAGCCCCCCCCCCCCCAGCCTCCCCCCGTAGAACCGCGCCTGGCCCTAACCCAATATTCCCTTGTCCTTTTTCCACGAATTTCGGTATTTTTACTAATTAGACCACGAGCAACAAATATAACCTGATTGCGACAGCAAAATTTTGCCTCTAAAGTCTCCCTAATGACGAGTGTCTTCCTATTGTCGAAGAAATTACGATAACGTGTCTCCCTAATGGTACATTTCACGGTGAGAATAATTATAATAATAAATAATTATTATAATAGTAATAATAATTACCGTGGATCGGACATTTGGGAGACATCCCCATAGACTTGTGCACCAGATTTTTCAAATTTTAAATGTGCCCTATTAACCCAATATTCCCTTGCACTTGTTTCCACGAATTTCGGTAATTAGACCACGAGCAACAAAAATAATCTAATTGCGACAACACAATTTTATAATGACATTTAAAAGTGATAAAGTACGTAGTAAATAGTAGGTTACTTAGGCCTATCGTACAGGGTTGAATTGCTGATTTCAATCTCGTAGATTTAAATGACTGATTTAAATCATTTTTTTGTAAAAATCTTTTCTTTTTTTTTTGCAAAATAAATTGATTGGAGGTCATTTTAATGATTGAAATCAACTGATTCCACTTAATTACAAATTCTAAGATTTTGTTATTAACACATTAAAACAACCCTAGCTCATCAGCATCAACTCAACTTAGGTTTTGCATAATTGCATAAAATCATTGTTTTGATTAAGGTCAAGATCTGAGTTTAAAAGGTTTTTTTCTGAAGTTTGAATTTGAAAGACAGCACAGTCAAGTTTGCTTAAATTAATCCTTGATCTTTTTACAGTAATATTGTGAATCAACTGTGCTGGTGTACATGTACATTGTATCAGTGATGTAGTGCCTTGATGCTGGGCCTTGGCCTTAAGGCTGCCTTAATGCTGGATTTTAGGGCCTTGGCCTTGGCCTCGAGGCTTGAGAGCAAAAGCCTTGGCCTTGGCCTTGGCCTTGAGGGTTCAGGGCCTTGCAATTTTGAGTCAAGGCTCTTCAAGGCCCATAGATTTTTGCATTTTCCAGATAAATCTGTTCGAAATTTTGCTGTTACCATTTTAATTGTATTACCATGGAGGAGGGAAGCACCCTATAGATTTGTGTGTTGGGCACACTTCCACTTTTGTAGCATCACATTTTGTTACCATTGTAGTAGATTTGCTGCAACAATATTCCGTACACTTGTGGGGCTAATGCTAATGAGATAATCACTTTAATTGCATATAACTATGGAACAGATCTGATTGGTTGTATATGTCTCCCTGATAAGTGCTAAAGATTTGCATGTATCTGTTTCAGATAATGCTGATATTTCTGACCATGTTGGGCCAGCAAATAAAAATTTCCCAAATCAGTTTCTTGGATCCCCCTTTTGTTACACTTGGGAGAATTGTGTGTCAATATAGAAGTAAATCATCATTTTGTTTAGTTAAACCATATTGAAGACCTGAACTTATACTTTAATAGATACAGTGCAGTCATAAAACGGTGTAGGCCTATGCGAGCATGTTGATTGCAATTAAAGAAATGTTGTTCTTCGTAACGAGCAATTCGCGATGACAAGGGCGGATCCAGGGGGGCCAAAAGGGGCCATGCCCCCCCCCCAAAAAAGACGAAACCATTTTGTTTAATGTGACGTCGTAATAAAGGCAGGCAATGAGTACACCACCATCTTTTCCTCAAAAACATCGGTTAAAATGATCTCGAATCCAAAATTTTTTCGGGGCCCTTAAGCGGGCCCCGAATCCCAAGCCGTAATTTTTTGACCCGCTTTTTGGGGGGACCAAAATTTCTTTGCCCCTCCCCCCAAATTGTGTTCTTGATCCGCCCTTGCGTGATGATGTGTCACTCATGTGACTATAATTAGTTCTATATCAGTGGTCATTTCATAAAACAGGGCCTTGGCCTTGAGGGTTAAGCCTTGGCCTTGGCCTCGAGACTTGAGGGTCAAAGCCTTGGCCTTGGCCTTGGCCTTGAGGGTCAAAGCCTTGGCCTTGGCCTTGGCCTTGAGGGTCAAAGCCTTTGCTCCAACACTGCATTGTATAGGCTTACCTTAACCATGAAAAGGCGTATTTAAGTCCCAATCTTATTCCTAACGTTTATCCAAACTTTTTTAAATTGAGATTTATATAATACTTTTAAAGGTGGAAGGCCTGATTTCTGTTCTCAACCTTGTATGAAGTACCATCCAATCAAACACTGTAAGTTATATAGGGATCAGTGCCGTCATTTTTGAAATTCGATATTTTGAAAATGCATGAGAAAGTCAATTAATCTCGAAATTGACGAGATAACATGCTGCGGCCTCTCAGGAATAATCCTGAGACCTAAGGTTGCAGACCAGTAAATCGGTCCGAAAATGCCTACGCCAGCCAAATCACGATTTGCATGCCCTCAAAATCTTCAATATTTGAGCATGCTGTGGGCCATGAACTTGAGGGTTTGTAGAAAATATGGGTGATAGCCATGCACAGGACTGTGAGCTTGTAGTTCCGTTCAATTTGAATGAAATTGGGGCCCTTAAAGCGCTCTATTTTGCAATGGAGTGTAGGCATCGTTTTTCAAAATGGCGATGGGCTTCAGGACTATTTTCAGGGGTGATCATCTTCGGATGGAAATTTCTCCTAAAAGTCATCAGTTGACCCCCTAAAAATTGAAAAGAAAGTGAAAGAGGATGAAATAAGCTTTAATTTGATGTGTGTCTCGAATGTGTGTAACGTAACCTTGGAGAGTTGTGAGTATTTTCCCCGAATTTCTGAAGTGGGAGCATTAATTTACCATTGGGGTCTATGGAAGTTTATTTACTGGTCTGCAACCTAATTTAATTTCAAAATGGCGCCTTCCATCGTTTGTTGTCAAATGTGTGCGCCTGCGCCTTAAATTCCACGACAGTTTTTTTTTTCCAGGGGGGAGGGACCTGGGGGGAGCAGCGTTTCAAAAGGGGTCACCAATGGCAGTTCCGCAACAAATGCGCCCAAAATCTGAATGAGACCGATGGACCGTCGTCCGATCACAGTAATTTCGAGCGAACGGGGGGGGGGGGGTAATTTGGGGTTGGAAGGAGAAAAAACTCCATTAACTCCCGTTGGGGCGCCCTACAGAAGGGCAGCCGCAAACAAAGGGCTTGTTTTCAGGCCAGAAGTCGCAGTCAGATATTTTTTTCTCGCAATTTTTTGATGAAATATGAGTCAACCATCCTTCCTCGTGCCGTACATGTCGCTTCTGTATAGATTGCAGACCAGTAAATTGGTCCGAAATTGCCTACGCCGGCCTAATCACGATTTGCATGCCCTCAAAATCTTCAGTATTTGAGCATGCTGTGGGCCATGAACTTGAGGGTTTGTAAAAAATATAGGTTGGAGCCATGCACAGGACTGTGAGCTTGTAGTTCCGTTCAATTTGGATGAAATTGGGGCCCTTTTCATCCAAATTGAGCAGCTCTTTCTTGCAATGGAGTGTAGGCATCGTTTTTCAAAATGGCGATGGGCTTCAGGACTATTTTCAGGGGTGATCATCTTCGGATGGACATTTTTCCTAAAAGTCATCAGTTGACTCCCCAAAAATTGAAAAGAAAATGAAAGATGATGAAATAAGCTTTAATTTGATGTGTGTCTCGAACAACTGAGAGAGTTGTGAGTATTTTCCCCGAATTTCTGAAGTGGGAGCATTTGCCATTGGGGTCTATGGAAGTTTATTTACTGGTCTGCAACCCTGATAATAGCTTTGTTTACATACGCACTTTCCTATGTAAGCAAAGTCGGGATGCAAGACGAAGTAGGGACCATCTACGACAGTAAATTAGGCCTACTTACAACCGAGGAAAGCTGTCAGCACCCGCAGTACAACATAAATGGGAAACTTGATATCTATCTCCAGTCATTGCAAATGGTATTCCCCCTACAGCTAACAACATTTGTAAATACCTGTAATACTGTCCTAGCTTCTAGATCATGATGTACGCCTATCACATATCAGCGGCAAACAGGGTCGAGTCGAGGTCCTGAAAACGGTCAATGGGGCACTGTCTGCAGGGATGGTTGGGGCTTCTTTGACGCCTTGGTGGTGTGCAAGCAACTCCGATGGCTGAGTTCGCTTGCCTCGTACGGGTGGAAGCATGATGCGAACGCGCGGGTGCGTGTCGCATCGATATAAAGCAATGCAAAATGGCCGACAATCGTCTGAATTTGTACTTAGGCCTATTCCAAATGAACGAGGACGACTGTTGCAAAACCGGACATGCGGGGATGAAATTGCAGACCTGCACTATAATGGTATTCTTATTCCAATCATTAGGGTATTAGCAACAACAACAAAAAAGCACAAAACAATTTACGAATCTGCACAGTTCGCCATTTTGTTCAAGCTGCACATCGCCGAACCCTCCATCAACCGGGGAGTGAAAAAAAATCGATCCGCGAACGCCCTCTCGGGTCTGTACGTCAAGTTCGAGACCGATGTTCTCGTGTCGGGTTAACCCGAGTGTTGTCAAGAACAGGGATTCGAACGCCCATTAGGTTCCGAGGAAAGCTGTCAGCATCCGCAGTACAACATAATAGGGAAACTCGATATCTATCTGCAGTCATTGCAAAATGGTACATGTAGTCCCACTACAGCTAACAACATTTGTAAATACCTGTAATAATGTCCTTGCTTCTAGATCATGATGTACGCCTATCACATATCAGCGGCAAACAGGGTCGAGTCGAGGTCCTGAATAACGGTCAATGGGGCACTGTCTGCAGCGAAGGTTGGGGCTTCTTTGACGCTTTGGTGGTGTGCAAGCAACTCGGATTCCCATGGCTGGAATCGCTTGCCTCGTACGGGTGGAAGCATGATGCAGGCAACGGGACGGGACCGGTCTGGTTGAGTAACGTAAGGTGTAATGGGTCGGAGACCAGACTGGACGAGTGTGCAAACGACGGATGGATGGAGCACCAGTGTGCGGATGCCAGTCATGCCGCTGCAGTGAAGTGCCTGGACCAGGACGAATGGAAAGGTTTGTCTTGTCTTGAAATTTAGTTTGTAAAGGTAGCGGCAATGCCTAGAAATATCTTGATAATATTTCTTGTCTGTGCATCGACCGCGACAACTCTTGAGTGTCTCTGTACGAAATTCACTTAAGTGTGTTAAGGTAGCGGCAATGCCTAGAAATATCTTGATATTTAAATCTTTAATGAGGAGTAGGCCTGTACGAATTGCGACGTATCGTTAGCTTTATCTTTTCATGTTAAATATCGCCGCAGTTTAAGTGATTGGTGAATGTTTGTCTGTTTAGGGAGTTTGATGCTATGAGGCTTAATTTTAAAAGATAAAAGTCCTTTTCTTTAGTTTTTAATGTCTAACATTTCTTCCTTACCTGCTGAAACCTAGATGCACTTATTGATATATCTCTTGCCGATGGTGGCAAGGATTACGAAGGACGGGTGATGGTAGGCCTGTATACCGACGACTGGCAGCAGAAGTTCCTGATATGCGACCAGGGCTGGGACCTGGCTGACGCTAACGCCATCTGCCGCATGAAACACCTACCGTCAGCACTACGGGCTACCACCAGCTCCTACTTCGGGAAATACGACCCGCATATAACTACGTATACGAGTGTTTCAAATGTATCTTATCTGGCCACTGATTTCGCCTGCACTGGTAATGAGAGCCACATCGCTCAGTGTCCCGCCAAGGCTTGGTTCCAGGATGAATGTCCGACTGGACACACTGCTGGAGTGATATGCAATAGGATTGAAGGTAAAGAGTTCTTCTCCAGTCGACAACTTAAAGCTACAGTCCATCATTTGCAGCTATCCAAAAAATAACTGACGTAATTATTGTTGAAAAATATACTTGGTTGAAAGATATTAAGAGAACTTAACTCCCTGTGAAATTATTCTTTCTGGCATCTTGTCATTTTGAAGAAATCAACGAAAGAAGGCCTGTTCAACGATGCGTCTAAAGACATTCTATCAGAATCTCTGCTAATCTCCTCAAAAGCCGTCGTTTTCAAGTCGGGTTTTATGTGTTTGCAATTCAATAGGCCTACGACAAATCAACTTCAAAATCAATTTTTTTGGGGGCGCCACACCCTAAAAAGCACGTTTATACTTGCTTTAAAGATATCGTACAGGTGTTATTCTCCCTTGCTTGCTGTCATTTAGAAAAAATCAAAAAGATTAGGTGATTTGCAACGATCAGGACAATATATAATTTTTTTTTTTTGGATTTACAGAGTTGTGTGGACGAAATCGTGTTCATGTGATCAAAATAAGGTTGTGCATGGTTTTTCACTGTTTTCGCGAAAAAGTGTAATATTCATGAGCTGAAACTTTAACAGGTTAGGATTTGAACATGATTGTTCGGATTTTGAGTGGCATTATGCATGAAAAGCCAATTATCCTAAACGATTTTCAACCTTTCTCTTTAAAAAAAAAGAAGAAGAATCAGGCGAAAAATTCCATATCGGACTCAGGTCTCCATGGAAACGAACAAAAAGCATGAAAAGGGAACGATACTATACATATATATTTATAACTTTAAACCTTTCTCTTTGTTTCGTTGACAAAATAAATAAAGAGTCCGAAGAATTCCAGCTGAGACTCGTGGGTGGCTCGACTCCGAACGAGGGCCGAGTGGAGGTATTTATCAACGGAACCTGGGGGAGTATTTGTTTGGATGGTTTGTGGAGCATCGGGCACCTGGAGAGTAACGTGATTTGCCGGCAGCTGGGGTTTGGCTACGGCCTGGAGACACCGACGGACGACCGGTTCGGTCGCACCGACGGCCCGGTGGCCTTAAGCGGTTACATCACTTGCGCTGGGGGTGAATCCTCCTTCGCCCAATGTTACATCAGCACGTTAGTATCTGATAAATATAATACGCCTGATAAAGAATGCTTCAACAAGGAGGACAGTTACCAAGCTGGCGTCATTTGCAGTGGACCAGTTCCTGGTAGGCATATTTAATTTAAATATTTAAAGGACACTACGGCGTGAAATCCCCGAAATGTCTTGCCGCTCCGCTCAAAAAAAGACGAAAATCCCGGTTGTTTACATCGGACGCGACGGACATTTTGTGGTATAAGCCTAAAGCCATCTCTATAGACCATTATCATGTTGCAGCCATCTTTATTTTCTCCCATTAAAATCAACGTAACCAAAGCGAGGCTGAAAGGAACAAAAGTCTGGTTCCTTTTTGCACATAAATCATTATTATTCAGTACTGTTATTGGATACAGGGAACATGACTGAAATGGTGGCAGCACGATAAAGGTCTATTCAATGAACTGTACACGTGGGTGTGCGCAACATAATCAACACACAACACCCCATGTTCTTTCACGTCCGCAGAATAGAATTTTCGGAGTTAAAATAATTATGACCTCCGAAATTCGTTCCCGCGTGGTTCTCACAAAAATAAAACAAAACGCCAAGTTTTCAAAGTACTTGTGTTACTTTAAAATGTTCTTTCCAATTAATATCATTTCGACAGAATTGTGTACTTTTCGGCAAGACAATTGATGGGATAACACTTCCGAAAAAAATCCCGGAAATGGAAAATATCGACCCCAAAAAAGGGACCATCACCTGACCACGGTGATATCCGCATTCTAAGTATGGTTAGTATTTCCAGCTTTCCTGGCGAATATCCCCATATCATGAGCCAAGAAAGCTGGACATTTCAATAAGCTAGGTCATTGACGGTTAAACGTCAGTTTACGCAGTAGTCATGACATTAGGCCAATACATGGCTAATACATTCCGGTATAAGTGCCTTGTGTCCCGAGACTGATAGACATTGTTACTCTGATTTTAAGTAAGATTTGAGGCTTTGCATGGTGGAGATTCTTAATAATGAAAGGTTTGCGGAAACACCATGTGCGAATCATTCTCAACTAAGAGAATGGTTCTGAAAAGAACCAGAGGTATAAACTCGACGTTCCGGTCAGTATGCTCTGACCGTCTTCAGGAGAAGTTGCGTTCACGCGATTCTACCGCGAAGGTCAGTTGGCCAATTTGGCGGCAACCCCTTAACACTGATTGACTGTCTTCAGGCAGCCAATCAGCGTTGGGGCAGTGGTTACGGGATTGCCATCAAATTGCTTGAGATTCTGATCCCAACGCTGATTGGTTGCCTAACAATCCGGCCGCCGCATATAAAAGCAAAATGCTGTGTAACGTCCGCAATCGTGACTGATAAGACGGCAGGCAGGGAATTTGCACATTGTCACCAAACCAATGTTTTCGTTGAGTGTATGTATTTTATATTTATGTGACAAAAATTGGTTATGTACTTGATATGCAGAGTCACGAAGTCCCGTGAGGACCAGCTATAATGGGGGTGGCCACGTCTTAATCCACCACGATGGACGTTGGGGGACAATCTGCAAGGCTGGCTGGACCCTGGCCAACGCACAAGTGGTCTGCAGGGAGCTGGGATTTCGAGCCCCAAAAGAAGCTTTGGTAATACTGATCATTCAACTCAAAAGCATTGGGGCTTTATCACTAGGACACCACGTTACATTAGGGGCGCTGTTTATGCAAAATAGCGCGCAACTAGGTATAAACGATGCATCATGCTGTGCACTGTTTGTTCTTCGTTGTCAATGTGATTTCATACACTAACGGGTAGGGAGAGTTTGTCTAGTGATTTACTTGTGATAGAATTGACGTTATATTATGTACACTACTTAAGCGCTGTCAAGACAAGTAATATTTTTTTTGATTTCCCTGTTAATGTTCCAGTGTCCGTCAAATTTACGAACCTCATCAAGCCAATAAAGTACACGGTAGACAAAATGTTCAGGCATTGAACGAGAGGTTCACTCATTTTATATTTTGCACAAAAGGAGGATGGTCATTGGCCTGGAGACGGACCCATATTCCTGAGTGGTGTGTCTTGTAAGGGAGACGAGGAGACCTTGGACCAGTGTGATCTGGGAGAATGGTACCAACACGACTGCACCCACTCAATGGACGTGTATGTAATCTGCGCTGCCGGTATGTCCTTTTCAACACCTTTTGAACTGTCTTTTTTTCATACACCGTTTTACGGATACCGCAAAAGAAGTACAATAATGTATGGCCCATGCATCATGCTCGGGATACAATGGTATGACAGGACGTTCTATGTTCAATATTAGGTTTTGCCCTTCACCAACGTACATATAAATACTGTATATCGGTGTGTTATCACCGAATGAAAGCGAGAAAAATCACTCGGGTGGGACTGGAACCCATGACCTCCTGCTTTCTTGTACAGACGTCTTTAATACCACCCGACCACCGAGCTTGCGGGATCGGTTGGCTGGTTCCTTCGAATCTGACGTAGCAGCGGGTACCGCAAAGTTCATAAGATGGAATTGGTGTCGTGTGATGTTAATCATAACGTTGGATTTTGACCTCCTGCGATGAGATGGCGGGATAAAAAAAAAACCGGTCTGTTCCCATGTTGTTTCCTCTACAATCGGTAATCAAGAAAACAAACTCGACGAAGAAGATTGTGATTTTTCTCTTCCTATTTGTTATTTTGCAGATCGCGTGGTGACTTCATTTATCGCTCTACTGACGAGCTTGGTAACCGCTCTTTGGCTCCTGCAGTAGAAGATTGTGTACACTGCATTTCAAAACAGATTCAACACGAGTGACATGACAACAATCCATCCATCGTACCTATAAAACGTATATCAACTTTTCAATGCACAAAATGTTAGCGTGGCTTAGTGCATGCAAGTGTAGAGTGCAAGACCTTTTGCATTATAGCTTTGACTTGGAGGAGGCGTCTCTTACGATTATTTGTACCGAATTAAGAGTAACAATATACATACTGAAAGATACCTAGCATGGTATTAGACGAAGGGGTACCCCCATCTCCCTTTACCCTATGCGAACCCTAGACTATATAATTGTTACCGAACACATCCCCCTAGTTATCTCAAAAGAATTCCTGAGATTCTGGTAACACAAATACCAACACAAAGGAGGGGGAGGGGGTGCCCTCCGTCTCATATCGCGCTGCATAATGACTGAAGAGAAAGGGTCGAAATAGCATAGCATACTGCAAAAGCATAGCACATGTCATTCGATTATTTGTGAGTTTAATATAAAGTGGTGATTTATAAATTTCTGGCTTGTCACTTATATGTAGCAGCTTTCGCCGTTAAACTCAAAACTTTTTTATGTAACTTTATTAGGCTTTAGTTTGTAGACGTCCGTGTGGCCCTCTAAACTCGCTACATTATATTCGATGTGAGGATGGAACTCTTTGAAACAATCGACATTCAACTTTACCGCAATGTTGCCAAAAGATATTTGATATTTCACAACCTAATAAACTTGAACTATTTTTAAATTTACATCTATGTGATCGTGAAGGCATACTTGAATGCTGGGGGATTTGTTTAATTATTAAACATTTGTTACGCTTAAAAAAAGCAGCTTTACAATTTTAGAACGATTCCAGATGTCAGTTTATGTGCTTTTTATGAAGTCGTATATACATGTACATGTCCACAAATGTTATTTATTTTTGAATGCGATTTATTGGTGAATTAGTAATTTTTTTCCTTTACCTATTGTATATGATAGTACATATTTTGCAAGATTTCTTACTACATGTATGTACTACTAAATGTTCTTCGGGGAAAGCCACATACAAGTTCAATGTTCGTAGAGATGACGCATTGCCGCAAAAGATTTTTACACGGAGTTTCCGACAGCAAGTGCTTCTCACCACCATTACGTAGGTTAATCATGCAATGATCCCGTAATGTGCAGTTCTTACAATTGAGCTTTCGATTATGTAGCTGCGTTAACGTACACGAAACACACTCACATACGTAGGCTAGCTTCGTAATAGTCCTGCAACTGCTCTTCTTTCGGCGTCATTCTGACGAAACGACAAAAAGTCTATGGCGTTGTATTCTTTTTATCTCTCGAAACACTATAACAATGATGTTTGCTGGGCATGCAGTAGTTCCCTACGGAGGCCCAGAATCCTGTGATTGTTGACACTAGGTTCGGTTCACGGCATACATATTGGCGACTGTATGTTACATAACTATGTAGGCTATGTAGGCGTAGCTGATGTGGTATAATTATGTTGAATGCTGCTTGCGGATTCAGTCAAACACTTAGCATGTGTTGCACTGAAGCAGGATCTTCTCGACCACAATTGAAGTTTACTTTTACTACTTGTTGTACTGTAATAAAATAGAGTTTGAATCGAATAAATCAATAGCCCCGCTAGCCAGTGTGCTGCTAGACGTAAATGTCACAAAACGCCTTCTAGATGTTGTCAACGCCCATTGTATACAAATGTATAAACACAATTACCCCTTTCCACTTATTCAGATTCGTGAAACGAGACAATCCACTGATATGGCACTGAGGATTTCTTTCCACTTATTCAGATTCGTGAAACGAGACAATCCACTGATATGGCACTGAGGATTTCTTTTGCAAAAAAAAAGTGTTATGCCTCAAGCTTTGCTGTAACTGGTACAATCATATGGAATAATTTGCATTGGTAGTTAAAAACCATGACTTCGCTAACCTCATTCAAATCTGAACTACGTAAAACGTTCAGTCAGTAATAATATTTCTACAAATAATTGTGTGTGTATTTGTCGTGGTCTTCTCTGATTATACAAACCTAGATATGTGCTGATCTACGGAGTTAACAAACTTGGTTGCCATAATAATGAGATAATAAGGAGCCGGATCGGACTTTCCCCGTGTTTTCTCCCAAAAGGGTATTTCGCGGGGTTTTCGCCCCTCCCGTAATCAGCGAATATAATTACAGCAATATTTTTTTCTTGATGTTACAATATAGATCAAAATTTGTCGTGTTCACTGAATGCACCTTATAGTAAAGCCCTCACAATGTACATGTAGTTATTATAGTTTTAAAATATATTGTATTTACAATATTTGCTTAACAACTATGTATTAATCAAATAATTTTGTATCCCATTGTATTGAATTGTATTGTATTTGTAATGTATTGTATATGCATGTTTGTAGTCGCTTTTTGTATGCAGGGCCCCAATGGAAACCAGTTTTAAACTGTTTGGGCATACCCTGGGTAAATAAATGCAATAAAATAAATTGTCTCTAGCTCTCTTTGGTAACATTTTAAGAAGACAAGGTGACTGCCTGGAAATAGAGATGGAATAGTGCATGGCAAGATAGAAGGACCCAGGAGGAAAGGAAGACCCAAAACAAGACTGATCGACAGAATTAAAGCTATAACTGGATGTTCCCTGTTTGAGGTGTCTGCAGTCCAACACCGTCCGCATCCGTCCGATAACGTCAACTATGAGTTCACCACAATAAAATTGCACCAACTAAATCATTTGGAACGAAACATCTGAGATTAGACCTTAGATCTTTTTTAAGTCGGTATGACAATGGGTCGTATGTATAAAAACTAGTAAATGCTAGGAAGTTTAAGCAAAAAGTAAAAGCATTTACTTTGGAGTACAAGCATTAAGGAAAAGCAAATGCTTGATTTCGTATGAATAAAAATTTTCCTTTACTGTTCAGCATTTACTAGACAACAAATAGCAAATGCTTCTTACTGTTGAATTGTTTTCATGGACGAATGATTGCCAACAATAGGGTTTCTTTTGTGTGTACGAACTGCCGCACACACACACAGGGTTTACACGTGGTGTAATAGTCCAAATCAAGGTGATGCATACAGTACATGCAGAAGTACATGTACATACATTTTGATACTCAAATCCAGCAAAAATAATGACACTTTTCGGCAGTTGCAGAATACAAAAAGTATACTTTCATCATTCATGAAAATTGTAAAGGTCCACAGTGTCCTTGTAGACGTCACAATTGCATAAAAATCACAGACGTGTTAAAGTGGGTAAAATCATACCAACATTCGATACACAAAGAGTTTTGTTTAATGAAATATTAAAAAAAATAATAGTTTGCAAAGATTGGGGACCTAATAAACTAAACAAATGATTTCATTTTGTTCAGTCCCCAGGGTGCCGTTGGATAAAATTTATCCTTAATCATTCTGTGCCGCACTGAATTTTACGCTAACACTTCTCATATCGTGAACAAAATGCGAAATTATCGTTTCTAATTCTAGTAATAAAATACATAATAAAAAAGTATTTAAATTGCACATAAATGTTAGTCAAAATACAGTGTATGGTATTATATGTAGTTTATTAACGTTTTGTGTCAATTTTGGGGCGATTAATATTCATAAATGCAGCAGTTTTTGCGCAGAAGTATTTGCTTTATATTTTCAAGGTTGCCCCAACCAAGCCTTGAAAAATGACCAGTAAATGCTTGAAATCTGAAGCATTTACTCCTTTTTATTCATACTAAATGAAGTAAACACTTCTAGTCTAGCGAAAGCTAGCAAGTAAAAAGTAAATACTTTTAGCTTTCAGCAAATGCTTTCCAGTAAAAGCATTTGCTTCGTTTTTATTCATACAAATGCAAGTAAATGCTTAAAAATGTGTAGTAAAAGCAAATGCTAGTTTTTATACATACGACCCAATGAGTTGATCCCTCGTCACAACACAGTCACTCAAACATATCAATTGAATTTAAAAGAATGAACTGCTGCAAGCTTTTCACAGGCAAATTCTCTGTTAATTAAAAGATCGGAGACGTTTCTGACTCGAATCCAACCGGCAAATTGACTCGAGAATCGGATTCGGACTCGACCCATGCAGGCAGTGTACAGCCAGGGTGACACAGTGTATGGGACATTTTGCTTGAGAATGAATACTGCGACTCTGGCTCGACTCGAGTAACCCAAAATCAACTCCTGTTAAGGGTCCGTGTACATATCGTCCAATCAGTTACCGTTTGAAAATTGTCAAAAGAAAAATGAAAAACGAACCCTTTACCGTTTACCCTATTACAATCTTGGTAAAGAAACAGAAAAAGGAAATAGTTTACCAGTTTCCGTTTATGCGTCTAAAAAACGAAAACAGAAAAACAAAAGTGTTGTACCTTTTACCATTTTTGAAATTGTAAACAAAAAAATGAAAAAGCAAACCCTTTTCCAATTTTTGGTTTGAATTTTTGAACAGAAAAATGAAAAAGCAAACCCTTTTCCAATTTTTGGTTTTGAATTTTTGAACAGAAAAATGAAAAAGCAAACCCTTTTCCATTCTTTGGTTTTGAATTTTTGAACAGAAAAATGAAAAAGCAAACCCTTTTCCAATTTTTGGTTTTGGATTTTTGAACAGAAAAATGAAAAAGCAAACCCTTTTCCAATTTCTGGTTTTGGATTTTTAAAAAGAAAATGAAAAGCAAACCCTTTTCCACTTTTTGGTTTTGAATTTTTGAACAGAAAAATGAAAAAGCAAACCCTTTTCCAATTTTTGGTTTTGAATTTTTGAACAGGAAAATGAAAAAGCAAACCCTTAACCAGTTTTTGTTTTTGAATTTTTGAAAAGAAAAAAGAAAAGCCAACCCTTTACTAATTTCCGTTTTTGAATTTTTGAAAAGAAAAAAGAAAAAGCAACCCCTTTACCAGTTTTTGTTTTAAAATGTTTAAACCAAAAAGAGGAAAAGCAAACCCTTAACCTTTTTTCGCTTTTGAATTTGTGGAAAGAACAAAGGAAAAGGGAACCCTTTACCAGTCACCGTTTTTGATTTTTTCAAAAGAAAAAGAAAAAAGCAAACCCTTTACCTGTATTTGTTTTGAAATTTTTGAACCAAAAAAGGAAAAGCAAACCCTTTACCCGTTTTTGCTTGTGAAATTTTGAAAAGAAAAAACAAAAAGAAAACCATTTGCCAGTTACCATTTTTTAATTTTAAAAAGAAAAAAGAAGAAGCAAACCCTTTACCAGTTACCGTTTTTTTAATAAAAAAAAGGAAAAGTAAACCCTGTACTGTACACCGTTTTTGAGCCTGTGTTCAGAAAAAGAGACAACGCATCGAGTTACAGCATTCCGCTATTGATGCGTATAAAACAAAATCATCAATTGTTTTCCTTTGTATACAGTTAACATTATGTAAATAAACGCAGCACACTCATATCTGTTTCATTTTGTTTCTCTGAAACACAAACAACCAAAAACTAAGACAACATTTTCTTTGCCAAAACAAAAACGAAAAAAGGGTAACCGAAAAAGGAAAAACGAAACCTGTTACCAGTCTAAGCCCAACGAAACCCGAGTGCGGCCGAGTTCGTCAGAAAGTGTCTCGCGGCTGTTTCCTGTGAAAAAAAAACTGTCCACGGGGCATGGCGGGAACTCATGTGCGACCACGGGCATGCACATGTTTACTGTACTTGCTGTAAGTGCTCTCTTTAGTATGGCGCTCCATACGGCGCTCCATGAGTGCCATCCACTTCTTTATTTACTCAGATAATTTATCACGTCATGTTGACATATCGCCGAGAGTAAGGCGACTTAATCACATAATTGTATCGCTAAGTCGACTTACCGAAGTCGACTTGACGACTTGTCCAGATGCATTATCTCTCCAAGTCGACTTCCAGAAGTCGACATGACGACTTGTCCAGAGGCATTATTTCTCCAAGTCGTCTTCCATAAGTCGACATGACGACTTGTCCAGATGTATTAACTCGTCAAGTCGACTTTCCGAAGTCGAGATGACGACTTGTCCAGATGTATTATCTCGCCAAGTTGACTTCTCGAAGTCGAGATGACGACTTGGTGAGATAATACATATGGACAAGTCACCAAGTCGACTTGGTGACTTGTCCAGATGTATTATCTCACCAAGTCGACTTACCGAAGTCGACTTGGTGACTTGTCCAGATGCATTATCTCTCCAAGTCGACTTCCATAAGTCGACATGACAACTTGTCCAGATGTATTATTTCGTCTTCGTCAAGTCGACTTTCCGAAGTCGAGATGACGACTTGTCCAGATGTATTATCTCGCCAAGTTGACTTCTCGGAGTCGAGATGATGACTTGTCCAGATGAAATATCTCGCTATGTCGACTTCCTGAAGTCGAGACGACAACTTGTCGAGATAAATTATCTCGCCAAGTCGACTTACGATGAGGAGATGATGACATGCAAAAATCTCGTTCTGTATGGATATCCCGTTGTTTAAGCACTGTCGTGGATTCTTTCTTGTTCGTCGGTTTGAGGTTTTCCCCACCCGTTCTTATATGAACAATAAACTGGCAGAGGAACAAGAGATAAACTGTAGGGTATTGATTTGATCTGGGTCGAAGTTGATTTGTGTTTTTTATATTTTCAACTTGTTTTAAATTACTCCCCCAAGCTTCGTAGGAAATCACACCTCTGCCTTGTTTTCCCCTATTTATCCCGTTGAAAAGTAATTCACTTCACGTTAAACAGTAACAATCATAAATTCACAAAAATGTCTTTATTGACATGTTGCCTAAAAATGACTTACAAATTCAAGATTTGCTTTAAATCATATTGAGATCATATTTAAGATAAAACGACTCTCACGGCTTAAATTGGAATATCGGAAAATTAGCATAACTCTTGTCTGAACTCTTGTCTGATGTATTACGAGAAATGATTTGATAAAAGCTCTTATTGCCAACATTAAATCTGGGGCACTGAAGACAAAGACAAATTTGTGCTAATTTCAAGATTTTAAATGGGGAGAGCCGGGGGGGGGGGCATTTGTTGCAGGACATTATATTCTTTTACATTTCGTTCGGAAAAGAAAAATCGAAGTTTTGAAAAAGCACGTACATAATTATACCAACAATAACCTTTCAAATTCCCATAACTATACAATCATGCGTTGCATGTTCGTCAAGCTTAAGAGCTTCTCCATAGATGATAATGCCCAAACGCTTTGCATCAAAGCAACAATACCTTTTCAATGAAAACATCTCTAATGACATCATTAATCATCCGTCTTTGTGCCGCTTTATGTGTGGAAAGGAAATAGACGAGCAGACGTTTTGCATTTTTTATGAACATCAACAAAAGAGACACAACCATTATATGCCTCTGCACGCGGCATTTTGATCAAATTTTCAGTCCCGGTGTCGACGGGTATTAGTTTCTAGGAATGCTATTTAATAATTAAGAAATATCAAGTCCGTTTGCGAAAATAATTTACACGTTTCAAAATGTACCACAAACGTATTGACACTCAACTGTCCTTTAGTTCTAATTTTACATGTCTTTGTGTGTGTTTACTCGACTAAACCACAGATGGCCCCGGTTCGATGCCCCATGAGTTTGTAAGCTGGATAAACACAATCTACAAAGAAATAAATTTCGTCGAATTTTTTGGTTTGTTGTTTATATTTTGATAACATCATAATGATGTAAATTATAGTTGATGACTTATTTTGAGGTAAAATTAAATGTTCTTGTGGCAATAAAAAAGACAAGTCAAGCCTAGCCAAGCTTTTCCCAAATCATAAAAAAAATTATATTCTGGTGCCGAATGGTTATTCAATTGAGGCCTTTGCATGCATCTGTGTACACAATAGCCCATTCGTGTGACGTTACGGGGTAATCCTGTACAATAGTACTGCCCAGCGCCCTTACTCCGACGCCCCAAGAAATTATACTGGTATTATACACCTTTCCCCAAAATACGGACAGAACCTGCTGGGTTAGGGGGTATTTGTACATCCCGTAACATATTGTTAATAATCTTCGGATTTGAACAGCGCCCCCCGTTGAAAGTATGGTACGAGGCCCTCCCCCTTCCCCCATTTTGATTTTACGGAGCCAAGTATCTGGACAAAAAAAACCTGTCTACATTTCAGCATTGATTTGCTGATGAACCCCCCCCCCCAAAAAAAAAATTCCTGGTTCCGCCCCCGATTGTTGTTGTGCATATACGGCAATTATTATCATCTACAAGGTGATTCAAAATGCAATCAAATTTGATACACAAATGTGATACAATCGCCCCCCAAATGAGTACCAAGGCCTGATCGATGTTGATGTTGATGCAGCAACCCGAGAGTGGCTTCTCAGCAAGCACCCAGAGATCTAACTACCTCTTTGTTTTGGTTTTCACACGCAAGAAGAAGAAGAAGATGTCTAATAAGAGCATGTTCTTCCACTCATCTGAAAAAAGCAGTTACTGATATTGATCTATGCCAACAGAAGTGATGCATGTTTTACTTAAAGAAACCATTTTTATAGCTGTCCTTGGAGTGCCATTGAGCGTAGTGATAATACACACAAGCATTCATTAAAATGAGATATTAATAATTGAAATCAAGACCATTGTTTTTACTGTCAGTTGTAATGGTTTGCATATGAGGAACAAGTCAACTCTTTTTCTTCTGAAATGTTATTAGCTATATAAACATCCTTTGCAAGTTCTCGTTCATTCATCGAGGTGGGAAAACGTCCATGTTGCATAATAATCAATGTGTATTAACCAGTTCGTAGAATTATCAGAGGTGGACAGCCGAGCTTTTGTGATCTTTGTATTCAAATAGACATAACGTGAGATTTGAAGGTTTGCATGGTGGAAAGATACTAAGACAAGAAAAGTTTGCGGTAGCACCATGTGAATAACATTCTCCTGACGACGGGCAGAGCATACTGTTCGAAACGTTGAGTCCTTCGGTTCTTTTCAGAACCACACATACTCACGCGGGAATAAAGTATGCAAATGACGTGAAATTTTCACAGTTAAAAGTCAATAAGATGTACTTTATCATTTTTTTCATAATGAAATTGAGCAAGCCGAATATTTTTAAATATTTTCAAATCAGTCATTTTCTTTTTTGACTCCCCTGCAAGGAGAAACCGGTAGAAAGCCTTGCGAATCGGTATCGGCTGAGCACCGCATGCATGGTTGTATACACGGTAGCCTCATCAGTAACCTGTACTCTGAAACCGACCACTCGCAAGGCGGTTTGCATCATGTCCTATTAGCCAATATATATTCGGCTTTTCCAAAAAGAGAGACTGACAACAACATTCCAAAGGGAAAACGTTCCTTTTGCGCAACTCACAGGCAGATGTGATAAAAGTATAATATTGTCGAATTAGCCGGTTATGCTGTAAAATATGACCGGCGTTTGCATGGTGATAAAGGAAGGATATTAAAAAACATGCTGACATATTATATTTACAGTTATAATTCTTTTTCATTTCTTGAAAAAAAAGGTAAAACATACTGGTACTATCAGTGGCGTTGTGCCTCCCCCCACAACGAATGCCCGTGCCATACCCCCCAACCCCCCGCCCGGCGCTCCCCGTTTAAAATCTTGAAATGAACAAAAACTTGTCATTTGCCTTCAGTGCCCCATTAAAAATTGTGTGCACCCATGTGCACCCCCCCCCATCCCACCCACCCACCGGAGTTAAACCTCACGCCACTGACTGTTAATACCTATGAACAAAAGTATACTCTCTTTTAACGTCTTCCACCTGGTGTCTTTCGTCAAGGAGGAAAGTATCATTAACTTATTAATAGGAAAATTGTTTAGGTTCTTGGGAATTTGAATTACATGTTTGACAAAATTTCATTCTTCCCGAGGGATTTTCTCAGCCTTAACGATTTAGGTGGATTTGTGATATAAAATCGCTTGTAATTTCATACTTCATGACATCAGAATAACGTCACAGTAATATTGAGGCCGATGTCTCATTCAAAAGTGAACAACTTCTATATTGCTAGGAACAGAACTTCATCATAATGTGATGATCACAGTGTGATTTTAGTGTGCTAAGGCTAATCATAAGCTCATGTCCTTTATAAAACATTGATTTAGTGTTGACAATAAGAGTTTTTATAGTGATATCTTTATCAAATCATTTCTCGTAATATATCAGACAAGAGTTTTGCTAAATTTCCATGAGAGTCGTTTTATCTTAAATATGATCTCAATACGAATAAAAGCAAATCTGTGATTAAGTCGCCTTACTCTCGGTGATATGTCAACATGACGTGATAAATTATCTGAGTAAATAAAGAAGTGGATGGCACTCATGGAGCGCCGTACTAAAGAGAGCAACTACAGCAAGTACAGTAAACAAGTGCATGCCCGTGGTCGCGCATGAGTTTCCGCCATGCCCCGTGGACAGGTTTTTTTCACAGGAAACAGCAGCGAGACACTTTCTGACGAACTTGGCCGCACTCGGGTTTCGTTGGGCTTAGACTGGTAACAGGTTTCGTTTTTCCTTTTTCGGTTACCCTTTTTTCGTTTTTGTTTTGGCAAAGAAAATGTTGTCTTAGTTTTTAGTTGTTTGTGTTTCAGTGAAACAAAATGAAACAGATATGAGTGTGCTGCGTTTATTTACATAGTGTTAACTGTATACAAAGGAAAACGATTGATGATTTTGTTTTATACGCATCAAAAGTGGAATGCTGTAACTTGATGCGTTGTCTCTTTTTCTGAACACAGAATCAAAAGCGGTGTACAGTATAGGGTTTGCTTTTCCTTTTTTTCTTTTCAAAATAAGAAAACGGTAACTGGCAAGGGGTTTCCTTTTTGTTTTTTCTTTTCAAAAATTCAAATGCAAAAACGGGTAAAGGGTTTGCTTTTTCCTTTTTCTTTTGAAAAAATCAAAAACGGTGACTGGTAAGGGCTCCTTTTTTCCTTTTTTCTTTCCACAAATTCAAAAGCAAACAAGGGTAAGGGTTTGCTTTTCCTCTTTTTGGTTCAAAAATTTCAAAACAAAAACTGGTAAAAGGGTTGGCTTTTTCTTTTTTCTTTTCAAAAATTCAAAAACGGAAATTGGTAAAGGGTTGGCTATTTCTTTTTCTTTTAAAAAATCCAAAAACGGAAATTGGTTAAGGGTTTGCTTTTTCATTTTTTTGTTCAAAAATCCAAAACCAAAAATTGGAAAAGGGTTTGCTTTTTCATTTTTCTGTTCAAAAATCCAAAACCAAAAATTGGAAAAGGGTTTGCTTTTTCATTTTTCTGTTCAAAAATTCAAAACCAAAAATTGGAAAAGGGTTTGCTTTTTCATTTTTCTGTTCAAAAATTCAAAACCAAAAATTGGAAAAGGGTTTGCTTTTTCATTTTTTTGTTCAAAAATTCAAAACCAAAAATTTGGAAAAGGGTTTGCTTTTTCATTTTTCTCTTCAAAAATTCAAAACCAAAAATTGGTAAAGGGTTTGCTTTTTCATTTTTTTGTTCAAAAATCCAAAACCAAAAATTGGAAAAGGGTTTGCTTTTTCATTTTTCTGTTCAAAAATCCAAAACCAAAAATTGGAAAAGGGTTTTCTTTTTCATTTTTCTGTTTACAATTTTAAAAATGGTAAAAGGTACAACACTTTTGTTTTTCTGTTTTCGTTTTTTAGACGCATAAACGGAAACTGGTAAACGATTTCCTTTTTCTGTTTCTTTACCAAGATTGTAATAGGGTAAACGGTAAAGGGTTCGTTTTTCATTTTTCTTTCGACAATTTTCAAACGGTAACTGATTGGACGGTATGTACACGGACCGGTAAGGCTCCCTTAGACCGTGCTACCAGTTTAATTCTCCCGGCTGATCAATTCCTCTACCGTGCTGTTCACTAACCACATGTTCGAACTTTTGAATTTCGCCACTTTGGCGGCGTGTCCACGGATACTCGCAGCATGCATCATGACGGTGGAGTAGTTTGCCTTCTTTTCCAGGAGGTCGTAGAACTTGGGCCCCCAGGGGAAGATGTTTGTGTCGAGCGGTTGGACATTCACGTGCACGGGTTTATCTTGTCGGAGAAGGTGATTCATCACGTCCTGATCTGCCAGAAGCCTCCCCCTTTTTAGGTCATCTTTCATGGATTTAATCCAAGCCTTGACGAACTTTATGGAAACGTCGGTGGGTTTGAAATAAGCAAAACCGGTGCAGTAGTGCGATTTTTCAGTTCGGTTCGGATAAGGGGATCTCGGGTCGATCATAGACATGTCGAAGTTGCCTTCGAAGTACGGGAAGGGATCTCGGAACCAGAACGTGTCGACATCGGTGAATAGAACCTCGTAGCCTCGTTCAAGGAAAGCCAGGATGTATTCTTGGCGCTTGTTGAAGAGGGCGTAGTACGGGCGTCGCTGGGAGCGAAGTATCTCCTTCTCAGTCGTGCCTCCAGAGTTGGTCAGCATCACGTGCACTGCCGGGTCATCCTCGGCTCTCTTGCTCAAATAATGGTAACACTTCTGGTCCTCTGCAACGATGGTAGTATTCACACAGACACCGATCCGTTTAATGCTCTCCAGCATGTTCAATGTTACATCCAGGAAGCCAAGGTTTGTCGAGGTTAACATGACTACACCAGGCCTCGACTTGACGTCATATATGCTGCAGTTGGAGAGGGGCCCGCGCGTTTGATTGACGCTTCTGGTGGAATTAATCGAGTGCGAAACGGCTTCAATGTGTAACTCCTGCCTGTGTTTGTCTTGGCACGTGCAATCATTGGACAACCTTGAAAGTGGACGAACAGCGTGGTCGTCTTGGGATAAATCTGTAAAATGCAAAAAATGACTTTATCATTAACAATACAAGGCAATCCCAGTCAAGCAGGATTTAGAATGGTTTCACTGTCGTTTCATGCATCTGGTCCACACAATGGGCCAGAATGAGCTCCTTCATTGGGGGTATATCCCATACGAGAGCACTGCTGTCTTTCTTCACCATGTCAACAACAAGACTAAGCTACAAGTGAGTGAATCAGTCTAGCGTTAATGAGTCGGTCAGTCAGTGAGATGGGTGTGGGTGAGTAAAAAAAACCACGAAACCCAAATGTCGGGACTATTGTTTTAGTGAAGTTCTGCATGTAGCACTTACAAAATCATATGTGCGTTCTTTCAGCAAAACGAAAACAATTCATACACATCCCTATGTGATTTGTTTTTGTTTTGCTGAAAGAAAACTTACCTTTTTTGTGATCCGTGGACAGAACTTTAAAACGGTGCTTGTGTTTAAAAGTCCGTCACTTGAAAAGAACATTAGTGATTTGAATGATTTGTATTAATTTGTACTAAAAGAAGCTGATGAATTGAACTTTCATATCCGAGATTTTGAAAGTGTTACATTTTGAACTTCACTAAAAACAATGATCCCGAAACTTGGGTTTCGTTTCTTTGACTCACTCTGAATAGGGTGGCCTTCCGGGTCCAGCATAAGGTCTCAAAAGACATCTCCTTACAGATTTAGCAATGAATACATGTCTTCATTTATTCAGCCAAACTATCCCAGATATCATTTTTTAGGGAAAAGGAACTTGTTTTCACTTACAGATGATGAAGGCGATGAAAGCAAGTGACTGCATGCCGAACAGAATCTTGAAGACGTTGTCTGAGGCCGTCATAATGTCATTACCTTAAGTTGGGAAGCATTACCAAAAAAACATCAATCTAAAGGCAATTTGTTTAGACGTCGAAATTTGAATTCCTCGTACTTATAATTATGCTTTCAAATAGAGCACATATTGTTAAATAGTAAAGGAATATTTTCAATGTCATAACAATTATGGCTCTTTTTGACCATAGCAAAAAGATAGTAATGAAGATGTATATCCCTCTTATTTTTGTTCCATTAATTGCAAATGTTATTGCCAACCACGGTTTAAGATTCTTGCTGTTTGCCCCTGGAAAATGGCGCCCAGCATTGCACACCAAAACAACAGCCTCACTTGTGACTTGCCGTCGTATAAAAATGTCTTGAAAGACAGAGAGAAAAGCAACAATAATAAATGTGAAATTCACTCGAAGGGAACTTTTGAAAAGACAATAATTATACTCACATGTGAAGTACCTTCGGTATTCAGTACAAAGGGACGGAAAAATTAATTCCTGTCATACACGACTGTGTCGATATAACTATAATTTTGTTGGCTATGCTAAACGTAACATCAACCGTGGCAAGGCCATGACCATATGACGCAAGTTCAGTGCGGTGCTTTGCTTCTTCGTTCGTCCCCAGCGCCCTGTCCAGTAGAGGCGACCGTGACTGCTCTTAAACAAATTACTTAGTGTGAAGGAAACGCAAAGCATTGGGGGTAGTAGCCAACATGCACGCCGCATTCAGCGAGCAAGTGATGTGCGCAGGGGCCCTGACCCGGGGTTAAAGGTCAGACAAATTTTATCTAAGGCCAAAAAAAAAGTCTCCGGTTTCTGGTATGGAGCTTGCCCAAAAAGTGGTGCGGCGACGCGACTTTTTTTTTTTTTTACCTGATTTTTTTGCTTCAAATGTCGGCTGATGACTGCAAATGGTGCCCGACTAAACTTAGTGCAAATATATGGGAGTCCAGAGAGGCCACATAAAGCTTATTCTCAATCATAACCCCATCCAAAAATACGTTAAAACTGTGCAGCAGCAGGATTCCAGTCAAACCAGTGAGTTTGGCGGTTTTGAGACATCATCTTTCATTGAAAAAAACTTTTTCATTTTGCCGACGCGCATGGCTACGGCGACGCGCGCGCATACCAGAAACCGGAGACTTTTTTGTTTTGGCCTAATGAGAGCTCAAAGAGATTAGCCGGCACCGTGCTTCCCTGCGAGTGCGGCGGGTTCGAGCGCAGTTCGCTCTTTGGACTGGACTAGTTAATATTTGATCAGGTTTGAATATGCCAAAGGTAACCCCATTGACATTACCATGGAGCTATAAAACACATAGCTCCATGACATTACGTACTCTCGCAATACATTCACAAGCACAAAGACATGTAATATATAGGCTACTCGCGTACACTGCAGAGTTTCTGAGCGATCCAATGAAAAGGACAACACAAATATGCTCAAAGAAATATCAGGGAATTTACACAAGTGGTGATTTTATTCCGTCTTCCAAGAACATCTTCCAAATGTACACTAGGAATTACTTGCAGAAAAAAGGAACTGCATGTTTCAACAGCTACGTATGATGCTAAAATGTTATAAATCACAAATTACAAATTTCAGACCGAAAAAACACAAGAAGACTAATCGAATGTCCCTGCAAATGGAAGCAATTTCAACTATGCCCGATGCTTAGAAACACTACGTTTGCCATGGTTTGACCTTTTCAAATTTAACATTCGTAAAAAATAGATTATAAGAACCACATGGATATTTAAGTTGTGTTCCCAATGCTCAACAAATTCGATCTTATTTCTAGTAATACATGTTCAACTTGTATGTTTTTTGTTTTATTCCCACGTACCCAAAAAAAACAAGGCCCCTTCCCCCTTTTGTTGGACTTCTTCAACCCTCTGAAAAAGGTTGTATTTGTGTTTGTTTTGGAAACAAATTGAACATGCAGATTCGCCTTTCGAGCAGACTGACCCCTGGTCCGTACATCAATAAGCCTACCCCGCGAGAATAGTAAAGTAATGTTAAATAAGTTAAAATAACTAAACATGGACCGATTTTTTTTCCGTCGATGTCTCATTCAAAAGTGAATAGATTTTGTATTGCTAGAAAAAATAGCAATTAAGAAAAGGAATCTATTTTTCGAGATGAAACTCGATAATAAAATGTGAAATTCACTCGAAGGGAACTTTTGAAAAGACAATAATTATACTCACATGTGAAGTACCTTCGGTATTCAGTACAAAGGGACGGAAAAATTAATTCCTGTCATACACGACTGTGTCGATATAACTATAATTTTGTTGGCTATGCTAAACGTAACATCAACCGTGGCAAGGCCATGACCATATGACGCAAGTTCAGTGCGGTGCTTTGCTTCTTCGTTCGTCCCCAGCGCCCTGTCCACTAGAGGCGACCGTGACTGCTCTTAAACAAATTACTTAGTGTGAAGGAAACGCAAAGCATTGGGGGTAGTAGCCAACATGCACGCCGCATTCAGCGAGCAAGTGATGTGCGCAGGGGCCCTGACCCGGGGTTAAAGGTCAGACAAATTTTATCTAAGGCCAAAAAAAAAGTCTCCGGTTTCTGGTATGGAGCTTGCCCAAAAAGTGGTGCGGCGACGCGACTTTTTTTTTTTTTTTACCTGATTTTTTTTGCTTCAAATGTCGGCTGATGACTGCAAATGGTGCCCGACTAAACTTAGTGCAAATATATGGGAGTCCAGAGAGGCCACATAAAGCTTATTCTCAATCATAACCCCATCCAAAAATACGTTAAAACTGTGCAGCAGCAGGATTCCAGTCAAACCAGTGAGTTTGGCGGTTTTGAGACATCATCTTTCATTGAAAAAAACTTTTTCATTTTGCCGACGCGCATGGCTACGGCGACGCGCGCGCATACCAGAAACCGGAGACTTTTTTGTTTTGGCCTAATGAGAGCTCAAAGAGATTAGCCGGCACCGTGCTTCCCTGCGAGTGCGGCGGGTTCGAGCGCAGTTCGCTCTTTGGACTGGACTAGTTAATATTTGATCAGGTTTGAATATGCCAAAGGTAACCCCATTGACATTACCATGGAGCTATAAAACACATAGCTCCATGACATTACGTACTCTCGCAATACATTCACAAGCACAAAGACATGTAATATATAGGCTACTCGCGTACACTGGTGAGTTTCTGAGCGATCCAATGAAAAGGACAACACAAATATGCTCAAAGAAATATCAGGGAATTTACACAATACAAGTGGTGATTTTATTCCGTCTTCCAAGAACATCTTCCAAATGTACACTAGGAATTACTTGCAGAAAAAAAGGAACTGCATGTTTCAACAGCTACGTATGATGCTAAAATGTTATAAATCACAAATTACAAATTTCAGACCGAAAAAAACACAAGAAGACTAATCGAATGTCCCTGCAAATGGAAGCAATTTCAACTATGCCCGATGCTTAGAAACACTACGTTTGCCATGGTTTGACCTTTTCAAATTTAACATTCGTAAAAAATAGATTATAAGAACCACATGGATATTTAAGTTGTGTTCCCAATGCTCAACAAATTCGATCTTATTTCTAGTAATACATGTTCAACTTGTATGTTTTTTGTTTTATTCCCATGTACCAAAAAAACCAAGGCCCCTTCCCCCTTTTGTTGGACTTCTTCAACCCTCTGAAAAAGGTTGTATTTGTGTTTGTTTTGGAAACAAATTGAACATGCAGATTCGCCTTTCGAGCAGACTGACCCCTGGTCCGTACATCAATCAGCCTACCCCGCGAGAATAGTAAAGTAATGTTAAATAAGTTAAAATAACTAAACATGGACCGATTTTTTTTCCGTCGATGTCTCATTCAAAAGTGAATAGATTTTGCATTGCTAGAAAAAAATAGCAATTAAGAAAAGGAATCCATTTTTCGAGATGAATCTCGAAAATACCACTGGGAACGCACATGAAAGAAGACAAGTCTTAGCATCTTTAAGAAAAACCCATCACATTCAACTATACGTCCCGGCCAGATTTGAGCGGCCATCTGGGCCAAATATGACCTGATACTTTCCATGGTCAAAATGTCATTTTTTCTGGTAAAATCAATGACACTTCTCCAGATAACTTTCCGGTTCATTTTGACAAGGAAACCTTGGCAAAAGTGTGTCTTTTTGACCGAGAAAAGTGTAATTTCACATTGAAAAGTAAAAGGTGAAATATGACCTGGATTCCGGGTCCAATCTGACAGGATACTCTAAGAGTGTGTATTATAATATTCACATACCGCACTGTTTTTCACACATTATTACACAAGTGTGGAAATCTATTTATTATATCACTTAATATATGGCCTTCCACTTAAAAGCTAATTATGTTACCACCAAGACCAGAGTATTTTAGGTATACCTTGGTACCAAAACCAAAATCTGTAATTAGTTTGTTCGTTTGGTGTCCAACTTGAAATAATAACTTGATGCAATATTTACCTCTCGTCGGATAATAGTGCCCACCTCAACTGTTTTTCTATTGATTTAGTTAAAAATAACGCTAATTGAAGCTGTTGCTAATTATGAAATTATTTTAACAACCTTATTTCCAATGTAACATTTCAGTATAGTTTACACATGTTCACTGAGTGTAAACACATTCATGTTTTTGCAAACGAAATGGCATAGTGTCTCTTTCGACATCCGCAATATGCAATGCAATCAGACGTCATATACGACTATTCGCCAAACAATAAGCATTTTGCTTGGGGTACGAGTTCGTCTCCCTTCCAAAAGCTGTAAGTCGCCCTCCAAAAACAAGGAACCAGGTTTACGAGTTACTTTCTTGTATAAAGTGACCTGGCGACACTTAATGCAGTGGTTTAGGTATATTTCTCACATTTGACCGCTAATTGACACCAATTTCATTTGCATAGTCATTCCTTTTGTCATCATTCACACCCAACCAGCTTTCACATAAAGCTGTAGTTCACTTTACACACTGCAGAGCCTCCTTCTAGCCTTTGAGTGTGTGTTGGGACATTAGGGGCCTAATTATACCACACTATATGCTTTCGATGAAAGAAAAACATGAGAAATGCAACCAAAGACTAAATATTTATTTTATGAATTGGAGAGGAAAAAATCGCTATGTGATCTTTCCCCAGATACAGACGCCTTGGCCTCTTACCGATATGGCCGTCAGGAGCTACTGGTGTGCCGTTTTTACTTATTCTTATATAAGAATAATAAAAGACGGATAATCTGTGATTGTGGACCATTATTATTATCAAGGATATGTAAATCTTGTTTACAGTTTAATATTCGGACTGAAAGTGTGCGGTGGATGATCTGATAGTTATTAATTTTTTATTGGGAAATTAATTTGAATAATTATTCCATCGTGTGAAGAAAGTGATAAATCAAGTTATCTTCCCACCCTATGTATATGTATCCTATATACGCTGGGGGTGGGATCAGAGAATATAAGGAAAGCAAAAAATAAGGAAATTAGAACCATAGATATAAAAAGGGACGCCCTTATGGTAAAATATGATACAAGTTATGGTTAAATGTTGCTTATGATCTAATACAATTCCTACAGCTACATTAAATTTGTCCCTTCGAACGTTTACATTTTCACGCTTTATTTTAAGCAGGTTAATACCAACAAGCTGACGAGCAGGACACTGATGGAAGACTGAACTACGGAGCTAGCTCCAGCTGAACGGAGGAGATTAAAAAAGAGAAATCAAATGGTTGGTAAACAAACACTTGGTTAAAAAAAAAACCTTACACCAACGAACCAACCAATTGCCTCATTAGATAATCGGCGGCTGAGTCATGTAAGGCGAACAGGCTGTGAGCCGTTTTTCTTCTTGCAAAAATGGGGGTGGTGATGGCCCCCCTCCTCAACAAAATGCACAAAAATGAAAATGGCTACACTGCATGCAATTATTACCTGACGGTGAGCAGTTTAGGTACAATTTTGTAAATGCCCGATATTTGCAATTCTCTTCACCTTTGGCCTTGATTCATAAGCATATACTCGCAGCAGGTACACATAAGGCCAGTTGGCAACGACGGCAAGAAACTCGTTTGGCTATAGACCAATGCAGGCACGATCTATCGCAGAGGCCCCCTTCAATGGCCAAAGCACTGTGCTAGCTATTGTTCAAATAATCCTTCATGGGGCAGATGCTTCAATTTGCAGAATATCGTGCACAATTTGTTTTTTTGCGTTGGAGTAGAAACACTAATGTGGCATGGTGCCTGATCCATAGGCTCACTGAGACCTCGCATTAAAACCTATGAACTATAATAACATTAATCGATTAAATATGATCTGACTTACCCGTCTTACCCACGGCGCAGAAAAGGAGAACGCTCATAAATTCAGTGCAATTGTGTTGGTACCATTCTCCCCGATCGCACTGGTCCAAGGTCTCCTCGTCTCCCTTACAAGACACACCACTTAGAAACATCGGTCCATTATTGTAATTGTCTCCCGTCTGTCCATAAAAATACAATCAATATTAAATTGTGGTAATTCCGACCTAGGGGTGAATGATGGTCTACTTCTTTGCATAACTTTCCGTTTAGTCTCACCAAAAGCACGCTATTCGACAATAATGGCACGTCTCCTCTGATCTCCATTGGAAAATCTGGATAGCCCATCGCATTGGCTGTTGGCTTTGGGGAATGATGTCCCCGTCCGTCCGAGTTGCATAGCGGTCCCATAACATCTTTCCACGAAATGATTTTTTTGTTTTCAAGTTACACAAATCTAACCATCAATACTTTGTCCTTTTTTTGTATTTTGTAATACAACTGTCTTTTTCCGAACGAAACTTGTTTCATAAAGGGCCCTTATTCTATGTTATTGTATTATATACGATGGGAGTGGTACAAACTGGTTCCAACCCCACATTCGAATCGGGAGACCGCAAACCGTACCGGCGCGTATTTTTTTAACAGTGCGCAATGGCGAACGAGATCAGTGCAGTATGTGTTCTAGTTCTATACCTATAGGATTGTCGTATTGCTGGTTATCAATAGCCGCATGCATAATCACGATGCAGAGCAGGGAGCCAGGACAGTTGGGTTTTATGATGACATCCGAGCACAGAACGAAATAATTATCGACGAGGGTCAAATTGCAAGCGGCAAAAGACACCACAACATAGCGCATTACATACACTCTTAAAACTCAGGGTCAGATCACGACCCGCAACCCGGGTCCTATTTGACCTGATACCTTTTAGGGTCAAACTGATACCTTTGCAAAGGTCAGAATGACCCGAAAATGATCAGAGATTAAGAATCCCTGGCTCACTATCCGGGTCATCGTGACCCGAAAACTTTGGCCAAGTTATCATTTTGACCCTGAAAAGCGTCATGTGGTCTGGGGTTAGATTTCCGGGTGAAATCTAACCAGGACGTTTTAGAGGATAGTACAAAATAACTATCGTTGATGGTCAAAATTATAATGCGACAAAAAGACACCGCAACGAGGCCATTGTAGAAAAGGTTACTAGCCCCCAGAAAGACGCAGAATCGCTACAATAGAGCATGCAAGTTGACTTCCAAAACCTGAGAGATTTGCGGGAATACAGTACATCCGCATTCCGGACTGCATGTATAGGATCTACAACTTGTGTAACGTCCTTTTTTTGCATGTTTTATTTATTTCCTGACTGGGCTTACCCAGTCACGGCTGAAAGTTCTGAGGTTCTGTGAAAGAAAAGAAACTCCGTTGTAGTTTAAAACATAGCATGTACATTTCAAATATTGCAAATTGGTGACTATAATAAAATGAAGATTTTAACCTAAACTGAGGCTACGTTTTATCAATCACAAAGACTGAACAATTGGGTAATTTCTAACACGGAAGTCTGTGACTATAGACTATACTCAGTGTTTACTGAGACCTTCACCTGAAAAGTGAACGTGAACTGGCGAGACTTGCACGCTCTATTACGAGACTTGAAATTATTCAAAACCAGCTGTCAAATATTTACCGATAACGGCGGTCCGAATCCAAGCTCTCTGCAGACGACCTTGGAGTTTGCCTCAGTCCAGCCCTCTGAACAAACAGCTCCCCAACGACCGTCGTGATAGATTAACACGGTGCCAATCTCCTTCTCCAAATAACTTGAAAGTCTCGCAGGGTGGCGGGACTCTGTGTGAGGCAACAGTGAAAAAGAAATCGGAATACTGATTGTTTGAAATTATTCATTCAAGTTGTATTCGTGCAATTCATGCTTTCATCATCTCCACTATCTATTTAGTGGGGTAACTTGACGATGTAGATGTCAAGAAATACCTGCACGTTTAGTGCACAAAGTGAAAAGTGAGCTTAAGAAACGAACTGGCGGCACACGGCCTTATCGGTGCACGGTACCTGGAATTGGACCGCTGCAAATGACGTTCACTTCGTAAGTGTCCGACTCGCTCAAGCAGTCCTTATCTGGCTCCTTGAAACCAGTGTAACACTGTACAAGCGACGATTCGCCTCCGGCACAAAGGATATCGTCGCCCATCATCACGGGTCCGGAACCCCGGCCGAAGCGGCCGTCGGAGGGTGTGTCAAGACCGTAGCCAAGCCCCAGCTGCTTGCAGATCACATTACTCCCTCGCCAGGCGAACTGGTAATTGTCCTTCTCTTGACAGACACTACCCCAGGTCCCGTTGAGGTGGACCTCCAGACGGCCCTCATTGGGGTTGGTACCATTCACTAGTCGTACCCCGAAATCGTCGGGCTCTTCGAGAAAATGAAGAAAAATGGTGTGGGCAAATCAGGATGGACTTTTTTTTCGCATTGAGTTTTTCTCCAAAAAAATCGTCTGGACGCACCCAAAAACCTTTAGTTTCCGTGTCAGAGACGAACGACTTGTAGTAGGCACTCTGTAACACTTTTTTACAGGAAGCTTGGATGAAAATGTTTTTTTTTAAAATACCTGTAATGAGCACTTTGTTAAGAATGAAACGTTCAATGATTTTCACGTTATTTGTTGCTTCATCTTACAAAATTTGAAGATGAGAAAACTACGGATACTCACTACTTTGAGCCAAGAACAAAAATGAAACGCCTTAAATTACCTTTGATTTTATTACAGATGACTCCGGCCAGGTTCCCAGTCGGACATTCATCCTGGAACCAAGCCTTGGCGGGACACTGAAGGATGTGGCTCTCATTACCAGTACAGGCAAAGTCGGTGGCCAGATACGATTCGTAAGTGACAAGTGACGTGGGGGTCAGTCTTGCGAAGAAAGATCCAGTGATGGTGCGGTGTGCCGAGTGGAAGCCTTTCTGGCGGCAGATAACATCAGCGTCGGCGATATCCCAGCCGTGGTCGCACACCATATAACGAAAATCGTCATATTTGACGACATCAAGTTGGAGTAGTGGTACCCCCTCGCTATTGGGATATATGCTGCCGCGGTCTAAATACACGTCGCCAATGGAATCAGGATCTGTGTGGTTTCCATCCAGATTGGTAATAGGGGCTAGACGTTGTTATGGTTTGATACGCGATAACCCGCCGCCGCGATAACCTGCCGCCGCGATATATAACCCGCCGCCGCGATATATAACCCGCTGTCGCGATATATAACCCGCCACCGCGATATATAACCCGCCGCCGCGATATATAACCCGCTGTCGCGATATATAACCCGCCACCGCGATATATAACCCGCCGCCGCGATATATAACCCGCCACCGCGATATATAACCCGCCACCGCGATATATAACCCGCCACCGCGATATATAACCCGCCGCCGCGATATATAACCCGCCGCCGCGATATATAACCCGCCACCGCGATATATAACCCGCCGCCGCGATATATAACCCGCCGCCGCGATATATAACCAGCCGCCGCGATATATAACCCGCCGCCGCGATATATAACCTGCCGCTGCAATATATAACCTGCCGCTGCGATATATATATATATCCCGTTGCCGCGATATATAACCCGCTGTCACGATAACCCGCCACCGCGATATATAACCGGCCGCCGTGATATATAACCCGCCACCGCGATATATAACCCGCCGCCGCGATATATAACCCGCCGCCGCGATATATAACCCGCCGCCGCGATATATAACCCGCCGCCGCGATATATAACCCGCCACCGCGACATATAACCCGCCGCCGCGATGTATAACCTGCCGCCAACCTCGTCCCCAGTGCTTACTTTATTTCCAACCTCGTTTCCAATATTAAGCCCTGCCTGAATAGGAAACTTTCTTCCTGTATCCTGATTCGATACAGCTATTGGTTAGTAATGGATTTATATCGTGTAGTTGGTGTTGTTATTTCCAGCGTGCATTACGTGTTTTCACGATCATTGTAATTATAACGTCAATGCCTTCTCAAAAATACTATTTTCCTTTCCAATTTGCTCATATTAATATGAAATGTGATACTGAATATTGGCGGGATAAGATTGTAACATTTTAACTTCGGAAACAATCGTGTTTGCGTAACTCCCGCGGCGCGACGAATTGATTGTGTTTTTGATCCAATGCAAATTAGGCCATCAGCCTCGGTCCAAAATTGTGGCCACCGTTATTAAATGAGGGGAATAATCGTCAAAGCGATTTTTGGCAAGGTATACACCTTCGGAGTTGGAAAATATGTGATAGCATTGCAACAGTGGCAGCTTTTTGGGTGTTATCACCCTTTTTTCAAAATGTCCATCAAAATGCTTGTTACTACTCTATACCTTGAGCATGCTAATTATAAAGATTTTTGCCCTGATTTGATACTGACCAAACCCCCAGGCTGATGGCCTAAATGATCCAATACCAGGGTGAGAGAGCAGGAGGTGGTGGGCGCGTACAGCTCGAGACCCTGAGGACGAGGTTGCGTCTACGCCAATTCCTATTACATGTAGTTGTGTAATGCGCGCACCTGTTTGGCGTAATATTTGCAGCGCGCAATTCAACAAATTCATAGTAGTTCCGAAGCAAACTCTCAAATTTCTTCAGTAGTATAAAAGCTGCAGCAAGACTTTTGTTCAACTTCACTGGTCAGCTGTTTTGTTGTGTGTAGTATGTGTGGGACAGAAAATGGACCGTAATTGCCTGCAGAAGTCACGCATGCGCACTGGTTTCCCCAATTTTTCAGGGAGAGATTTTAGGACATGTCCTAGACGTTGCTACTGACAAGTCCGTGGGCGATATTGATCGCGATAGCGCCCGTCCGGTTATCGCGGCGGCGGGTTATCGCGTATCAAACCATAACAACGTGTAGCCCCTATACTAGATTGGTAAAAGAGAAAAGAACACCGTGTATAGCTAGGTCTCCATCGAATATAGCACCAAGCCTATAACAGAACCCAACCCAACCCAACCCACCTCTGAAGCCAAACCTGAACCTCTCCCAACCCTGAGCCCAACCCAATCCAATCCTAAACTAACCCAACCCAACACAACCCACGCAGCCCTAACCAAAACAACACAACACAACACAACCCAATATGTACAGCCCATACAAGTGTATTTTTACTCTACCTTTTTAGGAAGACCTCCCATATAATTTGTACACGATCGTAAATTGGAGACCTTCGGGAAATTAGGGAACCTATTGTCCTCTATTGTTCAACGTCCCTTATTGAATACAGGAACAAACTCAATCCAACCCAACCCAACCCAATCCAACGCTATACCCAACGAACATTTCATTATGCAGCACCAGGAATGGAATAAACCTCATCAAATAAAGATCAGCCCATCCTTGGAAAATATCAAATCACAACTTAAATTACACTTGTTTAATGCTTTCACCAGCGCATAGCTAGAAATTTCTTGTGTATATTGCGCTATATAAGAATTGTTTATTATTATTATGATCATCATCATGATCAATATTATGATCGTCACCATGATCATCATCATCATCATCCCCACCCCCCCATCATCATCATCCCCGTCATGATCATCATGATCATGATCATCATGATCATGATCATCAATCATGATCAGCATGATCAGCATGATCAGCATGATCATCATCATGATCATCAATCATGATCAGCATGATCAGCATGATCAGCATCATCATCATCATCATCATCATCACCATTATAATTATCATTACCCAACCCAACCCATAAAGATATTTCTAGGCATCGCCGCCACCTTAACACACTAAAATGAATTTCGTACTGAGACACTCAAGAGTTGTCGCGGTCGATGCACAGACAAGTTAAATATTATCAAGATATTTCTAGGCATTGCCGCTACCTTTACAAACTAAATTTCAAGACAAGACAAACCTTTCCATTCGTCCTGGTCCAGGCACTTCACTGCAGCGGCATGACCGGAATCCACACACTGGTGCTCCATCCATCCGTCGTTTGCGCACTCGTCCAGTCTGGTCTCCGACCCCTTACACCTTACGTTACTCAGCCAGACCGGTCCCGTCCCGTTGCCTGCATCATGCGTCCATCCGTACTTGGCAAGCCATGGGAATCCGAGTTGCTTGCATACCACTAAGGCGTCAAAGAAGCCCCAACCATCCCTGCAGACAGTGCCCCATTGACCGTTGTTCAGGACCTCGACTCGGCCCTGTTTGCCGCCGACATTCGATAGGCGAACATCATGATCTGAAAATGTACATATCTCTTTAATGCTGATTGCTCAGCCTTAGAACACAGACGGCTTGTTTTAAAAGAAAATGCAAAAGTTACACACTCTTACAAAAAATATTTGCTGGAATTTATTGTTTCCAAAATGTGTATATAATTATAAACCACATTTCTACGGTCTGAGTAACAGGGAAGTTGGCCACATAATGTCTTACATTGACGTGGCCTTTTTTTTTTGCCTTGCCTAATGGGGCGGATGTAACTTTCAGAAAATGGGGGGGGGGGGAGGTGTATGAAGAGTTGGTAGGGCGTGTGAGGCCGTGCCGAAGGCGCGCTCTTCTAGGGAGGACATTTTGAAATGCATACGATGTTTTCTCCTGTATACATGCAAGGCAATTTGAGAAATTAAGCACTTTTACATTCCATTTTTTGCTCAATTTTACAGCGGGTGCGAAGTCAACTTGGCGGATCCGGGGGGGGGGGCCAAAAGGGGGCCATGCCCCCCCCCAAAAGCCCACCGAATCCTTTTTTCTTTTTTTAGATGACTTCGCAATAAAGGCAAGCAATGAGTACACCACCGTCTTTTCCTCAGAAATTCTTTTCAGAAATTGCCTCAGATCGCACCACAGAGCATCTAGAATTCAACAAATTTTTGGGACCCTTAAGCGGGCCCCGAACCCCACGCCGTAATTTTTTGGGACACACTTTTGGGGGATTACATTTTTATACCCCCCCCCCCCCAATTATGTTTTGGGTCCGCCCTTGTGCGAAATCCCCCCCCCCCCGCCATCCGCCATTGCCCGAACGTACATCAATGCCGGCAGAGACAAAAGACACCATTGATTTATAATGAGCAAACGCTGTTAACGTCAGACTGGCGCGCAACATGCCGATCTGATACAAAATGTCAGGTCGGCTGTCATCATTATATATAATGACGACAGCACGTGTGTTTTGAGCAATGTTTACGCAAAGAACATAAATGAATGACTTGATTCAAGACCAGCGCTCCTACGGTTAGATTGATGAGCACCTTAATATTGTGTGGCCCAAAACAGAACTTTCAAGGTAAAGTTGTGTGTACGATCTTAACACTTTCTACTAATCCTTCTAATTACATGACTTGTATCAATGTAATGAAAACTTCGTCGCAAGGACTTCGTTTAAATAAAGTATGACTTGAACTATTAGGTCTAACCGGTCTATCGCAAGCACTTATTTATGTCTGCATGATGGCATTGCCTCAATTCCAATTGAATCCAATATTGGATGTAGAATACCTTCTGACTTCCAGTGTGCGAGGCGTGGGTCAGGGAAGGTATATGCGTAGGCCTACATTGTGTTATGTAAAATAATGATTTCCGTGGAGTGCTTCTGTAACCCAGAATAATGGAACAAAGGAATTGGACCTAGGATCTCTAGAAAATCGCGAGGAAAGTTAAGTTGGCAAAGAGACAGAGATTCAAGAGATATCACTGGAACGCATTTATTTCTCCTGAACGACAATTAAAAAAAAACTAAACCAAAAATAAAATTATCAGACTCGAAGAACAACCGATTTTGAACCTGACACTCGACCAACCTTGATGTTCTCCTAACCAAACAAATGTAAATGACCTTTGACTTTCCCTAAAGATAAAAACTGCTATGAACCAAAAAAACTCAGTATAATGAGCACAACTGAAACTCAGTAAATGAAGCAAAAATAGACTTAAAAAATCTAAAATGACACGAACCAATAGACTAAAAAAAAACAACTCAATTACTTCAATCCAAAAAACCAACCAAAATCCATAAACCAGCTAGAAAATAAAGAAACCAACAACTAAAACCTAGAACGAAGATTTAAAATTAAAACCAACAATAAAAACCTAAGATTTAAAACCAACTAAAATTAAAACCAATACAGCATCAAAAGAAGGTCATAAATCGAAAACAACAGCTTAAACAACCTGTAGAAATAATGAAAAGAAAAAACGCAAAGTAAGTATAGAACTGAATGAGTACATTATAAATCCTACTAATAACTAGGCCAACCTAAAACAGGTGCTCTATTCTGGCAATACCACACACTCATCCTTATCAATGTGATTAAGAACTTTTGGCCACTGCATAAACAATCAACAGTGCTGAGTTGCCACAAGCATAGTTATGTGTGCTCCAGGTAACAACACTAACTTTCTTGTGCATACTAATGAGTCTTGCCTTGTCCATGTGCTTATCTCCAAGGTCATCTACTAGGCTCTGTGGCCAAATCCAGCCACCCAGGCTGTCAGTTAGAGAGTTTACAAGTCACTTAGCACTTCTTGCATACGTACACTGGGGAACCACTATGCCTTAATTATTTCCACAAAACATACAAAGCATTTCATCAACCAACTGCTCAGTGGACTAGGCAAAGTCTAAGGCCCTATTATCTTAACTGGTGGTCAACCTGATAAAAATAAGACACTGTGGCTGGGCAATGTCCCTTCAGTAAAGTAAAGAAATGCATTATACATGTGCATGTAATAGGGGCAAATTTCCCTTAGTTGTTTTATAGGAGTAGTTCCCCCTGCATAGTTGTTTTTTCTAGATTGACCCCTGTACATTTAAGAGTGCCCCCCCCCCCTCAGATTATGTAACACTTAGGAATGTCCCCATCCTTGTGTGTGGGGCATGTCATTCAGCAGACAGGCAGTGAAGAGGGAACAGCCAAAACTTTTTCCCCAGCCCTATACATGCATGCCTTGGTTGACTTGTCTGCTTTTCCATTTTGGTGAGTTTTGATATGTTTTTCTTTGTATTTTCTCATTAAGTGTATTATTAAGTTTTTAGAAGTTTTGTAAGGTCTTAGCATTGTTCAGAGTTTTGACAATTAAGTTTTATAAAGTTCATGAGCAGCCTTTGGTGATTCTAAGTTCATGAGCAGCCTTTTGTGATTCTAAGTTACCAGTTGAGTTTAGTGACTTGGAGAATTTTTGCTTCTTTTTAATATGATGGATCCTGATAGTTGGAGTTTTGGGATTTTGTAGGAAAATTTGTGTTGTCACAAGAAGGTTGAATTGTTGACTTTGTTTTCTGTGTTTGATTTCTCCATGAATTTCTTGACTTATTTTTACTTCAGTGGTATACACGTAGTCTACATAGATGCATATTGCACTGCCTTTTGATTATTAAGTTAATTCTTGATTTGATACTTTTTCTTTTGACAACTGATTTCAGTATTTTGGATGGTGTTTTCTTCATTACCTTTATTGTTTTATTGTACATGTATAAAGCCAAGAGGAGTGGTTTTCCCACAGACTTCTTACTGATTAGTTTGCATGTGTATTCATTAGTTAGACTTGTCCAAGCTGTTCGTTTACTGTAGACCTGCATTTCCTTTATTTTGTATTTAGCCACCTGTTCCATTTAGTTATTCTGATCTGCTTTGACCTGTGCAAGTTTACTGTTAAGGAATGCGAATTACCCCTTGGTGATTAGTCCCACCTGGCATTCAGAAGACAGGGACCACTGTTTATCTTGCTCATTAAGTATTCACAAGAGATTTTGGTGTTCTTGGCAAGACTGTATAGCAGGTCCACAGGGCATTGTTTATATTACTTTAGACCTAGTGTAGCCCAACTTTGTTTGCCTTGTGTATTTTTTCCTGGCAAAATTCTTAAAAGTATATTCCTTTTGTATTTTTTTGTGTTTAGATCATGGGCTCTGTCTGAACGCACTCTCAGGCAATCCGCTATTGGCACTGTGTTGGTTTATTTTTTTTCGTCTTCTTTAGTTTTTTTGGTTGGGTTTATTTACTTTTCATTTCCAATTACTTTTTGTTTCCAATTTGAGTTTTTTTTCCCAAATTTATTAATTTCTCGTTTTGTTTTCCCAAAAGGTCTTTTTTTACATTTCAAGGTTTTTTTTTGTGAATGTAAAACTTGCAGTTCATCCTGGATTAAATTGTTGTTGTTTTTTGTAAAGTTCCATCCCAATTCAGTCTGTCTCTTTCTTTTATTGATTTTGTCCCAGTTTTCTATTAAATTTTTCGCGACTTATCAATTTGAACCAGGCCTTTACAGATATTTTCTTTAGTGAACCGTTTTTCTTCGTTACATGCACAAGTAGGGACTCATTATACAGAATAAATGACAAGTGAAGGATTTACTTCCAACTATCTAAATTCTAACACTATTGGTTAAATTTAAAAATCCAGCTATGTAAAAGATGAAATACACCTGTGCAAAACTTAAAAGATCACTTGATTTCTTCTCAAGTTCTCATACAACGAAAAAGTAAAGTTGTAAACCATGGGACTAACTATCGGATACGACATACATGTAGTATAATGCACAAAAATACATCGCGCAAAAGTAACTCTCTTGTGAATCAATCTTAAACTCCAAGTGTACTTGAACTTCACACTCCGTATAACAAGAAAAGAATGAGGAAATTTCAATCTTAGGCCACAAGAACAAAAGTACCAATTGGATCACTAAATATTTATCTATTAAATGTACTTTCACTTCTTAGTTAACAAAACAACAAAAACTTGAGCTTACCGAATCCAGCAGCAGACCAAACTTTCAGGGTAGAAAAGCCATAGATTTTCAAGGGAATCTGCAGAGCAAAACTAAATGATGCTGCCCTGCCTTCTACCAGTCTGCAAAATGAGGCATGGACCACATGGTCTCACAGATAAGGGGGTCTCTGTTCTGGACAGGATGTTTACTCTATCCAGGGGGCGTACACTACTATCCTCCTACAGCACTGCTATTATTTTACTGTGTCATAAACTTCTACTTAATTAACTTAAGAGGGCTACAACACAAACTAAGTATGCAAGTCAGGGGGAGGGACTCCTGTGTTGAAAACCAAAAGCTAATGCAAGTTAACTATGTGGCCCTGCCACACTTCCACTTAATGTGTTCATGACGTTAGGTTTAAGGTCACGGTTAACAAAATAATATTGTACAGAACCAATGGGTACGTTCTCCCACCCGCTTCCAAAAGTTCACCCATAGATCTACGGGCGCGGGGCGACAATTAAAGGTACGTGTATTGCCAATTACCCGAGAATATACCTGTCGATTTAATCAGAAAATCCTTGCTGAATGTTACGGTGAAGAAAGGACTGATACCAACATACGAAGTAAAATCATTCGGCCTGAAATGGTGTAATTCCGAAGAAAAGAATTGTTTCAAAAACGTGTGCCACCGGGGAACACGTTTTAAGTTAAGTTTGACGAGAAACAACACAAACTTGAATCTTTGAATCTCTAGAAACGGAATCCACTCACAGTACCAAATAATTTGCATAGGGTTTCGATGTTCTGGAATGCTGAAACTTCAACGGGTTAGTTGTAATGCATCCTTCTGAAGATTTTGAACAAGAGTTTGCAGCTTCAAATGAAAAGAAAAGAAAAATCATGCCATCCTGTGTTTTTTTTAAGAAGGTTAGAGATTCGAGAAGCATTGAGTGACACGAGATTGAGAAGGATCCTGTTCAAACCAACAACGACTTAAGAAAAAAAGGGAAGACAGTCGAACACATGAAAACCCTAACGCATGAACAATACCTTGAAAATCACATCTGAAATCACTAAACAGGATCGACTTTTTGGGGTCGCAAAAGTGGACCCCGAATTAACTGCAGAGTCGTTCTCGCACGCGTATTACAGGAATAACACAAAACGCCCAGTTGTTTAAAGAATAGTTGTGTGGATGTTTATATCCTACTTTTAAATTTTCTTTCCGATTAACATCATTTCGTTCAAAGTGCGTACGGTAGCCCAATTGGGGCTGTTCCAGGACGCTGTGTCCCTTTAATTGCTTCATAAAATCAATTATGGGTGGCCAATAATATGCATTTGGTATCAAAATGTTAAGATGTGGCTACAGGCTAGACTACGTATGTGGGTTTGGTTAAATAATCACACAAGATGGTGATATATAGACCAGGGGCGTCGCAAGGGGGGTACTTGCCCCCCCCCCCCACCCCCTGCAAACAAACAAAAAAGAAAAAGAGGTGCGAAGCCATATTGCTGTTAATTTGATGGGGGAGGTAGGGCAAATGCTCCCCTGCTCACGCTCGGAAAAATGATGAATTGAGAATATAATGAAAAAGTTAAGGAAAAAATTGCTTTGCCCCCCCCCCCGGAAAAAAAACATCTTGTCGACGCCCATGATATAGACAGCTAAAATTTCTCCAAGCCTTACGTATCCCATGCGCATATACCATATCTGGCTGGTCCCTAATTTACTCACATGCATGTGACGAGACATTAAGGGACCGGATTAAATTCACAGAAGCCTTCCAAATTTCAAATGATACTGGCCCTCACTCAGATCAGCAGCCTATCCCGCCCTGCTTTATTTAAAGAAATTTCTTGATCTTGTTTTTTTTTGGGTATATATTCCATGCATGAAGCTTCAAAATGCATATGGTGGTGGATAAAACTCTATCAACATACCTTGTGCGACTGCTGTGGCTAAAAATACGAACAAGATGGTCGTGGTGAGCATTTTCATACATGTAGTATGAATGATCTGGATGAGGAAGACGTGCGCTGTACGTATTCAAGTAAAGAGTATGTGTGTACGTGACTGTACACAGAATAATGAGAATACCATCACCATGCTTAACTATGCATCCACTCCGCCCAGCGGTGAATTATGCGCAGCTAGCACGACCGCATGCAGGACTGCGACGAATCAAATGGAAGAACAAGCCAAATAATGCACCGTTCATGTATATGAACTTGGCATGCATGGGCCCCGTACGGAAGCTTGAATTGCCTTCCGCGTTACTGCGTTACCGCGATAATTTATCGCAGAAATCCAGAAATCAGAGATAAATCCTTCCGCGATACCGCGTTACTGCGATAATTTATCACAGAAATCCAGAAATCAGAGATAATTCCTTCCGCGATACCGCGTTACTGTGATAATTTATCACAGAAATCCAGAAATCAGAGATACCTATTCCGTGATACCGCGTTACTGTGATAATTTATCTCAGAAATCCAGAAATCAGAGATACCTATTCCGCGATACTGCGTTACTGCGATAATTTATCACAGAAATCCGGAAATCAGAGATAATTCCTTCCGCGATACTGCGTTACTACGATAATTTATCTCAGAAATCCAGAAATCAAAGATACCTATTCCGCGATACTGCGTTACTGCGATAATTTATCACAGAAATCCAGAAATCAAAGATACCTATTCCGCGATACTGCGTTACTGCGATAATTTATCACAGAAATCCAGAAATCAAAGATACCTATTCCGCGATACTGCGTTACTGCGATAATTTATCACAGAAATCCAGAAATCAGAGATACCTATTCCTCGATACCGCGTTACTGCGATAATTTATCACGTATACGGAGCTTTAAATTCATATGTGTCTCCAACCTCGTCCCCAGTGCTTACTTTATTTCCAACCGTGTTTCCAATAGTAAGAGAGCAGGTAGTGGTGGGCGCCCTGCTCGAAACCCTGGGGACGAGGTTGATGTGTCTCCTTTCTACAATCGATGAGTGCGCGGTGTCACGTGATAAATTATCACGGTAACGCGGTATCGAGAAAAAGGTATCTCTGATTTCTGGATTTCTGAGATAAATTATCGCAGTAACGCGGTATCGCGGAAGGAATTATCTCTGATTTCCGGATTTCTGTGATAAATTATCGCAGTAACGCAGTATCGCGGAATAGGTATCTCTGATTTCTGGATTTCTGAGATAAATTATCACAGTAACGCGGTATCACGGAATAGGTATCTCTGATATCTGGATTTCTGTGATAAATTATCGCAGTAACGCGGTATCGCGGAAGGATTTATCTCTGATTTCTGGATTTCTGCGATAAATTATCGCGGTAACGCGGTAACGCGGTAACGCGGAAGGAATTATCTCTGATTTCTGGATTTCTGTGATAAATTATCGCAGTAACGCGGTATCGCGGAAGGATTTATCTCTGATTTCTGGATTTCTGCGATAAATTATCGCGGTAACGCGGTAACGCGGAAGGCAATTCAAGCTTCCGTAGCCCCGGGCCGGGAGAAGGCGTAAGGCGCCGGGGAGGGTTTGGATAATGAGCATGACCCCGGGACCGCTCCACCAGAGCGGAGCCGTTGTGCGTGTGTAAAGTAAGGCCACCAAGCACATAGCCTTGACCAAGGCTATCAGCTTGTTCCCATATGAGCTTGTTCCCGCTACCGCACACCGCGCGCGCAGCGTTAGTCCCAACGACCCTTGCGTGTGCTTTGTGTGCATGTACATGTTGTACTTACGCCCCACACACACTTCCGCAAACAGCCGTACAGTAAGTCGAGGCGAAAGATAGCCTTGACGCAACCGTGTATGCCGAATATGATAATTAGTACGCGCTATGGTAAATAGTGTGGCGGAACCGGGCGGCTAGCGGAACCCAGGGGACTGATCTTGTTTATCCCAGGACTCCAACCCACACCTATTATCCCACAAACATATTTATTAGCCTAACGAACGGGTGAGCGGCTACCAAACGAAAGGGGGGACAATTAACGAACGGTGGACTAAGCCTAGGGGCTGTTCGTTTGGTGGAAATATACCACCGTTTTGTGACTGAGTAATTAATTGAATGAACTAGAGCAGTGGCGTAGCCACCGGGGGGCGTGGGGGGGGCAACCGCCCCCCCCCCCATGAAACCTTGTCGCCCCCAGTCGCGCCCCCCCCACTGAGATTTTGAGATTCTAAAAAAAAAATATCATTGATCTAAATCTAAATAGTCGCGAATGATCCACATGATGATCACTGAGAAACGACCCTCCGACCGGCGACCGCGGACCAGTAAGCTGACAGCCGGCGTGACATAGCGCATAATGATAATCTAAAATGCGTATTAACACCCACTGCACTGCTCGCTCACACCACGGAACACGTATTATAGACAGGTGGTCCGTGGGTCACACAGTTTCAGTCAGCGGTATCACGCGAATCGGCCACGCACAAACTGTTTCCTCCATTCATATAAGCTAAATAATAATAATAGACCAATTAAAATTCCTTAAAATCAGTGGCGTAGCCAGGGGGGGGGGGCGACAGCCTCCCCCCCCCCTCCGACGCCCCCCCCCCCACTGAGATTTTGAGTTTCTAAACAAGTTATTGATCTACATGACGCCATGGGCGTCAATCCTGGGGGGACAGGGGGACTGGGTCCCCCCCACACTTTTTGAAGGGTGGAGGACACGATATCAAATGTCCCCTCCCCCCAGATTTTTGAACTCGTGTCTCATTTACAGGGCCCTATTATGTACTACAATGTATCTTTTGCTTAGAAAATATTGGTTAAAGTGGTCAGAATTTGCCTCAGATAGCACCACAGAGCATTTAGAATCCAACATATTTCGAAGCCGTTAAGCGGGCCCCGAACCCCACGCCTATCGCTCAGAATTCTGGTAGCTGATTCAATGACTCCAACCTCGAAAACAATGTTCAAAAAATTTTCTTATGCCTTTAGCTGAGAAAACCTCGAAAATTGTGTTTAAATTATTATCTTTTGTGCTAAGATAATTATTGGTTAAAGTGGTAAGAAATTGCCTCAGATCACACCACAGAGCATCGAGAATCCATTTTTTTTTCGGGGCCCTTAAGCGGGCCCCGAACCCCTATAGCTCAGAATACAGATAGCTGATTCAGTGACTCCAACCTCGAAAACGAAGTTCAAATAATTATCTTTTGCTAAGAAAATATTAGTTAAAGCATGGAGGAAGGCGGTAAGAAATTGCTTCAGATCACACCACAGAACATCTAGAATCCAATTTTTTTCGGGGCCCTTAAGCGGGCCCCGAACCCCCACGCCGTAAGGGCTTCGCGCTTCGCGCTCGCATCAGTTCTGATCAAGGTATGTCCCCCCCCCCACTTTTGAGAAGCGATTGACGCCCCTACATGACGCCCCCCACAAAATGTTCCAGCCCCCCCCCCAGCCCCCCACTGAAAAATTCCTGGCTACGCCACTGAACTAGAGCAACACAAGTAGCGACAGTATAGGCCTCAATGTGAATCAGGTAACCCTCACGGCAGACCTAGGTAACCCTCAGCGAACCTGGTAATTACCCTCGCAGTGATCCTGGTAACCCTCACGATGCACCTGAGTAACCCTCACGATGATACTGAGTAACCCTCACAGAGACAAGTGATTCCAAAGACGATTATAGCTTAGATTTATTCAAGAATCTTAATCACCAATTGATTTGTTCAATAATCACTACAATAATTTACAATAATATACAATGTACGAGGTGATAAATATTATGGACGGAAATATCTCACACAATAGGCAATAACCCTCACTCGTTACCTCCAGGGTCAACTGCACCCTTTTGAAGTAACTTAGTATAATGTAATCCTTACGTGGTCAACTGCACCACTTATTAATGTAAACAGAAAGATTAACTTTATGCGGTCAACTGCACCGTGTGTAGTAGCTTATACAATTATAATGAAGTAGCACAGTTCTAATAACCCTCACACAGGTTGAACTGTCCCTATAACTCTTACACAATAAAGGTAACCCTCAACCCGACTCAGCGTCAAAGCAGGTTGAACTGTGTAATTCCAATAACCCTCACCCAGGGAAGGTACGTAACCCTCAACACGATTACACAATATAATCCTTATGTGCTATTTTAATAACCCACACACACAAAACCGGTAACCCTCACAAGTGCTCAGAACGCGGCAAAGAGTAACTCGTTAGGCAAGCTAGTGCAACGATTACGGCAATGATCGCCTCAGTCGTAAAACCCCACCGAATGGTGTCCGACCTACGACAAGCAATCTACTACCGAATCACAGCCCCACTAGCCTCTCAAAAGTTCCACAACTACTAGCCCCTTATGTTCTAGCACTAATTAATAAAGACAAAATAGTCAGTCTAAATTTCCCGACTAAATCTTTGTCACCAATACGGGCGATTCCCAATAGTGCGCCTCCAAGACTTTGCAACGCGTTGGCCAATCACAATGCGCGAAATCAGTCGACCTTTTCCAAACGCGCATTGGGTCGACAGATTTTGCGCATTGTGATTGGCCAACGCGTTGCAAACTCTTGGAGGCGCATTATTGGGAATCGCCCGTATTCTCCAAGATAATAGACAGTTAATTGAGTCAATAACAAAACCTGTGAGACTCCACCAACTCACCGGTCGCACCAAGTATGTCGATCGGACGTTGTCCCTAAATCTGAATAACCCTCAGGGCTTAGCACGAGTTCTCGCAGAAATGATACACAATGAGGTATCGGGTTTACATCACCGTCGCCATCTTGAAACGAAGAGGTTTGGCGATGTCAAACCGCGTTTTATAAGCGCCCCGATTTTGGGCAATGCGCGCTGGTGATTGGCTTACGCGCGTTCATGCATTATGGATGCTCAAGTCACGCCATATATTTCCTTGCGGATTGGTCTACGCGCACCATTAATATTAATGACCTATGCGCGTATACATAATTCATAGATTAGACTATAGTCTGTAGCAACCTCGTCCCCAGGGTGTCGAACAGAACGTGCCCATCACTACCTGCTCTCTCACCCTGGTATTGGATCATTTACATGTGCAAGATTTTTGCACACGTATGCAAATGAGGAATAGTGTGGTGCCTTGGATATGCTTTACATTAGCGTTTGTTTTTGTATGCGGTGTCTAGGGTAAAAACAGAGTCAATTCGTCGCAGCACGAGCACGGCGTGAGTTACGCAAACACGATTTTTTAAAATTAAACTGTTACGATCTTATCGAGACAACATGCAGTATCACATTTCATATTAATATGAACAAACTGGAAAGGAAATTAGTATTTTCGAGAAGGCGTGGGCGAATGATCGCGAAAACACGTACTGCACGTTGTGAATAATAACACCAAGTACACGATAAAAATCCATTACTGTCCAATTGCGGTATCGAATCAGGATACAGGAAGAAAGTTTCCTATCCAGGGTTTACTATTGGAAACGAGGTTGGAAATAAAGTAAGCACTGGGGACGAGGTTGAGTGTGTAGGTACCCTGTTTCTAGTCTGGTTCCCCGACCTGACAATTTCCCCCGACGTCTACACGTCTAAATTGTAGGTCAGGCAGCCTCCGTGGCTAAAAATAAACATGACGACATTGACGGCCCCTTTTCAAAGCTCGGCTTCGTTTCCGTATTCGCTTTATCACATAAAGCTTTTAATGTTCCGATCATTTTTTAAAAAATAAATCACTTGCTTCATACATCATACAGTTATGATATACAGTTTAATACTTCTGTAAGAAAACATTGACTAATTTTGACCTGGAATCTTCAAGGTTAGACACTCAAACAGCACTGTAAGCAGGCGGAGCCGAATTGAGACCACGCCGAGTTTTGGAAAATGCCGGTAACGGTCGTCAAATTCAAACTAGTGCATGACGCAGCAAGTTCGCCCCTCGTATACGATCCGAGTGCAAAATCGTCATTGAATTTCAAGTTTTCTAAATAAAAGCAATGGATATTAATTATCAACTAGTTTTTTTTAAAGTTTTTAATAAGCAATTAGCAGTTAATAAAACCTATATTATACTCGGAAATACTCAGACACTATCCGATAGTCGACGAAATGAATTCGGCAAACTTCGGACATGATTTTCGGAAAAAGGAGGAATTCCTCCCGTTTTAGTCACGTGATGTAAATTGTAATACATTGTATTACCGGAGGCTACCCAACCTCGTACCCAGGGTGTCGAGCAGTACGCGCCCACCACTACCTGCTCTCTCACCCTGGTATTGGATCATTTGCATGTGCAAGATTTTTGCAGACGTATGCAAATGAGGAACAGTCTGGTGCCTGGATATGCGTTACACATTAGCGTTTGTTTTGGTATGCGGTGTCTGGGGTAAAAACAGAGTCAAGTCGTAGCAGCTCGAGCACGGCGTGAGTTACGAAAACACGATTTTTGAAATCAAAGTGTTACGATCTTATCGAGACAACATGCAGTATCATTTTTCATATTAATATGAGCAAATTGGAAAGGAAATTAGTATTTTTGAGAAGGCGTGGACGAATGATCGCGAAAACACGTACTGCACGTTGTGAATATATAGCACCAAGTACATTATAAAAAAAATTACTAGCCAATTGCGGTATCCAATCAGGATACAGGAAGAAAGTTTCCTATCCAGGGTTTACTGTTGGAAACGCGGTTGGAAATAAAGTAAGCACTGGGGATGAGGTTGGAGGCTACCTGACCTAAGATTCATCAGGAATAGTCGGAATATTTTGGTCTGGGAACCAGACTACCCTGTTTCGCCACAATAGTCTTCTCTCATTGGATAACGGCTGACAAAAAAATGAATATTTATTGCTGCATTGCATAATACGACCAAAGGTTTATAAACCAGACGGCCTGTGGTAACAATAATTATTGTAAAACACCCCCTTAAAATCTTAAATAATAGTAGAATAATATTTATAAAGTTACACATAGTTTGGGTCGAAAATGAAATGAAAAGGATGACAAATTAGACCTTCAAAAAACGGCAAACGGTACAAAACCGCACGCCGGCAAAAACGATGTCACCATGCACAGAGGCCACGTTGGGGCCGTCCACTGTAGGCACCGGCCCGGCTGGCGCCATGCAGTAAGACACGCTGCGCTTTCACGTTCAACGGCAAAAAAAAACCGCTCACACTATTGAGTATATCGCTGACTTTTTTTTGGGGGGGGGGGTATTTCTTCTAAGCTGTCAAGGGGATATGGGAAAAAAATTTAAAAAAACTTATTCTGTAAGACTGATTTTAACAACTTATAAGTTATATGTTGTATGTACGACTAATATATCGACAGGGTATGACATATTTCGACAGGGTACGACTAATATCATCGACAGGGTACGACATATATGTCGACAGAGTATGACATATCAAACATATGACATAATGTCGACAGGTGCCGGTACGATACGAGTTGTCTTGCGTACGAGTTGGCTGGCGTACGAGTTGTCTCGCGTACGAGTTGACCAATCCGTGTACGAGTTGTCTCGCGTACGAGTTGGTTCGCGTACGAGTTGTCCTGTTTCCAAACTGACAACGAGTTATTCAAGTCTGTAATGCATACACAGAGCACACGCATGGGATCGCACACGCATGGGGTCGAAAATGTACGTAGCGTCCCCGCTACTAGGACAGCATGCGGTACGTCGTACCCCCGGCACAGAGCTTGGCAGTCGCGCACGGCGGCAGACTTGATTTCAAGTCTAAATTAGAACTAGTACATGTACCTCTAAAATGTGTGAGAGCTAAATGAAAACAAAATAACTATACATATATTAACTTCTTAAGGGGGTGGGATAAAGAAAGTGGTTATCGGTCTGCCCGCGATGTATTAAGGGAATATGATACATGTATTCGCAAAAACAACAAAATTTCCTTCTTTAACTCTGACTGGTGTTTCCCATGTTTGCAGCATGCAGTGGTGGTGTGGACGGTAATTCTGATCCCCGTTAAAAGTGTCTGGGGGGACAGAATTACCTAGGTGAAAGTGTCCTCCCCCGCCCGTTAATTCTGTCCCCCTTCAGGTAATTCTGTCCCCTCCAGGTTTTTTAGTCCCCCTAGTTTTGCAACGCAGAAGGCCAGATCTCTATATTGTTTTGATGAATCCAGTCTACAAACAAGGTAAACATTTTTTACTTTTTAGTCTGACCTTCATGAAGATGAAAAAAAATTAACTTTTAGGTCTCTTTCTTAGATGTGAAATGTGAACACAATGTTTCGATCGATTCAGTATGGTGAAACTACAGCAAGGTCATGCACTACAAGTGGCCCTATTCTACGGTGGACGCCTCATGCAATAAACGCTGCCACATATCTTGCAGCATGTACTTGCGGCGATGCGATGCGCTCACGAACGAACACGACTCGTAATATGGGTGATACTTGCACGGGGACACATTTACCAGGGGGGACACTTTCAACGTTAGGCATAGGACGTATTTACCAGGGAGGGGGACAGATCTACCTAGGTAAATGTGTCCCCCGGACAGATTTACCGGGTCAGGAGCCGGTAAATCTGTCCGGGGGGACACACTTACCAGGGGGAACAGAATTACCTGCCGTTACCTGAATTACCTTATGCGACGTACATGACTGATAAAAAATTCTTGGCTCCTCGACAATGGAGGGCGCTCTTATCAATGAAAATGTGCACTTTGTCCATAGACATAAAGAACCTTTATGTCTATGACTTTGTCAGCATGTGATCTTTGCTGCTGCATCGGTATTTGGTACATGGTTGCGACTGCGACACTGTGCGAGTATCGATACATGTATCCTACATCGATCAGTTTACATATATGCAGGCCTGAGGGAGAGTCCAACTTATGATATTACATCTTCAAATGGGTCAACCGGAAAAGGCTAGTGTTTCCCAAGCTGAACGGGAATTAAAGGTTTGTTTGAACTTGAGGCGGAAAGCCTACACAAGGCTACAGCCGTACGTGAGAAACTGATGAAAAGAGTCTACAAAAACGTACAACTAGTTTAAGACCAAAAAAAAAAAAATAAGTCGGTCTCTGGTCAGCGTGCGCGTCGATTTTAATCATGCACGTCGATCTTTTTTTTTTCCAAAATGTTTCGCGGTAGCTCCAACAGCGCCCTCTATTTCCGCACGGCCTCAATTTTTTTACCAAAGAGCACCAAGGAATGGGAAATTGCACCAAGGTAAATGATCGAAAGCACCAAGGCAAATTATGGAGGACACCAATGTACACGAGGACACCAAAAAAGCAAAATAGTACCCACCTTTTGACCTTGTCTGTACAATCCAAGCTTGAAGAAAAAAAAAAAGCAAAAAAAAAAAAAAAGCCGCGTGGCCGCGTCAATTCCGGAACTTTGGTCTGACCAGAGACCGAATATATTTTTTTGGGGCCTAACGTTGCTTAAAGTTAAAGTTTAAGTTTAGTATTTAATAGAGTTTACTTTCCTGATTAAATAACGTCGGTCAGCATCACATATGGAATTCCTGAACCCCAGGATCAATAGATAAGGACACATAGAATACTAAGACGTAAAAATTGGCTTCTCCAACAACATGAACAAGGTAAAAATATTGGAAATAGAGGTCATTAATTTTTTCGCCCGGTTTTGAGCACTTCATACCCTGGACTCCCTCCGTAACGTAGGGAGGAAAGGGAGTCCACCTGGGCTACTTGAACTCCCTCCGTAACGTAGGGAGGAAAAGAAGTCCCCCAACGTGGCGCACTTTGATTTTTCACCTGTAGCGCCTAGATCCGTGAACGTAGCATTGTATACAACGCCACGCGCCTCCCTCGGGCATGTCGGGTAAATACTAGCGAAATCACTCTATCTTTTGATCCGCTACATACATATAACCATGTATAATTTTGCCCACCATACGTAAATCACTTACTTGTTAGGCTTCCTGTGAATTTACGCGAGTGTTGGATCTGTCATTGCCAAGAAATTTGATGTAAAATACGGCACAACTTTGTCACAACGAACAGTTTCAAAATGATCAGAAAATCAAAGACAGGCGTGACACTCTGGTACCCCAAGTTCTGCTTGCGCAAAACGGTAGAAGTCCCACTAGTGGGTACCTGACTTACCGTCTGACAAGGCAGGATGACCGTATTACTATGTACAATTCTGCTAAATCCACTTTGAAAGTCCGCCAAATCACGCAGTATATATTGCTGGTCCATTATGCAAGGATTTGTTTCAGGGATCTTTCAATAAATGAAGGTTTTTCAAACCAAATGTGCCATATTTCTCTAATCTTTTTCATTTTCCTTCATCTTCATAATTCTGCCGAAAAAAATATTCTGCTGGATTTTCTGTACAACTCATTTTTGTAAGCAAATATTCTGTCAAATGTATCAGTCAAATATTCTGCCACACTGTGCATGTGCAGCAAGTAGCCCCCAAGTGACTACACCGGCAATCGGCTATGAACATACGTGGTACATGCCCTACACTCCCTGTGACCACGTTTGGTGATATCATGGAGGTAGATGCACACCCTTGGTTTCAAAACCGTTAACATTAACATTATTCTTGTACTTCACTCATCTTTCTAGAAATTGAGAGCAGAGAATACTAGACTGAAAAAGGACTTGGAAGAAACAAGGTACAATGACTTGTATGCCTATTCAGTTGTTTATAATCAGATTAGTTTCGAGTCAACTTGGTCTCCAACCAACTCGATCCGATTCAACTTGGTTCAAGGTAAACTCAGTTCAAGGTCAACTCGGACCCAAGTCTACTTGGTTCCAGGTCAACTCGGTCCCAGTTCAACTCGGTTCCAGGATGACTCGTTCCCAGGTCAACTCGGTCCCAGGTCAACTAAGAAATTGAAGGGAAAAAGTATTCTGGCGAGGGGGGCAAGGCAGATTTTTTTGAAAGAGTATTTTTTCAGTAACTACTTCCATTAATGGTTAGAGAGTCCCTCCCCCCCCCCTCCCCCCCCCCCACTTTTCGATTTTACGGGGGCCAAGTGTCCGGAAAAAAGTGCCTACATTTTGGCGCTGGCGCACATGTGCAGTATCCCCCCCCCCCCCACATCAAAAGCTGGATGACGTGCTACTTGACTAGGGGCGAAAATAAAATTGCGCCATGTTAGGAGACGTGCCACTTGAGGGTACAGCAACAATACAAGAAACCTTAAAATTATCAGACCCTACCTTTGTTTGCGTACTGTACATTTATTTTTTTTTCCCATGGGGACCAAGTTGACCTTGGACCTAGTTGGCTCAGACCGAGTTGGTTTGCTACCGAGTTGACCTGCACCCATTAGACTCAGTCATGTCAGTAGTCCAGGGAATCTGGTTTTATGTGCAAACCTTTGCTCCAGATTAGCAACATATCTAATTATTTGCTTTTTCAGAGTGCAAAAAGTGAAATGCAGGAACTGAAGAATATTTCAAATGCTAATGAAGGGGTTAGGAAACAGGGATTTAAAAATCTTAGTTTTCAGAAAACCAGGAACCTGGAATGCCGGGCATTTGACTCGATATCATATTCGAAGTTGGGACAATTATAACTGTATGTCAAGCTTTGAATATATGGCATCAAGTTTGAAAAAACAAAAACAAAGAAGAAAGATTTGTGTATGTGTACATGTGTATCTCATTGTGAGTCCAGTTTGTTCACCATCTTGGTATTAAATGCCTGGTACCCACAGGAGTCTTTACAAGCAGCTGGTGGATGAGGGACCGGTGGAGTCCTTTGACGAGAGGAGAGTCCATCTCCTGAAGTCTCAGATCATCCAGTTGGAGCGGCAGGTGTGGACAAATCCTTACTGGCTTTAATCTTTTAATTTTGAAATGGTTTGTGTAATCGTTGAAAAGTAGTACATGTACTTTCAAAACTGCCAGCTTGTAGCTGACCACAAAGTAGAGCCCTTGCGCTGTTCGCTGGTGTAAGGTGAAATGAGGGCGGACAGGTCTTTGTTTATCTAAGGTCAACAGGAAAGCAGAGTACGCCTGCAAACATTAATAACTTTGTCCCGTGAGTCACTGCAAATATATTTTTTGGACAGTTTTGGGACTCGAGTGTTATTAGCCTTTGACTCAAGTCGAGTCTAGCCTTCCTGATGAGGGACTCGAGTCGAGTCCAGTTGAGTCATTTGCTTGCAGGGACTCAAAGTCAAGATGAGTCAGTTTCCCGTTGGGACTCGAGTCGAGTCATTGACTCGAGTTGGACTGGAGTTGAGTCATTGACTGGTCGAGTCATTACAATTCTGCAGAGATGAAGCAAGTTTGTTTCTCTGTTTCTGTCCTTGACAGGTTTTGCTTCATACAAATGCACTGAGTTCTCGAAATGGAGTCCTGCTCCATGTTGAGAATTGCCTACAAACCATTGCAGACCAGTTACGGTGAGTCTGCATAATGTTAAACACCAGTGTATCTCTTAATATTGAGTTTTCCCCTATGTCGATGAAAATTTATAAGCACCGCACACTCAGTGCTGTCTTTGAGCTTATTGACATGCATATAAGTCAAATCTCAAGGGTAAAGGTTCAAAGTTTGACTTAAGCAGAGTTTTGAGCTAAGCAGGGTTGTATATCATTGTTATTCTACTGAGGGGAATGGATTCTTCATTTGACTTAAAGGGAATGTACATCATTGGCTTTCGCTGTAATTTTCAGAAATGAACTATTTGAGGGGTTAGTATAATAGATCAAATATTGTTACACTGACGTGTTTGAAGTCTTGTGTCCGAAAATGCTTGAAAAACCAAGAAAAACAAAACTGTTCAAGTAGTCTGGTTCCCTGACTCCACTAAAAATGAAATGGATCAATTTATAGATGCCGGAAAATTGTAAGGTAAGGGAACAAGTCTAGCTTGCCTGCACCCGTTCATGAACATGTAACCGATAGCAAACACAATTTGGACTGAAACAAATGGTAAATATGGAGCAGTAGTTGAAAAATAGTTAGGTTTTTCCAACGGTGGTCGGCCGACCACTGTTGGAAATGCATACAAAAATACCATTTTCTTGAAAATGACTTCACATCAGGTGCCATAATTTTACAGATTGCTTCAGACTGTCATTTACCAACATCCAAGTAAGGTATTTTGTAAAAACTTCAAAGGTTTTTTTTTCTCGATGTTTGCAAATGTTGTATTTTCCCTTCAATAGTTGTTTTGAGTTATCAGAGTTTGACTTATCGAGAATTCACCGTATCAGACTCAAACCAGCCGGCTGATAGTCAGCAAGTTTTGTGGTTGCGTGGTTAAAATCTCTGTAAATAGTACAAAAGCAGAGTTGTGGATTCGAGTCCCACCAAAGTTTGTACATAGACCGCAGACTTGACCTCATAACACACGTGTATATATGAGGACAGACAACGACCTTGGGCTTCTGTTATCTTGGCTGTTCCACCTCCCCTGTTTGATTGACCTTCTTCGACTGCACACTCATGCATAACGCTTTGTCACGGCTAGACCAGAAAAAGTCTAGAAATTAAGTTTGGGCTTGCTGACCTACCCAAGTAAGGAAGCAAAATAATTTATCACGGACACAAGATTTAAATATGAAGGAAATCGAGAAAATAATTTAGTATATACCCCCAAGACAATAATCAATCAATGAACACGGATTAGACTTCCAAATTATAATTTGGAAAGTACACAGGGTGCACTGGTGATGGCAATAAACACAAAATATCACACTAACACCATCATTCATGTATACATGAATGTATACAGAGTAACTACATGTAAGTAATGCACAATCAATACTCCTAAAAATTAGGTTGCAACCTCCCTTCTGGACAACAATGGAGTACTTGCCTGAATTTGGTTTTAAGAACGGAGCACCCTGTTGGTAGGCGCATAGATATTTAAATCAGGTTAACCCCTACGTCATAGGGCAGCCTGACAATTGACGCGCTGCCGGTATCAAACTTTAAATTGCTGTCCACAATAATCCACCATTTTGAGTCCGTGCACAGACCACTGTTTAAGATGCTTTCAGTACAAAGTGCCTACACAAATTACATCGCTGAAGGACAGCACCCAATTTTCAACAAATCACATCTCCAAATGAAGTCTTTGTGTGTAAGTTTGTTGGTGTTTACATCTTGGCAGGGAGTTGTTGGCGAAGGACGTCCACGGCCCAAGCGTGCCCATTCAGAGGTCTCAGCTGACTGGCCTGATTGAGACTGCAGAGGGCGCCAGACTCAGACTCTTCAAGAATGTCGAGGTATTTTCCCAGAGGAGGGCACTTCCGAGTTGCGTGGCTACAGCTATGGCAGCAGGCAGTAACATAAGTGCCTATGGGAAATGAATCCAGCCATTTCCATTGGCGTACGTGTAATTGCAGCTGTGTCCAAGAAATTCTGACATGTATCTTTTTTATTTAGGTCACTTTTTTTGTACACAGCTTAAAACAGAATCATATACTATTTTCTATTTTTTTTCTATACTTGTGATTAGGCATTGGGATATAAGATAGCTGCACACAAATTCACTGATCCAAAAAAAAGGGCTGAGCTAAAAAAAAATTTAAAATTCCCAAAACCAAAAAAGAAAACTGGTAGCCTGCCTGTGTCATTATTAGATGTGTATTGCAGTGACTGGTCCCAATCTGATTCTTGCTTCAAAAGTACATTTCCTGAACCATATTTTCTGAACGGCAACTTCTATTGCCTTGTTTAGTAGAATCATTGTTTTTGTAAATTTTGACTCTGATCCCCTTGTCTTCCTACTCAAATCCCTTCTACGGCTCCTTTTGTATTTTTCCTTTCACCCGTGCATGCTTGGGTGGCTCTTGTCCGTTGGTTTCTTTTCCCGTGTCATTTTGCCTTTATACCCTGCAAGGATCAAAAGTTTAGTTCTAACCTTTTTTTCTCATATATATCCAAACCTTAAACCAGGCCAATAATCCTGAGAGATCGACACGGCCAGTTCTGTTCATGGGATCCTTTCTTAAACCCAGCGCTGAAGAAGATGGCGTGACGCTACTCGATGTGTGCAGTGGGAAGATAGAACACCTCAATCTCAAGCAAATTGTAAGTAAAGCGGAAACTCAAATATCCAGATACAGACAATCACCAAACTAGGCTAAAGGCTCCCTGCACGAACAAGAAAAATACTTTGTGACCCCTTTTGAGAACCCAGTTGATGGGACACACTGAGTGTGCATACTGGTTCGAGCATGGAGAGTGCAAAGCATGCTCAACCGATTTTATTGTGAACATGCAAAAACGCAATAACGTCATCGCGTGAGGGTCTTGTAATTTTCTCCCTGAATTTCTGCGACCTTCAGGCAAAATTGGAATCCAAGCTCTTCAGCCTGCACAGGCATCTGCAAACCCTCCACCAATCGCTGAGAGCCACCTGGTCACATGATCATCATTCGGGGTCCCAGACAGCCAATCGGCACCTCCCGTTGGCTGTCAATCAGAGGTTGTCCGGCCTCCTGGCCCGGTGCCAAAAGTCCATCGCTGAGAGTTGCAGTGACTTGCTGTCACTTTCGATTCTTGTCCCGTCAGCTCCTTGGGTAAGAATATTAATTAAAACTTTTTTCAGCTAATCCTAACAACTATAAATTTAACTTTTCTTTTCTATTATTTTGTAATTTGGAGTCCTCAGACAGTTTCAGTGAATATTTTCATCTGGATTATAGAAATTAAACCAAACTTCGGCTCAGGTTAAGTTGAGGATAATGAGGTCCGTATCCCAAAACTGGGAAGATAAACCAAAAAATGTTAGATGGAGCTCCAACTTGAGGCTTAAGCATAAAATGATTTTTTGAGTCAGGTCTCTTATTCCAGTTTTGGACTTTGTCGTACCTTTTTTTTTTATTCTGCAGCCTCTTGTGATTAAGCCAGTGAGTGCTGAGTTGAGTCTGGACTCTGTCATGTCAGCATTGCCTAACTTCCCAAGGAGTAAACAACAACAGGTGCGAAATATTATCTGACCCAAAAAATGCAGAGAAATTATTGCAAATTGTGGAAGTTCTAGATGAAAACCCAAAGTTTTCAATATGAATTTTAAGTCATTGTATGTTTTTGATATCCTAGGTAAAAGTTTAAAGATAGAGTAGACCGTTTGTAATTTGTGCCTTTTTTTTTTTGAACCAACAAAAGTGCTCAAAATCTAAAGACGGATATACTTAATAACTAACCTGATGAAGTTTTAGCTCTGTGAATAATGTATATTTCGAGAAAGCAGAACAAACATTAACACAATATTCTGGATCTTTGTATTCAATTCCAAAGTTGTCATATTTTTGAATTGCGTCCTCTCATGACACAATCCCAAAATCAGCATTCAGGACACGATTCTCATTCAACTGGTTGTGACCCACTCACGGATTTGCCTAATTGCAAACCAACTACAAATTAGAACGCATGGGGGCGGATTCAAGAAAATGTTCAAAAATTTGTCACTTGACACATCTTTGGAAATGACCTTCTTTCATTGTTTTTTGTTTTCTTCAAAATGACAACATGCCAGAAGAGATAATTTCAAGGGGAGTCTAGCATCATCGCTTTCTTTAAATCAAATAAGATTTTTCACAATATTTCGGTCGGTTACTTTTTGGATAGATGGTAATGGTCTATTCTACCCTTAAAGGTGTTGATGATGCATTTAAACGTCTTGATTTGTTTTGTTTTTCTTCAAATCAGGGACGAGCCTGTATAGATGCTGTACTGAAGGCATGTAACTACTCAAGGAACGTAGCCAAATTAGAGGTGAGAACTGCTCTAAATGATGTATTTGCCTTTGATGCAGTTGGGTATATACGCTAAGCTTTGAGTACTGGCCAATTGGGATATACGCAAAGGCTTTGTTTTTCTTTATTTGATAACTTCTGTCACGTTTATTTTTCCTGTGCATATTTTCAGTATTTTCTTTTTTTTTCTGTTTGCATTTTGGTTTCTGGTATATGGCTTGTTCTTTTTATTGCGTTGTAATTACAACATCAACATCCTCTCAAATTGTCTTTAAGTTAAAATGTCATGAACAATCAGAGTAAGTCTCAATACCAAAAAAGCTACTTGCTGGGTCACAAACCAATGGTGCATCACTGGAAAATGGACCATATGCTTCATTTTGTTTGACCCTTGTTTCCGACTAGTGTTCCAGGGTCACGCTCAGCCAAATACATGTAGTATGGGCTCTGTGCACAAGTGCCCCCTCTAAGGCAAGAAAGGGAGAGTTGGGGAGACTACCTTGAGAGACATTTGAATGCATCGCCGATGACCCCTGACGCTCACGTCGAGACGCTATGCCTTAGTGCACATTCAGGGTGAAATGAGTTGTGCATACTTCACTCTATACGAGTGCAAACCAGTATGTGCACGCGGTGTGTGTCTCCTCCACAGAGCTCTCAAGCATGGTAAAAAAGCGCCCTCTCTCAAGTTGTTTGGGCACGGAGCCTATTAGTTAGGAGTGACTCTAGGTGACTACCAGTACTTTAGATTTATGTAATGATTCTCCATTCACTCAACCACAGAGTCATTCTGAACAAATGCAACAATCCATCTTTCGTGAGCATGAAGTCGCTGTTACTTGTTTCAGATGTCAAACTCGTAGCTTACGAATAATATCTTAGGAGTCAGGTTGGCGTAGCATGCAGTACTTTTCTCCCCTTCCACTGCTTTGATCTAGGTGGATTGGGTTTTTAGTCGCTACATGATTCCCTGGGTTTTCCTCAGAATATTCTTCAGCGGTTCCCCCCACATCTAAAACTGTAATTTCTTCACATTTTCTTCTCTTTACTGGCCCCATGGGAGACCAGTGTATTCCACTGCATGGGCTACCCAGTTCAAACAAGAAATAAATATAAAAAATAGAAGAAAAATTTGGTTGAGCATGACCCTAGATCGAGAGCCTGACATGGTTGTCATTTACTGCATGCCTACATTTGCCAGTCGGTGCCCTTTCTGTTGGCTTGTTAATTTGGTTGGTATGATGCTATGCCTGTCATGTATTGTACCCTGCATGCTTCTAGGCCAAGGCATGTGCAAGCGAGCTTCACTTTCATCAAAGCGTTTACGATGTACAGAGCAAGTACATGGACTCGTTGTTCACCGCAGTCAGGTAGGGGGTCATCAACGCAAGCTTTGTTGATTTGATTTTAAAGATGTCATCAATTTTTGTTAGCCTCTTGATGCTTAAGGGGAGGGCCCCCGTGCTTTTCGGGTGTGCCACTCTAAAAAATAAATTTTATAATTGAATTGATCGTTTTTTAGCTTTACAAGCTGTGAACTTTCCAATGAGACATTGAATGAAGAAAATTTGGGCCACGCTAAGTTATCAGTATTTTCAGTTCAACTTGTGAATTAGGATTGCTTAGACTCGGCTCAAGTCTAAAAAATGTTCAAAGTCTTCTTTTTTTTTAAAATCATTATCTCTAAATGGTCCCCTAAAAAAAAAAATTCTAGGACGTATTCTTATAAAAAATATTCAATAGCACGGTTGTTGATGGTTAAAAAATCACATCATAAAATGTACAAACATCATCAACAAGCGCAATGGAAGGTCCGCTTTCCTCTGCAAGACATGAATGAAATACGTTTGCAATGTAACCTCAGATTGCAGTATGCTTTTCTTCTAAATATGAGCTCGGAGTTTAGTAAGAATTAAAAACCAATGTAGTTTTTTTTTTCTGATGTGCTACTCAGTTTGAAACAAACAAACAAGCTGAATTTTTTTCTTTCTCAAAGCTTTAATACCATCTGAATAGAGCCATGGCAACAAATGCAATGTCTACTGTGTTCATGAGCAAATGGCGTTTGGTGAAATTGTTTGCTATTTAATATATTTGTGTTTTCTCTTGACAGAGAGGCATACGCAGACTTTGAGAAGAACACCCAGACACTACTCTGTCAACCTTTGAAAAGTGAGAAACTTTACATTGTAAATACTTGAAGAGAGACGCATAATGGTAGAACATTTGCGCCGGGAGATGTGCTGTTAGTATTTGCTGATTTTCTTGTCCACACTGTAATAATAATCAGTGCAGTCCAGTGTCGTAGTCGAGTCCATCACAAGTCCAGTCACAAACAACAGGGGATGAACAATAACAATGAAATTATCTCCTAGCTTCACAATGAAACCATGGAATCCTTGTCGATTTTATATCCATTTATTTCAGAGATCCTTGATGCTTACTCGAGCCTGACATGCACCACATCAGAGGAGGCACTTAAAGAGTTCCTGACAACATTCAAAGCGGAGGCGAATGAGGTAATTACAGCAGCTGGACCTTAATGCTGTCAGTCTTGAGCTGAATTTCAGCGGTTAACCATCAGTTACTGGGCACTGGTGCTATGGCTTATTCCTCACTCCCAAATTAAACTAATTTGCTAGGATCTTGACTGAATCTGCAAAAAGACTATCCATGATTGTGCCGGAACCTTACGTCAAATTCTCTTTTATTATGATCATTTTTGTATATGTTAAGGACATCTAATTCCAAGTAAAAGTAGCTGGACAGCACCTTGCTCAATCCTGTACAATCCAAAATCAAGGAGGATGCATCAAAGTTCCTTTAAAAGCCCTGCAAAGTTCAGTGTGGTTTTTGAAAATCTGGGATTAGGTTATGGTTAAAGCTGACTAAAGTGTTATCAATTAACCCTTGCCCTTGGGTTTATTCCTACAGCTAAAAACAGTTGTGGACATGTTAACCTTGGATGAAGAATCACCCTCCCCCGGCCAGGAAGCATTGTCAACATTTGGCAGGGACTTCTTTGCGTCGGTGGACGTCCTGGCGCAACGGTGCTCCGACGAGAGAGACAAACTCGCCGAGGAAATTGAAGCCGTGAAGCAGATGAAAGATGAGCACATGAAGCATGGGCTGAAGGTCTTCGAGAAGCCCAAGGCGGGACCAAAAGATGCTAAGGAGGAGTATGAAGATGCTGTGCGGGACCCGGACGCGGGGGCAGAGACTGAAAATGGCACAGAGGCAGGACGTGGCTCTGATGTTACATCTGAAAGGTCTTCAACAGGAGATGCTAGAGGGCAGTCTGGTTCCAAGTCAACAGCCAAATCGTTAGTATTGAAAACAAGACTTGCTAGTCCAACTGGTGGCAAGACTGTGAAGGATAGCCCAGTCGGCAAGCCACCAAGAAAAGGACCCAGTGTGCTGGGAAAAATAGGAGGCACTAAGGACCTTGACAGCGTCTTGAAAGAAGCTGGTCGCAACAGGCCCGCATCTGCAGTCCGTGATACCCCCTCACCAGCCAAGAAAGGTGTGGAGGAGGACTTGGTGTCACGCCCCCCTCCTGGGTCACGCATTCCGCGCTCAGGCAGCACACCCCGCCTCAAACCACCATCCCTAATGCAGAGTCCTGCAACTCTCAGGACACAAGAGGGCAGCAGAGCAACAGGTACACCAAAGAGAGTCACAAACAGTTCTTTGCAATCTCCTTCGAGGGTTTCTGGTGTCAGGAGGAGTTCAAGCGAAGGCAGTCGATTGAGTTCAAAAGCCACTGGTGCTAAACCAGGGTCTCAGGATTCTTAAAAATACAGATGTATTTTCTTGTGCAATAGTATTCTGCTGTGCTTCGGCAAGCAATCCAAAGGCTTCATTTACGTGTGTTGCATCCATGTGCATTCAATCAAGATAAACTTATACTTCTGCTATCGGAATGTTTTCTACAGGTGTGCAAATTTTGAGAAATTGGTTAAAATTGGTAATCATAATTCAGGATTGATACATTTGTGTCAAAAACCTCACACTTTTTGAATCATGACACGTTAATACTGCACACAAGCTTTAAAGCATGGGATTTCTGTGGTACTTTATTCATCACGTAACTATTTTTACTACTATGCAAAATTAAAATATATAGTTTCCTCTTTGACTGCATGTGCCCTAAATACATTTCTCGAAGTTAAATTACTGGCCACTTTTATGTACACGTGTAAACCCTCCATTTTACAGTGGAACAGCCTTGATTTGTGGGGGAAAATATTAGCAGGATACTGCCTATTTTAATTTATTCTTGAAAATACACTGTACATGCATCAGTGACTTAATCTGGGGAGCATCTCAAAATTGTGTAAATGCTTGAAACGTTCAACTGATTTACTCCCATTTTACTTGAGAACAGGCAGAGTACATTGTACACCAACTGTTCTGATCTGGGAAAGTTTGCCTATAGCCCATGCACCCTGTGACGTCGTAGGCAACCACCGGGCAACCCAAACATTTCAGCATCTTTTGCATGTTATTTTTTGCCCACATTAAGCAGTTTACGTAAACACTCTTAAAACCACTCATATTTCAAGAAATATACCTGCATTGCAGAAGAGAACTGTTTGCTTAAAGTTGGTATCAACTTGTAAAGAAATGTCACATGGTCTATAGTTGATTCCCCGAAACCACGACTTTGTCCTCTTTTGCTGCTTTAACACCACTTATTAGACAACACAGCTGCTTTTAGAGTGTCCCCATTTAGTGACCAACGTAATTTCAGTTAATTTGATTAAGAGAACAATTTGTGTGGACTTCTGTGGGCAAATTTGATCAGATAGACCACTGTGTCCTAAATAGGCGGGTGCCCTGAAGTGTTTCATACTGTCCTGCTCACTAACATTGGAACACACGGGGAACACTACTTGTTCTCACCAGAAACCTGTCATGTTCCATGAACTTCCCCACGAAGAATTCATGCACCATTTTGAGATGCTCCCTTAATTTTAAAAATCAGAAAGTTAAGTGGTTCATCATTCCTATTGCCACCAACTTGAGTGTCACTGTGGCTTAACGTACAACATACATTCGACAGAATTAATTGTATATCCACATGATGTATACTTGCATGGCACAATAAAAAAAAAAGCAATCGTCCAACAAATCGATCATAGTAATACCTGTGTGTTTCTTTCACCTTGTAAACTGTGCGGGGGAATGTTTAACTGAAATCCATGCACAGTGTGGGGTCGCTCAGGAAATAACTCTACAGTTCTATTTTCACAAAAATATGACAATCTGTAATTTCATTTCCAACAAGATTCCAGAATGGTTTTTCATTACACAAGTCCATCATAATGGAGTTCTGCTTGCCAGTTAAATAAATATGCGAGAGGCACATCTTACATGACCAATAACCAGATGAAATTCTGGCAAAGTTGAAATTGGTTTAAACTCTTCTGACTTTATGCTTACTTGCTGTCGGTGCCTAGCCCCGTGAATGTCTCAAATACTTAACTTCCACTTGATATTCACTACGGAAGCTACATACCTAGTTAAAAAGCAGGTAAAATCAAATACCCCTACCTCTAGACGTCTAGGTTATCATGTACATATCCTGCAGTAATTTGGGGCAAACTTTCTCCAATGTTTCCCTCAAAACTACTGGGAACGCAACTTTTGAGGAATTTAGCATGCATCCATATGTGGCCCACAATATTTGAGACACATGTATGGGGCTATAAAACCAATTTGGCTTGGAACTTACAGTTAAAAAAAACTATGCACCAGGTTTTAAGGGTTTTGTTTGGGCATCACAAAAGAATGGAAAATACTGATGGTATAGTCTCCTCTCAAGATCGGATAGTCTCCTTTCAAGGATTTCACACAGTGATGCTCACACAGTGATGCTCATACTAGCCCTATATAATATAAAATGATTGCACATAATCGCTTTGAGTGTCACAGTAAAAGTTAATTTCGTGTCATATTTTCTGCAGCTTTGTTTTGGAGGAAACCACATCAATATTACATTGTGATATAACTTGGACACGGCTGTCCGTTATTGCTCTGTGTAAAAACATACATGTACATCATAACAAAATCAAAAACATTACCCCCTAAATATGGGCCCCAAACAAAATAACACCAAGGATGTCCCAAGGGCATTTTTATATCATACTATAGTACAGTAGAACACAACTTCAGTTAGCAGGAAAAAATCCTGACCCCGCTTCACAAATGGTTAAACAATAAAATGTTGGCATACTTATTGTGTTCAGATGGTAAATTTTCATATGAACACTAAGTCTTGACCATTTCATTGATATAATGGCAGTTTGGAATGCTTGCATCAAGGTGAAGGAGGCCCTCTTGGGCAGTCGTGTCGCGCGCATAAAAGTGTGTCGGTTGCCTGCACTAGCTTGTATTTAATCACATATGGTGAACCAACAGAAAACTCAGTTCATGAGCTGGTATCCTGTTGGCTGTGAAACATGCTGAACATTGCTTTTAATATAGGGCAACAGTTGTGCCGTGAATATTGATCATTGCCCATCTGAATTAGCATATGATGAGCTTTGCTCCAAGACTAGTTCCCACCCTTCATCTTGAAATCTAAAATATACTGCAAAGACGGGTAACAGCCTACCGAGCTCTCGTGGGCATTAACTTGCCTTCACTGGTTTGCACGCACGGATTCCCTGCACATGGGGAACCAGTGAAATGACAGTGCTCTCCCTGATCCTGGTTGCTAGCCTGGGCAACAGCGTGCTCTTTAGATCAGTGTTACATAGAGTCCATGCCTGAGCCATTTCTCAATCTCCGGCTTCGTCACCAGCCCTGGCTTCGTGCATGCAGTTAAGCAATGAAGCTGGAGCAAGAGTCGAAGCCAAAGACAAGGTTTGAAAAATGCCCTAGATATTTTCTCTGTTGTTTTTATCAAATCTTTTGTTCGCTATTAGTAGCAGTGTTCTACTATACCGACTTGGAATAACATCTGTGTGAAACATATACCATATGTACAATTGTAGGATTTTAAAGGGGAACAATTCACAACAAAAGAAAAAAAAAATGTTATTACACAGCAATATTGATGGCACATAGTATTTACAAGACAACTTTCACTGGTTGAACACATCCAATGTACACATTCATGTCATAAATAAACAAAAAATGAGGGCAAAACTGGACCGTATTACTTCTGATGAACAAAATGGCCACTACACGGAACACGGCACACATAATTACAAAGTGGGGCAACCCAAATGACTGTTTGTTTCAATTGAGTACTCCAGTAATGTTATGGAATTTATATTACCATTTTGGGGCATTCAGTATAAAAACACATACACGTACAACGTGGTACGTGGGAAAATAATGCAAAATTACAGTAATTTTGCACTACTTGCCTGATATCCATGGTATATTTGTTTTACTACACGTCGTATATATTCACCAAAAGCTGACCAACAAAATCTGTGGTAATTCCCTCCCACAGAATGCATTTGATGATGTAAAGGTTTTTAGTGTGGTTCCACCGGTAAACTGACTTGCTATTACTACTGTTGAATGCTTTGGAGACTGGGAACCAATCTCGGTGTACTATGTCCCAAGTATTACGGATTGGTTTATGCAGTACATGTAGTAAGTAAACTGCGATAGTGGGATAGCTACCCCATCGCATTGGAACATTAACCAATGGGAAAAGCATGTTTGGTTCATGAATATGTATGAAGTGTAATATTAAGACAATGCTAAATAATACCCTAGTCACGTACTATACCATATGCTAGCGGCTTCCGGTGCCTTTGGCTAGCTTGTGCTTCCTATTGGTATGGTATTCAGGATATTTTTCCTGAAAGTAGCCTCAAAGCCGGATAAAACATAACCCCAAGTCCATTGGCTTTTTTTTTTGCCAGGAACATTATCAAAACCTCCAAAATCCACCACTATGCAGGTTCCCAAGTACACATTCTTTGTACTTAAAAACTTTGAAAATTAACCCAGCCCTTTTAGGGTTAAAGCCCCATGCCCAGAATTGTGGCCAGGCCGAGGCTATAGCTCTACTTTCCTCAATCCTATATGCTTCAAAACGTCGGTTTTGAAGGGTTTGGGATGAACTTTTCTTCAAATGTTAACAGTGCTCTCTAGCTAAACTAGGAAGCTAAACAACGTTCCAATAAATGCATCACATTTTGTACCACAAACGCCATTTTTGGGGAAGCACTGCTACATATGTAAATATCACTGCTGTCGTAATACATTCACAGAAATATGTACGTTTCCAATGAAATAAAGAGAACAAAATTCTGTTTAAAAAACTTATCGGCTTTTCTTCACATACTTTCATGTTATCATTAATGTTATTATAGTCCATGTTACTGTAACATATATAGGTTATATAACTTAAACATCTATACAAGCTGCTTCTATATTTGTCTACATGTAGTTCATGATTTTTTTTTTCTCCTTTCTCTGATACCAATTTCACCATTCCTCATACACATGTAGTCTCTCCTTTTCTCTTCCTAGAAACTACACAAGTGTTTTGATAATAGTTATTTTACACGTACATCTAAAAAAAAATAATCTTTTGGTGATTTGGTGAAAATGAAATATCCATGAAATAATCACCAGAGGGTTTGACACTTACCGTGGGCCCCAGAGCAACATAGGGTCTAGGGTATATTTTTGTATTTGCCAAAAGGGACCCATTAAAATACCCATTCCTTTTGTGTTATATAATCTTTTATATAGATAAAACACATTTGTGGTAAAACCTCAGGAATTCCAGATTTGGACTGGGATTTAAAAAAAAAACAGGAACATTTCTGACGTGTCTCACCCCTGAAACATTAAACAAACACTACTGGGACCGAATTCATGCAGCGACAAAAACTGTGCGTCGAAAAAAATAGGCTGAAGTACGGACTTGACTCGAACTTAACCCTGGACCAAAGAACACTGCCCAAACACAAGAATGCTTGTGGCCTAAAAAAAACATTTTCTAAAAAAAAAAAAATACTACAAGAAAGAAAGGCCGGTTGCACTTTTCACACATACAAACGCAAAGCAAATTTGCGGTCAAGAATAGCTCGCCGGAAATTACCCGAGTTGAAATGTGTTCAAATCTTGTGAATTCGGAGCTCAAATACCTGACATGATGTCACAAATTCAACGTTTGCGTTGAACCGACCCTTCAACGGGGAAGGCAAGCTACTGAGAAGTCCTGGACTGGCTGACATGCTACCACTGGTCCTTTGATAAACCCTATGAACGATGACGGAAGGCCTAGTGTGCCGAGTTGACCGACTTGCGCGTGGTGCCCATTTTCCGGAGGCCCATCGTCTTACACACCCAGCTGGCTACGTCCACGCCTTCTGTCTCTGATTTCTTGGTGAAGGTGTGAACCTTAGCAGCAGACGGGGAAAAGTGAAAGCGGCGGTTAGTAAAGGGGATTTTTGAAACCTGAGTTTTGTCATCAGTTTTGGCTTGAGGAGATTGGCATCCCTGGCTTGGGGGCCCCTGGTTCCAGATGGTCCACATTATGATTCAGGATCCAGTGTTTTACTCGAGTCCATTACAAGTCCCTGCAAGTCCTCAAAAGTCCATCACAAATCCTCCAGTCTCAATTCAATTCACAAGCTATTCAAATGAATTGTAACAATGACATTCCTTCACTTGTGACTGGACTTGTGTAAGGACTAGTGATTCACCAATGAAAGGACTTGAGATGGACTTCTTGTGGACTCGACTGCAACACAGTCAGGATCATCAAATTCTATACTTCCTCTGAAGAATGTCCAAAAGAAAGGTTTGGATATTAAACAAAGGTTGTAGAACTGAAAGTCATCAACTTAAGTATGAGGTGCCAGACATATTTGACTAGTGCTGACTCTTAGCATGTGTCCCTCAGCAACACATTTTACTGCAATGTCTGTCTAAAAAGGGGCCGATTCAATGGAGCTTCTGCGCAAAATTTAAGTGCAAAGCAAAAGTCAGGAGCGTGCTTGTCAATGAATATAAACATTACACAACATTTGGCCACAACATTTGGTCGTTTTTACTTTGCACATTTTATTTACGCTTGGCAGAAAACTTCCCTATGTTTTTCTTTTTGACTTACCATGAGGAATTTGAGCTCTGCTCTTTCTTGTGGATTCTTAATTAAGCTGTGAAACAAAAACAGAATAAGGTAGTTATGGCATGATTCCCTGTAGCAAAGACATGCGGCAGGCGTGCTTGATTTGAGTCTAATTTCAAACACAGTCAACTTAAACTGAATTACCGCTCAAGAAAACATCGAAATACATAGTACACTGACACAACCTGTTGTTAGTTTCCACTGTGCAAGATTTGTCTAGGGGCCTGTCACACAGTATGTCTTGCAACTTTCAAATCGTTTTGTTGGATCAAGTATTGAGGCGTTCTGGTAAAATGAGACGGTAAGGTTGTAGTGGAGAAAAATGAAAAAAATAAAACCACCAAAAACGACTGGGGGCGACTTTTTCTCCTTCGATTTTCAGATTTAGTGATCTTTGAAATCTTTGAAATGTCTACTACACATAGTTTAAAGAAATACAATGTATAAAAATCGTGAAATAAAAGTGTTTCTAAGAAAAAACAATTGGCACCTTGTATGTTCATGACTACAGACTCAAAACTTTAAAGGCCTTTTTCTCAGTATTTTACTTTTTTAACAGATCAATAAATGCGAACTTTAAACAGCTACAATTTGCCAACAGAATGTCTGAATGAAATACAACAAACAAAATTTTCTTCTCTTCCGTTATATCAACCAACCTTCGTTTCGACCTCTGCCCAGTTTTGTCTCATTTTGCTGGAACGCCTCACACATACACTTGATTCTATAGTAATTTTAAATGTCACCATGGTCCTACAGTTAACTCCAAAGACTTGGCAAGTCCAGACTGAATGAGCATCTAAGACCTAAAGGACATCAGATACGCATGTAATCGAAGGTCAACTCCCGGCAGAGCAAGAACTTATGCCAAGTTTTGCATCTCCAGATTTTAAGTCTACGTTTCTGCTGTTGGTGCCTCAGATACAGAGACAGGGACCAACTGTAAACTTGATGAAAACACAGCAACTGAATCCAAATGTGCACTGACATGACTGAAAATGACTTTTTTCCCATCTGCATTTTTGTGACACTCACCATTTGTTTACAAAATCTACAAATTCTGGTGAGAACTCTTGTGATGGCAGTTTAGGTGGTGGCTGTGGAATTAAAAGAGAAAGTAATTTTTATGAAGATATTTTTGATTTATTTGTGGTGTTGAAACCAAGATACCTAAAACAGAAAAATGTTGCACTGTAACTTTGTAATGTGAAGAAACTGAAAGAGATAACACAGTAGGGAAATGATCAGCTTCAGTGGCTGGAGGGAAAAACCTGGGAAATAGTCTCAGGTAGGGACTGACAAACACAATCCACATGGGATCCAAACCGGATCAAAGCGTCGGAAGGCGAGAAGAGGCCCACTGTGCCAACATGCCGTGGAGGGCAAGAAAATGAGTAAACGTCACGGATAAATAACTTCCTTCTTCTTTTTTTTATATTGTAAGAAAAAAAACAGAAGAGGAGGGAACACTGCACTTTGTTTAAAAGCTGAATAATTTAAGGTAATACTTACATCATTCACAATGCACTCCAGTAATTCAAAGATAGCCATGGACCTTGGAGCGTCCCCAAAGGCTGATGAAAAATAACAGAGTGAAGATTCGTGAAACAGTGGAAGAAGACACTCCCATGAATTCTTCTTCAACAACGTTTCAAGACTGTGCACATTCAGATAAACATTGGTCGAGTGTAGTAATGTGTACCCCGAAACAATTCATGACCATTATAACTCGCTTGAGTCTGGTGTTTTGAAGTCACACAATAACAACATTGTCCCAAATATTGGCAGCCAGTCTATCTTCTGACATGGTTGCCTCAAACGTTTCAAACGTCAAAGTTTTCATGTGCTTTTGTATAGCACGTGAATCTTGCGAATCTATACGAATCTTAGATTCGGCTTAAATTCTAGAACACAATTAATAGTAATAATAACGGAAATTTATACCGCGCCATTATCCACCATAAATGACGCTCATAGCGCAAACAAAAATTTTATCAAATCAGAAATAACAAAACAATTAAATTTAACTAAACAAGAATATTCTGAGTGGTCTGAAACAAATAGGTCTTTAGGGCAACTTTAAATTCAGAGAGCGATGAGATATTGCGAATGGCGAGGGGTAGTTTGTTCCAAAGATGAGTAGTAGAGAATTCTGACATGAGCGTATGGCTGTTGCAAGTACACCAAAGAGCGCCCCCTACAGTCCCTGCACAGAGGCAAGCACGGAGTTCCACTACTTACTGCTGATTGGCCTGCCGGGTGGCTTACTGCTAGCCTTCGAGCTGTCGTACGGCCGGCCAAAGATTTGACAGATCTCCTTCTCGTCCGGCGGGGGGATCGGGTAGCGCCCGATGGACATCTCTACTAAGGACAGACCCATGCTCCAGATGTCTGACTGGACTGTGTAGTGGATACCTTGTAATCGCTCAGGCTGTATAATCAGGAAATGAAAGGAAAACCCTGATGGACTAACCAATCAAAATCCTAATGGCACTCCCAAATCCTTCCAAATCCACCAAGCGGTTTTGGCGGCTTTTGAAGAAGTAACCCAAAACTCTCTTGGCACTACTGCTAGGAAACTTTTCTGAGTTCACCAAAATCTCCCGATTCTGAAGTAAACTGAAGGTACATTCTTTGTACTTTAACTTTAAAGGGACATCAATCCACCGAACCTTCCCATGGATTTTGATTGATATAAGACGGTAAGGTTTGAGAAGGGTAGAGCTAAGGCTAAGAAATTTTAAGTACAAAGAATGTGCTATTGGGTTGCACTGCAAAGTGGTTGATTTTGGAAGATTTATGCACAGACCCCAGAACAACAAGCCTGGCAATGTACCACATTTTTTTGGCTGTAATTTTCATAAATGGATAGATTTTGGGTTTTGGGGGGGGGGGGTTAGCATTTTTTGCAAATAGCACTGACCTGTTTTGCATTCATAGGTGCTGGAAAAACCTAGAAAAAAATGCTGTTCTTGTAGTATTGTTCCCTGACCCCGCTTCAGACGGAACGGGCAATTAATATACGGCGGAGAATTGTCAGGTCAGGAAACCATTCTAGCTGGCTTGCACCCGCTCACGGATGCGTAACCAATTGCTAACAAATTGTGTCTGCTAATTAAATTTAGTAAATTAGGGGCAGTATTTGGAGAAAAAAAATCAGTTTTGGTCAACCATCATCCGAAATTGTTACACAAATTACTATTTTCTTGAAAATGACAGCACACCAGGTGCCATGATTTCACATGATGCTTGAAACTATCATTCACTTAAGGTCAAGTATGGTAAATGTATTTCATTATTTGGTAGTTTTGTTTTTCGATGTTTGCAAATGTTGTATATATATACCTTTAATCATTGTGGTTCAGAACATTTCATGTTTAAATTCAATATGAATTTAAATTCAGAAGCTGGCCATAAATGAGGTTACATGCAGGGGGGAAAAATGCACACATGACACCACAATCAGAAGAAAGTGACTTACAGACATATAGGACCGCGTCCCAACAAACGAATTGGCCATGGAGTCAATGAGCTGTCCGCTCACTCCAAAGTCGCACATCTTGATCTCTCCTCGGGAGTTGACCAGAATGTTGGAGGGCTTGACATCTGTGGGACACGGGACCAAAGAAAAGAATGAGCGTTAGTTTGTTTATCTAACATTGACAATTATACCAAACACTGAAAAATATAGTGTACCGGTACATGTACAATGTACCTGCGCGTCCTGCAAAAGTGGTCCCACCTGGATTTTTTTCAGTCAAGTTTTGGGAACTTCGAAAGAGCAAGATAAGGGCGAGGGACTTAACTAAAATGGTGTAGATAAAAGGTATTTTGAATGTACATGTACTGTACAACATGCTGTATAACATGCATTGCAGTGCAGGAAGCAGCACTGCTCATTTAGAGCATGGCATATCTTTTCATTGTGGCACACTAATTTGAAGTATGGGAAATTTAGGCCATAGTTGTTTTTTTCCCCCACAAAAGCCAGAGCCCCCTTTGATATACCTAGTGAGAATTTCTAATCTGCAATACATGTACAATATCACTGTTCAATTTCAGAACAACACTTTGTTCTCAGAAATGTTATTGTGAGTTTGCTTGGTTCTGAGACAAACCTTAATTGAAGTTCTTTATCTAGAAATGCAAGTTGCAAACATTGCATTGGTTGGAGGAGTGCAAGTGTGTATAAAATGTACGCACAAGCTTACTGTGCCGGGCAGAAAGTCATAAAATGCCTATTCACCAAACTCTTTCCAGCAAAAGGGCATATGCAGGTAAGTGCCTCTATTTCAACGTAATTTTAACATTTTCATCAGAAATTAGTTGTTCCTAAATCTATGATTCCTACTTGAGACAAATTAAAAATTTGTTCAATTTACAATACGCGTGGGAGAACATTGGATTTATAGAACTTGCAGGAGAACATTGGATCCTTTCCATGAGATTTTCTTGACAAATTATTTTCGCGTCAGAGTGCTCCTACATGTCTGCCCTTCTGCCGGGCAACCAACATAATTATCATACAAGGATACACATTGTACATGTACATGTACATGTGCATGTCTTTAAGAAACGTTTTCCGGAGTCGATGGATGTGGTCAAATTAGTTTGTTATCACACTGTGTCTTCAACCCATTAGACTTGATGAGGAAATGATTGGTTAAGCATACAAGCATGCATTTAAATGTAGACCAGGAGCCAGTATATATGATCTAATGGAGACAACCTACATACACCCATGTTTGTTTTACATATGCTATGTGGACATTCCTTTGTTTTTGTGTAGTTACGAAAACTCGGTACAAAAAATAACTTAATTTTAACTGTGAAAACTCTTTCAACCCAATTTTTTTTGTATGATTCCCTTTAGTGTTTCTCTTCATTTTGCCACTGATAAACCTAACCCAAAAATGCCTCTTAAAGCTATAGTCCATCATTGTGTTCAAAATCTAATGAAGGATACTGAGCAACTAACCTGATGAAGTTTCAGCTAAAGCTTCAGCTGTACATTCGAGAAAAACAGCATTCTAAGATCTCAATTTCAAATCAAAAGTTACTGAATCATGTTTTGAATTGTTTTGCTACTAATTTAAATTTTCTTACTATCTTTCAACCAAGTTTGTTTTTCAACAGTAATTACGCCAGTTACTTTTCGGATGGCTGCAAATGATGGACTATAGCTTTAACCAGTTTTCCAGAGAGGGCGAAACGTATGTGGACACGGCTTAGTCCACATAACGTCAACACAACCTGCATTATGTGGACATCTTTTGTTCACAAGTCCACATAGTGAATGTAAGACAAACTCATATGAACATGTACAATGTACACAGATACGAACAAGATATCTTACCTTTCACGACATTATATTATGTGGTTATTTTAACTCTGCCCACAAATTGATGAACATTGACCATAGTGTGTTGATAGTTGCATACTGCTGATTGTTTGTCTAATATCACCGATATACATGTACGGTACATGTACTACCGTACACTACAGTATACATGTATGAAGTGCAATGAATGTGTATGAGTTTGTTTCTGCATTCAACAGGGGACGTTGAACAATAGAGGACAATAGGGTCCCCAATTCCCGAGAGGTTCCCAATTTGGATTCATGTACGAAACATATGGGAGGTCTTCCTAAAAAGGTTAAGTACAAACAAAAGAGGGACAATAGGGGGGTCCCTGATTGCAGGCAAATACACACTTGTCTGGGTGTGAACGTATCATAAACACTGCCTTATGGGGTACCGGAACAATGGGAGGTACATGTACCCCACAAGGAATGCCCACCGACTTGCGGGGTACCGTTTTGGTACCCACAAGTTTTTCACGAAATAGATATATGGATTTTACTCAAAAACTAGGAATTTCCAAGGTGGGTTAATTGATCCATCGCAAATGAAAGAGTTTTAGAAAAGGGATATTAAGTCCGAATTTCAGCCCAGGAAATTAATACTGGTTAAAATAAGAGCATTTTGAAATTAGTGTGCGACATTGCAAAATGTTAGTACACGAGAACAAAGGAAATACCCCACCTCTATGCCTGTGTAAGGGTGGGTGTGTTCACGAGTTGTTTAAGGAGGCGACAGGAGGCATGGCAAAGCCGTCTTCCCCATGAAGCGGGCTAGGCAAAGCCTCGTAAACAACAAGCAGGGGATAAAACACTGTACATATGTACAGTATCTATGGGCTGTACCCAGCCACTGGCCCCCCATTGGTGAAAACTATAAGCGTAAAAATTATAGAAGTGTTTTTTTTTCTTGTGGTGTACCCCCCCCCCCTCTAGTTTGTATTGTGGCCCTTGCCCCCTCCCCCTCATTCCCAGAACTGGCGACAGTGCTGAACTAAATTGTCTCTTTAATATTTTGCATGATCAACTTTATTTACAGTGAAAATGTACAATGTATGTCAGAAACAGCACTGATAACATACAGGTATATAGATGGATAGGTACATGTACATGTATGTATTGCAATAAAGGCCCTATACATGTTTGCAATGTGTAATTCACCGCAGAATCCACAGGGATTAATGACAATACAATAGCATGATGAAATTAATTACCTGTCAATTGAGAAAAATCTACAGTATAATATAACCGCGCAGCTTGATATCTTCTGTACATCATGAGTTCACCTGTCTTTCTGAACAGGCTTTATGCTGGGCCTAAAAATAGTCTGTTTACTGTGCATGTTCAATACACAGCGCACTTAAAAAGAGCTGAGGGAATGAAGACACCTTCAAGGTACTCTAAAATGGAAGGAGGGGGACGGGGCACAGTACATTAGACTCTGTTGCAGGGGATCTAAAAGGGGGCTTGTGAGGCAAAAATACAATTTTAGAAAATTAGGGGAAACTGTCCCCTTTGCGTCCCCAACGGTTGTTGCCCATGTATATTTTTTATTAAATTCTTTTAACCTTTCAATGTTTAAAGTATCGTGGTCAGATGTGAATTACACAAACTCATTACTATTACTGTTGTCATTTCTGAAGGGAAAAATAACCAATGTAAGTAATAATAACAATGGACACAATTAAATTTATTTTTTGTGTTTCACCTGGAATTAATTTTAGGTGGAAAATAATTGTGTTTTATGAGACCTACTGTCATAAACTTCTTCCAGACCTGACTGCAGTTTATGATTCTAGAGCAGAATTGAAACTAGGTCTTGGATGGAATTCAATTCATTTTCAATTTCAAATACTCAACCCCAATTTAAAATGTACAGCTCCCTGGCACCATATTTTTTTCATACAAGGTTTGAATGTGTCCGATTCGCCCAAAGCTATCCTCACATTTGTATCTTTCAAAAAACCAACGTTACAAAAAAACAAAAAAAACTGTCAACAATTTTGTTCATTCCCCAGACTTCATTATTTACAGGTGACTATATCCTTCTCCAGGCTACGTATCACGACTCCTCTGAGACCTGCATTGAATCACTATGGTTGAACAGCACAAGTACATGCGTGTGTGTGTGTGTGCATGTACCTGGGTTGACGTCAATACAGATGGATATCCCCTCACTGACAATCCACTGTTACTCAGTGATAGTGTCGGCATTTTTTTATGTACGCACGGTGAACATGAGAATGAGCCGTGCACATAGCGCTGCTGAGGGAAATGCACTTTCGTAAGCTCTACCCATGAACATGATGCATATCAAATTCCTTCTCACATGTCACATGAGAGTGGATTGACAATAACTACCAAATGGACTGTTTATATAATTCATCCGTTCAATGTACATGTACATGCACGTCTGCTCGATGTCATGAACCAAAATGAAAAATCATTATGTATCCATGAAAACAACTGAAAACATGTTGCAGCTACCATAGCATGCTTCTCAACTTCTGGCATTTATAAACCATGTGCATAAAGCCCCCACCCCCACCCCACATATTAATTATCACGGAGGTTGGCATTAGGTACAATAGAAACCAAGTTAATATCATCATTTTAACAGTAATCTACTTACATGATGATTATCTTCGACACTTTATAAACAAAATACTCCCTTTATTTACGTGCGCAACATAAACGGACACATGTGTAAGAAGGTACACATGGTTCTATTTTTTTTTTTACCTCTCCCCTCCCCTCACCTCCAGCCCCCCCCCCCCTAAAAAAATAAGGGGTTTCACTACTGAGCAAATGAAATGTCAAAGGCAGGCTTCCCACGACAGAAAAATCTCGGCCTTGCAATTATGAGACAGGGATCTGCACAGACAGTGAGCGAATATAAGATCCTCCCTCAGTCCACTAAATAGGATCAGTAACGACAGGTACATGGGTGAGGATTAGGGACGGGGGGGCATGATGTGGACACCAGACTGTGGATTTAGAATGGAAGGGGCAGTACAGTCAGCAATGGCAGGAAAGAGTTTTGGGGGATTTTTTTTTTTAAAGGTTCTCGCCATTTACGAAAGCAGCCATTTTAAAGGGAATGTACATTATTGGCTTTTGCTGTAATTTTCAGAAATGAACTATTTGAGGGGTTAGTATAATAGATCAAATATTGTTACACTGACATTTTTGAAGTTTTGTGTTCGAAAAGGTTGGAAAAACCGAGAAAAACATAAAATGTTCAAATAGTCTGGTTCCCTGACTCCACGAAAGATAAAATGGATCAATTTATAGATGATGGAAAATTGTAAGGCAAGGGAACCAGTCTAGCTGGCGTGCACCCGTTTATGACCATGTAACCAATAGCAAACAAACTTTGGACTGAAAAAAAAATGGTAAACTTGGAGCAGTAGTTGAAAAATAGTTAGGTTTTTCCCACGCTGGTCGGCCGACCACCGTTGGAAATGTATACAAAAATACCATTTACTTGAAAACGACTTCACACCAGATGCCATAATTTTACAAGATGCTTGAGACTGTCTTTTACCAACATCCTAGTAAGGTATTTCGTAAAAACTTGGTAGTTTTATTTTTCGATGTTTGCAAATGTTGTATTTTCCCTTTAAATGCAAATGAAACTACTATACGTGTACTTTGAAGGCATTTACTGTTTGCAGGCCAGTTTGGCTAAGTACCGTAATTGATCACTTTAATGAGACTGAATTGAAACAATGCACGGTTAAGTTGAGCAAATTATTGGCTTTCCATTTGTGGTGGGTGCCATTTCAAGTCGACATATGGGCAATTCCAGTGTTATGTAATGACAATTATCTTCATGAGAGAGATTTTAAGAGCTCAGTGAGTAAACCTGAAAATCTGTTTTTCAAATCTTAGGCCTATATATCAATCATCTAGTAGTGGCCAAGGAGATTACAGACCAGGAGTTTTGGATCATTTCTCTGAATCATTAATTAGATATCATGGTTCACTGGCTCTGTCACGGACATTACTCTTCCTTTCACAACGCTGGAATTGCAAATACATGTATAACGGTTCACCATAGACAAAGAGTTCAAAATGTCCTGAAATATTGAAGATTTTCATTGTAAATAAATTGGGCGGTTTAATTCTGTGTGAATAAAATCAAGAATTTCCATAGTTATAAGCAGCAAAACAACAAAATTTAATACACAGATATAAAAATGAAAAAAATGAAAAAAAAACCCACAAACAAACACAAGAGTCCTGTTGCTTACCTCTGTGCATGATGTCATGTTTTTCTCTAAGGTAATTTAAACCTCTCAAAACCTAAAGAGAAGGAGAAAAAAGAGAAAACAATGAAACAGCCACATTTGTTTTGAAATGGAAAATGATCCAAGTATCCACATTCCTGCGCACTCCGTGCATATAGCCTCTCTGCAATGCAGAAGAGAACCATGAGAACCATTGCCGCCACATTGCTGCGAGTTAAAGATATAGTCCATCATTTGTAATTTGTGCATGTTGTTCGTCTGAAGCCACAAACGTGCTCAAAATCTAAAGAAGGGTATTGAACAACTAACCTGATGAAAGTTTCAGCTCAACTTCAACTGTATTCTAGGATCTTGATTTCAAATCAAAAGTTGCTGAATCATGTTTTGAATTGGGCCTGAATTCAGCGTCTGAGACACGTTCTCAATGAGCCGATTGCAGCTACGCGATGTCGCGCACTGATCCGACGAATTATAGCAACCGCGCGCGCGTGTGCGTCATGTTAATGCTTGCGCGCGCTTCGCTACAAAACAAAACAAACTACTAATTTAAATTTCCTACGGTGCGTCTTCAGAAGCACTGTTGGAAAGGCCTTCTTTTATTGATTTCTTCAAAATGACAGCTTTCCAGAAAGAAAAATTTCACAGGGAGTTTAGTCCCCTTACTATCTTTCAACCAAGTATGTTTTTCAACAAGAATTACGCCAGTCACTTTTTGGATAGCTGCAAATGATGGGCTCCAGCTTTAATTGGTACACAGTGAGATGAAAACAACTGTTAGTGCACGATCTGCAAATTATGCAAGCAGACCAGTGCACACATGCAATGTTCCCCCACACTAAAACTGTTGTGATTAGGCAACAAAGTGGGTTTTTTTCCCCAAGAACAGACTCCAGATTAACCATAACTTCTGGCATTCTGAGCAACTGACTGACTTATCTTTACAGCATTATCTTTACTGGTATTGTTTTTTGCTCACCGCAACTGTAACTTTGCCCAGGATTCTCTCTGGTATTCTGTTGTGATCAGCCCTCTTCATGACCAAATCCAAAGAGCCACCATCCTGCCAAGAAAACAAAACAGCACGTTAAACTCATGATGTCGATCAAACTTGGACACATGCATGCAAGTTGCAACTTACATGTACATGTAATCTTGATCTATTCACACATAATTATCTACATGTACTTGGGTCATTCCATAAATTTGGGGTCCAATTTTTTATGTGTTCCTGTTGTATGTGATCGAAGATTTTGTAAATTCAGGACATATTTTTAACACTAACTCCCTAGGCCTTTTTGCTTGGATGTAGCCTCAATCCTGCAAAATCCTCCAATTGGTCTCATGGAAAAATAGCATATAGCCTCAATCCTGCAGATTCCTCCATTTTTTCTTGAACATTGTCCGTGGAGGGGTGACCACTGCCTGAATCCTGCAAAATCCTGCGGCAGTGACTGTCAATATGTTGAGGCTTGGCCAGTGACATCCTGGAGCAGTACGGAGGATTTCAAGCATAATCCAGGCCTATATTTATGCATTGCTGAGCAAAAACAACACAAGGTCCGGCCCTAGACTTTGACAAAGTGCATCCTACGAAATCAGTAATGCATTTGCATATAACCTCAATCATCCAAATTCCTCCACTTTGGGAAAGAGGATTTTGAAGGATTCAGGGCGGTTAGGGTTAATGCCTTCTATCTCCATGAGTGATAACGTAAAGCAAAGTAACTGCCAAACAAATAAATAATAGCTTGAAGTCAATTTCAATGATACTTGAACATGGTAACTAATTATACAGGCCTCTGGTGTGTCAAACAGGAACACTAAAATGTCACAATTTTGGAACTCAAATTTAGAGAATTACCCACTTGTTGAATTGTTCACTACATGTACATATTTTTGTGGGACTAGACACCAGTTGTACGGTACTAAAGGTTTTGTGAATTAACCCTAACCCTACTAAATGCAACAGAAAGCAACAAAGGTAAGAAGTTGTTGCATACTGTTGCAATTTAGCAGTCAACTCAAGTCCCCGTGCTTGTTGCATCTTGTTGGGTGTTAAAAAATTACCAAAAAAATCCGTAATCCAAGTATAAAAAAATAAAAAATAGCCTTTAGGCCAAAAAAAAAAATACTCGGTCTCTGGTCAGCGCGCGCGTCGATTTTAATCATGCGCGTCAACCTTTTTTTTTCTTCAAATTAACACGGAAGCTACAACAGTGCCCTCTATTGCCGCGCCTCCTCAAATTTTTGTACCAAGGAGCACCAAGGAATGGGGAAATTGCACCAAGGCAAATGATAAAGGGCACCAAGGCAAATTATGGAGGACACCAATGTATGATGAGGACACAAAAAAGCAAAATACCAGCAAATTTTTTAGTACCCACCTTGTCTGTACAATACAAGCTTTAAAAAAATAAAGCCACCAAAAGACCCACACAAAAAACGCGTCGCCGCATCAATTCCGGAACTTCGGTCTGACCAAAGACCGACTATTTTTTATTTTGGCCTTATCCAAGTCTCGCATTCGCACGCTACAATGTAGGCATACCCGTAAATGTCTGTCATAGACAGGGAAATAAACATGTACATTGTAACTGGTCATGAACTTATGAACCGGTCAGTGCAGTCAAATGGAAACAAATCCTCAGCACGACACTCTGGAACTTATCGTAACATGTTGGGGAATGTTTCGAGTACGATGTCTCACTGTAAAGCTCAAACATTCACATATAACCTGTACATTTTATCTTATGCCAATGTTTTTAGGGCTCCACACCAACCAAGCTTGTTACATGTACAGTGGGAAGTCCCCTCGTCCCATGGACCTATATAACATTACCAGAGAGCTAACTCGATTTTCACAATTGTGCCAGCTTGATGCATCCATCTTTGTGCACAAACCCATGGAAAGCTCCAAATTTTGTAAGGCTTTCGAACAACTATTTCCATTGTCTACTCAGTGGAAATGAATGCAATGAAGCTGACATGCCTGTAAACCAAAATGCACAATGAATAAATGAGCGTTTCATTTCACTGGTTTATACCAGGTTGCACATTCGTACAAACTGTCTGCCCCAAAGATGCGTCTCAAAGTATTCTGTAGTGAAATGCAGAGTAAGCACTCTAGTATATTTATACATATATTGCTTTGCGCCTTGTCCCATAAGAAAGCAGACATACATGTAAACCAAGTGCACCATCATAAAATTGTCAGGGCTAATGATATTAGGTTTCAGATTTGCCCTGCGTTACTTTTAATTTACCGGTAGCTTTTTCGTGCCCCACCTCTTCCCATATCACTATTCAAATGCCACACAGCCAACATGTGGACAGTGGACTGGGTTTTCGTTCCCTCCCTGATTTACATGTTCCTACAAAAATATTTTAGTGGTTTTCCACCAAACTTCTGTAACTGACCATTCTTTCATTATCTCCACACGCTTCATCAAGCTTGCAAGCTGAAGTGCATCAGTGCCTTTTGAGGAATCCTCGGTTAAATTACCAGGAATAAATAATTGATCAGATTAGGCCAAAAAAAATAAAATAGTTCTGCTTCCGATTACATGGCATTCGAAAATAGGGTAGGTAGGTACCGGTAGGAAACTCTTTTTTTTTGGCAATTTTTTTGCGTACGATCATATGGAGGCATCTGCGTGTAGTCAAGGGTAAAAGGTATAATGTGATGATTTTGGGTGTTTTTTCTCATTTTCCAATAAAGAATTAGGGTAGGGGCTGTCAGAATAGGGTAGGGAAACCGGAAGCAGAACTATTATTTTTTTTGGCCTTATGAAAAAAATGAAAACCTTTTTAGTTCATCATCTCCTCGACCCCAGGGACACACCCAGGTGCCAGTAAATTCCCAGGTCAGTTTTATTGTTTACACAGTGTGAAGACACACTGCCTGGTTTCACACACAAAAACATGTACATACTGTACTAAACATGTACATGTACATACTGTACTGTACATGTACATATGTACATGTACATGTATGGTGTACAATGCACATGTAGCTCTGGAATTCCATTAGGTACATTTGTACATGTGTACATGAACATAGTACACATGTACATTACAGCTGCATATTGTACAGTGCATACATGTGCATGGCTGTCCATGCAGTTCATATTAATTACACATTCATGTACAAGCTAGAACATGCAGTTACATGTAGGTACAGTATCCGGTATGTGTATGTATAAATGTATGATTATGAGTACATGCCGTTTCATGTTACATGTACATGTACATGCTTTAGTAGATATTTAATCACATGCAATGGTTCAATACCCCATACTTGGGGAAAAACTAGTCGTGTTTACATTGTGTTCATCATGTACTCCGTGGGATACATTGTTTTTATTTACATGTCCAGGGGTCTTTATTTTTGTTTAGAATAATTTGACATTCACATGAAAACAAGCTTTGGGAATTGAAGGGCAGAATTTGTACAATCCTCAAAATTATGCACAAGCCTAAATACAGCCTAAAAAGGCACCAAATTTGAATAGTTAAAAAAAATATATATTATTATTTAAAACGAGAAATAACAAAAAAACATTTTCAGATCACAAAACAAGACTTGTTGTACAGAAAAGCAACGTGTCATGTTGGCCTACCGCACATGTTCTATCAATTTTACTGCATCAGAGAACTACATGTACATGTGCATACCGGTACATGTGAATATACATGTAGGCCTATTGTAAACTGCAATTAAATAAATGACAATTTTTGAGAATACAACGCATTAAATTAACCTTGATGTACTGCGCAATTCTGACCCTGCATTGTCTTATGCGTGAAAATAATATCTGGGGTCATTGGCACATTAAGAGATACTGCCAAAATGCAATAAGTACAGTACATGCTTTAATTTTGCGCTGACACAGCTCACTGTTTCAATCAATAGGCTTGATGTATCATTTCGTGATGGGAAAGGACTAGTTTATTGATTGTAACACATGCCTGGACATATTATACAGCTGACTGCTGCCAAACCTGGGATTTACTTGAACTGTCTCACTGTCTGTCACTGACAGACAGTAGTCTGATCAGACAAAAATAGTTGTCCAGGGTAAGCCTTCAGGATTTTTTTTTTGTATAGCAAAACTGCTATGCAAATTTTGATTTGCATAGCAGTTTACCAATTTTGCATAGCAGTTTTGTTATATACTCAAATTTAGCCTCGGCTTTGCAATTACTATTTACCTGTCAGTGTCAGACTGTACAAATTACAAAGCAATAAAGAAGTAACTTACGTTAAGCTGTGAACTTAATGACTCATCAGTTGTCTGTTTATTTCAGGAGCTGCATGCTTGCTGGAATAACTTTCGAGTGAAAAAGCAAGTTATTAACCCGGGCCATTCCTGGCCCGGGTCTAGATCCGCCTGCCAATTATTGGCAGTATTTGCCTTGATACCGGAAGTTTTCGTAGTCAAGCCATGTTTTCATCAATATGCTACACAGCGCACAAACGACAACACAGCTGGGATTTTGACGTTTTAGTTCCCACGAATCCCACGTGCGTATCAAGTGATTTACTTGAAAGGGTAAACCCGTTTTCCGTGTCGGCAAAATGTTTAAGATAAATCGACAAATATCTAAAGAATAGTGATGAGAAAAGGGCTCGATTTACCCGGGTGCACGATTTTGCTTGTGCACGTAGCATTTTTACTGAGCATGCACGACGTGCATGTAACTTTTTTAGCCACCAAAATACTCATTTCATGCATATATTTACCAGTGAGTGAGAATAAGAATAAAGTTTGTTGAATACTTGACCAGATAGATTACAAACGTGTTATTTCTTTTTTTATCCATAAATTATTCCTCGCACAGTCGCAGCAGATTCAAAGTACGAGGTAAAATCTCGACGTACGTCCTGCAACCTCCTCCGATCATGCACGTGATTCACCACGTGATACATGCTGCGGATAATTTGGTATCGCACTGACGCTCCGGGCATTCCTCATGTCCGGATCATAAGTGCGATTCCGTATTATTAGCTGCGTTTATCACGTGGTCTCGTTATTGGCCAATCAGACGCCGCCTGTTTACAAACTAAACACGTACAGATTTTATACAGCTGAACAAAATTGACGTTCTTTTTCAGTATTTAAGCTTAACTAAATCAAAACATGATGGATGTTTACCATGTCCGATAGTTGTGGAATTCAGTGGACCGAAATTTGGTGGCAAGTACACTTTGTGTCAACTTTTCATGATCAAAATGTTGTATAGCAGTTTTGCAATGCACTTTAACAATTGCGTCGCAGTCGGCCTCGAATGTGTCGCAAATTGCGATGCGATACCGCTTATTGCAGACACTGTAGTTGTCTGTTTATTTAACATTTTGGACAAAAACATAGGTCTGTAGTCACAAGCTCCAAATTGTATGAAATACGGACGAACCTTGATAAAAAGCGCACTGTTAATACAATATCCTGCTTATAACAAGGAAAATGTTGGGCCCCAAGTCTTTGTTGTTCTTTGTTTTCCATCACTGATAGTACAAGGTACCTGTTAATGTGTATAACAAGGTAATTTGTAAAGTCCCAAGGACCTTGTTTTAAAGGTGTTCGACTGTACATTTAATGGTAGACCCATTTTGACTTGATTTTTTATTTATTTCTTTATTGAAAGTGTTTTTTTTCCCACTGTTTTTCACCGTGTATGCTAGTCCAATCAAGCCTAGGGTTCTGTTCTCCAGATGTCTACAAGCATGTGGATACTTCTTGTTCCTGTATAGCTGGGGTAGTTGAACAGTAGGCCCCCTATTCTCTGTATGAATAATGAAACCACAACTACAATGTACATGTATGCACAGAACAGGTTCATGGCATTACATGATTTATTGTGCGCATTGGCCATTGGGTTACACTTTCTAATTTTTTTGTTTCCCTGAAATTGTTTCCCTGAACTTACAAATGCTTCCAAGAATTGAAATTTGAAACTGACCAGTTACGTGTAAGACTGACGACATTGTAACAGAAACGACAACCATATAAACATGGGAAAATGCTAACTTTTAGTTTTGATTCCTTTGTGATATAAAACCATGTTACACTCTCCACAAAAAAAGGGGGGATCTACGTTTTACCCTTTCAAGGTTACTCTTCAAAAGGACTTTCCTTTAAATGTTTAACCTAGTTACGTGTAAGCTGTGACATTTTCATATTTGGTTCAACTTTCGATTTTTGGTTCTACTGGTACATGTACTTCATTTCTGAAAGTACATTTCCGCTTCATTTGACATGGTTGTGCAATTGGTTCAACGTGTTCTAAATATACAATGATAAGTCAAAGGCCAAGATTCCTAATGACTTTCCGCAGTCTGAGTAAGTGTAGAAAGTACATGTACCTGTAGAATGAACAGACACTAAAGAACGCAGCCATTGCACCAGTTTACAAGCTATAGACAGAATGGCAACAATGCACAAGTTCAGCTATTTAGGTCAATGTGATATATTTTCAAGAACATACACGCAATGCATCATTTACAACAGCAGATGTTGCACAGTTTTAACTACATGTTTGCACAAAATGTACCATAGATCATGTATACATTTCTGAGACTCACTGAGACCCACACATAAAACTACCAAACACGGGACGTTTTCGGGCAATTCTTTGGTAACGGAATTACGGAATTTTGTCACTTTGTCAAGGATTATTCTTTCCCAAGAAAATATGTTCTATGCTAGGCAACTAATCTAAACATGGAAAGGGAGCCAAGACCCAATAGAATTGATTGACCGCTACAAAAAAAAAAATCCCACAAGATTTCCCTTTAAGGGGCGGAGCTTAATATCGGTAACGGAATTACGGACAGAGGACAAGCATATTTGAGTTCTCGCATAAATTAATAAAACTCTCTGAAGTTTGGAAATTTTAAAATTGGACACTACCTGTTATTTGTAGAGTTCAGAGGTGTTGTTAACTACAATGCAGAACAAAGTTGAAAAAATAATCACTCTTTTCATAATTTGCATTTTAATCACGGTAACGGAATTACGCCTGGGCGGTAACGGAATTACGCCATAGGTTTACATGTAATAGGTAAATGCAATACATTAACATTGAATTCAACATAAACTCATCACAATACAAATTTTAGAAGTTAATAAAATGCCACAAGGGGAAAGCTAAGTGAAAATTAGCAGATCAAAATGTAAATGTAGGCCTAAACATGTCTGGGCTTCATTTTTTAGGTCAAAGGTCAAGGTCAAATGAAAGCAGTCTGGTGAAGGCTGCATTGCCTGGTTTTTTTTTACCGAAAATCGAATTTTACTATGAACATTTGTATTATCGTATTTCACTAGTTTATCGTGGAAAATACAATAAAACTGCACTGGTTGGCATCTCTGAGCAAGGGAAGATGTTAAGTTATGCCAAGTAGAACATGTAGAAGTACAAGTACAGTCTGGTACTCAACTTTCATATACTTGTTGTCGAATATATTTTCTGTGGGTACCAGACAATTGCTTTGGCAACACATATTTTTGGCTTTTGCTGTAATTTTCAGAAGTGAACTATTTGAGGGGTTAGTATAATAGATCAAATATTGTTACACTGACATGTTTGAAGTTTTGTGTTCGAAAATGCTGGAAAAATCAAGAAAAACAAAACTGTTCAAGTAGTCTGGTTCCTTGACTCCACTAAAGGTAAAATTGGTCAATTTATAAATGCCTGAAAATTGGAGGGTAAGGGAACCAGACTAGCTGGCCCGCACCCGTTCATGAACATGTAACAAATACCCGGTAGCAAACAAAATTTGGACTCGAAAGAGTGTAAAGTTGGAGCAGTAGTTGAAAAATAGTTAGGTTTTTCCAACGGTGGTCGGCCGACCACCGTCGGAAATGTATACAAGAATATCATTTTCTTGAAAATTACTTCATACCAGGTGCCATAATTTTACAGGATGCTTAAGACTGTCATTTACCAACATCCTAGTAAGGTATTTCGTAAAATCTTGGTAGTTTTATTTTCTGATGTTTGCAAATGTTGTATTTATATTCCCTTTAAGCATCCAAACAACTATTAGCATTTTTTAAATAGTAAAAAAGAAAAAGTAAAAGTAAAAAATATATCAATGGAACGCCTGATTATTTTTAATTGTATAATTGCAAATTAAAGAGGGAAATGATTTAACAAGTAATTTAGTATTTAAAGTTATTGTCCAAGGTTACATGCAAATCTCCTATTTAATATGTCATGTACATAATCTGGAGGAAATGTGCATACTTTGTGCATGCGTAATTCCGTTACCGTAATTCCGTTACCGTTTCGTAATTCCGTTACCACTTGGAAAAATGCCAAGAAATTACTATTTTAAAGTTTATATTTTTCATTTATGTTTGTAGTAGGGTCTTTTCTCAACATACATGATTTGAAGAAAAAAAACAAGAAAATTTGTGAAATAAGTAACTTTTGCCATTTTTTCGGTAACGGAATTACGTGCTAATTTTGACATTTTTAAATGAAGGCCTACACTATATATATATGTATATATTTATATTTTTTTTTTTTTTTAATGACCCCGAGTAATGATAGTAACTTGTAACATCATAAAATCAAATCTTTTCCCTATAATTCAGAAAGTAATACAAACACAAAATTTTATTTTTTTACCAAATCTGAACGTTTTTAATCATAAATTGCAAAAATCACTGTTTTTACCAGAAATATGTATTTTTTTTTCAATTTCGTTTTTTGAACTGAATTCCCCATTTAATTGAGGTCTGAAAAAAGTACAAAAAAGATTTAATATGTAAATATTTATTTTTGACATTTTTTGCTCTCCCATGGAGAATTGCCCTTTCGCAATCTCTGACTCAAACCTGGCTTTGGGAGAATTTTAGGACCTTGACTTGTGTGGCACCTCGGCTTACTATTAGATCTGTGTTCTACTTCAAGAACATCAAATCAAATTGTACATTCTGTTGAATTCATTTGTTCATTTTTAAAATTGTGACGTTTGGAAATAAGTAAAATCAAAATCATATCAAAAATCAAATCTTATCATATAGGACCTAAAAATCAAATCTTATCATATAGGACCTAAGGCCGAAGATTACAGTAAATGTATTTCCAGTTGGTTTGTACAATAAAGACATCAAAGATGTTTGTTTTGTTTTTTTCAAAAATCAAGCCCAAATTGGTGACAAAGCCAAAATTTTTAAAAGTTTTCAAGAATGCAAAATCATACGAGCGTTAACTTGAGGTTGAACCCAGAAGTGCCTCATAAAAACCTTGAGGTACGTAAGCCTCCAGTTACCACTTGTCTGACTTTGCATTCTCCACACATCTCCACAATTTTGTTTTCTCTAGAGAAACAAGAACAGAAAATACAAATCAGCCGGCGAGGAATCTGAGAGAGAAAGCGAGAGGTCTCACCATGTGCTCCATGCAGATGTTGATCTCCCCGTCACTATAAAAGGCTCCATAGAAGCCAACTATGTAGGGAGAGTTGCAGTCGTGAAGTACCTTCAACTCCCTGAAGATCTGGTTCCTGACGGCTGGCTTGATTTCTAGACGAATCAGCTAGCATGGGGGAGAGATAGGAACCAGATTGTGAATTAATCCTCCTAGTTTGAAACCAATATTAAACATACATTTTAATTTGTGTGGTATTATAAACATGTAAAACCTTCCATAGGGGATCAATGTTGGAGTAGGAACACTTAACAGTGCTAATCTCAATAGGCAACCATCATGTTACGACTGTTTTTTGTGTTTGCACAGGATTTGGGATGATGCCGAACACATTTCAAGCAAAGATGTCTGTTAATGCAACTGATAGTTATCATGTAAAATACGTGTAGCTCCACCTGTTACCCCTGTGCTTTACAAGTGACAGGTTTGCTTGAATGCTCAAGTAACTCAACACAGGCTACGTCACTTTTTCATTTTCATCATTTTCATTATTTTTTGGCCAAGCAGCTCCATTGAATTTGGCCTAGTAGTAGACTGGTTCCCGTCCCCCCCCCCCAAAAAAATATGGGGAACGGTAGCTAGCTCCCATTTAGAGTCATTGATTGGATCACCTCTGTGCGCTGCAGCAGGATTGTTTATTTTTTAATCATTATTCAGCTTTGCATGGACCATAGTTGAGCACATGGTTATCAAAAAACTGACTCTTGTCTTATTACCACACGCAAAATCACCCCATGAAGGCAATTTTCAAGCATTTCAACTGCATATTTTTTTTAAAATACTGAAACATAATGCCCCCTATTGTTGTTGATAGTTGCCAGAGACACTTTTGAATTCAGCGAAAATCGAAGCTCATCACCTCGGAAATTGCACATTTGTGGCATATTGTCATTTTGCAATAGGCTGGTTCCGCGCAAACATTGCCGTTGTGACTTTGAATTCAGGAAGCGAGATTCAGACCTACATGTACACTTCCTGCATATAATTTGCATACATTAGGAGGAAAGTCTCCTAATGTATTCAGGATTCACTGCTAGCTACCTGTACCTGTCCCCACACTTAGAGTCCTTAGGACAATGGGGACAGGGAACCAGTGTAGCCTGGCAGTTCCATTAGTATTTTCCTTCTCTGTTCTCACCTTTCTGGCCATAGTCAGCTGGCTGGGTCTGTGTAGTACCTTGGTGACCACGCCCCCGTTGCCCGCCCCTAGTTCCTCTAACTTCTCAAAGTCGTCCCCGGTCAGCTCGCCGACAGCCAAGACTTTCTCCTTCATGGTCAGGAAGATCTTCATCCTCTCTATCTGAGTCTCGTCCAGCTCCAGTTCTGCCAGTTTCTTGGCGATGGCCGCCATGGAGGCACTGGAATTGTTGCTATCAACAAAACAAAAAACTCCGTAAGTGCATAAAAAACAACAAGTGGAGAAAAGCAACAATCTGGCACTTGCACAATTGGGCACCAAATGCGCAGGTACATGTACCCCTCAACGGTTACAAAAAGGAACTGAGGTGGAACTCTTTGTTGTTGGAACTCTTAGTTGACATCCAGATAATGATGATATAATTTCTGTGCATATTCAGAAATATTTTGTGCAATACGTGAACTAGTGTACACAGTAAGAGAGCATTGTATAAATTTGTATCCCTCCCATGTCCATAACTCTCACATGTAGTAACTAAGCACCAGCTACTGTTTGGCTCCATCTTTTTCTGTACATTTATACTAAAAGAAAATCCCTTTAAGAATAACCTCTTTGCCAAGCAAAAATTGACATTTTAAGAATTATGTTTGGTAAAGCCAGCAACAGGTCAACGTGAGATTTTGCTTGTGTCGCGACGCAACCGTCAGCAACAAGCACAAAAAGTCATGCTCAGGCCGCAAAACTCAGAAATCGTGCGCTATCACGGAACAAATGGCATCTCTACATAGAATAATGGCTGCCATGCTCAAGTTAGCCATGACGCGACAACAATTTATACAATTAATTAGATGATCCGGATGCGCGCATGACGTCGTAACTTCACACATGCCGACTGCGATTTGATTCTTGCAACTGTTGATTTTTTTTCAGTGCAGACTGATGCCGATTGTCTTAATATCGTCACAGTTGCACTCAGGTCGCAAAAATATCAGCTACTGAAATGTTCCCAACGGTTGTAGCTCAGGCACAGCTTGATCCTGCAAAGTCAGTCGCCGACTGCTCTGTGTCGTCGCAAGGTCAACCTGAGGGCAGCATTAATTCAGAGCAAGTAATGACAGCATTTCCTGGGTGTGCAATGTGACATTTGATAAAATGTGTGACATGCTTTCATTTTAAAAACTAGTTCCCATCCCACCCACTCCCGAGTTGAGTACATTGTATATAATGGACCTATACAAAGCTTAAAACTGCTACTTTCTCCAAAATATCTTCATTGTCAGTTGTAAACACGAGTGAGTTTTACGACATTAACAGTCTAAGTAACATAAATTATGTAAATGACCATGCTCTGTGGGAAGAAAATAGGTCAGCACCCTTAATAAAGGTCAGCCCTCTGTAACGAAATTTAATCACTTCACAGAATCAAGTATTTGTGCTGGCACTTCACACGATCCTAATTCCGCATCAACTCCAACCTAGATTGATCAAAACAATGTTGTTATTTACAACAGGAGTCATCAAACTTTATTAACTTTGGCATGTTAGCTGTGACATTCTTTGTAGTCATACTGTACTACACCAGCCCATGAAGGAATGTTCGTCCATGAGCAGCCTAAGCTGAATAGTTGTGTTTAATAACTTGAAATCTAGACTAGGTTTTTGTTCACTTTATATTCACCACGAAAGCTACATGTACTTACCTGGTTGCCAACCACGGTACATTGAATTCTGTACCTCTAAACAGCTAACCATCCTGTAATTTTCAGTGGACATTTGAGAGCATTATTTTGTCTGCAATTACTACAGGATTTGTCTCGAGGTCACGGGTCATGCACCTTTGACTTTAATATTCCCTGGTTAGGCCCACCAAAAAATAGTTCTGCTTCCAGTTATCCGATCTACCCTATTTTGACAGCCCCTACCCTATGTTGTTGGAGGGGTTTTTTTTGGGGGGGGAGGAAAAAAACACCCTGAAAATCATCAATTACTCTACCTTTTAGTTTTACCCATGACTACATGCAGACACCTCCATATGATTCGTACACAAAAAAATTGTGATGGCCAGATTATGGGAATCTTTCCAACTTGTTTAACTGTGAAACATTTTTTTTTTTTTGGCCCTGTTGGAAAGATTCCCGTATCTGGCCATCACTATTTTTTCCCTTCAGTGACCTATCAGCCAACAGAAAGTGATAATATGTCCTAAAAGTCAAAATTAGCAGGGAAAATATTGAAGTTTTTACTAAGAAAACACTTTAAAATTTTCAGACCAGTCTCATACTATTACCTACTCCTAGAACTATGAGGCTCCACGTAGCTCCACTACGTCATGTACGTGGAGCCTCATCATGCTCATAGTTCTAGGAGTAACTATTACTAGGGTTTGTGCACAGGGTGACAAGTGATGGCCAGATTTGGGAATCTTTCCGCACTGTTTAACTCGGCCTTAAAATATATTTTTGTTGGGGGGGGGGGAACCCCAGCTGTAGTATTGGAATTTGAAATGAGTATTAGAGTTGGGCAATGTTGGGGGTTTCCGGCATGTCTGGCCAAGCGTCACGCGCAAGCCTATAAATAAAAGTAATGATGTCCATATTCCTTCCAAATAGCGTATTTGACACAACAGCATACGAACTACTGTAGATACAAAGAGTTTCTTACACAGCATTTGACGGCGCAGAGTCATCCGGCTTGACAGGCAGCGTCAGGTTTTTAATATTCTTCTTTGAAGCGGCCATTTTGACAGCCGTGAACTGAGTGCTGCAGCTGCTGGTGCTTACTCGCTGTGCGTGTGTCAATGAAAACCACGCATGAGTTCGAACTTCGATTTCAAGTCCTTCTTCACAAAACCTACGAATGCTAGTTCCCTCCAAATCACCCGATGTTTGCCCACTCAAAACAAGTTATTTATCAGCGATCATTGTCGTGTTCACGTCCACTGAACAACGAGCGGAAGTGAAGGGTGCGTTTTCCGTGAAAATTCGAAGGGAAACAACACACAGCGACCCCCACAGCCAGCTAGCGATACAGTACCGATCGGGGTCACAGGGCCCGGGGTTGGTCACACAAACTCACACGTACGTCATTATGGCGCGCTAGCCCGGCATCCCATAATAATCGTTGTACTAATTGCCGTCAACGCATGACAACATACGACAACTGCGACAACCACTGACTGCGATAATAACCGACAAGTTAATATTCTTTCCTAGTGCAGTGTAAAACAATGGCTGAAAATATCTTAAAGCGATAATGAGGGTAATACTTCAAATAATTATAATCCTCACTCGTATATCGTCTTAAGCTTTCTTTTGTCGCCCAATTAATTATAAGTAATGGTGTGGATTTTTTTTTTACATGTCCTGCTGCGCATGCATGGCGGCCTATAATTTTGACGTTAGTGATAATTATGATAAAAACACAACGCAAAATTAGCGTGAAGCAGACGTTTTTAATACTTTTCCGACTGTTTCTTAATTAATCACACAAATCTTTATGCCAAAAAATGTCGGCAAATGTTCGCGACGAGAGTAATTTTTTCTCGACACAATGGCTATAACGGTACTTCGCATCGCTGGTTTACACATTCCTGCGAAATTAGGTGGAATACGGCCTCATCCCCAGGGCTTACTTTATTTCCAACTCGAGAGAACAGGTAGTGGTGGGAGCGTACTGCAACACCGTAAAAACAAGGTTGGGTGGAATACTACCCCGTAAATCTGTCCTAGCGCCCTCTGACGAGGGCATCACCAACAGGACCAGGGTCACACAGCAGTCATAGGTCAGATAATATGAACGAGATCTAACGGGGGAAGCCGAACGAGTTAGTTTTTGTTTCTTTTTCTATTTTTGAGGAAAAAACGACAAAAGTTGCCCCAAAAAAATCAAACGGCCCCTACCAAATGTTACGAAATAACATTTATCATGTAATTTACTCGCTCAAAACCCACAACTTGTTTGGTTCCTTGACTTTCAAGATCCAATACTGTGATTACAAATTGAGGCCCAAAGCGGTGTTTATAAACGAACTCGGTTTCTGTGTATTTTAGATGGTCCGAGAAGCACCTTGAATGACGGACCAAAAGCTTGATAAAGCATTGATAGTTTAGAACAACGTGGATTGTTATCGTTATTGATCATACTGATCTAACGAAACAAACCCCACGACTAACTTCATGCTTTCTCTCAAGTGAATGCTGCTGGACCTGATTTCCCTCGAAACCTGGTTTAAATCCAGATCCATTCAAAACGCCGTGTTCTGATAAACGCTTGATTTCGACCGTCTTGATTTGTTTTGCTGGAAAAGGAAGGTGTTCTTCAAGTTCAATTTCTATTGACTTTTGTAATCTTTGCTGGTGGTTGTGTAACAAGAAAGTGCTTTTGGAGAGAATATTCCGCTTTGTGAGAATTACATTCACAGCATCCGTAAAGCTGAGTCTAACAACAGCTCAAAAGATGTTAGCGTGATCAAGTTACAGGACTGATAAACGTGCATTGATACATAATTGGTAAAATATGCAAAAACAGAGGAGAGGCTTGACATTTTGTGGATGCCATTTGATGGGCAATATAGCGCTGCGTGGGTCTTTATGGTGTCTGACTAGCTCTTAACAGGCGAACCGTAGGGGGGGGGGCTCACCATGCATAAGCTGGTTTATTTTACTCCAACAGGATTTAATCAACCTCGACCCCAGGGTGTCGAGCAGTACGCGCCCATCACTACCTGCTCTCTCACCCTGGTATTGGATCATTTGCATGTGCAAGATTTTTGAACACGTATGCAAATGAGGAATAGTCTGGTGCCTGCATGTGCGTTACATTATCGTTCGTTTTTGTATGCGGTGTCTGGGGTAAAAACAGAGTCAATTCAAGTCGTCGCAGCGCGAGCACAGCGTGAGTTGCGAAAACGCGATTTATTTAATTAAACTGTTACGATCTTATCGAGACAACATGCAGTATCACACTTCATATTAATATGAACAAATTGGAAAAGGAAAGAAATGTTTTTGAGAAGGCGTGGACGAATGATCGTGAAAACACGTACTGCACGTTGTGAATACTGCACGATGTGAATAACAACACCAAGTACACGATAAAAATCCATAACTAGCCAATTGCGATATCGAATCAGGATACAGGAAGAAAGTTTACTATCCAGGGTTTACTATTGAAAACACGGTTGGAAATAAAGTACTTAAGCTCTGGGGACGAGGTTGGGATTTAATAGACCTGAGACGTAATGACGTAATGGCTTTGTTTACATATTTCCTACGGGAGCGAAGTCTGGACGCCAGACAAGTGGGGACCGTCTACCACAAGAATGCGCACATGTAAACAAACTGTGACGTCATTACGTCTTATAGGCCTATTGAATTCGTAGAATCATTGGAATGATCCCATAATGGTGGAACGATAAATAATGCCTCCTTCGTGAGAAAAGCTTGTAGATTGTCCCTCCCGGCTGGCCTAAGGAACAAGTACACTGTATTACACCTGTTTAATAACTGGTGTTGCATAAACATTTCAAGAATACGTACATCGGCAACATCAAATTAACCCGGATATACTACAGCACTCATACGGTGAGATGGCATAATAAATATATTAATATCATGATGTACCCATACATGGTTAGATGAGTCGTCAGATGAGCTGTAAATTATAAACTTGTGCGATAGTAGAATAATTATATCAAACCAGGAGACATTATTTTGGTATTAAAGCAGCTGGATCCTTTGTCCATCAAAGTTGTTGCCAAAAAGATTGTAGCTATCACGCTTTACTCATCACCATCATCTTTCTCCTGATCCATCATGGGGGACGTTGAGCCCGCGCCCAGACCAAGCGATTTGAAGCGGACTGCCACTGACAGCTGTTGTGCTCGCGACTTGTAGTCAGCTTCTAGTTGGCGCACCCAGGTGTTGGGAGGTCGGCCGGCCTCTGGGTCTCTTCCAGGCAGTGTCAGGGTGAAGTCCCCCTTGTATGTCGACACCAGGCGCGGTTCTAGAACCAATATTTTGGGGGGGGGTTAGCACGGTGGATCCAGAATGTTTTTTTCCAGAATTTCAAATGAAATGTTGTTGAGTTATTTTTTTTTTTTTACACCTTAGCCTCCAAAAAAAAAATAGGGGGGGAGGGGGGGGGAGGGGGGGGGGGGGGGGGGAGGGGGCGTGCCATATTTTTCAATGGGGAGCGCCAATAAAATCCGAAAATCATTCACTATATATTAACTAATGAACCCTTATAATTGTCAGGGGAGATCGTTCGTACATCACAATCCTTTTAAGGGCGGCATGGGCCGGCGTGTCATCCGGTAGACGTCGGACGTGGCCGAAGAGGGAATGACACCTCCGTAAGATGGTAGAACGGATATCCTCGAGACCGGTGGTCCCCATGTTAGAGGTGTTGTATAACAAATATATTTAATATTATGATACCTGCAAGTGGCGGATAACCACTGTTGGTTTCATTGAATAAATAAAAGAAGTCGGACCACCGGACACCGAGGATGCGCCGTTGGCACCTCATATTGAAGGCTTGAAGCCTCCGCCCGTCCTCAGTTAGGAGTGTCCACGTCTCCGACCCATATACAATGTAGTAGAACGGAGAGAAAACAAGACGTGAATATCCTCAGCTTGATGAAGGTTAAGGCGTTTGTTCGGTCACACCCGATCCAGTTGGCCAAAGCTGAGCGGTTCTAGAACCAATATTTTTTTTTTAGGGGGGTGGGACGGGGGGATCCAGAATTTTTCAGAGATGTGCTTTGAAATGTTGACCGGTTTTTTTTCCAGACACTTAGCCCGAAAATCAGTGTGTGTGTGTGTGTGGTGGGGGGGGGTAGGCTCATGCCATATTTTCAATGGGGAGCGCCAATAAAATCATAAAATCATTAATGCACCCGGTTTCTTCTTTTTCTTCTTGGGAGACCGTACATGTGTACATCACTTTAATTATTTTTTAATTTTTTTTTTTTTTTGAATATTTTTGGGGCTACAAAACAAAATTTTGGCTAGGCCCCCCCCCCCCCCCGTAGAACCGCGCCTGCTAAGATAATACGTCGGAGGATGTCAGGCGATGAGCAGCCCGAGGAGCTGATGTCGCAGTCGAGATACGCTTCACTGCTCTGGGTACGGTTGAGACGGAGGTAACAAAAGGAAGCTTACCGTGTGCTCTCAGCATGCGCAGTCTGTCGCATGCGCAGTTAGGCTGAGAGTGGTTTGCACTTCGCAGGGGGTCAGTTATGAGAAGTCAGTTATGAGAAGTTCAGAAACGTCAGTTTTAGTTTAATTTTCCCCCAGTATTGAACTTAATACCAAATGTTACACCATGCATTAGTGGAAGATCCGCTCCCAAATGTTACAAACTAAAACGGAAGAAATCAAGAAGTCTTCTCACCCAAGACCGGGGTTCCGAGAATTAACACGGTGATTGTAAATTGACGGCAAAGGCAGCACTTATAAACGAACTTGGTTGCCTTCCAAGGCGTAGATGGTCCGGGAAGTATTTCGGATCACGGCTTATCGCTTGAAACGCATGTATGACAACGCTGACATCTCCTAGCGTGCATCGTGTTATTGAGTGGAATTGCTGCTGGACCTGAGTTCCTTAGAATGCAGGTCTAAATCCGGTGGCGTTCCGACTACGGGTCGTGTTCTGATAACCGCTTGGTTTCGACTGTCGTGATTTTTTTTTTATATCTACGTCGATTTGATTTCAAAAGTTTCAAAGGTTTGGGTTTAAAAACGATAATTACAGAGAGCGTAAATTGTTTTACCGCTTAATGGGAAAAAAATTGCAAATTGGCAGCATCCGTAGTCGGGACTACACATGTAGACGAATGGGCTTGTTTTTGTGGATGTGCAATCATTGGCGCTGCAAATGTTTACGGTGTTCCTCTACCGGGCGAACAAAGAGAGGTTTGGGCAAATCAAGGCACAATTTATCAAAACGAATTGAATGCGCTCCTTTTTAAAGTTTTAGTTACAGTCACACTGGCACATTTCCAATTTCCAGTAGTGGGCGAAACGTTCCGGATTGCCATGCCTGACACAAAGTTGTCACACTTTGTTTACATGTGAGCTTCTTACAGGGTCACAGTAAAAAAAAAAAGAGCCGAATTCAAACCCCCAAAAACATATTTCATATTTTAAAAATATATGTAGCACCAAAAATTAAAATGATTGGAAAACCAATTTCAAAAGCTACCTTTAGATGCAAAAATACTGACATTGCTCAACCCGTTCAAAGAATATCACCATTTAAACGAAATGACCCTAAAACCTGTCTCGTTCAGAAGCACTGAATGTATCATTGTGTGTTTTGACTGTTTGGAACAACAAAGAAAATGACACAGAATACTTGTTTCAACAACTGTCACCAACTGTAGTACACAATATCTTGATAAACAACCCAGGTATAGGCAAACAATACGATTTATAAATCCACCTTTTTTTAAAGATGGGCCTTCAAAAGGACTTTGAGATTTTATCGTGGTGATGTTTGAAGACAATTGTGGCGACGGTTCTTGAAATCGCATTTTTTGGATGACACATGTTTAAGGGTCATGGTGATATTCTTTGAACGGATTGAGCAATTTCAGTAATTTATTCATATAAAAGTAGCTTATGAATTTGGTTTTCCAGTCATTATTATTTTGGTTGCTATGTTTTAAAATATGAAATGCAATTTGGGGATTTTGGTTCCGCTTTTTTTACTCACCCTGTATATAGGCGTAGACGGCAGGGACCCATGCTATATTGGGTGGCTATATTGTCCCCATAGTCGTAGTCCAAAACTATATTTGTTTTTTTCCCATGGTATGTGACAAACGAAGACGCTTACAAAATACAACGAGATGAATCAAATCCAGTCTTGACAATCTTGGCAGCGCTAGCCAGGAAATTCCGAGCGTACCCCATGCATTTACATTGCATACAAGGGCGGATCCAGGAATTTTTGCAGGGGAGGGGGTGTTTCATCAGCAAACAAATCTGACAGGTTTTTTTCTCCGGACACTTGGCCTCCGTAAAATCAAACCGGGGGCGGGGGGGGGGGCGTTTATACCATATTTCAATGAATTCAACGATTCTTAACACTATATTACAGAATGGTGTACAAATACCCCCTATCTAAGCTGCTTCTGTCCGTATTTTGAACAGGCGTACATTATATCAGTATATTTTGGGGGGGGGGGTGTCAGGGCAGGGGGGTTCGAATTATTTTTAGGAATTGCTATGAATTTTTTTTGGGTAAGAGCTTGGGGCGGGTTTTAACCCCCCCCCCCCCCGATCCGCGCCTGGCATATTATGTTTACATCTTAGCTGTCTCTTGTCGCCTATATACATCTTAATACATGTATTTACATCTTAACATTTGGATGTGAAACGTACGCACATTGCCCATAGTGTGCCCGTGCCCCTCTGCGAAATTAGGCGAATGCTACTGCGCAAATCTGTCATTGCGCCCTCTGTCTGGGGGCACATCCCACACTGAGGCGACGCAGGGGTCAGGTCATAGGTCAGATAAAGTAAACGCGAGTGGTTGAGTTTTGGTTTCTTCACTTCTGTTTTTGAGCAAAAGTACCCCAACGGTTGCCAAAACAAATCAAATGGCCGCTTCAAAGTGTTACAAAATAAAACCATCAAAAAAAAATTCACTCAAAATCCACAACCTATTGGGATCCTAGAACTATAATAATTAATGGGATCAAACACTGTGATTGCAAATCGAGGGCAAAGGCAGTACTTATAAACCAACTTGGTACGAAACTTTCACAGATGGTCCGAAGAGCATATCGGATCACAGTTCAACGCTTGATAAGCATGATTGCTAACACTCTATAAAAACTTTGCGGGCATCATGCTCTATAGTGAGTGGGAGTGCTGCTGGACCTGTGTTCCTCAGAATATAGGTATAAATCCGGTGGCGTTTCAAACAAAACGGGCTGTCTTCTGATAATCGCTTGGTTTCGACCATCTTGACTTTTTATTCTTGACTATGAGGCAGGACTGATATCCTTCTTTTGAAGGAAAAAGTGCTGATGATCTTAATACCGATCTGACTTTTTTATATTATGTAGGCCCCACTAAGGAAGAGACTAATCAGTGTCATCCACTATGACTTATGGATCAGAAACTTGGTCTTTAACTAAAGAACTTGAACAGAAACTAACAACAGCACAGAGAGCTATGGAAAGACATATGCTTCACTTATCCCTATGAGATAGAGTAAAACATGAAGTAATTCGGCAGAAAACTGGGGTGAAAGATGTCATAGAGAAAGTCAGCGAAACAAAATGGAGGCAACCTAAGTACTCGGCAGTACTCGGTACTCGGAAAAAAGTACTCGACTACAAGACTGCGTTCTAATGACCGGTTCGTTCATTTTGTGGATAGGTATAAATCCGGTGGCGTTCAAACGGACTGGTCGTCTTCCGATAATCGCTTGGTTTTAACACGCTATCTGGTATCTCTGGTATCTACTGGTTGTGAGTTTGGAGACAATCTTTTGGTATTTAAATTAAAGCCTGGATGAATCCTTTGTCCGCCAATGTTGTATCTGGTTTCAACACACTATACGTGACTGCTGGTCGTGAGTCTTGAGACAATCTTTTAGATTAAAGCCTAGTGGATGAATCCTTTGTATCTATTAAAGATTTTAGAGATCATGCTTCACTGCTCTTGGTCGTGGTAACAAAGGGAAAATGACTGACCGTGTGCTGCAGTATGCGCAGTCTGTCGCATGCGCATGTTGGTCTGAGAGTATGCGCAGTCTGTCGCATGCGCATGTTGGTCTGAGAGTGTTGCACTTCGTAGGTGTCAGTAATCAGAAGTTCACAAACGCTAGTTTCTTTTGATTTTCCTCTGTTATTGAACATAACACGCCATCAGCTGTCTCAAAAAGTTGAAAATCGTATTCCCAATGTTACAAAATGAAAAACAATGAAGAGATTTTACCCAAAACCCGCGATAATGTGGGTTCATAAAATTTCAATATTGCATAGTGTGATTACAAATTGAGGCCAAATGCGGTGCTTATAAACGAACTCTGTCAGTTGATAACGCAGATGGTCCGAGGAGCACATTGGATCACGAATCTGCTTGAAAACCTTGATGATAAATAACCGCGCCACATGTTTCACCTACACCGTTCCACAAGGAACCCAACCAATGAAACAACACTTCTACGCGGCCATCAGGCTTCCTCTAAGTAGAACGTCTGCTGGACCTGAATTCATTTGGACGCAGGTATAAATCCGGTGGCGTTAAACCACGTCTTCTGATAACCGCTTGGTTTCGACCGTGCTTTTTTTTTTCTTAAAAAACTTTACATATTATCTTTAAATAATCAACATTCAAATAAACGTCTTCTGATAATCGCATTTTTTCGATCTTCGTGATTTTTTTGTCTGAAAAAAGGTAGATTTCCTTCTCTTTCCGGGTTTTAGTTGAGTTTTTTCATGGATTCGTTTGTGTATTAGACCAGTACACGAAAAGCATGAGGCACTGAACAAGGCAAATAACTTGAACAGAGGTAGGGCGAAAAAAGACATTCACCATGCCATAGTTGACACGCTATATAAAATCGAAAGTTTATTGAAATAATCTCCATTTTGAAAGTATCAAAGTTTCAGTCTGTAATAATTGTTTGATATTGTTAATTTCAGTCACATATCCCTAAGTACTCAATAAAGTTGTATTTCACTACACGTTCCTTAAGACATGTTCCTCAAGGAACCCAAGGAAACAAACTTCACCGCAGTTATACCATCATTCTTCCATCAAGTAGAACTGCTGAGTTCCTTTGGCCGCAGGTATAAATCTGGTGGCGTTCAAACGAACGGGTCCGTCTTCTGATAACCGCTTGGTTTTAACACACTATACGCGACTGCTGGTTGTGAGTTTGGAGACAATCTTTTAGATTAAAGCGTGGATGAATCCTTTGTATCTATTAAAGATTTTAGAGATCATGCTTCACTGCTCTTGGTCGTGGTAACAAAGGGGAAATGACTTCAGTATGCGCAGTCTGTCGCATGCGCATGTTGGTCTGAGAGTATGCGCAGTCTGTCGCATGCGCATGTTGGTCTGAAAGTGTTGCACTTCGTAGGTGTCAGTAATCAGAAGTTCACAAACGTTAGTTTTCTTCTGATTTTCCTCTGTTATTGAACATAACACGCCATCAGCTGTCTCAAAAAGTTGAAAATCGTGTCCCAAATGTTACAAAATGAAGAGATTTTACCCACGAAATCCGCGAAAATGTGGGTTCATAGAATTTCAATATTGCATAGTGTGATTACAAATTGAGGCCAGACGCGGTGCTTATAAACGAACTCTGTCAGTTGATAACGCAGATGGTCCGAGGAGCACATTGGATCACGAATCTGCTTGAAAACCTTGATGATAAATAACCGCGCCACATGTTTCACCTACACCGTTCCACATCGGGAACCCAATGAAACAACACTTCTACGCGGCCATCAGGCTTCCACCAAGTAGAACGTCTGCTAGACCTGAATTCATTTGGCCGCAGGTATAAATCCGGTGGCGTTAAACCACGTCTTCTGATAACCGCTTGGTTTCGACCGTTGTGCATTTTTTTCTTAAAAAACCTACATATCATCTTTAATCATCAACATTCAAATAAACGTCTTCTGATAATCGCTTGGTTTCGATCTTCTTGATTTTTTTGTCTGAAAAAAAAGGTCGATTTCCTTCTCTTTCCGGGTTTTGTTTGAGTTTTTTCATGGATTCGTTTGTGTATTAGACCAGTACATGAAAATCATGAGGCGCTGAACAAGGCAAATTACAAGTTGAATAAAGGAATAGGGCGAGCCAAGGCATTCACCTTGCCATAGTTGACACGATATATAAAATCGAATGTTTATTGAAATAATCTCCATTTTGAAAGTATCAAAGTTTCAGTTTGTAATAATTGTTTGATATTGTTAATTTCAGTCACATATTCCTAAGTACTCAATAAAGATGTATTTCACTACACGTTCCTTAAGACATGTTCCTCAAGGAACCCAAGGAAACCAACTTCACCGCATTTATACCATCATTCTTCCATCAAGTAGAACTGCTGAGTTCCTTTGGACGCAGGTATAAATCTGGTGGCGTTCAAACGAACGGGTCCGTCTTCTGATAACCGCTTGGTTTTAACACACTATACGCGACTGCTGGTTGTGAGTCTTGAGACAATCTTTTAGATTAAAGCCTAGTGGATGAATCCTTTGTATCTATTAAAGATTTTAGAGATCATGCTTCACTGCTCTTGGTCGTGGTAACAAAGGGTAAATGACTGACCGTGTGCTGCAGTAAGCGCAGTCTGTCGCATGCGCATGTTGGTCTGAGAGTGTTGCACTTCGTAGGTGTCAGTTCACAAACGCTAGTTTTCATTTGATTTTCCTCTTTTTTTAACATAATACGCCATCAGCTGTCTCAAAAAGTTGAAAATCGTGTCCCAAATGTCAGTACAAAATGAAAAACGATGAAGAGATTTTACCCAAAACCCGCGATAGAATTCATAGAATTTCAATATTGCATACTGTGATTACAAATTGAGGCCAAATGCGGTGCTTATAAACGAACTCTGTCACTTCGTAACGCAGATGGTCCGAGGAGCACATTGGATCACGAATCTGCTTGAAAACCTTGATGATAAATTACCGCGCCACATGTTTCACCTACACCGTTCCAAAAGGAACCTAATGAAACAACACTTCTACGCGGCCATCAGGCTCCCACCAAGTAGAACGTCTGCTGGACCTGAATTCATTTGGACGCAGGTATAAATCCGGTGGCGTTAAACCACGTCTTCTGATAACCGCTTGGTTTCGACCGTCGTGCATTTTTTTCTTAACAAACTTTACATATCATCTTTAATCATCAACATTCAAATAAACGTCTTCTGATAATCGCTTGGTTTCGATCTTCGTGATTTTTTTGTCTGAAAAAAGGTAGATTTCCTTCTCTTTCCGGGTTTTAGTTGAGTTTTTTCATGGATTCGTTTGTGTATTAGACCAGTACATGAAAAGCATGCGGCACTGAGCAAGGCAAATAACTTGAACAGAGGTAGGGCGAAAAAAGACATTCACCATGCCATAGTTGACTCGATATATAAAATCGAATGTTTATTGCAATCATCTCCATTTTGAAGGTATCAAAGTTTCAGTTTGTAATTGTTTGATATTGTTAATTTCAGTCACACATCCCTAAGTACTAAATAAAGTTGTATTTCACTACACGTTCCTCAAGACATGTTCCTCAAGGAACCCAAGGAAACAAACTTCACCGCAGTTATACCATCATTCTTCCATCAAGTAGAACTGCTGCTGGACCTGAGTTCCTAAGGACGCAGATGTAAATCCGGTGGCGTTCAAAATGACCGGGTCGCCTTCTGATAACGTTTGTGCTTAAGACCAGGGGGAAATAACCATAGTTCCTTCGATATAAATCGAACGATTATGCAAACGTTTTATAAAGTATAAAACTTAGTTTGAGTTTGTTGTGTTTTTGTTTTTGTTTTACATTACATGTAATTGTAAATCGGTCGCACATTTTTTCAAACATTCTTTTAACATGAAATTCATTTTGAGACATTCTTTTGGTATAAAGCCTTGATATGAATCTTTTGTCAACCAAAGATGAGTTGCGATGAAAATGTTTTAGCGATGCATGCTCCAAGTGAGATTTACATTCCGATCACACAACAGAAGTCGTTAAAATATATTAAGCGTCCTAACATGTTTCTACAATAGCAAATGAATATATATTACAATGCGGACCTTCTTGTTATTACATTACGGGTCTGATTACGGTCATTACATTACGGGTCGCCTCAGTTTTTACATTACGTTACAAAATACACCGAAATTCGTAACGAATATAATTACACGACGGTTGGTGTTAATTACTTTAGCCCTAAATTGGGTTAATTTGAGCTCATAGTTATAAGAGCACAAACAGTAATCCCCCACGCGAAAAACTGATATTTCTGCAGCCATTTCTTCGTTTTTGTGACCAATCAGGTATCTACCTTATTCTATCTTCCTTTTTTTATTCAGGCTGTTTGAAATTAATTAAAGTGTGTTTTAGTTTACAGAGGGCGTAACTAACCATGTGGGAAAACATAAAATTCACAAGAACATTGCAGATAGTAGATATATAAACTTGGCTACCAGTTCTTTCAGCGTGATCATTTTAGAGAGCTGATATTTATTACGTGTACCAATGATTCTGAAATTTGTTCCGCGCTGAATTCATGAACGGACGTGTACAAGTCTAACTGATTAAATAGTCTTCACTGCATCGTACTGCACTGGTGTCCTTCGTTATGTGCGATTCACTTCCCACTAGTGTGTCATGCGCCAAGTACCAATTAATAATATGGCCGTCACCGTCCTGCAAAATTTCTCGTGACTTTGCACGCTGATCGCCTTGAAAACACTCATTTTTGCAAAGGAAGATGAGCGGTATCGGCTCGCTTAACTCAACATGAATCGCCACCAAGTGTTGACGGGTGCTGTCAATCCTGGTGATCGTTGTTTTGCTGTTGGATACGTTGAAGGCGTTCCTTTTACGGTAAGTAATGGACTGATCAGCCCCGCCTCCACGATCAGCAGTAGGCATATGTGTTGTGCACAGTAGCGTGTGCGGTGTGCATCATGCATGGTACTAGTGGTGCACTGCTTGTTGTGTGTGTATTCTCGAGACATGAGCGAAACAAATTGGTCAAAATTAGAAAAACAGAAAGATGTCATGATTTATTTTGCATTTACAATGGATAAATAGAATATACTTGAGGTATTGAGATACTCTACCGTATAGTCTCCGTTTATATTTCGAGAGATTTTCTAGTTGAAAAAAAGACGTTGAAAGTTCAGAAAACTCACCACAATCCTTGCCCTCTCGATTTGTCGTCGCTGACTCGCTCGACCCAGGGCAGCCGGCATGCTAATTTGCTTCACAATACTTGCATGTGGGTTTGACGAAACCCCTCGTCTTCTACAACAATGATTTTGATTGGCCAATTTTCTAATATAGTTATAATCAAAAACACAGTCCCTTGCGCCAATCAGCGCTATTGTGTTATGCTAATGATGGTTTAAGCTACTTGAAGAAGTGATGACGTCAGCAACGGCCCGCGCACTGGCCAATGACAAGCCGCGTGCTTTTATTGAGGGCGCTGTCTATTTCATTTATAAATGCAGGGTTGTAAAACCTGTGGTCTACGTATTAAACCATTCCTCCATGATTAAACTGATTCATCATGATTTATGTCATTGTAATAAGGAATCACAATCAGTGATTAAAGTTACTATGATGACCAATTCATTAAATAGGTACTGCTCGGCTGGAAAGAATTCCATATCCGGACATCACGCATTCTCCACCAAACTTCCAAAATTTCACCTCACCTTGATTGTGTTGAAGCCTTTTATCGCAAATAGCAAAATCCGAGAGCATCACGGGAAGACTCGTGGCTTAACACGGTGACGACGACGTGCGAGTTCTAACACGACGTTCGTGTGTGGTTCATAATCTTTGCCCCCTATCCTGCCCATAATGCTTTGCGCAGCAGTGTATTTTGCTATTTGCGATAAGGCTTCACCTAAGACAAATCCATTAAGCTTTGGAAAATTGAAAACCTCTGTGGAAAAGATGTGTTTTTAGGCCATAGGGCCTATTTCAAGTACATGTATCGTACAGACGACCCATCCTGAAGGCAACCTAGCCCTACATCTATACATGTACATGTATAAAATGGCTGTCTTTTAACATTGGAATAATACTTTTACTATCGCCACTACAGCCCTGCTTCTATGGTGGCTAAAAACATAACATGTCGCTAACCCATTCATGTCTTAAATTTGGCAAATTCACGTCAAATATTGCAAATTAATTTGAAAAAGCCATTTCTAGATTGTTGTTAAATAAATAGGCCTACAATCCTACATGTTTACCGAAGTATTCTTTGTTATAAATATAACGTAAACTTTTTCTTTAGCTAGTATTACTAATTAAGTAACATTTATCGCAGTAGCTATCGTTACGGCAGTCGACTATCTGGTTCCCTGACCTGGCAATATTCAACTTCAGGATCTTTGGCTCTTGAAACCAGACTATCAACCGAATAGTTCACAGACTTTATATTATATTTCCCTTAAAAGAAAAATCCTCCAAAACCTGGGATCACTAAGAAAAAAAAATGAAATCTACTAACATACATAAAATAATAAAAAGTAGAATTTGATTAAAAACATAAATTAGCGGTATAGAAAACTATTGGAAGGACAAAACATAAAATGTTGACTGGCGTAGTATGAGGCTGCAAATTGGAAGCTGCATACATTTACATAAGTGTATGAAAACAGGCCTACTGTTGAGAAAGTTTAAATAATTAAAGGTACACACATTGACTGAGGATTCAGAAGGTTTGGAATGATAACACTTTAACTAGAAAAATTAAGTGCGGTTCTTGTATGCAGAATGCTGTTTCAAATAAACTCGAGGGAAAAAAGGAAAATCCTGAAAAACAATCCGTAATTACACATGTATGCAAACATCTATGCCAATGCAACTATGCACATGTGCATGTATACAGGTTTACAATTTTAAAAACAGTAAAGATGCAGACATCATAAATATATTAAAATTTCAGCCTGGCGGAAAATAATTACATAGCTTTCAAAGATAATGTGCGACAAGCATATTTGCAAGATGCGTTGTCACCCACCTTAACAAAATGAGAATGAAAGTGCCTGAGGTACATGTAATTTTGCATTACAACTCCCTCAAACAAATCTTGCACAATGGTAATCAATAGGAACGGTCACCGTTTCCATCCAGATGTCAATATTCATCACGATGTCAAACCGAGTGATGTATCAAAATGAAAAAAAAAATGAAAAGAGTTGTTCAGTTGGATATATTGAGTTCAAGAGAGATCTACTGTTTCTAGTAGGTAGGTGTGGGCAGTGGTACATACATCAGCCAGCAAAAGCATCTTTGCATTTGAATAACATGCAAGTTTTCATTGGCTGTTACACAGACTCAAGAAGCATTCAGTGACAAGACAATGGGTCTATTAACAAGATAAGGAAATGTCAAGTTTTCGTAAACGTCTGCGGCCACCTATCAGGTGCGGAAAAAGGCTGGGACCTTGTGTGCAAACAAAGATGCAAAACAAAATCAGGCCAACTTTACTCACTATTTATGCTGACAAAATTCTCCAAAAATTTCATGAGGCAAGGGCAAGGTCTTCAGTATTTCACCAGCCAAGTTTGAAGTCTCAATTCATTTTTTAAACGAGACTTTTCTTAAACATTTTGAAATTGAGAGTGAAAGGGGGGGGGGGGGTGTTGCAACAAAAAAACCCCCCCCCCCCCCCCCTCTAGATCCACTACTGCCTAGATGTAAAACTATGTTCCGGTATGTCATCGATCTGGTCATTTACATGCTACAGTAATAAGGCCCACCATCAGTCTATGGCATCTGCACTTGAGTTTTACAGAATAAGCCATTTGCGAACTAAATTTGAATAACATCTGGCACACTGACTTGCTCAAATGCTTAGCACATTTTAACTTTGAATTGGCCAGAACAAAAGACACTGTTGCTATGTCACGTGATTCGAGGCAAGCCTTACGCTAGCAACCCCCAGCTCTGGAATGATCTGGAGCCTTTGTGACATTCTCACGCATTGGACACAATGTATTGATGCTTAGGGTCTCTTACGTAACTATGCACGAGTTGCATGTAGAGCTTGTGATAGAGCAACACAGTGTCTTTGGTCTGGAGAATTCAAAGTTAAAATGTGGCAATCATTATTGAGCAAGTCAGTGTACCAGATGTTATTAAAATTTAACTCGCAAATGGTAGGTTATTCGCAAATGGCTTATTGTGCGATCTCTAACCTTTAAGGCGACGGGATGTGTACATGGACACACATTTGAAAGGAGGGGCCTGGTCAATGCATTTGGATCTTGTTTTATCCAATTTTGGTCCACTTCCAACATGTCCAAGTACATGTACTCATCTTAAGTTAACCCATTAGTCCCTATGCCACCCCAAAGCACTCCTCCTAATGCCCAGAATCGCCCCAGCTCTCTAGTGTTTATTTTTGAATTCATCAAGGAATGAGGTAAATTGAAGTGTAGTACAGTGTAATACAAGTGCTAAGGATTGCCCTCCCCCCTACTTTTTTTTTGGGGGGGGGGAGGGGGAAATAATAATAATTCTCAGTTGGCTTACAATACATGTACATGTAAAACCAAACCCTCAAGTTGAATAATGGCTCTTTTTTTGTTCTGCATAAAACTAGAACATCAGTTCCTACAGGTTAGTCATGTAACAGTGACTAGGCTGAATCTATCAAGATTTTGCACAAACATGACAAAGTCCTACTTGTGCACATTACATTTAAATGTTATAATACATGTATAGAGTTTTATTTGTGGGGCACATGTGTTCTTCGGTACAAATTAATGTCATCGTCAATTCTTGTGTATACACACATGTACTGTACAGTATTATGTGTACATTTATTCATGTGTACACGTGAACATGGACATTTTGAAATCAGTCATTGTTTGCATCAATTGTTTTCATCAATCAAAAACTACACTTGTACCTTCATGGTTAAACCAATAAAAGGAAATCGACAGGCTGTGACGTACATATGTAATTATCACATGTTACTCAATGCACTCAAAATAGAAGGTGCGCAAAACCAAAACCAATGAATCATAATTATTGTGTTGGCCTTCACATGTGAAGCTGATAAGTCATGGTATATTATGTAGTTACAAAATCTTAATACAAGTGACAACAATGTGTAAACGGTGGCCTTACACTGCAGTCGTGTAGACATGTATCCGTTATTTGCAAATTAATTGTACATGTATGTATGGTGACTTATTAGTGCTACATGTCATATTGAGTCATACAGGATGCAATACGAAAGTAGGGAAACCCCTGCTTTTCCTACACAACTGATTTAATACAACCATATGTATACATACTGAACATTTCATTTTAATATTCAAACTTGGGACCGTTGACAAGTTTCATAATGTGTGTTTTCCAAAGACTTGATGTACAATGTATAATACATGCAATCGTCAACCAAAATGTTGCCAACAATTTTGTGACTTATTCTTTTGAATTTTCATGCCACTGGACACGACTTTTTCAGTTGCGTTTACATTTGGTCTGTTTAAATTGTATTGTGTGTTCAGTGCAAAAAAATCAGTACAACTGTAATTTATGAAAATAGGATTATGTAAGCTTCTTGATGTTGATTCGTTTTTCAAATACATGCAAATACATACCGTACATGTAGGTACCGGTACATGCATCATACCAGTACTTGTAAGTTTAGCACTATTCATGCACATGGGACAGTATCAAATTAAGAAACACTGACAACTTAACAACATACCTGTATGTACTGTACTTTTATGACTATGGACATCATCAGTCATATTGAATACGTTAAAGTGCATATTTTTGTGTAATGTAATGTACGTTTGTGATACCATTTAGTGACCAGTCATCAGAACTTGTGTACATGTATACAGGTAAACGATTGAGGGTTTCAGAAATTATGCAGAGATAATACTGCGCCGGAATGCTTTTAACTGATAGCCAGATGGCACTGTTGCCGAACGAAGTCTTAAATATCACATCAATATTCGTGCACTTATCAAAGATTGGTTAGACATGCACACATTTACATTGTACGGTGAGGCTTTATAGGGCAAATGAATTGGACTCACTGAACTGTGCGTATTAATTTCAAGATATCAATTACGTTACTGTAATTGCGAAAATTTAATAGGATATCCCAAATGCTAGTCTCCTTAATTGTAGGGTAATGAAACCAGTATCCATATTTCACCTCAAAATGTTACATTACATTATCAAGTAAAAAATCACCATGGATTGTATATTTTGTGTGGTACATGTGCACGTATGTCTGGCATAGAGTGCCATGGTCCAGTTGTTCCTGCGTCTGAATGCGTTCCCTGGTTCCCTGACCTGACAATTCCCCGACGTCTTCCCCGACGTCTATAAACTGCTCCGTTTTGTCTGAAGTAGGGTCAGGGAACCAGACTACAAGAACAGCATTGTTTTCTTGGTTTTTCCATCATCTACATGTACTTGTGCACAAAACTTTGAACGGGTCAGTTTAGATTTGCTAGAATTTACTAACCCCAAAATCCATTCATTTCTGAAAATTACAGCAAAATCAAATGTTATACACATATTTTGCCAGTAGCAACGTATGGCGCATGCATAAATCTGTTTTTGGTGTATTATACATTATAGGCCTACCTTCACAAATGCTGAATAATTATTGTTACATTATTATTAATCTTTGAGAAAGGATTGATGATTCCCCTACGGTTCATGCACTAACCATCAGTGACTGTACATGAATCACTATAGTTAACACCAAACCAAGCATCACTAACGTCCGCTGAGAGCTCAGCCTCCGCGATTAATAGCCCCAGCAATCTACATGCACCAAAGGCAATTTACATAATATATTCGCTAATTGATTAACTAACACTATTAGTTGCTTTTCGCTCCCTCCTCCTTAAGTGTATCTCAGCACAAACTGCATACTATACAACAGTATAGTACTAGTAGTAGGCCTATGTAATGTATCACTACAGTTCTACAATGTACATTATGTGCAGTGTTTGCCCACACTTTAAATGGGATGGATTGTTGTAATGAAATGTCAAGAGGATTATTGGGATGAAAAATTGTTGATAGTCATGTACATGTATACTTTTAAAACACAAGTGTTATGGGAAATTATGTACATGTATGTACATGTATAAAGGCCTACATGCTACAATGTACACATATTAAGACAGAGAATAATCATTCAGTCCTCATTAGAAATACCTGTATCTTACCTACATTTGTACATGTAGGAATGTCATACAAATTTATTTAGTTGTGTGTTGTTGTTTTGTTGTTGTTGGGTGTTTTTTTTTTGGGGGGGGGACAATTTGCTGTTGATTGGCAGCAAGTACGAAATCTATTCTCAAATTACTATATGTTGACAACGCATTTTGTGGGGAAAAGATTATTGTGTTAGTTTTTCATCCATTTGATCTTATTGGTGGGTTTGAGAGATCCAGTTGTATGTTAGTTTATGAACCCAGATGGAGAATTAAGGACTGAAAGAAAACCTGCTATCCAACACCAAACAAACAAAACCCAAACTTTGCTAATCTCCGTAGATGTATCCAAACTTAAACCAAACTCCAGGGGATACATCCTGTCTATCCCATTCAACCTCATCTCATCTCGTTCCACCCAAATCCACCCCATCCCATCCAAATACCCCTTCCATACCCAACGCACTAACCCATCCCAACCCAACCCAACCAAACACCAACCCAACCAAACACCAACCCAACCCAACCCAACTCCAACCCAACTCCAACCCAACCCAACCCAACCCAACCCAACCCAACCAAGCCCAATCAAACCCAACCCAACCCAACCCAACCCAACCCAACTCAACCCAACTGAGCCCAACCCAACCCAACCAAGCCCAACCCAACCCAACCCAACCCAACCCAACCCAACCCAACTCAACCCTACTGAGCCCAATCAAACCCAACCCAACCAAGCCCAATCAAACCCAACCCAACCCAACCCAACTCAACCCAACTGAGCCCAACCCAACCCAACTGAGCCCAACCCAACCCAACCAAGCCCAACCCAACCCAACCCAACCCAACCCAACCCAACCCAACTCAACCCTACTGAGCCCAATCAAACCCAACCCAACCAAGCCCAATCGAACCCAACCCAACCCACACAAGTGTGTATTTGCCAGCAATCACGGACCCCCTATTGTTCCTCTTTTGTTTGTACTCTTTTAAGAAGACGTCCCATATGTTTTGTACACGAATCCAAATTGGGGACCTCTCGGGAATTGGGGACCTCTCGGGAATTGGGGACCTCTCGGGAATTGGGGACCCTAAATTGTCCTCTATTGTTCAACGTGCCCTATTGAATGCAGAAACAAACTCAACTATACCCAACCCGACCGAGCCCACATTCAAACCAGATCCCAATCCAACCCAACCCAACCCAACCGAGTCCATCCCAGCCCAGCACAGCCCAAATCCACCTCACCCATCCCAACCCATCCAACCTAACCCAACCCATCCCAACCCATCCAACCTAACCCAACCCATCTCAACCCATCCCATGCATGCATCCCATCATGTCCATGACACCAGTCTATCCAACCCATTCCATGAAACCTCAAGTTACTCAAATTACATACATTAAATTTACCGTACATTTTCATGTTAAACTGTGCACTACAGTGTACGCGTATGCACGCAGTCGCTATGTACAAATTGTGTAATATGAGTCCTCCATATTTTACCCTCCCGGCTGTTGAGAGATGTCGTTTTGATACCGTCTCTCCACGTCACATGCTGATCCAAATCTTATGATTAATGCAATCGTAAAGACTAAAGGGCGCTTTCCCCGTCGCTAGCCACCAGTAAATCACCCTGTTCTCCCCTGGGTATGGGTCAACGTAATAACCAGCGAATGACTGCCCCGGAAACGAGTAACAGATTGACTTTGCAGCCATTCCAATGACCAGTTATTGCCGTGCTGGGGAAATTGTTTGGTCAGTCTGATGAGGACTTGTTACACGTAATCGTATTCCGTGCTTGCATGTCTTTGTACAATGTATACATGTACATGTACATGTACCCTAGTTCACATTAATATCTTTAAAACGACTGCATAACCACAAGAAAAAATGTCCGCATTTTGTCAATCCAAGTTTGAAAAAAGAACAAGGGCACACAGTTTTCCCTACAAGGTGCATGTACGTGATTGTCAGAAACTATTTGTTTGCTTTCCTCTGCAGAATGAGCTTTATCATTGCTCACCGGTTCCTAAGCAAACAGTAATATAATTACACATGCACACAGCACACAGACCTGTTGGCACAAATGAGGGAGTGTACAAGTGCATGTACTTTCATGCCAAGTGTGGCAGTAGTCAACTTGCTCTCCTATGCAAACATACATTTTGTGCCAAGTTGCCCTTTCAGTCAAAATCAATCAAGTGACTGTTTTCAACAGTTAAAAGCTCCCAGCCTACATGTACATAAAGCAGGATTGACTGGCTGTGACTGTTGATGTAACTTGATACAGCTGTGTTTTGACTGTGGGTGATTGATAAGACAGCTGTGTAACCAGTTGCCTGCTGTTGTCTGCTGACTGAATTTGACTAGTCAGAGTGTTTGCTTGAAATATGATCTGACTGTTTGTGACTGGCCTGTGTACATGTAAAATGCATGGCAGTGGAAGTGGATGGAATCTCTGACTGTCTGTGACTGTTTAAGCAGCAGGAGGGCAAGTCATTTCTTAGTCAGGTTGCCCGGGTTGAGGGGACTGTAAATTGTTTTTCAATATATTTTTTCTTCAATTCAAAGGTTCCCCCCTCCTTAAAATCACACCATGGCTATTCACGGCTCTAATCCAAGCTGTGTTCTCCTTTCACACTTTACGTTGTGAATTCAAACACCTTGTGTGTGTGCTGGGTCATTTGGTTTGTCAGAAGTGGGAAAAGCCAAGAGAAAACGTGTTTAAAATAGGTGTAATGCTTCATTAACTTGACCTGACCTACATTGTACACTGTGTTTAGATTGCAAATTACTTAAAACATGTTATCCGCTCCTTTCACAAGTACCCCCTCATCGGCAAAGAGAGTACAGTTGGGGGTGACCGACCGACGCCATCTTGCCCGACTGCAATTCGTTTGCCGCGAAGCCACTGCGTGTACATAGTACAAATCCACTGGTGTACGTTCGTCACACACACGGAAAGGTGCGCGTCAACCAGCGAAATGTCCTGCCCATGGGACGTACGTCGTTGCTAGGTAAATTGGCGCCCTCTTTTGTTGGCGCACGGAGCCCATAGAATACAATTTGTACCGGTACAATGTAGATAATTCTTCAATTGTAAAATTATACACAATACTGTATTTGGCCATGCAACCATAACAGCATTACACCAGCCTGGCTACTGCTAATTTCAAACCCTGCTCAGTAGTATTTACATGTATGTAAATATATTCTCTCCGAACTGTGCATAATTATAAGCTTGGAAAAGTAGGTCGTGCATAAACAATAGTCCTATACCTGTTGAGAGTGTAAAATCAGAACAAAAGTGTTTGGACAATTAAAAATGATCAAATGCAAAATCCACTTTGAGCTGTCACATATATTGTTAGTCAGGCTCGCAACTTTTCCTCGGATCCACTGATTTTCTCAGTTTTTACTTCTCGTGAATGCCATTACAAATTGAAATATACTGTACAAAGTCTTCTGTTGTTTGGAGTTTCCTCTTTTTTTCCTAATTTTTTCCCCCCTTTTTTCCCAGTTGCATACCTGATAAGTATGTATTCACTTTTAGAGTGCATAGTACTGATCAGACAAACATGGTCTTAAATTAGCCCTCTGCCTGTTATTTTGTTTGTTTTGCCCCACAATTGATTTTGTACCGGTATTAGAAATCCTTGGACCTACCGGTACCGGGTATGCATTGATTTAATTGGACAAGTATGGCACAAAGTCTGGCATTTGAAATGGTGAGGCTTTACCTCGTCCACTAGGCCGGGGAGGCAAAGCAATCAATTGGATAGAATATTGTACCGGATTCACTTAGGCTTGTTTACATTTTCAAATTTTGAGTCCGATTTTTTTTTCTTTTCGATTTGGGTACACAGGCCTATGCATCCGGATGCAACATTGTCATCTTGTCCAGCAACTTCCAACGAGTGCAGATCATACCCGGTGAGAACCAAGGCAACATCCAAGTGGGCTGCATCGACTGCTCCACGGAGAACGGAAAGGTGGGTCCTCGGATAAACCATCAATCTATAACAAAAAAAGCATAGATTCTGCAAACATAAAGTTAACCATTGCACATGCATGTATTGTGTACTCATGTCACGAGCGAATCCAAGGGTGATGTTGGGCATGGCTATTACATGTACATTTGTAAACCACACCCATTTGACTGACCACTTTTAATTGTGTACAAAATGGGACAAAAATCACAAATGTTCTCAAGTTCCTTGAAAAGCGTCATCACTCAATTTTGCAAATCTTGATTTGTAGCGTGGTCATTTTATGCATTCACTGTGATACCTCCTCCAACCCTTCCCCCCTAAAAAAATCAGCCAGCCCCCTTCCCCCTCGCCTTTGAAAATCCTGGATCTGCCACTGCACGTGCACACAGAGTGGACTGTGTTTCGCAGTTAATATTATGAGTAATTAGTCTATTCAAATGAGCATTATAAACTGAGGTTTGAAGCATGTCAATTTCCATGGTACATGTACAAACTAACTGTTGTGCATTTGCGCTGCAGTATGTAGTGGTACACAATGTCTTTGCACAAAATAATGGGATTCTGTACATTGACAAAACACATGGGAACTCGGACTTTATTGTAAAAGCAGTCTAAGTGTGCATGCATTGTGAGATTCAGAAATGCGTTTAAGGAGGTACATTGTACATTGTACAATACAATAATAATGGACGTCCCCCCCCCCTTGAAAAACACCATTGATGTTGGTTTACTACATGTACAAGTCCCCCCTGTGCAGAACTTTATAGAAACATCATGCCGTCATACATGAACGGTGTACATGTACATAACCAACAACATGTTTTTCTTCAAACATGTCAAAAGATGTGTGATAACAGTTCCACTCCACATTAACATCTAACAATGTACCTGTAGAATAGTTACCAAAAAAACATGTAAAGATACATGTACTTGAGGTGGGATGCTGTTTCACTCTGAATCAAGCATTTTTTTTTTCCTCTTTTAATCAAGTGGCAGATCTACGGGTGGATTAGGTGGTCTAAGAACCCCCCCCCCCCCCCCCCCCGGCCACAATAAAATATGACAATACACAAAAAAAGTAGCACATGCCTGCTATCCCCCCCCCCCTTTGAAAGCAAAACCCTCTCTTGAGCCAGAGCTGGATCAGACCAGCCACGTGCATCAGCATTGCGAACATCAACTTGCATACACTGTAACATGCATCTGCTGCGTCGTATTTGGAACACATTTCGAGCAACAAGCGTGCGTGTTTGGAACATTTTCTACACTGTGCAATGCTTGCTTGATTGCGTAAAATATGCAGTTACAGTTCTTCTACAGAGATGGCCGTCTTTGAGAGAGACCTACATGTATTCATCATGGATGTGCATGTATGTACATGATACCGGTATACATGTACATGTACATGCACACTACTGTACGTACACCCCCCGGTATGACAGGTAAACATGCATGTATAATGTACTGTTCATGATGGGATTAAATATTATATCAATTCCATTACCCCATGTCTACACAAAGTACATGTACCGTATAAATTGACAGAAAGCTCACTACTCTAGTGCATGTCATAAACACCCAGCCCACTTGAACTCCAACACATGGGAACTTGATTCTCTCCGCCCCCTTTCCCTCCCCCTCCCCCAAGTAAAAATAATGAATACAGTCTTTTTCAAGCGGCCAAACTCAATTTAGGTAATTATCTCCTTAAACCCAGCACTCTCGGGGTCTGACATTTCGAAATGCAATGTTGTTGTTGCCGGTACTCGGCTCATATGCCGGTAACCCGTATACCGTCATAGATCCATCCGATCTCTGTTTTCCCTGGTCACAACCATTGACAGATAGCTTATGCATCGTTGCTTGTGTTGGTTTTGTATTGATTAGGTTTTAGTCTAAGCCTCATAGGGCCTGTAATTAAAGAACGCGTGTGGGGTACATACATGTACATATATACAGACACCTGAACCGGTACATATGTTTGTTTTTGTTTTTTGTTTTTCCTTCTTTTCTTTTCTCGAAATGAAGATAAAATTGATTTTGACATGTTTGAGAACAGCATGTCAGAATTGATGGGAATTGATGTGGGAATTTATTGGGTCTGTTTAACCCTAAAGGGGCCGGGTTATTTTGACCATCTCTCAGCCGGGGGATTTTTTACTCGGCACATGCATAGAGCAACTCTTCCTAAACATACCCAAGAAATTTCATGACTATAGGTCAAAGGGTTTTGGAATTATGGCAAATTAATTATTCATATATACGAATGGCAATTCTGCTTTGTGTACCACGCGAAAATTAGTTTTCACGGCGCATAGCGCCTGAATTTCCATTACGCGGCAACCCGTGGTCCGATTTTTATGTTTTTGGTATCAAAAGATGCGCAAAGCTCGAGGCTAAAAAGCCATAAAAGCTCGGGTCGCGAAAAAATTTTTTTTAGAGGCTATCACGGAAAATGTGGGTTCCGCCCCCCCCCCCCGGCCCCTTTAGGGTTAAAGAAAATAAATAAGACCCTGTCATTAAGAGCGTGGATCAAACCGGTTAAAATTGCAAGTGTCTGTTGTGTTGATAAAGAGTTTTATGAACCTACGATTCCTGTGAAGAAATGGCAGTGAATGTGTACTGTACATTTGTATGCCACATACATTTGTACATGTACACGTGTATGTATGATACATGTACACTGTGGGCGTTCATGTTCCTGTGTATGTGCCTATGACATGTTTAATGCTAAACACTGTTTTTATCTGTTTATACATACATCATGATTCTCATTATGCAGAGTTATTATTTCTCATACATGTACCAGTCTACAATGTATTTCAACAAGTTTTAAATATTAGAAGCCCCTGTCAGATTTTTGTTGTTGTGCTTCTAGGGTTACATTGCAGATTGGTTCACTTAGAATTTGTCTACAATTCCAACAAATTTTATTTCTTTCTTCCCCAATTTTTACTTCAGATTGCGGCATCCTTCGCAAATCAAGTTTACATCTTTGAACCAACTCCTCAGATTCCGGCTCTCAAAAAGAGTTCCCACGTAAGTACATATATTTCATAGCAGGTTGTGATTATAGATCTGCGTAGAAATGCATGCTTGTCAATTTACAGGAACGCACTGTCTGCACATCTACATGTACCGATAAGGGACGTACCTGGAAGCATGCCCAGAGCTGTCATGTTTGGACAAGATTTTTTTTTTTATTTCGTGGGACTTTTTTGCCCTGATTAAGTGGGGCTTTTGGCGGAGTGTCGCATTGGGGGTCTTTACTTGTAAGGCAAAGCAGTGCTGGGGAAATGTTAAGAAAATATTGTGATTAAAGGGGTTTTTTTTTTGATCAGTTCTGTACCGAGTGAGCGTTGATATTACCTATTACCTTGTAGTGTTACCACTCAGAGGTTTTGAAACGTAAAGCACGCCATATAGTTATATTTGCTACAAACAAGCCAAAACAAAAACGTAAGTGTAACAAGGGCAGACTTGTATTGGAGTCACGAAACATCGAGTCCAAGTCTGAGTCCGAGTCACATTTCTCGAGTCCAAATCCGAGTCCCGAGTCTTCCAGGTCGAGTCCGAGTCCGAGTTACGAGTCACAAAGGTCGAGTCCAAGTCTGAGTCACGAGTCACCTCTAACATTGTATTGGAAAAACGTACATTTTAGGGAATTCAGAGAGAGATTCAGAGTCACCTTTGATATAGTATTGGAAATACGTACAGTACATTTCAGGTGCTGTAAATTTCCATTTTTTCCCACAGCTTTTCTTTAATTTTCTCTGGGAATGAGGAATTCATTTGCAAAAACAGTTATAAAGGCAATTCAGACAAAACTGGTAATTGGTTTCTTCAATATATCGGTAACCGGCCACGGCCACGCAAGCACAGCATCGAGCGCCCTGTACATGTATTGCACAGTAAAGAAAACGATCGACTTACGTATTTGCGCGTGTGCAGTGCGGTAATTTCCGTCGAGTCACAAGTCAGTTCGAGTCCAAGTCCAAGTCCGTAGCCCCGAGTCGGAGTCCGAGTCCGAGTCGTAAGTCAAAGTGACTCGAGTCCGAGTCCGAGTCATTAAAAATGTGACTCTAGTCGGACTCGTGTCCGAGTCACGAGTCATACAAGTCTGAACAAGGGGCATCGCTATGGGGAGGCTTATGGGGAGTCTATAGAATATCTCCTTGCACAGTAAGGGTCTGTGATATGGGAGCAGATTCAGCGATTAATGATGCAAAACAAGTCCTGCGTCTGTACCTCGAGATTCTGACCATTCAGCGGGCGTCTTCCATAACAGGTCTTCAGTAACCTGTTGTCATAGTCATCTATTAATAAAACCTAGACACAACATCTATCATGCTTTTAAGTTGTGAAATGTGTTAGCAAAAATCGGCTATGTCATAGGGCCTGCGTGGCCTGTAACAATATGTTACGTGATGCGCAAACGTAGTGGGCCAGGCGAAGCCTCGTAAAAGTATATTCTTGGCAGAGTAGGAATGTCCTGGGGGGAGGGGGGCTGGGGGCAAGGCCTTCCATAAAGGCAAATGTGGAAGGGCTCCAAGGCCACAAAACAGGGCACTTAGGCCAAAACACATTTGCGAAAGAATGGAGGCCAGTAAAATCATGAGCGTAGAGAAGAGAAATATGATGAAAATTTAGTGTCACCATGCGTACATGGGGGGATGGGGTCCAAGCCAATGCGTACCAGTACGTACGCAGAGTGATAATTTGTAAATTGTCATAAAATCAATGTAATTTCTCTTATTAAATAAAAAACACACATGTGTACCTACTAGGACCAGTTTTTATGCATCGAAAATCGTTATAACACTGTACCCTTTGCCCCTACCATTAGATTTTTTCCCCCCAGTGCCACCGGTCCACCACCAGCCAATGCCTTTAGAGGTCATTAACCCTCACCTTCCCAACTCCATCAAAATCTATCACTCCATTTGGGGGATTTGGGCAGACAAGCCATGTGTACCTACCGGTAGTCTATCAAGATCCACCTACGGTACATGTATCGCAGTGGTGGATTTGTGGTGGATTTCGGTGGATCTGGTCCTGAAGCATTATGTGAACCAGAGTGAGTGATGGATTTTGATGGACTTGGGACTGTTCTTAGGGTTAAACTTAGGGTTAAACTTTAGAGATAGCGACCTGATAAAATACGTAGTTTGGAGTCAAGAGTGTTTTTTTATCATTCCAAAACAACTTCTGCTACCTAAACCTGACTTCTGTTAAATCCAACGACAATATTCTTTCGGTAGAAAATTTCTTATTCATTATACAGTTCATGCAAATTGATGTGAATCAACATGGTTTTGAGCATTCATGGTGCTCATTTTCGTGTTCCATTTGGTCGTCTCCATCATCATTTTACCCCAAAATTTACGACAAAAAATCAAAACCCTGCCCTCTATCCACGACACTCTTGTTGGTTTTAAAAGTCGCTAATTAGTTTGATAAGTTCAATAACCTGTAGCTTAACTATCGCCAATAAAAACCTGCTTCAGTTACGGTACATGTAGTCGTCAAGCATAAAACAAAACAAAACAAAACAAATATTTAAATGATACCTTCATACAATTTACAAAGTTGCGAAGTTCTGGTAAAAGACTATCAACTTGTATTTCTATCTTGTACGACTTTGGTAATAAGAGATACATGTAGTGAGATACAAGCAATCACAGTCACAGATGATGACATAACCAATCCAGGGACTACCGATACCTAAGTTTTAACTACAGTGAATGGTGATGCTTACCAACTAGACGGGTACCAGTAACAAACTGGCTACTATCCAAACCAGCGTCATCCTCACTGATTGGTGCTTTGTATCTTGAGAAACAGAGAGAGGAAATTTATACAAGAAAGAATTGATGGTAAGACTTGAAGGTTGGCATGGTACAGGACTAACAACAAGGAGTTTGGAGGCAGCAAAGTTGTGTTTGATGGTATTCTCAAAAAGATGAACACAACTCACTGTAATAACCACTTCTTTCATGGCACACATGTAACTGCAAAAATCCCAGCACAGACCCTACCATGCTAAAGGTGTAGTTGCATGAATGAGGGTTTTGCCCAAAATTTGGTTTGACAATATTTGCAAGGGAAAAGGCAAAATGACAATGTTTCCAACTAATGATAAAATAACGGTTCACATGGGAAGTTTGACAAGTATTTAACTACATATTATCATCTTAAGGTCGTATATTTCTGGATACTTCTAAAGTTCTACAAACACAAACTCACCTGAATATGACTAAAGTGAAATTGAAATTGCTACTGGCTGCGGGTTATACATATGACGTTACTGAAGAAATGGTCACCGCCAGCATTGTCCAATGATGGGAATACATGCTTTTATTTTGATAACTGGAGACAGGTTGGGCATAAATGCTTAATACCACCCCCAGAATTGTGAGTGCTTAAATTTACTCCAGTGAAAACAGTTTGGGATTTTGTTTGAGACAATTTATCATGTAAATCCTGATTGACTGTCCACAATAATAGTGTGGAAATAAATGGGTTTTTTTAAAATTCCATTGAATTGAATTTAATTGAATAATTATGGGGAAAAAAGGAATTTAAATCCAAAAGTTATTAATTTACATGATAGGATAATGATATTAATGGTGTATTTATAAAAAAAAGGAATGTATTATTATAAAAAGGTTAAAAGCATTGACATTTTGGGAGCTTGCTGTAAAATGCCATCGAACATAAATTGTATGGCTTTTATTTTCTCTAATGGGTAAAAGCAATGGCTTACCTTAAATGCCTTTAGTGAAACATTTAATACCTGTTTCGTTTTGGACAGCATTAAATGTAGCATGTATTTTTTCTTTCAATCCTTTAATTGAAACTGAAGCTTTCTAGTAGCCCATATGCGCGTTGAAAAACAGTCGGCAATTATTGTGCAGTTGTGTGCCATCACTAATGGGTCATATACATGTAACTTTATTATTCTTGGTGTTTTCCTTCACCTCTAACCATCCCAGAATTACCACTTTTACAATTTGAATAAAGACAAGCTGGACACAAGTTTATGGACAACCAAGAAATGACAACTACAAATGTCTATCTGCTTTTTCACTTCTTCTTGATAATCAGTGATTAAATCCTAAAAATTGTTAATTGATGCTTACGTGTAATTATTTTTTAAGTCAAAACTTTTCCGGTATTTACTTGGGGATTATCAACCTGTGCCAAATATAAAAAAAAGTTGGACTTTACGTTTCGATTTTACAACAAATTAAACAACAAAACTAGTGGCTGACACGTGATGGTGAATTCTAACACGGGAGTCTGTGATTAGACTAGTCAATATTTGGAACCACGATATGTTCACATGAATTGTGAATGTTAACTGGTGAAACTTGCACGCTCTATTCAAAACAAGGAAAAAAAATCAAAGCCACAATTTAAAAAAAAAAATATGTTGAGTGGCTAATTGTGTACAGAAGGCAGAATCCACTTACTCTGAAAAAAATTGTAACAAAACAATTAAAGATGCAGACATCTAGAAGAATTGATTACCGGAGATGTTATCAGTGGGCAGTGGTTGTCCTTGGAGAGGTTTGCAGCGTGCTGGGACGTGGGTAGGTTATTCAACTTCAAGTCTCGGTGAATCGTGACTGGAGATTGCGGTGTTGTGCTGATTCAAGGACTTTCCCTCGTCCGTGTAGGTCATTGGCTTGCGATGGTTTGGCCATCTCTAAATGAAATTAAAATTTTGTTCTGATGTTGGCATGGTGGCATTAGAAAGAAAATTTAAAAAAAAAGAAGCTTGTTTTAGTACTTTGGTATTTACCCGGCTATACATGTTCCACCAATTATTTCAATATTAAAAGTTTACAAATGACATTACAGTGATTTGTAATTTTATAACGCCCCCCTCCCCACTTCCCCTCCCACCCACCCCTTCCCCGAGTGTTCCCCCGGGATTTTTACCTCATGTACTATATGTACATTTTGTGCAGATGTATGGATGGCAAGGTATGCGAGTTTAATAATAATAATACATGTAATAATTAATTCTTATATAGCGCATTACATAAGAAATCTCAATGCGCTTTACAAAAAAGTTATTATAATACATATTAAAAGCTCAATACAAAATATTACTTGAATCCATTAAAATGTTTAGTTTGAGTTTGACCCCTATCCCTGACTGGGTTCATGGTGCTTGTGTCCTAGGGCAAGACACTTTACTCTACCAAGGAGTAAAATTGGTACATTTACCATGTACGTGTACAGGGTTCATGTATGAGTACTGATCTTGAACTTCTGCATATGGCAATTTCACGGTTACTCACGTTACATTTTTGATGTACTTTTGAGTTTCCTTGGGCTGTAATTACCTTACTGAAAAGGTTTAATAACGGTTATCCCCATGGTAGATAGAGTAGACCTAGACCTACACATGTACTTAAGCACCAAAGATGACATCCAGAAAAATGTGTTATGTATGACAAACAAGACGTACAAAATCGGTTACTCATGTTTCGAAAATGTAACGTGAGTAACCGATTTTGTGCATCTTGTTTATCACATTTTTCTGGATGTCATCTTTGGTGCTTACTGTTGGTACATGTAGGTCTAGGTCTTCTCTCTCTACCACGGGGATAACAGTTATTAAGCCTTTTCAGTAAGGTAATTTCAGCCCAAAGAAACTCAAAAGTACATCAAAATGTAACGTGAGTAACCGTGGAATTGCCCATCGGACTGATCTCTTAGCCTGATGCCTGCATGAACGGGGTATAAACTGTGAAGCACTGAGGCAATTGTAATAAGCAGTACGTACATTTGTATAAACACCAAGTGTAATCATTCTTTTGTACTTTCACCCTTTGTTCCACAGAAATTGGACTACCAGTGGTACAAGACTGGCGGCTTCCAGACTGAATCTCTAGTCAGTAACCTCTCCTGGAATCACAATGGTAACCATTTGAATTTGGGATGTTGCCCTTCACAAATTTTATTAGCTCTGTCTTGCCAAAACATTTGCTAAAAAAACACTGTGGGACTCAAGTTTACCCATGACCTGTTTTGAAGAGGCTAGGCGACATACGATAACTAGTCAACCCCACATTTAAACCAAAAATTGGTTGAAATATATACCCAAAAATGGAGCAAAACTAAAGAAAGCCAAATTCTTATTAATTCACATACACTCACGTAAATACACAAGACTTCTGTGATTCAGCAGTTCATGAAATCAACACCTCACTTGTACATTTTATGCATGCAGGACAACTTTTCAGCAAATGTTGTTTTACTTTGTTAAAGTTCACATGTAATATCATTATGTTATTGATATATAATTCGCTATGAATGTGAGCTATGAATGAGTGCTAATTCTGTCTGTTGCTGGATGCAATTAAGTTGTTAAGACCCATCATATATAGTCTTCAATAAGGGCGATTCCCAATAGTGCGCCTCCAAGAGTTTGCAACGCGTTGGCCAATCACAATGCGCGAAATCAGTCGACCTTTTCCAAACGCGCATTGGGTCGACAGATTTTGCGCATTGTGATTGGCCAACGCATTGCAAACTCTTGGAGGCGCACTATTGGGAATCGCCCGTATTCAGTCTGCACAACCAGAGACTTAGTTTGGCAGCATAGGCTATATTTTGAAGGGTTGTTTATCAGAGAGTGTAAGCCAATTTAGCAATGAATTCGACATGCATTCAACTTTTCCAAGGATCAACGGAATTCCTTGTTTTTCACTAAATACTTATGCAATCAAATAGGCCTATTGAAAAGGAAACACTGTTTAAAGTCTAGTATGGGCTCCGTGCGCCAACGAAAGAGGGCGCCCTTTTTACCTAGCAATGACGTCCCATGGGCGGGACATTTAGCTGGTTGACGTGCAACGTTCCTTGTGTGTGCCGCATGTACACCAGGGGATTCGTACTATGTACGCGCAGTGGTACGGCCGCGAGTCGCGGCAAAATTGCAGTCAGGCAAGATGGCGTCAGTCGGTCACCCCAACTGTACTTTCTTTGCCAGTGAGGGGGTACTTGTGAACGTAGCAGATAGGTTTGAATTTCCCCCATTTTTGGTTATTTCTCAGTTGCATGCCTGATTAGGCTGTTTAAATATACTTACATGCACAATTTACAAGTCCATAATTGGAAAAATGCAATATGCTAATAATTAATTTTTTTGAAGCTACAATAATCTGAGTGTGTTTGCCAAAAGTATTCCACGTGTGTATCAATTTCCAAATAAATTCCATGTATTACTGAAATCTATTGAGCATATCCTAATCTCAAAAGCAAAAAAAATTAATTAGTAAAAAAAAAAGCAACACACAACTGCGCACGGTCGAAAAAAATTGGGTTATATCGGTCGATATTGCCTGCCAGTCGCGGTATCGAGTTACGCCCCCGCAGGGGTGACGGAGAGACACGGAGAAGATTAGTCTGCAACAGATGCCCTGAGAAACACGGCCTCGCAACCCCAAATCCGTGATTGCTTCACCGCCGCCACAAAATGTCAGAGAGATCGTCTGAATATTCATTAGATTGCCCCAGACAGTTGCCGGGGTAACGACATTCGTTCTTGTGGATATCTGTTGATTGCATCAGGGGATTGGCTCACTTTAAGGTGTGATTGGATTTAACAGGTAAAATGAGACGGACAAAAATCTGGAGTGAAACCTGCAAGAAATCATGACTCTTTCCTGTGGGTGGTTCGTTAGTCCTAAAGGCCTGTTTTCTGTTACAGCGCCAGATGAATGTGTGGGCGGGATTGCGTTAGCTGGGGAAAACATCATTTGATTAGCACGTGCATTTTGACCCGTTGCTATAGGTTACTACATTGTACCATTCAGCACTCAATACTCAGAACCATTCCGTTTTATGAAAATGGGTCTGGGAACTATTATAAGAAAATGTCTGAAGCTCCAGGATGTCAATGGATGTCCATGCTAACCTAATGTACAGGCCTACATTGTACAATTGTATTATTGTTTGTATACATGTAAGCACCACTCTTCAGTGCAAAAACTGAAAAGATTTAGAATTGGCATGGCTGTAGCCATGATGCACCATATTAAATATTTTACATTCGAAAGAATATTTACAATGTGCGTATTGGGACATGTCTAAAATTGGATTCTGTACTGGAAAAATAAATACAAATATGATCAATTTGGAGATAAAAACATGCGCAAGATATCACCCTTCAAGTCTTTAAGGTATCATCCGTGCCCGAAATAAAAATAATGGCGTGTAAATAATATCAGAACAAAAAATAATATAGAGGGATCGTGAGGTGTCATCAGGAGCTTTGTTAAAGTAAAATGTGTAATCTCCAGTCTGCAAAAACAAAGAATGTGCTATTGCTATTGTTATCACAATTCCTATGTTGTAACTATAATTCCTTAGAAAATCCTTCACAAAAGGGATTTCTTGCCAAAGGGTGCAACTGCAAACATACTCTTTTTTGGCTGACTTTACCATGGAAACCTTCAAATCTTAAAATCAAATCCTTCAAATCTTAAAATCAAATCCTTATCTCCAATCTTGCATGGTGTCCTTTTTTTTAAAATCCCCGCAGGGTCACGTATTCTTACTGGCAGTGACTCCATCCAGCTCTGGGCCAGCGTCAATGATGGGGGCGCTCTTCAGGATAGGGCCAAGATAAACAGCGGACTGGACCCAGCGAGGCCGGACAGGGGCTCTCAGTGGGAAAATATCTGGACCTGCACGTGAGTATCTTGAGGAGAATACTTGGACTTATTGTTATACTTTTGTTTCTTATCCTCGTCCTTGTTCGTTTCAACTGGGCAAGTCTGAAGAAAAAAATTGTGATGCCAAAACTGTGAACAAATAATAAAATGAAATAAGATAAAACATTTAAGAATGTTTCTTGACAAAAACGTATCGGAAAAACTGTAAACATTCTATAGATCCATTGTATTGCAACCATCACAGAGATGCTCATGCTCCACAGGGATTTCACGGTTACTGAAAAAAAAAAAAATGCTTCAAAAATGGCTTTTTAATACAAGGGTCCATATGAAACATTCTGCTGAACCTTCATAAACTTTGCAAGTTTCATAAACTCACAAATTTACTTAACTGGTTTATGCTGGTACCCACATTGTAATTAATAGTGATGCGTGAACAAGTTTGAACACCAGTCATTTTTTGGCCGTGCATATTGTTTCTTTGATGAAAGCAAACAAATAACACTACACTTCATTCTGAATTTGGTTAGTGCTAAAACTTGATGAAATCTAGATATGAACATATACATGTATGCTTCATTCCAGCTATCAAATCCGTGTGTCATGTTTCTCAACCATTTTGGTTTTCAACAAAAGACTTTCATGGGCTTCTTGTTGTTTTTTTTATTCAGGACAGCAACACCAGTCTTCCACTTGCTGTTCTCTCCAGATGGGCAGTTCTTTGCCTCAGCTGGAAAGGTAGCTATTTGTAATTATAACACCTCACCCACAGATTCTGTATCTTGATTGGCTGAGGGAGAGTGACATGTCATTCACTATTTTTGCTGTCTTACTGTGCTGGCCAAAACTACTATACCCGTAGCAACCAAAGTACTATACCTGTAACATGAAGCGGAACTGCGTAGCACTGAACCAAAAGTATAAGTGATGAAAACAAAAGTTAAAAGCAGTGCTCACCAGGAATAATTCTGGCTAAATTTTCGGCCCCGCTGGGCCTTCATCGGAGCTGGACGGACTATTTGAATGTGGATTTGTCTGCATTCAAACAGTCAGTCCAGCTCCGATGAAGGCCCAGCGGGGCCGAAAATTTAGCCAGAATTATTCCCAGTGAGCACCTCTTTAACTTTTGTTTTCATCACCTATATTTTCACAAGCACTTGCGCTACAGAGCTGTAATGGTGCCTAAGGCCCATTCTAGACGCCGTGCTACTGCTGCGCTCAACTTAATTGAAATGAGTGCGGCAATGGCTCATCTACAGCACGCCAGTTGCTCTGAACGCCAACCTTAATAGTCGAACCTTAATGCATCTGAAGTAATGGGCCAGGTTAAAGCAGTTCAGTGAAATTTTGGCGTGATCAAAATATTCACGCCAATTTCACTCCCCATGATGCAGACGCAAGATAGGGTCTTGTGAGCATTCACATTCTTTAAATGTTGCCCCAACTTCGAATTGAATTGAGCTCCGCATGGCAATGCATAGCTGCCAACTAGTACGATTTTTTTGTAATTATTACGAATTGTTTGTTAAATTACGAAAATACGATTTGCCACTAAAACATTACGAATTTCCCATTTTGTACCTAACAAAAAAAAAAACTTGTAAAGTATCGTTTTTGACCGAAAATTTCTGGCGAAATGTCGCGATAATGGATGGACTGGTGACAAGTCTAATAAGAATGCAGTCAAGCACCTGATAGACATCAATGCAGTGTGCGCAGTGGAGTACTTGAGGACCAGACAAAAAATATTTTTGAATGGTGTGTCATTTGTGTGCATCTCGTGGATGTGTGTACTGTATGTGAGTACTTTTCAGTGACGATCGTGAGCACATTTAGTCGCTTATTGCCGGGATGAGACCCATCAGTGCGAGATTTTAATCATGGAATTTAATAAGAGTATGATTGGAATAATTGGTAATAGAGTTTGAGTTGTCACAACGTCCAGAAAAGATAAATCAGCATGCGTTTGCAAGGTATGTTGGCGGGATATTTCTATTGCATACGGTAGCCCTAAATCATTGTGTGTAAAAACATGATACGATCATTTACGAACTCGAAACTCCACATCGATAGCATGCATCTCAAAAAACATATGCGCACATGTTATTGTTGTTATTATTTATTTGACTTCAACAAACAAATACAGACATTAAAACAAAATTAATTTAAAAGACAAAAACAAAATTTTTTATTTTTTTTATTTTTTAATTATCTTCTGGCCTACAATATTATTCACAACAACAAGGGTATGCACATGTATGTGTACATGTAAACCATGTACCTGCACTCGATGTTGGTAAAGCTTTTGATAAAATGAGAAGTTGAAAATGACCGCGCGGGTTGATTACTAATTGGGATTTTGAAAAGTTGGCAGCTATGCAATGACACGGCACTTAGAACAGTGTCGTGCCACTGCCGTTCGGAACGACGAAAGCACAGTAGCCCTAACGAGCCAAAGGATGGTGCCGTGCTGAACTCAATTTGCCGAGCCAAATGGTTCTAAATGCTTTGCTTTCACCAAATTTAATTTGCCGAGCCAAATGGTTCTAAATGCTTTGCTATCACCAAATTTAAAAAAGTCAATCTAATTGAGTTCATCACGGCAGTAGCATGGCATCTAGAATGGGCCTCATTGTGTTTGACAGACTGTCTGGGGACTCCAGTATGGATGCTGATGTGTGATAACCCACAAAAACTCCATGTGTGATGCACAGAGTGAACTTGATTTTGCATTCGATCTGCATTCGGTGCAAGTGAATAATTTTCCAACTGAATGTACAAAAATCAGTAGCATCTTTGCGTTGTTGCCTGACATAAATGAAAAAAGAGTTGAACTTTCTCTTTGGCAACAATGAGGCAATTTTTGTGAGGAGTCCATCCAACTTACATGTGCACTTTTGTAAGACCATAATGTACATGTACATTTTATCTTCTTCTTTTTTTTCCAGGCGGACAGACTAGTGAAAATATGGTACCAGACGAGAAAACCCAGCTTCAAGACTGGTGCCCCGACAGATGGGGAAACTCCCAAAGAAGACGCCTACAGCTTTGTGTATATTGCACATCCCCGAGCGGTTACCGGTTTCTCCTGGAGGCGTACCAGCAAATATATGACAAGGTAAGAAGGCATTAGGTCAAGCATAGAACAAGGTTCCCACAGTCGTTGACGGATCCTAGAATTTTAAAGCTATCATGGAAAGTCATGCAAAAGACATTTTGTTATGGTACAAGGAGTAACTGAAAGCTGAAAAACAAGTTATGGAATCTGCACAACCCATGATGATGCATGTCCATTTAGTGTATACATGCAGTCAGCATAGTTGTACAGGGTGGTGCAAAAAATAGGAAACCCACTTTTGACAGCAATTTTCACCTACTTGTTGAGCATATTTCAAAAAGTCAATTTTATAGTAATAATTTTGATCTTTAAACAAAAGTGACTAAAAAATGATTCCAAATGCATATTTTATCTTTGAGATATGGTATTTAAAAAATTTCACGTGCCATACCTGTTTGCCCACGGATGGCTTTATTCCATCTGGTTGGCTGAGCTCCGGAGCTTGATTCGAAGACAAAAAAACACTACACTAGACTTACACATGGACAACAGTGATTTTGGTGATTAGCCTACAGTGAAACGCTATTCTTGCGATTAAAAAACCCCCAAATTTCACCGCGTAAGGTTGAAGAGCTATACTTCACAAAATTATATTAAAAATAAAAGTTTAAATAAGTTAAGTAAGTACAGTAAAATTCCATCTTATGAATAAGTATGGTAGGTTAAAATTCTCGTCAAATGTTGGTTTCTTTTTTTGTACCACCCTGTAGTGGCATTCAGAGCTTTGTAGTACCATAAAATGCTAGGAAGATGGTGACGAGATGCCCTTTAAGTATGAGATGACATGACAGTTTAGCGTGAAAAAAGGAAACATTCAAACGTTAACAAGCACCTATTGCCTAAGCAGTTGGTACCTGGATCTAGCCTGGTTCCCAAACTACCCATAACAATGCACAGCCATAATCAAAATACGTCCTGACAGTTTAAATCCGACCAGCAACATTTGGAAAGAATATTAAACGATGTAAATTCAGGATGGCCTCGTGGTTGTCATACACAATCCCAACATGATGAACAACCTCCAGGTAACTTAATCACAGCTATTCAATTCATACATGTTCATGTCAACCTGATTTGGAAATCAGTATTACTATTAAATCTAGATTAAAAGGAGTTTTTGAAGCCTTGGCCTCGTCTTCAGCTTCGGATTCAGCAGATTTTGAGCTGCTGACTTGAAGCCACACTCAAAGCTGAGGTTTCAAAAATGCCTGTACAAATCGGGCTCGTTCATTGACGGTTACTCTGTTAGAGGAAAAGTGCAACTGCGTACTTTACACAATCAAGCATGCATTGCGCTGAGTTGAAAATGTTCCAAACACATGTGCTTGTTGCTCGAAATGTGTTCGAAATACGACGCAGCCGATGCGCGTTATGCAAGTTGACGCTCAAAATACCAATGCATGTGGATGGTCTGTAGGCAATGACGTCATTTGAACGAGACCTATAGTTTATCCTTTTCTGCCCATTTTTTGTCCAGTGGAACTGTCGCCAACATTTTAGTCACGTCTTGCCGGGACAACATCTGCCGTCTGTGGAGCGAGACCCTGCTCCCTAGCAGCGAACTGATGGAGTCCTCTACCAATAACCTGAATGTGCTCAACAAGAGACGGGACTCCAGACCTCACAAGCGGCCGACCTTCAGTTTAGGAATGAAAGGAAGGTGAGAAAGGAGACTGTCGCAAAATGTCTTAGTTCCTAACCTTTCGTGTGTTTGAATTGTCACAGGCAGTCAGATCACTGATGTAGTAAGCACTGTGACTAGTCCAATTCAGTCATGAAAAAAAAGGCAAAAGTACTCAACAACTGGCATGTCAATCACCTATGGGCTCCGTGCGCCGATGAAAGAGGGCGCCCTTTTACCTAGCAACGACGTCCCATGGGCGGGACATTTCACTGGTTGACGCGCACCGTTCTTTGTGTGTGACACATGTACACCAGGGGATTTGTACTATGTACACGCAGTGGCCGCGCTTCGCGGCAAATGAATTGCAGTCAGGCAAGATGGCGTCGGTCGGTCACCCCCAACTGTACTTTCTTTGCCGGTGAGGGGGTACTTGTGAACGGAGCAGATAGTCAAAGCATGGCTATAGCAAGAAACATAAACAGTCTTAGCCAGTTCGTCCTGCTTTATGAAGGCACAGAGTTTCTAGTATTACAAAAAAACCAGTCACTTGGTCGATTTTGACTGCTGTACTCGAATTCTTTTCTTTTCTTTCGATTGGCAGATCATTCTGTCTGAAACCGTTGAGTTTCCTCCAGTCCTTTTCAGAACTTCACAAACTCACAAAACAGATGTGTTACATGGTGCAACCGTAAACTGTAACCATGCAAACCTTCAAATCAGAATTCTTTTCAAGTTAACCCGTTTTCGAAAAACTTTTTTGCACTAACGTGGCTGTGTAAAGCTCATATCGTGTATATTTTTAGCAGTTGAGGGAGGAAGTTAAGATAATGACGAATAAACTAATATGATGACCACAACTGGATTCCATTACTGAGGTGTCACTACGTTAAGTCATATTCAATGCCCGTGCGACCAGTAGACCTGAGAAATAATGACATCACCCACTGTTTTACACATGGGCTTTCCAGTGGGAGCCAAGTGGGAATGAGGGGGCATCAAATCATGGTTTCCATTATATTTTTTCGTTATCAATTTCTGTAGCAGGAAAAAGAGAAAATCGGGCGGTACCTCGGCCAATCTCACCACCGCTGGTACTCAGGAGAGCGCAGAGCCAAATGGGCATGGCGGTCTGCCGCTGCACTTTCACATTGCAGCAACTATCAACCCTAACACAGGTAGGTGTTGGTCTGGTTTTTTATGATTATAACACCTCATGCATATTTATGAGCCAAATGTACTTCTTTCATTGGTCGATGCTCCAATGTGTCAGAGAGGTGAAAGTAACTATCCCCGACATGTCAGGTGTGTATTAACTCATAGACGGTCAAAAGTCATGGGGTAGTAGTACCACAGGCCAGCTCCTAGATATCACAATTCACATTCACATTTGGTTTGGCGCTGAGTGTAAACCAGCCCCAAGTTACAGAGACAATGACTGTGTTATGCAGTAAGATAAACAGTAGAGTGTTGCTCTAATGAATGCAATGAGGTCCACAAAAAATACATGTATGTTTTTGTTTTATTAATTAACCCTAACCTCCCCAACTCCATCAAAATCCATCCCCCCATTTAGTGGATTTTGGGGGACTTGGTCCTGCAGGCCTGCTTTGACTAAATATTGATGGAGTGTGATGGACTTGGGCCTGGAGGCCTAAAGCAAAGCATGCATTGGAAGCAGTGTGATTGATGGATTTTGGCGGACTTGGTCCTGTACATGTACTTAGTAAAAGACAGTTCTGAGTTAGGTTTAGTAGTTATTTTCTCGAAGTGACGTATCATGTACACAAAGTCCATAGACGATATATCACTTCATGGTGCACAAAACGTACTGTATTCTGAAAATGTAACACTTCGTTAATTTGTTGTTCCCTTCAACTTTTTTGCAACATGATGTCCTTGCATAATTCATTCTGGTAGGTGTTTTTGAATTTAGTGTATAATTGTTTTCTGAGTGTGAAGTGCTGTCGGGGGAGTGGGGAAGAAGCATTCTGATCATATTTATTACCACACATCTCACAATGTTAATAGTTGTGTGTTTTTTTGACTGAAAGCGAAAATGTTAAGTAATGTGATTATTTAATTATTCAGACAGAACAAAAGTTTCATTTTCAGATCCTTTATCCAAAGTGGAACTGCTGAGCACTGTTGGGATCAGAAGTTCATGTACATAACTCACACGACAATGTATTTGTAGTTATGGTTAAAAATTTGCTGAGAGAAATACATGTACAGTCGTAAATGCGGCAATGGACCAAAGCCAGCTGTGATAATATTTCAAGGACAAAAAGACACAAAGAGTAGCATGGATTTGGCGTGATATATTTTACTCTTTACCTGCCAAAGTAATTACCTTAATTAGATTAAATCAAAACAATGTGCAATTAACTTGTCAAAACACACATGTCTGTTTGCAGTATGTACAGAAATAATAGCCAAATTCTTGACATATCCTGTCATAAAATTAACTCTGTTTGGAACCACAAGACACTGCTCGACTTTTAGTTTCTCAAACTGGCAGTTTGCATTCCACTAACAACACCACACATTGACAGCAATTATTAACACCACATTATACCACAAGTTGAGTTGTGTTGTATGGCTGCATTGTAGCCTCAAACTAAAACTAGACTTTCATTGGCAAAATTATGCCCATTGAAAGTTCATGACGTCACAAAGGTGAAAACAAAAATTGTCTGTTAAATTTCGGGTGAACCCTCTACAAATCATCCCCCAAAAAAATCATCTTTAGATATCGAGTATACGATATATTTTGGCACCTGAATTTACAAATCAATTGAAATAAAAAGTGGGTTTTTGGTAATTTGCCCATTCTTCCAGATATACCACTACTCCCAGCCATGGGTAAGATGTCCAAAGGTAACACGCCAAACTTTGTGGTCAACTGGCTGAACAACAAGGAGCTGCAGTACACGCTGGCCGCAGAAACACTGCTGCAGGTGGGTGCCCTGGTTCTTCAGCTTTAAAGGGAATATACATCATTTGCTTTTGCTGTAATTTTCAGAAATGGATGGAATTGGGGGGTTGGAAATATATAGCAAATATAGTTACACTGACTTTTTTGAGGTTTTGGGTTCGAAAATGCTATAAAAACCAAGAAAAACAATCATTTTCCCATAGTCTGGTTCCCTGACTCCATATAAGAAGAAACAGAGCAGTTAACATACATTGGGGAATTGTAAGGTCAGGGAACCAATCTAGCTGGCTTGTACCCGTTCATAGGTGTGTAATCGATTGCAAACAAGTGCGATGGTCAATTGGGGCCAGTATTTGAAAAAAAGCCAGTTTTTTCCAACGCTGGTCGGCCGAGCAGCATTGGAAATTGATACAAAAATACCACTTTTCTTGAAAATGACAGTATACCAGGTGCCATGATTTTACAGGATGCTTTACACTGTCATTCACTAACAGTCCAGCAAGGTATTTCAAAATGATTTGGTAGTTTTATTTTTTGATGTTTGCAAATGTTGTATTTTCCCTTTAAGGCCCGTTCAGACTTCACACGAATATGAAGCAAATGTGACGTCATTCAAAATTCACCGGAGTTGAAATGTGTTATTTTGCGAATTCGCTGCCAGCCATGCCAGATACTTGCCATGATGTCACAAATTCGTGTTCGGGTTCGCTTTCATGAGAATATGCCGAAATACATTTGTACTGATAAAAATAAGAGAAAATCTTGCAAATTATCTTTCGCCTTTTTACCCAATTACGTTTACATTGATATTGAAAAACTATCTTGAAAACTATCTTGTGCCAGTCTGCCCAAATACATTTATTTCATGTTTATCATTACTTCGTTAACAAGAAAAGTAGCATAAGTTTTCGTGTAGCAACAGCTATACCAAATGAGAGCTGAAAGAAATTAGTTGCCCCTAGTACTCACAGATAATATGATAAGACAATAGCACAAGTTGACAATTAATGTTGACAACCTTTGAACACAGTTTGTGAAATCCGTATTTTAGAAATGCGTTCTGTTTCTTCTTCTTTTTTTGTTTGTATAAAAGATCAATAGAGATGATAAATCGGAGAGTGACCCGGAAGATTCCTCATCGGAGGAAGAGTCTTCATCAGAGGATGAGGGCGTGGTAGAAGGAATGAATGAAGGGGCGGATGAGAGGGAATCGGAGCAAACAAGTCCGACTGTAACTGGAGGTGAGATCACTTCAGCCAATTGTCCATTACAGTGGTCCGGGGTTCAAGTCCGGGGTTCAAGTCCAGCCCACTCACCATGTTGAGTAATCAGTCACCCAAGCCTTGCCTCTGTGGCCTGGGTTTACGTCCCACTCTAGCGTCTTGGCACTCTGCTTAGAGCATAGTGCTTCAAGATTTGAGTACAACATACTTCCTACAGACCTATATCATGCTGCCACCATTTCAGTCATGTTCCCTGTGTCCAAAAACAGTATTGAATGATTGTGTTTTTTTTGTGCAAAAAGGAACCAGACTATTTTCCTTCCAACCTCGCTTTGGTTACGTTGATTTGAACGGGAGAAAATAACAATGGCCCCAACTTGGTTAAGTCTCCCAAGCCCCAAAGCTAATGCAAGGGTTTGATTCTTACTCAAGCTGTTGATTATAATGAAATTGAAACAAGAGGTAAAAGTATGAACATTTTCAAAGAAAACATAATATTCTACCCCTCCCATCCCCACCCCATCCCTTGTACCGGTACCTGAACAGGTTCGTATGCATGTAATTCACTTGAAAAACTATGATTTTATAGCAAACACAATGTTCTTTATACTTGTCATCCAAATAATAAGCATGAAGAATTCCTCACATTGTAACCCCTTTTGGAATTGGAAAAGATGTGTATAAGGAACAAGTACCATACGTGTATATTCAATTAATTTTTCTCTGCTTATATTTTGTCTATTCATAAGCTGATGAGCATGATTCTGGCAATTCTGGTTCAGCCCAGAATGGATCCGTCCAGTCCGGTACGGCCACACCGCCTGAAATCCTGACAGTGGATACCAACGGTCTAGCCGGCAGACCGTTGATCCGACCAGAGAATCTCGGCTCCTTCCCTTCGGTGCCTCAGCTGGCCAGCTTGGCTCATGTGGGCTCCACCCCGCTGGCCAGACTACAGAAGAAGTTTGACAACCTCCTTCGAGAGTGGAACCAGTCCCCTGATATGCTGTTCAGTATTCATCCGATTGACGGCTCCTTCTTACTTTGGTTGGTGGACTGGGTGGACGAGACTATCCCTGGGGTCCACCGCCAGCCCCAGGTCAGCTTCTCCTGCCGGATACCCCAGGCATTTCCTGTCCATGACGCTACCACGCTTTGCACCAACCTGGTGCTGTACCGCAGCAACCTGACCATGGATCCGCGGGCTGGCCGTAGGCAGCCAAACCTCCTATCTCCGCGGGAGGAACGTCCTGGTCTGACTCCCAGTTACAGCTTCTCCCAGCGGCTTGGCATGGTGCCGCCGGGGGTCAACATCTATGCATTCACGCCCAAGGTCTCCATGCTCTCCAAGCACTCCAATGGGACCCTGAACCAGTGGGAGATCAGCTTCTCGGAGAACTCTAAGTTCCAGACGGTCCTTAATGTTGCCCACAACTCCCGCTGCTGCGGCCACCGCTTCAGCCTCAATGACATCTCCTGCCATCCCGTGCTACCCCTCCTGCTCTCCGCCTCCCATCACAATATCCCCAAAGTTGAGGTGGACCGTAAGATCGTGACCAGTCGGACTCTCAGAGCATCCTCTGTCGGGCGAAAGTCTTCTATAATCTCTGGAGATGCCGCAGACCCAGCCAACAACATCAGGCGGAACAGCGCCATCAACCTGTTTGGCCGGAGCCTGTTATCTGAGAGTGAACACCACAGGCTGGTGTCGCTCTCCAACTCCGTTGCCGATACGGACGATCTGGAGATGGACATGACAGAGAAAGACGAGGTCATCATCCCGGACGAGATGATGGAACAGCTGAACCAGGAAATGAACTGGCCGGACATGAGTGCACCGACAGGCCTCTGCAGTGAGCTGATCCTGTGGAGGGTTTACCCCGTTGGACCTCTCACCAAAGGCGGCGGAGTGGTGGAGCTTGCCCGGATCAACTCTCCCTTCCTGTCTGCATTCTCCCACGTGGCCTGGTTCCCAAGTCTCTTGCCTAGCTCCTGCTTGGGGGCACTGTCCAACTCGCCCAGTGCTTGTTTTGTGGCTTCCGACGGGTACAGTCTCCGGGTTTTCCAGACGGTGATTGATGCTCGGTCTTTTCTGACTGAGGTCCTGCCTGGTACAGACCAGTTTGAGGTACTGTTTATCAAGCATTATTTTCGTACAACACTGAACAGTTTGTCTCACAACTTAATAATAATGATAAAAGACATTTATATGGCGCTTGATGTGAAATGCCTCAAAGCGCCTCACAGTAGAAAACTTTAAATCCAAGGTAATAAACTTGGCATTCTGTGTTAGGTTTATAAATAAAGAAGTTGAAAAGACTGTACTAGTGCTCTACCCACTGAACAAACCAGCTCTGTGTTAGTGGTTTGTGACTTCCGACAAGCACCAACAAATCGGAAAACACAATTTCGGAGACTGCCAACATACGTCTTCATAGCGCAGTTGGTAGATCATTCAGTAATATGTTGGGAAAAGATGTTGCAACCTGACGCCACTTTTTTCTTCATATACCATCTAAATAAAGGTCAGTCATTGCAAAAATTATGATGAGACCTGAATCTGGGGCTGAGGAACATTTCCAATTTTGTTAGGAAATGCTTAGAAAATTGTCTTGACTCTCCATAGACTTTATACACAGCCGCTGAAGTGGCATCGGGGTGTAACATGTTTTCCTTATGTTGTGGAGATTGAAGGTACAAGTAATATTGGTTACATATAATCAAAGAGATTCGCCTTGTTTATCAACATCACCACAGGGTGAGCAGTTGCGCATTCCAAGGAAGGCCAAGCTAATCCTCCAATAAGCAATAGGGCCCTCCAAATCACTTGACTGGGAGTCTTTTTAATTGAGGTTTGCATCCTCTAATGAATATTCATCTGGAGGGTACTCGCATATCAAGCTGACTAGAGAAAAATGCATTGAAAGGCAAGGGTTTGAATTGAAAGAACCTGCCTCTCGTGAATAGTTCAGAAATCTGCCATTGTTTCCCGTCTCTTTTCCCTGCAGGGTTATCTGAGCAGCAGCTCACCGATCAAGAAGTTCATCGATGCCAAGACCAACGACGACTGCCAGCAACACAAGTCTAGTGTCATCAGTTTACAGTCCACAGCGCGTCCAGGATGCATCATTGAACTGGATGCGCTACAATCAGCAAAACAGGTACGTCTGTTTGAGATTGATTGGAAGCAGAACTAGGCTTGGGTGGGTAGCAGTTTAGGATACAGGCCTTGAATTTGGGAATTTTTAGGGCAAGGCCACTTTGGCCTTGAGTGGAGCAAAATTATAGAGGGCACCACGGCCAGTTGGGAGGGCACCAAGGCCAAACTAATATCTGCAGAAGGGGCACAGAGGCCGGCTAAAAAAATGCGAAGTTATATCGGCGATCATGTAGTTTCGATCAAATTTGAGCCAAAGGTGTTTTTATCATTCAAAAAAGTACCTTTTCAACCTAAAGCAGACTTCTCTCAGCTTATATTGCACCTGTTTTGTAATTTTGAACACTTTTTGGGGATAGAAATTACGTTTTTTAAAGCAGTTTTATGGTTGGTGACGTGCGATCGCCATCTCTATTTTCGTCTTGCGTTTTTTCGTTGTCGTTTTCCCTCAAAATTCCCTTCAAAATTCGCCTCAAAATTCGAAACCCTTCCCTCTATCTATAACCTACCTGCATGTTCTTAATGTGGATTAAAAGTTGATTTTGTTCTCTTAGGGAATCAGGCCCATAATTAATACACGATCGCCATTTACAATGTCCGCTTTTGACAATCGAAATTCGGAACGCCACGTGCACGCGTGTTTTGGCTATGCCCCAAGCTCGTTTGCCTCGTACACGAGCATCAATGCGTTCTGTACTATACTGCGCATGCTAGCCCTGGGAAAAAGAAAGTCGGTTGACTGCACGTAAGATCTGCCGTACGTACTCCTGCTGGTATGTGTGTGTACAAATACTGACATATATTTTTGCGGCGGGGGTGTCGCTACTTGAAGTATCGGCACATACAGGAACTGGAGATTCAGTTGTCGGTGTACGTACGTACGTACGTACGTGTGTGTGTACATGTACATCGTACAGTGGGGAATCGACGGCGCGTTGGGCGGGGCGCATTCGCCCAGCGTTTGGCCGGGCCACGGCCGGCCCGTACTCTTGCAGCGTGTGATTGATTCAGAGATATTATGACAACTTATTGGGCTTGCATGGCACCTAAATACATCGTCACTGTGTGGACAACCAACTGGAATCGAGGATTGTAGTGGTTTTAATAGGCTGATGTTTTTTTTGGCAAAAAGAAAACGGCACGACGATTATGGGGGGGGGCAAAACAAAACTGGCCGAAGAGACATTTTTTTTTGTGGGGGGCGGCCCAGTAGGAAGGCAACGACGGCACTGGCCGTCGTGGCCGTCGTTCAATTCAAGCCCTGAGGATATTAATACTCAGCAAGGCGATCAGTGAGCTGCACAGTCTGTCAGAGAAAAGTACCGGCCCTTTTAATATTGCCCAAAAAACTTACTTTTCATGTATGTCCCATTATTCAAATGAGGAACCTGTGAAAGGTCTCTTGGGTATAATTATTTATGATTGCCATTTTGTCAAGTTCCAGTGAATGGTGTGATTCCTTTCTATTGAACTGTCAAGTTCTCTTACAAAAACTTAAAAACAAGTGGAAATTATTTTCCATCTCAGCAGTAAAAATACCTGGCCCCCCAAAAAAAAAAAAATTAGTGAAGAGTATTACTTTGTAAACTGGCTCAATTATGCATAAATAGTTCAGGCTCTCTGTTACAACTTTCCCAATTTTAAGGATGATGTAGTATTTCTTTAACAGTAATTGATTTGTTCATTCTTGGTTCACAATGCAGGTGTGGAACAATGTCCAGCTGATGCACATTTTCCCGCACCAGAGCGTCACGGATAATTCGTCAGTCGGTCCCTCTCTTCCCTGCATGCCCACCGACGCCAGCAGGCCATATGCTGACAGATTCTATCTGGTCGTCCTGGACCGTAACCCAGCCGGGGAGTCCATCATTCACATGTGGTACTTGGTCGTGGAAGCTAAAATTCTAGAAGGTAAGTCAGAACAATATTCCTCTCCAAAAAAAAAAAATATGTAAAGGGTCTATGAAATTCATTTTCTTCGGATCATATTTTTGCAACTTTCTCCTCCTCTTAAATGTATGCAAACTATTTGACATCCCTTTTTGGTTAATGTTATTGAAGAGTGCACTTATTTAAGCATTAATGAAAATTCCATGCTTTTCCGGACAACTAAGGGCGCTGTTGCTGTGATGTCATTTCAAGAAGACACTGTTTGGATGTTTTCTGTTCAAATTGTGAACCCCAAAAGTTGCTCATTGAAAACATCTGTGATAAAAGTTTGCTTACTGACATGTTCTGACACTACAATGAATCACCTTAGAAAAGAACATTTTCGACAGCAAAATATCCAAAATTCTGGCACTTTTGGTGCTGAAATAGCTGTAACATTGATGTTTCTTCCTGAAATGACATCACTCTTTTGCTCATGAATTTTGAGATTTTTATTAGTATAAAAACCAAAAAACACTACACTTTTGAAAATAACAAAACCAAAATTGAAACTAAGGTAAAATGAGACACATTGGTGAATTTTTAAGGATTTTGTTAAAAAAAATTACGTTGCATTCCGTTCTTTAAGTTTTGTACACTGTAAAGGCCGGGTCATATTCATAGCAAAAATGCAAATGTTTACGTGAATTAATGACGTCTGGGCAAGTTTTCACTCTGCAAATTTGCAAAAAATGAACACATTTCAACTCCGGCGAATTTTGCAGCGAATGTTTCGTGATGTCAAATTACTTTGCTTTTGTATGCAAGTCTGAACCGGCCTTCAGCACAGGTGAAAGTCCTCCTGAAATCACAGTGTTTCTTCCAGTTTACAATAAAACATAATATAGTGACGCCATTTGCTTTTCTCAAATATTCTTCAGAAATGACAGAACCTGCATACATCCCTATGTAGGTACAAATTAAGTTGGCTCTCTAAAACATGAATTTTTATCCTTTTTACTATAAATCTTTAGTTAACTAGATACTTTGATTTTGAAATGTCGGATGTAAAGTATTAGTGATGGTCTAGGTTTTAAGCAGAGAGATTTGCTCATTTATTACATTCCTCTAGGGTTCTACTTGACCATGAACGTACCACTATAGTTTTCCCCATCCTTAGCTTTGTTAGAATGTGATGTCTTGATTGTGAAAAGCATTCTATGACTGAAATGTTTGTTGTCCTTGGCAGTTGAGAGCGTAAAGGAAAAGGAGCACATTGAAGAAGACATCCCAGATGATTCCTCGGTGGACTCATCTGACAGTGAAGCCTCCCACCAGTTTGACTCGAGCGGCGCCCCGCAAGCCACCATGAAGGTGTGCACCTACTCCCGCAAGGTCTGCACCCAGAAGCTGACCCTCCCCGCAGGGGTCGACGTGGTCAGTGCTACGCCTTCCACCAGCCATCTCAGTTCCTCCACCAGCTACCCAGCCATCATGTCCACCTACATGTTCTCCACTGCCTGCTCCGACGGCAAGCTCCGCTTCTGGTGCTGCAAGGTCCTGGACCCCGGTGAACGTCGTGGAAGCGCTGAGGAGCTAAAGCTGGAACTTGAATCGCTGGGCTCTGATGCCAGCCTGACGAAAGACCCCTGTACTGTGCTCACGGAGGACCTCTTGGCGGAAGCCTCCTACCGGTGGCAGGAGTGGAAGCTGATGGCTCAGGACTCTGATCCAAGCAGCATCGTTGAGGTCCCGGGCACTCCTGTATCAGTCAGCTGTGCATACACCGGGAGGATAGGCTGTGTCTATCGGACTGACATCAACCCAAATTCTCAAGTGCGCAGAAGAGAGCCCCAGGTGATCCCGCTCCAGGCTTGCATCTTCGAGTGCGAGTCCAGTGGAGGATCTGAGTGGGTCTTTGAGGACAAGTTGGACTTGGGGCTTCTGGATTTGGCGCCCTTAAACAGGGAGACTGGAAGCGATATCGAGGATTTGAACTACAAAATGATGAAGCGCAGCTCCAAGGTTGAGGACTTTATCAATTTCAAAGACCTGACAGCAAGCACGAGCCCTGCTGCATTGGACCTTACTAATGTTAATCTCAGCCCAAGGGCTGGCCGCAATAGAAGGATGAGTCCGTCCTTTCTAGGAGAGAAAAGGAAGCTTCCTGTCCAGATGACGTGGGTCTCTAAAGAGGATGGGTCTCATGTGCTGACTGTTGGGATGGGCATGCGAGTCATTATCTTTGCCCCTGTGCTGCCAAACCGAGCCAACGTACAACTAGGACCTCTCCAGGAGAAACTCTTAGAGCAAGGCCTACTTGCCAACCCAGGGACCCAAGGAGCTGGGGCAACACTCCTTGCTAAAGAGGACCTAAGGCCCAAATGGCTGCCGCTTTGGACCATTACTCTCACCAGTGTGGACGGCATCTCACCACACTCTAAGATGCTTTCCTGGGTGCGGCCTGGTATCCTCGTGGTGGGCCTTCAGAACGAGATGCATGTGTACTCTCAGTGGAAGGGTCCGGAGCAGCACTTGACCAGTGCCAAGAAGAAATTGGGAAGGCGCGAAGCTGATTCTCTGAAGAGGCCAGGTATGTCAGCCAAGGAGTCAATAATCTCCAGTGTCTCAAATCTCTCTGTAAACATGTTGTCACTCCCAATGACAAAATTGGACAGGGAGCAGTCCTACTCTGAACTGACAAGGTTTGCTGGGATCGACCAGGAGGATCCTGCTGTGGAGGTAAATGAGCCCGAGGAGCTTACATCGGACGTTGGGATCTTTGAGTACTCCTACATGGCGTGTCCAGTGCTGCCGCAGTACCATCCCAAGCAGCTGATGGAGCTCTTGAACTGTGGTAAAGTGCGACGTGTCAAGGCCATCCTGGCCCACTTGGTTCGCTGTTTCGCCGGTGATAGTGCTATTCAGAGAGCACTGCTGTCAGGCGACAATGACTCTGTCAACTCATTACCAGAACCTGAGAATAACTTCTCAACCAGGCCGCGGTCTGTCAGCAACAGCCCTGTTGACCAGCCTTCACTGGATGACACCAAGCTGGACTACATTGAACTGATGTCTATCCCACCGCTGCCACTATATGCGCTCATAGCGGCTGACAAAGCTGAATCCCTTCCTCCACCCTCAACCCCAAGTGTCACTAAAGCAAATAACCTCGGCTCCATGCCAATTGGCAAGGAATCCAACGCAGAATACTCCACGCTGTTCTCCTACAGCGTGGACAACTCCGCCTCTCCGACCTTCGATGTCTTCGCCGAGCCGACAGCAGGTGACCGGATGAGCAGTGTCACAATGAAGATGCAGGATGTCACATATTTTGGCATAGCTCAGCTGCGCTTGCTAACCAATTACCTAACCCACATGCACTTACCTGGGCTGAGCAGCTTAGATCAGATGAACCTCCTCGCCCTTGCCGATACAGTTACATCCACCAAGACTGAAGTCACAACCCACAACACGGCAGGCACAGGTATTCCTTCTTCAGTTTTTTTTCCTTTATATTTGTGGTTTTATATTTATCTTGATTTTCATATATTTGTAATTCCAGTTCGGCCCATTTTCTTTGCTAATTTCTTGCTTTGGGTGTGATACATCTTCGTTCAAACTGCTTAATTAAGCAGATCGAACAAAGATGTATCATAACCAAAGTCACAGATTTCTATCAAATTTAGTTCTGGGGACAGTTGCAAAACAAAAATAGTAATAAAAAAAAGGTGGCTTTCCTCAATGCATATATCTTTGCACATCAACTTATCGTATTGGCTTCTCACCATTGGTGTCAATTGATGAACTTGTTTTGAAGATCAAGGATTTTTTTCAAATTAAAAATCGAACTCAAATAAATGGTCGCCGTTAATTGTGACAGGGACTGCAATTGGCAAAGATGGAGCAGGGTATGCGCACACTACAGGAACAACCTCTACCCATGCAGGTAATATCCCTTTATTAACCCTCCAGCCATCAACCCCATGAGTGAAACCCTAATAGATGGTCCTCTAATTTGCGAAAGGACTTTTGAGGACTTTAATTCAGCAGTGCTTGAGGTCTTACAGCTAGTTATGGTCCTGGTCTCATTCTTGGTCTTGGAAGTCCATGTCTTAATAGTTTTAGTGTGGGATCTCCAGTTTTTTTCTCAGTCTTGGACCTTGTGGTCTTGTTCTTGGTCTTAGAATTCTAAAGACTAAGAACAGGTGTGGGACCTCCTGGGTTTCAGTTTTTGTGTAAATCTGGGACTTTCACGTCTTTGGTCTGAGTTATGGTCCATCAAATCCTTAACAAATTAACACCTTTGTTTTATCGCATTGTTTACTCCCAGGTGAAACGCTAGATGAATGTGGTTTGAGATTTCTCCTTGCCATGCGTTTCCATGTCTGTCTACTGCGCTCCTTGCCTCCAAGACAGCAGGTGTGTTGATGAAACTGTAGTGAAATGAAAATTGTACAGTTCCTCCCAAGTTATTTCAAAGTCATCCAGCTTTAAATCAAGTCCCAAGTTATTCAAATGAACTGTGGCAAAGACATACCTTGTCACTGTTCGTACATTTTCACTTGTGACATGTGACTTCTTTTGAATGACTTGTGATTGACTAGCAGCGAAGCTGAGTCTTTAAGTGCTAAACCTTTGTAGACGTTGAGGACCTTTTGCTTTGTTTTAATCCTCACCAGAAAGGAAATACTGATGCCCTCGCTGTCAATTCTAGTAAATAATTTGACAATTGGCTTGTGATTTGACTTGTGATTGGTGGGTTGGCCACAAGTCTGACTCTTCATTCACTGGTATTCTGCCTTCCCTGGTGTTCTTACAGGTCCAGCTGCGACACCAGGGCTTAGCCACGTCTCACTTTGCCTGGGCTTTCCACTCCGAGGCGGAGGAGGAGCTCCTGTCCATCATCCCTGGGAACCAGGTGGGCAAGCCCACCTGGGCGGAGCTACGGGCCATGGGCGTCGGCTGGTGGGTCCGCAATGACATCACGCTCAGGAGATGCATTGAGAAGGTCAGTATTTGGGGCACTGGCTAACTCCGGGGGGGGGGGGGGGGGCTTCACTCCTCTGGTTTTATATAATTAAAACAGAGGAGTAAAGACAAACACGTTTAAAGCCGGATTTTGGATACTTTTTTTTTCACTAATGTTTGTATTTTTTTCATTGCCAGCTTGCCAAGGTCCAGTTTCAGGCCAATAAGAACCCACTGGATGCTGCACTATTCTACCTTGCCATGAAGAAAAAGACACTGGTCTGGGGGCTGTTCAGGTTAGTGAGAACCTGTTTTGGCTTAATTTTATTAATTTGAGTTTTCTGAATGTGTGTGGTATACAGGAGAACAGTTTTGTATTTGAACAGAACAACACAGTTTCTGTAATGTCTGTTTTTGGTTTTCTCTGAAAAAATCAGATCAGTGAGTGATACCAGAATGACCCAGTTCTTCAGCAATAATTTCAGCCAAGAGCGATGGCGGAAGGCGGCCCTCAAGAATGCCTTTGCCCTGCTGGGACGCCAGCGCTTCGAACACGCTGCGGCCTTCTTCCTCCTAGCCGGGTCCTTAAAGGATGCGATCGCTGTCTGCTTGGACAACATGGAGGACATCCAGTTAGCTATGGTAATCGCGAGACTGTACGAGGAAGATTTAGAGATGCCCACTGCTCAGAAGGAACTCCTGTTTCAGTTTGTCCTGGGAAGGGAGAAGAATGGGAACTTGGTAGAAGGCAGCCAGCCGTCCAAGGACCCCTTCTTGAGAAGCATCTCTCACTGGATGCTTAAGGAGTACACGCAGGCTCTGGAGACACTCATCATCCCGCCAGCAAGGAACAAAAATGACCGGCAGGAGGTGGAAGCGGACGAGGAGCACTGGGGCAACCCCGACGTCTTCAACTTCTACAACTACTTGAGGACGCATCCGCTGCTGATCAGGCGACAGTTTGCTGAGCAGGACAAGCCGGCCAAAGGCTCCTCAGTTCTGATCACAGGCCTCACCAGCGGGGAGGAGGGGGACAGCATCATCAAGGACGAGATCACGAACGTGGAAAGGAAGCTATTCTTCGCAACAGCGCATGCCCACTCTGCGGCAGGTTGCCCGATGTTGACACTGGAAGTGCTGTCCAAACTGCCTCGTGTGAAATCAAATGGTTCGTCCTCCAAGGATTGCACTGAGTTCAAGAAGGATGCCAAGATGACAATCAACAACCAAGGAAGCAGTTCTGACCTGATCACCTCAGGAACAATTGGCAGCTTCAAGGACTCTGGCGTTGCGCCTCAGCCTGCTAAAAAGAGCACTGATGCAGTTGACTGGAGCCAGCCGTTGACTAATGGCAAGATGGAGCTGGGGTTGGATCTAGATTGGAGTCAACCTATAGGAAGTAAGTTTAACAATGAACTGCAACTGGAATGGAGCGATGACAACAGCACGGATAGTGATAAGGAGAGTGACAACGAGAAACAAACTGAGCCAGTTCCGAATCACTTGCAGAATGGCAAGAACACTGAAGAGAGAACAGACAGCAGGAAGGGGTCCACTGATGGAGAGACAGGTACAGTGGACGTCTTTGCCCAGCAGCTGAAATTCTCCTCCTGCCTGAAGATCATGATGGAGGAACTCAGGACACTGGCAACGGGGTTCGAAGTGGAGGGTGGCCAACTGCGCTATCAGCTCTACGTGTGGCTTGAGCACGAAGTAGAAATGCTGAAGGAGCTTTGCAGCTACGGGACGAGCGGCATCCTGGGCATGCCAGAGGAGGTAGATCAGGACGGGGAACAGGAACTGGAGAACATTGACTACGTGGCGGAGCGGGCTCTCCACACCCGTTGGATTGATCTGGAGGAGAAACGCCAGCGGGCTGCCCGGCGCAAGAAGTGGCTCAAGTCCCATCATCACTTGCTGCGGACCCTCATGAGCTACGCCATCATCTACGGGCTGAACGGCGGCGGGTTGACCTCAGTGGCCATTGAACTATTGCTGCTTACCCAGGAGATACAGCAGGAGAGTCTACAGAGACAACTTGCCACTCCGCTGCCACTGCCCACCACCCTGCCGTTGCTGTCAGCCAGCATCGCTGCATGCAAGACTGTCATGACCGACCCGATACTCTACCTGCGGAACTTCATGCACGACATTCTGAACGCCGTCTTGGATTTAACAGCACCTCCCAACCACAAGCGGCACATGAGTGCTAAGGTGCAAACCATCCACAGAAACAGCATGGCGCTGTCCGCCTGTATCTACCAGACCCTCTGCGACAGTGACAGCTTCAGTGGTGCGGAATCCTTCACTAAAGCCACGGGGATGGACGCGTACGATGGGCGCAACACCAACGTCATGTACCGGTCTGGCAATCTGGTCAGCGTCAGCCGTAGAAAGAGGCATGCTAGCTGTGATGGGACATTGACGGTTACTTCTTTACCAGCAAAGTGGCCAGGTTAGTGCACAGGTTTATCCGATAATAAGCCACATTGGTCGTCAAGTTCCCTGAAGGAATGTATCAAAGTCCAGTTGATATAGGTCAAACATCACAAGCACCAGTGTCCTTTTCTAAAACCATATTGCATAAAGTGTAGTTTTCTCAACTTTCATTTTCGCAGTACATTTTAAAAATCAACTGGATAGTTTGGATGATTTTCAAGCAATGAGGAAGGGAGAGTCTGGCCACTATTACTTTGCACGAGCTTGATGATTCACGAAAGCTTTAAATGCAAAATAATGTGCCATTGGTGTACTTGAAATATTTTTGGGGATTCAGGAAGGTCTTGACAAAAATGCGTCGGGAGTAAACCCATTCCTATCACAATGTTGGGTGTGTGGGTGGTGCGTTGTGGCGATGGCCATCTCTCACCAAGTGACCACGGGTTCGATCCTGGCAAGGATCACATGTGAGTAGAGTTGTGTGTTGGTTCTCTCCAGTGCCACAAGGGTTTTTCTCTGGGCCCTCCGGTTTTCCTCCCTCTGGAAAAAATCAAACGCTTTCAATCTCATGCTGTGCTCCGTGGTCATATATGGGTCGATGTGGCCGGCAGCCATAGGCGTGGCGTCATATGCGTGCGGCCCGCCTGATTGTAGCTACAGCTTCGCAACCAGCACATAGCTACGCAGTAAGGATGATTAGCCTCCCCAATTATTATTATTCTAAATTATTAATATTTTTCATTCCTAGGCGTTGCAACGTTGCAAGCCCTTCTAACCAACGAACGTGACGAGGATTCCTCCACCCCAAACGTCTTCCTCTGCGAGAGCCTCTTCGCCGTCTACATGAGCATTCTAGTGCACGCCATGACGTCCGGTAACGCCAACGAGCTCTTCCGATTGGCTGCCCATCCGCTGGACACCAAGATGTGGTCTTCGGTCTTTGGAGGCGGGGCTAAAGTGCTCGACCAGCCCAAACCCACGCGTAAGATTTACAGAAATTTGTTCTCGCTTGTTCTGTAATACTAGCAACAAGCCAAAAATGTATATCTCCTCAATGCAGGATTGCATCACACGAGATATTGATTGTGTTAAACCAGAGTCAAACTGGCCAGCCATCTGTAGTAAGCTCAGTGGTCGAGTGGTTCTGATGTCGGAATTTGGGCAGGAGACCCTTTTCTAACAGGTGTCAAATTCTCTTACATCACTGAAAAGTGTGACCTTCATGCCAGATTTAAGTTTATTTCATCACAGTGGTTGAAAAAAAAAAACACTACATAAAGGGATATAAAGTACCAAAATGTCACGGGGCTCCTAACTTGGAAGCTTGGAAGTATTTTTTTAACAATTAAGTTAATTTTACGACTTAAACAAAAGAGTAAAAAAGTGAAAGAATTTTTCTTTGCTGTGTTTTGTGGATGTGGCATTTACGTGTCCAAACGTTTAAACGTCCTGAAATTTGCACCTGTTGCCTGAACGTATGAAAGGTCTTCCAAATTACATGTCATTTCCCGTCCTTAAAGGCATGTAGGAACATTTGCAATTACCCGGAAACGTACCTGCAAATCGAAAGAGAAAATCCTTGCCCAAAGTGAAGATAAGACTGGTGCCAAGTACCCTGTGAAATTATTCCACCTGAAATCACTGAAGGTGGTTAAAGAAACTGTGCACACGGGCACAGATATACTTACGTGCGTTTGCAACAGAATCCAGTTACCAGACCCCAAAAATTGTGCAAACATGTTCACTGTTTTTTTAAAATGTAAAGCATCCTCTGAGCCGAAAGTTCAACAAGTTAGTTGTTATGCACCCTACTTAAAAGTTTTAGCAGATTTTTTTGGGCTTCAAAGGAAAAAAAATGCAAAGAAAGAAAATGACCCTACGTACCTTTAACTTTTAGCCTCAGCAGCCACTGCCTCCACCTCAGGAGATCAGACTCTGACCAAGCAGCGCAATCGCTACATGCTACGACTGATGGGTAAAGCCAGCAGCGGACGCCTGCCTGCCTCAGCCGAGGAGGAGAAACCCACGCCAAGGGACGTCTTTGTACCGCCTGAGACTAGCATTATGGATTACTTTATGATCAAGGTAGCTAAGTCTATGTGTAGACAATAGATGGCAGTCTCTTTGTCTTTTAAATTTGTCAGGCTGCAACCTGGTATTGCTGGAGTAGAGCCCATCAAAAGTCATAAATCATAAATCAAGTCACAAGTACATCACAGATCTAAAGTCCAGTCAACAATTATTGTGGAACGCCTTTGTCAAAGTTCATTTGTCTTCGGTTTTCCCCTGGTTCTTTTCAGAACCTCACAAACCACAAAGCTATTCGTCACATGCTGCGCACCGTAAATCCTTATCTTATAGAGTACCGAAGTGAATACATCACGTACAAAATGTGTGTGTAAAACACATTAGCGCGTGATTCAGACCGTGAACCAACACGCGCGCGTACTCCATTCGTTTGCACTACACTTTCTGGTTCTAAATGACGTCACACTTCGGTACTCTATTTCTATCTTCCCCATTCAAACTTTCAAATCTTACTTGTTCATAAATTCTGAGTTTAAGTTGTATTTCGCAGGCTGTTTTTGAGTTTCATCCTGAAAAATAAAATCCTTTTCTAATTTGCTGTTTTTCTAGCAATACAAAAGTTATTCACTTTTGAATGAGACATTGACCCAAAAGAAATCCGCCCATATTGAATTATTACTTTACTATTTCAAATTATTGGCTGCCAGACAATAATTCCGTTCCTGCGGGGTAGGCTGGTTCCCGTCCCACAATCTGTATTGATAATGTACGAACCGGGAGCCAGTCTGCCCGCAAAGCGGATCTGTTTGTGTCCAAAACAAAACTTTTTTTTCCGGAGGGTTGCAGATGTCCAAAAAGAAAAAGCAGACATTTTTGGTTGGAATAAAACATACCTGTTCCTTTTCTTCCCACCAGCCATATGTCTCGCCCACCCAGGAGGGCATGGACTTTGACTCTGACGCCAGCGACAGCTCAGATGACGAGGACAGTGACGATGACTACAGCTACCGAGGCGACGACTTGGACCCCTTCGCCCCCAAGAAGCGCTCCAAGCCCAGCCCCGGGGAAGCCGAGCACTCGGACTTCAACTCCTACAGCTGGTGCTTGATGCGCTATGCCTTCATCAAGCTGATCCTGCATAAGATACAGTGCTTCCTGCCTCTCAGTGGAATAGAATTGGCAGGTAGGTCAAACCAAGGATTCCTCAAAAGCACCTATGACCCTGTTGCTGGCAAGCCTGCAGAGACCTATGGGGAGAAAATACAGAGACATATTCAGTTTTAGAGATGGGACAAAAAAACTCCAAGATAAGTAATGTGGGGAAAATCTCTATACCAACCCCTCCTCCCTGTATATATTTTTTTTGCAAATTATCACCGCAAGAAATACCTTAATAACATTGTAGACTGATGTTTCCAGGCGTGGTGATACCAAAAATTGATCCGAACATGTGCACAAAAATGTCAAAATTTCTAAGCGCGGTATTAAATAACTGTTATGATTTTCCGAATAACCATGTCAAGCAAAATTCATGCTTTCATGGGAATATTTATAATCAATATTGGAAAAGGCTTCATTAGATTGACATAAAACTTTCAACTATTTCAAAAAAATTCAGAAATATCGGCCATTGTATTTTTTAATCAGAAGGTCAAGGGACAGAGTCTTCTCCCCACACTTCCCCCCCCCTTTCCTTCAGCTGTAAGATGGCAGTGAAAAAAAAAGCTCAAAAGAATAAACTAAAATACTAAATAATTTTGTTTGTTACCCTTAGAGCTGCCGGTAGCTTCCCCTAAGCTTCACAGCATCCTCAAACTCCTTGAGCAGTGGCAGCAAGCGCTGATGAGGAAGCTAGACCTGTTTGCGGGCCCGCCCTTGGATTACATCCCAGGCTGTAACGTGGACACGCCCAGCGCAGTGGGCGGGCCGGCCCTGCTACGCTACAAGGGACTACTGGAGCCTACCAATACGCCCTTCAGGTAGGGCAGTGGTATTTATTTATACAATAAAATAAAAAGAATAAAGTTGAGGGGGGGGTGGCTAATCAACTTTGGAAGCTGAAATGCAAAGGACCAGCTAAACGTGGTCAAACAGCAGGCCTGTAAAGGCTTCAATAGGCAAACAGCCAGATCGTAAGTGTTGATTTTTGTGGAGGGAGGAAAACCAGAGAACCCGGAAAAAAACACCTTTTGGCACAGGAGAGAATCAACGAACAACTCGACTCATATATGACCCGAGCTTACACTTTACCAGGGGTGTGATTTTTCCGGATTTTTCCGGATTTCCGGATTTTTAATCTAACGTCTGCGGAATCTTTTTGCGGATTCCGGATTTTTAACGTTTTCTGTTTCGGTAATAATATCGCCCAAAAACTTCTGGCGAAATATAGGCTCTAATTTACGATAATGGATGGACTGGTGACAAGTCTAATGCAGTGTGGTCAAGAACCTAATAGACATTAATGCAGTATGCGCAGTGGAGTACTTGAGGACCAGACTAAAATAATTTTCAATGGGTTTGCAGCACCTCGTGTTTGTATATCGCGTGTGGATGTGTGTGTGTATTGTGCATGTATTGTGCAGTGACGATCGTGTGCTAGCAATTCGCAAACACATTGGTGTCAATATTGCCGCGATTTTGTCAAGGAATTCAAGAGTATGGCTGGAAGAACTGGTAATAAAGTGTCACTGTGGATGGAAATCAGTTTGAGCTGCAGTGGTGCTTTGAAAAATAGCCACCACCAACACAAAATTTCAAAAATGTTTTGGAAGCCTAGCTGGGACTAGTCCGAGTAACTTGGACCTAACTTATCGCCTTTTTAACATTTGGACATGGTCTGGCGATAGTCAAATGTTAAAAAGGCGATAAGTTAGGTCCAAGTTACTCGGACTAAGCTGGGACTGGAGTTTAAAGTAAGATGAAACTTTTTCAGCACCGTTCATATTGTTTTGTGTGAATCGTTTCTCTCTGCAACATGCAAAAGTAATAACATCACACACATAAAAAGCCTTTATGAATCAATCACATATGGATTATATTATTTAATGACCAGACGTTTTTTCTTAATTTTTCCCCCATTTGTTTTCTTTACTGAAGCGATAAAATTTGCTAACATTACAGAAAAACAGAAATTACAGTACATAAAATGTACATGCCCTAGGCCTATATATGGACATACGTGCATGCATATGTATACATGTACATCTATACAAGTACATGTACAATAATACATGTACATGTACATGTACATGTATATTACATGTCAACCGAAGTTCGTGGATTTTTCATTTTTGTCCAATCACACCCCTGCTTTACACTAATCAAACATTTCTTCTCAGGTGCAAACACAGAGCAGCTCTCCCAACCAAGCGTCTGTGGAACTACTTAGTCAGACAAGAAGTGGTGCAAGACATCTTCATCTCCTACATCTTCAAGAAGAAGAGATGCTTTGATGACGCGGTAGGCACCACCTAAACATCCAACTTCTCTTCTGTTCCCAGTTGTACTGAGATTATTCTTGTCAGTAGCACCAACGAAAAATCACTTTACACCAACATCTCATAAAGCTTCACAATCGTTTATCCCTGTTTGTCAGGCCAAAAGACTAGTTTTTGCAGCAGCCCAAGATCAGATCTGGTCTCTACCCTCACAGGCATGCATTCAATACTCCTGGCTTGAGAGCTGCAATTGGTGTAAAGTGTCTTGCCCAAGAACACAATCACCATTAATCCTGTTAGTGTTCAAACACACCTACCATCACACATGAGTCAGAACACCCTAACCATTGCATTGGGCCCATAATTGTTGGAAATTCCTTTCCTTTTAAAATATTCTGACATACGTTTTCTCAACCCTGTACTGAAAAAAATCAACCTCAAAAGAAAAAAATTATTTAAAAAAAAAAGAATTGGAGGGCAAGGACCTCATTAACAATAAGTTTATTCCAAAATTAGAAAAAAAGGAGAAGTATCAGAACTTTTGGTACAGTCAAAGACATGTCAGTCATTATTGTGAATCTAGACTAAGGGAAAGCTCCGTAATTTCCTTGGAATTATTTTTTAAGGCCGGGGGTTGATTTTAATGAAACATAAACCTTGCCATGAATATAGAAAGGACTTTTCTGAGTTTTAATTGCAGTTTCTAGAAATTCCAGCCACAAGCAATTGTCACGGATGTGTTTCTTGTTTTTCATTGATATCTCCATTCATAGTTCCCCTGGATAACAATACATCATCGTAAAATTATTTCATGACAGTTTAGTCATTTTTAGTGTCGCCTAAACAAAGTTTTGGGGAACACGTACCAGTCCTAAATTCAGTATCCCCATATGACTGTTTCCCCATATGGACGTATCTTGCAATTGTTGTAAAGTGTCTTGCCCAAGAACACAGTCACCATTAGGGTTCAAACACCCTAACCATTGCACATGAGTCTGAACACCCTAACCATTGCATTGGGCCCATAATTGTTAGAAATTCCTTTCCTTTTAAAATATTCTGACATAAGTTTTCTCAACCCTGTACTGAAAAAAAATCAACCTCAAAAGAAAAAAAATATTAAAAAAAAAAATTGGAGGGCAAGGACCTCATTAACAATAAGTTTAATCCAAAATTTGGGGGAAAAAAGGAGAAGTATCAGAACTTTTGGTACAGTCAAAGACATGTCGGTCATTATTGTGAATCTAGACTAAGTGAAAGCTCCGTAATTTCCTTGGATTTATTTTTTAAGCCCGGAGGTTGATTTTAATGAAACATAAACCTTGCCATGAATATAGAAAGGACTTTTCTGAGTTTTAATTGCAGTTTCTAGAAATTCCAGCCACAAGCAATTGTCACGGATGTGTTTCTTGTTTTTCATTGATATCTCCATTCATAGTTCCCCTGGATAACAATACATCATCGTAAAATTATTTCATGACAGTTTGGTAATTTTTGTGTCGCCTAAACAAAGTTTTGGGGAACACGTACCAGTCCTAAATTCAGTATTCCCGTATGACTGTTTCCCCGTATGGACGTATCCCCGAAAAAAATTCAAAAAAAATGTATAACTTCTACATGCTTTCATGGATTTTGATGAAACTTGGATGCAGTGACCCTTGGGTGGGACGACACAATTCTTCATCAGATTACTGAGGTCAAAGGTCCTGTAGGGGTCATTAGAGGTCATTGTTCAAATATGCTTGAAATGTTTCTTTGTCTATAGAATTTGATGGATTTCCGAAATAGGTCAAATATCATCGAGGGGTCATTGTTTAAAAATGCACAAAATTTACTTTTTTTAAGACCACAAAACATACAGAGATCGACAACGAAAAAAGGCGGCAATTGCGATCGGTGGATCACTTGTTTTTCCTCCCTGGTTGTGTGTTTTTTTGTATCCCTTTAAACCTTACTACCCAAAATATGGCGAGATCTGACACCCAGTTTGGAGCTTTTTTCTGATGGATTCAGGAATGCATAGATCAACCGAAATGTCTTCACATGGCCTGTGATGTTCCAGTGTTGATGAAATACAAACATGGAAAAAAGAAACCGGAAGTCTTTTTGAAGGATTCAGGAATGCACTGAAAGAAATCAGAAGTGTTTTTACGGATCAACCGCAATTTTCTTCATTTGGCTTTCGATGTTGCAGTTGCTATAATCTGTCATGGAAACATGTTAAGCCAATGCTGTAGCTGCCTGCATGAATACCTGTCAGAAATTAGCCCACAATTCATTCGCGCCTGATTCAGCCCCGTGATCAAGCATTTCTAGCCCACGGTCCAGCCGTGCATTTAGTTGTACATGTACATTCAAAACCCAGAACCCATGTATTAAAGGGAGATGCTAAACGAATCAGTATCTTGACACAATCGTGTGCTGAATCACGGGCTTAATTCTGACAGGGCGGCACACTAACATCAGAAATTATGGTGTAATCCTGGGTGCGATTGTATGTTTAGTCTAACGTATGGAGAAGAGTCCTTACTCCCCTTGGATTCTGCAAGGGTGAGATACCGGTACAATGCCTGTTTTTAAAGAAATAAGGCAATGATTTTGCTATCAATTTTGAATTAAATCCTGTGTTTGTTTGTGTTTAAGGTTGACTCAGTACGAGGCATTCCTGGCTTCGGCACAATGCCAACTTCCAAGGTCAAACTCATCCACAAGGAACAGGAGAAGATACCAGCATTTTGCTTCAATAAGGTACGAATTGGTACACCCTCTGAATGGGCTGGGCTTAGACACCCCTCCCCCCCCCTCCCCAATACACACATGATACATCCATACATGGCATTAGTGTCAGGTTAAGAACTTGTCGCTAGAGTTTTCATTTCATGTCTTGTGCTTGTCCAGATCACCTCTCTCATTGATTTTTATTTTATTGTATGTTTTGCTGCAAACGAAAACTAAAATCTGTTTAAAAACTGTAGCCTGTGCATGTCTCCCTCTGACTGACCCTCCCTTCCCCCCCCCCCAAAAAAAAGGAGAAAATTCTTGTCCCATCCCAACATTATGTCTGTGTTGTCTTTAGATTAAATCAGATTTTGAATGATGAATGAATGAATGAAGACTTGTAAAGCGTCGGTATCTGCCACAGATGGGTGCTCATGGCACTTGCCATAAAATGTCCAACCCTGACCAGCAATTATGCAGCGCATTATAAAGTCAGAATTGAGACTGGTTCATTATATGCGTGATATCTACATCGATAAACTATTCATTAGTGCTGTGGTGAACGTCAAAAGAATATGTAAGAAGTTGGAGTTGTGATATTCGCTTCACTTTCTGTTTTGAGAGGACTATGAATGAGCCTCGATTGTTGCAGAAAGAAAAGTAATTTGTTTTTGTATAGTTTGGCAGTTTAATTGCTTGTATAACTGAATTGCCCTAAAAGCAAGAAACCCTCCCCCCCCCTTTCCAATGTGCCCTTTGCCCTTTGCAGGTTGACTTGTGAATATACATTGTACCCCAAGTACAACGACTGAGGCACAACTCACAACTGGTCTTGTCAAGTTCTAAAAATGATAATCCTAGGGACATTTTCTAAATATTGTAGTAAAGTGTGATCTTACAAACCCTAATCAATGTTTTGTAAACTGATTTTCCTTTCACTACATGAAGCATCTTACATGCTGACCCTGTGTACCTTGGTTGTACTACATGTAGCACCTGGCATGAGATGATCACGTGACGATCATGTGACGATCACATGATAGTAATTAATTATTAATCGCCTTCCCTTTCCCAACTGTTCCCTCCTCCCTTCCCCTCATCAGGCAGACTGGAAGAACGTGACAATGAACGGCGAGTACCGAGTATGTAAAAAAAAGAAAAATCCCTTAGATTACTTAACTGCACATGGCACAAACGCAGGAGTTTTTTTTAGCTTCAGTTATTTTTTTAATTGCATGCTGTGCTGAAATTGCGGTTACTAAACAGCAGAAACCTTACTACTAATTCTTGCATTTTTTCTTCCTTCTTAATATAGCAGGTTGAGGTGGAGGTACTAACTGCCTTTTAATGATTATTCATAAATACCTGAGACAGTTTACCCATTGCCATTGGTCAAGAGCCCGTCACGCAGGTGGTTTTGAACCACCAGTAAAATACCGCTGCGTTCTGCACCACATTGCGCAGTACACGCCTCAAGCGCCTTACCACCAGTAAAATACCGCTGCGTTCTGCACCACATTGCGCAGTACGCGCCTAACCACCAGTAAAATACTGCTGCGTTCTGCACCACATTGCGCAGTACGCGCCTTACCACCAGTAAAATACCGCTGCGTTCTGCGCCACATTGTGCAGTACGCGCCTCACACGCGCCAATTTCCATATAAGGAGATTTTTTGCACTACGCCCACGAGGCACATACCATAGACATGGCCAATGGGGTGTTTCACAAAACATGAAGTAAAATTGTGGAACAAAATCGATGAAAGTTTTTGATCGAAAGGTATTTATGGATGGGAATAAATATGTGCTTGGATGGAGTTAAACAAGTACGTTTATTAATGACCCTCGCCTTTTGCTTGGGCCATCATCCGTGTCCAGGCTCCTAGGTTTTTTAAAACCAGCAGAGCACATATTTATTCCCTAAACCAAAACTTCTTTCTTTTTTTAAAAACAGGTGGTTTCGGGTTTTTGGAGTCATGCATGTTCCTATTTCTGGGATGTTTTGGTTAAGGGTTTTTAAATTTACACTTGCAAAAATGTCTTTCATAAACAATTACTCTTGGAAATTTTCACTTTAAAAATTGCTCGCAAAATTACAGTGCATTTCCCATATTTTTTTTCTCGGTTTCTACTGTTTTTGCTTTAACCGAAATGGTGGAAAAACCATTAACAAAAGATGGAAAATGAATTGTAATTTTATGGAATGTTTATAAAGTGTTGGTGAAGGGTATTTTCAGGGGCTAGAAAGGGTTTTGTTTATATGGGTTCAGTCTTACATGTTTTAAATCTGCCATTGTAACAAAATACATGACAATAGCATACACTTGTATTGCCCTTGAAGCACATTGGATGACTAGGATCGGTATTTATAATTCTTTCAGAAACCATCAGCTGATGCTGCCTGTATAACAAGCTGCTCATTTTTGTTTAACGCTTCTGAATAATTAATGCTTAGTTGACATTCAGAATGTGGTTTGGCTTATAGAAATCTATTAAAACCTTTGGTGAATTTCAGGAATCTTTTTGAACAAGGGACATAGATTGTGAACACACATTTGTTGCAGTTCCGCAGCCTACGGTCTCTCAACAGCAGCGGCTCAATACACATATCAGCATGTAATTTACGCCATGCATGGGATTTGCGCAATATATTTGTTGCGCAGCTACGCAATAAATTACAAACGATTTCACAAAACTTGGCATAGCTGCGCGATGCTTCAAGTAAAATCTTATATCAGTCACAAAACAGTCCTTGAATCACCCGCCACCCGCCATTGTGAAAACAAAGATTTGTTCGACTTTCTTAGAAATGAGACTAGAACTTTCAAAATTCTGTCGCAGTAAAATAGCACTTATAAATACCTTTAGACAATTTATCCATTCCTGTTGGTCAAGAGCCGTCACGTGGGGGGTCTTAGACCACCATTTAAGCACTGGTCAGCGATGTTTAAGACTGGTGTTTAAACCTACAGTCTCTGCCACATGCGCTCGGTACGTGCCACATAAGATCTCCATATAGGTCTCTCTCAAAGACGGCCATCTCTGTAGGACAACTGCAGCTGCGTATTTTACGCAATCAAGCATGCATTGCGCAGTGTTGAAAATGTTCTTAACACGTGTTCTTAAGCTTGTTGCTCGAAATGTGTACGAAATACAATGCAGCCGATGCACATTATGCAAGTTGTGGCTCAAAATGCCGATGCACGTGGCTGGTCTGTAGGAAATGACGTCATTTGAGAGGGACCTTTAAGGCGCGATGTTGAACACATGGGGCTAGCAGGTCGCACACCATAGATTGGGCCTGATCTGAACTTAGAGTAAAAGAGTAGAACAAAATGATTGGAAAATTTGATTGAAAAGGTGTTAAAACCACACATTCATAAACTGCTCCATCATACTATTTATCCCTTTATTTCATTTACCTTAAAAACAAAGCTGTGAATTTCTTGTGTCTGCCTTGATAAGTTTAGCAGTGACAGGACTCTGAGGTGATCATCATTTGTTAGTAAAATAAAAAATCATGTTTTATTTGTGCGGCATAACTCATCCCTTAAAATGACTGTATAAGTTTGTTGTTGTAAGTCATGGAGTTTAATAACATCACATGTGTTGAACGTGTCGTAACTATTAAACTGTCGCACAAAGTAACATGATAATGAATAGGACTGCTGCAAACTGCTTTCTGACTGGATTGACCTGAAATATACAAATCTAAAAATTAAGGCGGCCTGGCGTTACAAACTTAACAAGTTCTTCTTCAGACGCAAAATGTAACATGTTGTACAACTCCAGCAGTAAAATGGGGCGTCGGTGTGTTTCAACTTTGAATTTGGTTTCAGATGTACATTTTCACAACCGTCGTTTATAAGATAAAGATTTACAGTTGCACCATGTGACAAATCTCTTTTATGAGTTTTGTGAGGTTCTGAAAAGAACCCGGGGGGGGGGGGGGGGGGGCTAAAAGTTTGGGGAAGTATGCTCTGCCCGTCATCAGGAGACTGAAGGGATTCCAATGGTGAAGGATGCATCTTTCATAACCTCCCTTCAACGTTGGAATCCTGACGACAGGCAGAGCATACTGTCAGAAACATTGAGTTCCCCCCCCCCCGGTTCTTTTCCAAACCTCACGAACTCATAAACGAGATTAGTCAAATGGTGCTACATTGAATCTTATCTTATTGCTACCAACCAAGCAAAACCAACCAAGCTGTGCTCATTAAAGTTGTTTGCAATCCACAGAGACTCTGAGGCAGGCGCAGTTCTAGAACCAATATTTTTTTGGGGGGGGGAGGGCTAGCAGGATGGATCCAGAATTTTTTTTCAGGGAGGCGTGCTGAAATGTAGACCGGTTATTTTCTCCAGACACTTAGGCCTCCAAAAATCAATAGGTTGGGGGGGGGGGGGGGCTCATGCCATATTTTCATTGGGAGCGCCAATAAAATCCTAAAATCATTCACACTATATTAACTACAAATGCACCCTTGTCATGACTATTTCTTTTAGGGGAGACTGTTCGCGATCGCATGTACATCACAATCCTTATTTTTGCTAATGCAATCTTTTTTTTTTTACGGAATTTATTTTGGGGGGGCTAAAGCCCCCCCCCCCCCCCCCAGAACCGCGCCTGCTCTGAGGAGTTTCTTTTGAGCAATCTTGTCGTCACAAGCCGTTGTAGGTCTTTGACGTAGTTTCAGTGAACTCGGCATATTTTTCGTCATGTTTACGATGAACAGTGTCTGCTGAAGCAAGATGTTTCCATTGTCAGTTGTTGTGATACTTTGTTTTTCTTTTAGGCTTTTGGGATTTTATGGGAGGGGATGTGCCATGTTAGATACATAGGTTCTTGAAAACTTTTTTGAGGTAAAACTAAAGAGGACTTTTGAGATAAGTTCAATTTTATGTTTGATTTGCAAAAAGAACCTTATTTCCACAACTTTATGCATTGAAAAACACAAGTCTTACATTCTTTGAAGCCTAAAGCCTAGCTAATTAACACAGTCATTAACACAGGAGTTAATTAGCCAAAACAATCAATTACTAAAGATCCCTGTCCCTTCATGAACATAAAATAAATGAAGATGAGATATTTTATATGCTTCTGTACAATGTGCTCTGCCATAGGGAAGGGTTAAGCATGCCGATGCATGAGCTGAAATGTATAAATAATGCCCATGCCTTTGTGAAAACTAGTATCTCGGGTGGCCTACTTTTCCCCCTTTCTCCATGGACTGGACCTCATCTGGCACTGGGGGCGCTATTCAATGTGGACAACACCTAACACTAGGTGGTGCCCAGGCCCCGAATTATCCAAAAGGCACAGTAGGCTTCAAAAAGTCTTCCCTGTGTGAGCTTTTTATAGGTTAACTAAACAAGTCAACAGTTCTATTACACAGAATACTGTTAAAGTACCCTAAAGTGTACAAAGTAAGTATAACAGACTGACAGACAAATATTAGAAAGTTACAAAATAAAGTTAGTATCCAACCTACATTTACCAACCGGGATAACTTGTAACGCATTCCCGTTAACGCCGGTGTGGTTTTTTTTCTGGCCTTTTTCTCCCCAATTAAAAAATACCACAGGATGCCATGCCAATTTCTATATAATTTCCACACACCGTTGGGCTTAGGGTGATTATAGTTGGAGTAATGAGGAGTACCAAGAAGCATCAGGAAACCTTACAGTAACTAACCTTTCAAAAGCTTAGAAAATATCACTCTCAGTAGCTCAGTAGATATTCTTTTTGAGAAAGTAGTGAAAATTCATCCTCATTTTCATTTCAGTTTTCATTTCATACACACATTTATTTCTATATTGCTGAGAATTACAAGACATACAATGAGTTGATGAAAAAAATAACATTAATGAGAAACTGAATAAGGAGCATAAAAAGAAGATAATAAATATTATACAAATAATGAATGTTTGTGAGTGCAATGGTAAGAATAATTTCATGAGGTGACAGATGAAATGTTCCAGTCCACGAGGCAAAGCCAAGTGGAATGGAACACTCATCTGTCACCAAATGAAAACTTTTAATAGCCAATTTATTCTGGTTAAAAACTTGGTTTAAAAGTTTGACAAGTTCATCATATTTATATTAATGCAAACTGTTCAACAGATTGAAAACAATCATATTTAATTTATCTCGATTTAAAACAGCGCCACCACCAGCAGCAGTGACACCGTGCAATGGAAGTTCTATTCACAGTGCAATAGAACTTCCATTGCACTGTGCACTGCGCGCCACGCGTTGGTAGGAATAATTCAATGACATTTGATCAACGATCCACCAATCAGATGACGGGGATTTATTCAGGTGTTGTATAAAACAAGATAATCACTTTTCTCAACAAAAGCCAGGGTTTCCATTGAAATTAAGCCTTTCCTTTCAAGATCTTCATCACTAGGTTTTGACTTGCCCCCTCTCAGTTTGGTCTGATCCCCAGTTGGTAACTCAGGAAAAATGGCATTCGCGAATATGTAACCGATTGCAAACTAAACTAAAGTCGATCAATTTAGGGCAGTATTTTTAAAAAAAAACCACATTTTTTTCTCACGATGGTTTGGTCCCAACCATGGCAAGGAAATGATGTTACTTCCTCTTTTCTAAAAAAATGACCGCATACTAGGCACAAAAATTTCACAGGATGCTTGAATCTTCGTTGTGAACAATACAAGATAGAGAGAGGGAGATGACTTCTTGTGCCTGATGGCGGGCTACTTGAAGACACAAAGCACTCTTCATTCAGATGAAAATATTTGTATGCACTTTGCGCCAACGTGCATGAACAAGTGCAGTCAAGGGATTTGTCTATGGTGTCACCGATGCCGCCAGAGCTTTTGTGAAAGTTTTGGAGGGATGGGGTGGCACAGAGTACATTTCTCTGTAGCGAAGATAAAGAAATTAAGAAATAAAGCAAATAAAGAAATTGGGGGAGGGGGACCGAGGAAGGAGGGGAGGGGAAATTTCCCCCTGTCCACCCACCCCAATCCCTCTGTCCACTGCCCGTCTGCCTCACACACACAGTTATCTCTTGTGTGGTCACGTAGAATGGTCTATTCTCTTGCACAAATTCACCAGTAAATTCTAAATTTTCTACTAATCACTTCAATGAAGTCCCCCCAGGCATTCGATGTAGGTGCTGATTAATTGACAGGACTAACAAATAACCTTCTTCAGTGACTTACTGGTAAATTATTTGGATTATTGATAAATGTATCCACTGTTTATTTCATCTGGGATTCTCTGAGGCTGCTGAGCTGCCTTTCGTCCTTTTTGGTCCTTTTCTCACAGCAAAGTCGTGGCACTAATCCTCAGCCTTTCGCCAAGGATACTTCTAGTAAATTCATAATTTGCACTCTTTCCTGACAAAAACATGTCTATATTGTGTGTTTGCTGTGGCACACTGAAGGCAGTGTGGGATACATACCTAGTTTCTTGTTATTTTGTAAATCTTGTGTAGTGCCCACTTCAAACAGCACATGCTCCACCAGTTGGCAGGATGTTTTGTTTGCAATGTTTGCTGGAGAAATGTTACAGAAAATGTCTTAAATGAATGTTGAGGGAGGAAGGGCAAGGGATTACTGCCCCTTCCCCAAAGAAAATGGGGTGAAATCTCATGGCTGTGCTTACCGTAACGCCCAACCCTCTTACTAACCCTCTTTACTAACTGTAGTAGAAAACGCTGCTCTGTCAGTCAGCGAGGAATTGTTTGCTTGTGCGCATGCGTATCCGCTCCGTTTACAAGTACCCCCTCACCGGCAAAGAGAGTACAGTTGGGGGTGACCGACCGACGCCATCTTGCCTGACTGCAATTCATTTGCCACTGCGTGTACAAATCCCCTGGTGTACATGTGTCACACACAAGGAACGGTGCGCGTCAACCAGCGAAATGTCCCACCCATGGGCCATCGTTGCTAGGTAAAAGGGCGCCCACTTTCGTCGGCGCACAGAGCCCATATCCTGTAACCAAGGATTCCATGCTTATAGACTTGTGCACTAATACTCCCTCAGCGGTTACGAAGAGAGCATTCGGAGAGACCACTTCAGCAGAAGTTCAATGCATTACCTTCGGCGCCTGGCGCTAACGCAAATACACAACTGGTTTGTGCACATTTATTTGACTAATATTTGTTAGCCTACTTTGCGCCACATCCTCCGTGAACAAGTATGCAAATGAGGTGTGTACTGCGCCCCCCACCACAGCTGTGGTAATTGTCATGCACAACAATATACCTCAGCTGTGGTAACTTGTGGCATTGAAATGAAAGGATCTATGATCCTCACTGTAATGTGTGCACACACTAGTGGTTGATTGTATTGGGTGAAGTGTGCAAGGCTACTGTTAAATTAAATGTGCACAAACTCCTCAAAAATCTTCTTCACGTGAGTGCCAGGCGTATGGTGTTCTAACTCTGTCCTTGTCATCATTGAGAGCATTCTTGTGCATTGTCCCTTCATTGACTTCCCTCCTCTTCTCTTTTCCTATTGCTGTCCTCATTTATTGTCTGGAGAACTGGTTTTATTTTGCTATGAGTATTCATGAAAAGTTTGTGGTTCTTTTTCTTTTCCCAGGCCAACCCTACTGGCGTGGTGGTATCAACGCAGCGGGGCTTGCTAGAACTGGACATATCCCTGTTACAGAACCCACAACAAACATTCTGGATGGAGGAGGAGATTGACGAGCACTCAACACCACGAAAGTATGAAACCATTGCAAAATGCATTCAGGGCTCAAAACACTCCTCCTTTACTACTTAACCAATTCCACTGATTTGTGCCAGTACATGTAATAGACTAGTCCCTAAGTTTTTGCCAGTCACACTCACAGTCATAAATAGTGTCCGACATGTAGTTGGAACACGCAGAGAGTCAAACACAGAGGGATTAAGTTTGAAAGATTGTAATATTTTATGATTGATCCAATATTCCTTGCTTTTTTTCCCCTAATCAAATCATGTAGTCGAGGCAACACTCTCAGTCATTTGGAGGATGATTTTTTGATGGTGACTCCCATCGAGCGCGCCATGGGGCCTCCCCCCTCGGTCATCAGCTCCGGCTACTCAAACGAGCTGAATCTCTCTAACCAAACCGGCCGCGGTACCAACATCGTAAGTTCTGTATAAATTTACATTCCTTAAAATACCACTGATTCATATACATCCCTCCTTCCAAAATCCTAGGCCCATTCCCAAACCTGAGACATACCGGTAGACGATCTTCAACCCCCAAAGTGGAACTGTTATCTCCAACATATGAAACTGTGTCTTACACGCACCGGACATCGGCAACATGAGCATACTCTGTGTTGTGCCTCACCATGTTGTGCAAGTTACGCACTTATTACTACACCGACAGTGCTTGGTGTGCACAGTGAGAGCTACATTGCTGGCAGTCATACATCATCTGGCTCTCGCAAGATCTGGCTCTCGCAAGATCAAGTAATAAATTTTTAAAAACACGCAAAACCAGTAAACATGGGGTTTGTTTAAACAACATGCCCTCCCCCTTCCCCCAACCAGCCTGTGGGTCCGATCTGCCCTGTATGATTCTCCAATTGATATGCGATACAATGATGAATTCTCCGTTTCTCTCCAGATAACGAGTCGTCCGTTGTACCACATCAGAAGACTCGCTGCTCACCCCTCCTTGCCATACTGTAAGTTTTCATGTCTAGACGCTGATGTTGTTATCATCATTACCATACCTGTGCCATAGTGTGTCCATATAGCCACTCTTGCTGTGCTTTACGCTGACTTCAAATCCATGAAAAGTGGCTAATATCAGCCACCCTTTTTGTCATAATGGGTATCATTTTTTTATTTCACAACTTCCGTAAAGTAAGCGGTGAACAGTACACATTTAACAATAAATAACAATAATGCATTCTTATATAGCGCATTACATCAACAGAAAATCTCAATGCGCTTTACAAAATTAATTGCATAAAAAGTCATAAAAATATAAGGCTGCATTCAAATTACTATGGCTATGGCTTAGACATGTCTATGGGAGTGGCTTAACCCTAACTCCCTAGGCCTTTTTGCTAGGATGTAGCCTCAATCCTGCAAAATCCTCCAATTGGCCTCATGGAAAAATAGCATATAGCCTCAATCCTGCAAATTCCTCCGTTATTTCTTGAATATGGTCCATGGAGGGATGACCACTGCCTGAATCCTGCAAAATCCTCCGGCTATGTCTGTCAATAGGCTGAGGCAGAGGCAGTGACATCCTGGAGCAGTGTGGAGGATTTCAAGTATAATCAAGGACTAAATTTATGCACGGCTGAGCATAAACAACACAAGGTCCGACCCAAGACCTTGACACAGTGCGTACTCCGAAATCAGCAACACACTTTTGCCATGTAACCTCAATCCTGCAAATTCCTCCAATTTGCAAAAAGGATTTTGGAGGATTCAGGGCGGTTAGGGTTAAGCTGCTTCCATAGGTGCATGTGTAATAGCGAGCCGTAGCCAAGTAAATCAGGCACTGCCTTAAGTTGGTTTGATAAGATGAAGACATGCAATTGGGGCAAAGTAGAGTTCAACAAAATTGTTTTAAATCTGATACTTAATACAGAATTGTACCTAACCCCGAGGTGGAAAATCCATGTATCTGTCCATGTGTGCTTATTGTGCTTTCCATACTGCGTTATCCATTGAATTTTAATACGCTTCCGGTAGCGATTTAAACGGATGACGCATACATTACGCATACTTTTTTGGGAAGGGGGGGGGGCGAAACGGGGGTAATATGAGCAATATTTATGGGAGGCTTTAAAACGAAGCAGTTTGTATGCGAATCTTATTGAAACAAACTTGGACATGCATTGATTTAAATATTAAAATCCTCCGTTGATAAAACAGGGAATATTTATACCCTTTGTATTTTATACAGGAGTTGAATCATGTCAATGTTTATTTCGTAAAATGTGTACTTTGACAAAGTTAAACCAAATTTGATTTAGAGTTGACTTTTCTACCAGCAAAGCGACTGCCTGCTCTCTGTTCAGTCTTTACGTCTGTCAAGTATGCAGAGAAATACGTACACCTGGATTTTCAGAGTACGCATCGCGGATATGCAACTGGTAAAAGCACAGCGCAATACGCATATGGAAAACGGACATATATGGATTGCGGCCGTAGGGTGTGGACACAATCATTTTCAATTTGGAGGATTCAGGGTTGTTGAGGTTAAAGCAATACTTTGCGGAGTAACATGGTCAAAAGGGGATGTCAAATGACTCTTTGTGTCTTATTGCGCCCCCACTCCCCTCCCCTTTGCAGATCTGAGTGGTTCCAACGATGGTAGTGTTCACATGTGGGAGTGGGGCCACACCCATAAACTCTACACCCACCGGTTCCCTGGTCAGTACCCAAAGGTCACCCAGATGTACTTCAACGACCAGGGCAACAAGGTGAGTTTTGGGATGTAACCCCAAAATTATCCCCTCCACTGGTTCCCCAGCAAGGCATTCATAATAGGTATTTGTGGAGTACCATGATCTTGTGGGTAATTCTGCAGGTTGTGGGTTCAAATCCAGCCTGGGGTTGGGTAGCATGTGTCCTTTGGCAAGACACTTTATCACTTATTGCTATGGTATATGTTTGTATTTGACTGCAGGCACCACAATACCCTTTTTTTTATTAGTCAAAACACTTTAAAGGGAAGATACAACATTTGCATACATCAAAAAACGAAATGATCAAATTATCATGAAGTACCTTTCTGGATTGTTAGGGAATGACAATCTAAAGCATCCTGTAAAATCATGGCTCCTGGTGTGCTGACATTTTCAAGAAAAATTGTATTTTTCTAACGCTGGTTGGCCAACCAGCGTTGGAGAAAACTGGCTTATTTTCAAAAACTGCTCCTACATTTTCATATTTAGTAATTCCGCATTTTCTTTGCAACTGATTACACACCTGTGACGAGATACAAGCCTGCCAGACTGATTTTCTGACCTTACAATTCCCCAAAGTCTACAAATGGCTCCGTTTCATCGTGAGTGGGGTCAGGGAACCGGACTACAAGAACAGTTTTCTTTGTTTTTCCAGCATCTGCGAGCCCAAAACGTGAAACAAGTTATTAACAATATTTCCTATAGCATTCTTATCCTCAGAATCCATTTATTTCTGAAAATTGCAGCAAAAGCAAATGTTATAAATTCCCTTTAAGGGTGAAACCTCAGGAATTTCAGATATCGAAAAGGGATTCTTTACAAATCGTGACATAAGGAAAACAAATCCTGAAATCAGGTAAATCCTGAGAAACCTCATCCCTGTGTATTTTCATGCTTTGCTGGATTTTTTTCTCCACAGTTTGGTGTCGCTGATGATAGCGGGAAACTCTCCCTGTGGCAAGTTGGGATGAATTCGCCGACTGTCACCAAACCTTTTTGGGTATGTCCATTGATCCCCTAAAAAAAAGAGCCCAATATCCGGTTTCTGCAAGATTTTGGTAGATTCATGACTTACTGTCTGGGATAGATCCTTTGCTTTGCAGCCATCTTTGAGGCGTGTGCTGTTGTTTCACAGGGCAACACATGACTAGAAACATTGTTCATCCGTTACAACTGAGTTAAAATTACAAAAAAAGGCCACCAACATGGCTGCTGAAAGCGAAAGGTCCATGACTCAAGTAAAGGGCTTGACATCCCAACTTTGTTGAAGTACAAAGAAAGCGGACGTGGGTTTGTGCAGCATGTAGGGTTTTGGTGGATTCAGGAAATTTCCCCACAGAATGCCCGGAGATTTAGGATGACAGTCCATTTCTTCAAACTGTTGTGGGAAAAAAGATAGGAGTAACTGACCTTGTTTCAATCATTTGTTTGTTTGTTTTTTGCGCACATAAAAATGGATCCTTTTGGGGTCATGGATAGGTTGAATGACTAAGCGTGTTGTGACCTCGATAGAGATTTCTTGAAGCCATCCACATCTGTAGCATAATTGGAATGACGCACAAAAATTGATTGGAAAAAAATCGGTTTGACGTCTTTAAAAAGGGCACAAGTGTATGCAGCCAATTTCTGGCAACTGTGCCCAAGACAGTGCCTCATGACGCACATCATGTTCATGACGCAAGGATGATACTTGGATACGACTCCAAGGTGACCGTTGTATGGCATCAAGAAAGGTGTCTTTGATTGCACTAATTGTTCTGTTTTCTTTCTTTGTTCTCGTTAATCAGAGCAAGCAGTGCCATAACAAGGCATTGTTGGACTTCAATTTCCTGGGGTCATCTAGTTTTTTGGCCACGGCGGGGTTGTCGTCTGAAAACAAGAACATCTGCCTGTGGGACACCCTGATGCCCATGAACAAGTCTATGATTCACAGTGGGTTTTTTCTTTTCTTTTTCTCCTCCCCCCCCACCTTTTATCTGTTAGCTCCGCCTCCCCTTTGCTGCCCTCTTTTTATGCTGCCCTCTTTGCTGCCTTCTTTTTATGCATTTTTATTTCATTTTTTGAATGTCAGTTGTGTACTTAATACATCTATTGAACAATTCTTTTTTGGATTATTTGCAATGCACAATGTTATTGATTTTGAAACTTGTATAAGTGTTGGAATTGGTAATTTAAACATCAGCTTGTACATTGTTTCTTTTTTTTATTTTCTCTTTGTTAGACCTCGAGGTGCAATTTTCTGTTTGTTAGACCTCAAGGTGCACTCCCCCCCCCCCTCCACCCGGAAACAAAATGCAGGCAATGCCCATGTATGTGCATTTAATCCCCCCCCCCAAAAGCGTCTCAAACATATCTTTTTTCTATTTATGTCCAGATTTCACCTGTCATGACGGGGGCTGCCCCTGTCTGGCTTACTGCCCACGCCAGCAGATCCTCATCACGGGGAGCAAGAAGGGTGACGTCTCCATCTATGACATCCGACAACGCAAGCTGCGACACACGTTCCAGGCCCACGACACGGGCATCAAGTGCCTGACGGTCGACCCCTCTGAGGAGTACTTTGTGACTGGGTCAGCCGAGGGCGATATCAAGGTTTGTCTTTATTTTTGTTGTTTTTCTTTGCTGTGTTCTGTTTGTGTTGTCTGTTTTGTAGTGTCGGTCATCTGTTTCGTATGAAGAAAACAAGAAATACTAAGCCGATGTATATTTGAAATAATAATAATAGTAATAATACGTAAGGTGCTTATATAGCGCTTTTAACTAAGATCAAAGCGCTTTACATTATTATTACCCCTAATCATTCGGCCAATTTAACGTTCCAAATACCATCTCAGCTCCCTGGGGAGTATACAGCTCGATGCTGCCTGTTCGGTGCGAGGAAGCTAATTCAATCACAATAACCATGCAGCCTGTTAGGCGCAAGGAAGCTAATTCAATCACAATAACCATCTCTGCCCTCATAGGTACCCATTTACTCCTGGCTGGAGAGAAGCAATGAGTGACAAAGTGCCTTGCCCAAGGGCACACGCACCATGACCCCGGCTGGACTCGAACCCACAACCTGCAGCTTTACCCGCAGCCTGCGAATCAGTGCCCTTAACCATGAGGCCACAGCAAATGTATAGTTTTGACATGTTTTTGTTTGCAGGTTTGGTGTCTGTCCGTTCACAGCCTACTCCACTTCTACCCTGGCCAGCACCCGCGGGGGAACTTCTTCCGTCAGTCCGGCAACGGGGTGCTGCAGTTGTCCATCCTGCCCTCCAGTCACCTGTACTCCTGCGGCGGAGACGGAACCATGAAGTGGCGGGCGCTACCAGAGTGGGACAGCATATTGTAGGCAGGGGGCAAAACAGTCCTTGCGCAACGTCCTGTTTCCTCTTTCCAATTGGCATACAATGTTTCTACGATACCAAATATTCACAAATCTCTTACTAAATTCAAGGCCAATTCACGCACATTTTGAATGGGCGGAGAATTTGTTACAGTCACAGCAAGTGGCGCATGGCAGTAACTACCTTGTTTCACTTTGTGAAATTCACAATTCGCTTTTGCATAATGTAACGATTGCCACTGTCGGGAAATGTGAATTCTCACTTTACCCAATGTATCAGACACATATTTATTGGATCAAAGTACACTTTTTAAAACCTTTCGAAAGACAATATGATCAAGTACAAAATGTATGTGACTTTTCCTCCGATCAGCTGAGAAATTCTTGTTCAGTTTTAAATGTCCTCGTTTGTTGTGACTCTCGGTTCCATGGTAAGCAGTACTCGCACTTCATTACTTCTCGTTCCTTTACCAATCTTCACAACCTATGGCTAAAACTGAAACTCCTAGAATTGTAGGCCCTCTCGACTTCACACTACAGTTAATGAAGTGAATGAAAGGTTTGCGGAAACACCATGTGGGAATATTTTCTCAAAATAAGAGAGTGGTTCTGAAACGAACCGGAGGTATAAACTCAGTAAATGAACTTTCACCTTTAAAATGTGTACCAAGATTTCCAGATATAACATATGAGCAATGAAAAGCACTAAATTAGATTCCATCCACGTCCCCCAGTCTGAGCCAATGGGGTAGGGGCATGTGGTTTAGAGTGTAAAATGGAATTTAGAGAGTAGAGCCGTTGGCATTTTTGCCAGAGTCAAGTCACAAGTCAAGTCAAATCACAGGTCCGCTTATAATTGACAGGGGACAGCAAAAATGACAAAAGTCTCAGTCACACAGCTCATTTGAGTAACTTGTGACTAGACATTGGACTGGATGACCTGAGATTGACTTGCGAGGACTTAACAGAGACTTGAATACAATTTCTTCTCAAAAGAAGTTTGTCATTTGTCTCGCGTGATGGGCACTACACACATCATGCAGGAAAACGTCAGCACCTGCAATACGTGCAACGGAAGTAATTAATGAGCGTCGGTTTAACATTGAGAACTCTTCCTTCGTCAATGTACACCTTCCTATTAAAGTCTTCTTTTCTGTTCATCAATCCGCCATCCCAACGTTCGTAAGTTTCTTATTTCTTCACCTTCCGCAGGAAATGACGGGACACTTGCGTGTCCCAAGTTTGTTAGCATCAATGCCATTGGTTTGCAGCACAGTTGAATATTTAAGTTAGTAAGCTTCCCATCAAAAATTCCCACCCATAGCAGTGGATTGAACCCCATGCGGGGGAGTTGCCCGCTTCACGGGCGTGACCCACTTTATGGGCTAGTCGCCGCTTCGTTGGGGAACACCCACTATACAGACAATCAACCATAGTAGCCTAGTTTCCCACGAGCAAGATTGTGAACTCACACGCACCTTTTCCGCTTCATAGTATATTGGTGATTTAGCAACTGATATTCTGATAGGTGCAATGTGACCTGCTGTGGTTGTGCACACCGTTAACAGAAAGTATATTTTACAAATTGTGACAAACCTGCCGGTATTGAACAAGGTTTAAATATAACAAGATGTGGCCACACATTTAAGACAACATAGATCCTAGATACTCTCCTTTCTCTGTGTACAATCAGTCTAGGATATGTAGAGTGGCTTCAAAGTGTACAAATTACAAACGAGCCGAAATATCAGAAACTAAGGTTTCTATTATATTAATCTTCTTGTGTATATTTCATCTGCCAAATGAGCAATAACATATGTGAAGTGTGTACAATTGTCAAGCTTTAGCGGGTCAAACTAAAAAAAAAAATTATAATTTATTTTATCTTTTCTTTCCATCATAAGGGGAAATATATGTTGTAAAGTTCAGTCCCCATGACCCGTCCTGTTCCATGTTGTAAAGCTTGTGTAAGGAAACAGGAATGAATATGTGAGATTATTTCAAAACAAGGGATCAACAAAGAAATGAAAAATGTATAACCAAGCTGCCGCCACAGTTTTGAACTTGCTGCTATACCGAGACTTGAGAATATCATTGTGTTACTGTTTCATTTCCTTTCACGCAGCGTATTTTTAAATATTCAACACTGCATCAGCATTAACAAGTTTTGTTGCCGGGAAGTTTGTGTGAAGCAATTTAGAGTGCTTAAAGGGAATATACAACATTTGCAAACATCGACAAATAAAACTACCAAGTTTTTACGAAAAACCTCACTAGGATGTTGGTTAATGACAGTCTAAAGCATCCTGTAAGATTATGGCACTTGGTGTGAAGTCATTTTCAAGAAAATGGTATTTTTGTAAAAATTTCCAATGGTGGTCGGCTGACCACTGTTGGAAAAACCTAACTATTTTTCAACTACTGCTCCAAATTTACCATTTTGTTCAGTCAAAATTTTGTTTGCTATTGGTTACATGTTCATGAATGGGTGCAGGCCAGCTAGACTGGTTCCCTGACCTAACAATTTTCCGGCATCTATAAATTGATCCATTTCATCTTTAGTGGAGTCAGGGAACCAGACTACTTGAACGTTTTTGTTTTTCTTGGCTTTTCCAGCATTTTCGAACACAAAACTTCAAACATGTCAGTGTAACAATATTTGATCTTTTATACTAACCCCTCAAATAGTTCATTTTTAAAAATAACAGCAAAAGCCAATGATGTACATTCCCTTTAAAGAAACAGGAAAATGTAGAATGCTCCACTTTGAAGATGAAATGTTCCCGGCTGAAGTTGGTTGTTCTAGAGGTACAAGTAGCACAGGCAGTGCTTTTGCAAAACTTGCTGCATGGGAATAGAGAGTTTTGCAAGTCTGTTCGTTGAAAAAAAGGGCCCAATTCCATGGCTTTTTTTTTTACTATTAGTAAGAAATCCCTGCAAACTTCAACAGAAATTCTGTGCTTACGGTTAGCATGTTCCATTGGTTATTTTTTTTTTAACTGTGTACATTCATCCCCTTAATTTAAGAATCTTTGCTTACGGCGTTAGCACAGCATTTCTGTGCTAGAGCTGTTAGCATAGAATGATGATCCCATGCACCGAATTCTGTGGTGGTTAGGCCAAAAAAAAAAGTCTCCGGTTTCTGGTATGCGCGCGCGTCGCCGTAGCCATGCGCGTCGGCAAAATGAAAAAGGTTTTTTTTAATGAAAGATGATGTCCCAAAACCGCCAAACTCACTGGTTTGACTGGAATACTGCTGCTGCACAATTTTAACGTGTTTTTAGATTGGGTTATGGTCGAGAATAAGCTTTATGTGGCCTCTCTGGACTCCCATATATTATTTGCACTAAGTTTAGTCGGACACCATTTGCAGTCATCAGCACACATTTGAAGCAAAAAAGTCGGGTAAAAAAAAAAAAAAGCCGCGTCGCCGCATCACTTTGTGGGCAAGCTCCATACCAGAAACCGGAGACTTTTTTTTTTGGCCTTAGGGCCACGTAATTGGGCCCAGCTGGGGTTTCCCATTTTAGCAGCATTCCCAGCGGAACATCATGTTGAGTGTTCCAAGTTTGGAGAGTAGCCTAATTGGACCTCTTTTTTTTTTAATCTTGCAGAATAAATGCAAACATTCCTGTAAGCAGTTAATATATGTTGATAATGTACAGTTAATTATGACCGTACACACTAACCAATCACGTGGTGGTGTACATGAATATAAATGTATGTATATATGAGAGGTATGAATATTAATGAGCACTGCAATATACATGTACATAGCAGACAAGACAAAGGGAAACTTGGTTTAATAACTTAATGGTACCATTGTGTATAATTTTAATGTTAGAGTTGTGGATAATTATGAGTCGTTGTAGGGGTCAAAGGTTAACTTGTAGATTGCCAAACTTGAAATATCACAGCAGAAAAATAATACTATAATTTTGTCAACAAAAAAAATCCGTCAAAGGACTGAAAAACAATAGACCCAGTAAATCATTGTTGTTGCCAGTAGACAAAAATTAAACCTTTTCTTGCTGTTCAGGGACAGCCCTCTAGTTTGTTTTCTTTTCCTTATGATTGTTTTGGTTGCAAGTTTTACGATACAAGATATTAATACCGTGTTGAATACTTTATTGTGATATGAAGTGCAGGCTGAACTAATATTCTTTGCAAACCAATAATCATATGTGGGGTAGCAATTGCCTGGTCGTTGAAACTCTTGATGTCCAATACATTTGAGTAACTGTAGAACTCTTTAAGAGAACGAAATGTATCCATTTTTGTGACTGAAAGTTACACTATTAAAATATACATGTATAAGCTAGTACTAGTGATAGTATCCACAGGCAGTGCAAGTGTTGTGGCAATTAGTAGAACTTTCAGTTCATTTATTCTGAATAAAAAATTCTCAAAACAGGACCTGTAACTTCAAATATGGCTGCCATGCATAATTTGTGTTGATCAACTGAGTTTCGTGCAGTTGGCGTGTTTTGTGTTGGAAGGACGTCACGCTTGCAACATTGACTACACCTCTTCCGCCTTAGTGCATTTCATGAGTACATGTATATAATTTGTTACACGCGCAAAAAGTACCCTTTGTATCTGCGTGTACGCCATTTTAATGTGATATGCTTAGTGAAACTACATGCCTTTTGTAATAATGTATGTTATTAACAGAAATGCCGCCAAATATATCTCCTTTTTTGGTGAGATAGATCTTGTTATGTGATACCCCAATTCATCTCTAAACTAAAGTGTATAATGTGAGTATTTTGTCATCCAGCGGTGGCCATATATGTGAACGCAATACCTGCCAGCGGCGTAGCCAGGGTTCTCATCGTGGGGGAGGAGGTTTTTACGGAAGGACTAGGAGTGCACACTGGAAAATAGGCCTAAATCCTTCCGCCAAGCTCATGAATAAAAGTTATACCCTCAAAAAATTCTATATAAGAGAGTTCTGAGAGCCAAAAAATTGGGGAATTGAAGAGATATGGCAATGAGCCTCTGGCCCGGACTTACGGCTTCCAATTCTGAGCATTTTGGGTGCAATTGGGCTCGAAAGTGGCGCTATGTTGCAATCTTGTGGAGGAATCGTTTTTCAAGATGGCTACATTTCCGCTTTGGGGAAAATGGGGGTCGTCTTCTTTGGGTGAGAATATCTCGAAAAGTCAATGGTCAACCCACCAAAAAATGAAAAGAAAATGAAAGATGACATGTTGATCATCATTTGTCTGTGCAGCTTATTAAATACCTGTGGGATTTCCGAGTATTTTTAAAAGAATTTTGAAGTATGGACATTTAGCACTAGTTTCTATGGGAATTTTATTGTAGGGGTGAACCCCTATATGAACTAGTCTATTAAATCAAACTGATCTAAAGCGCCCTCATTTGTCCACAAGCAAATGCAGAGCACGTGAGCTGGCATGCATAAAATGGCAGCCTACTTTATGATGGTGACTTACCAGAAATGAAGGGTTGGTATGATATGACAACATTGTAGATAATTCGATGTGTACCTGTTTGGTGTACCTTTTATATACCCTTATTTGTGCCCAGTAAAAGATGCCAATTATGCTATGAAAACCTTTTGAGCAGTATTGCTCCGAAACTTTGGTGGCAGGTCTGTTGGTATTATCTTCACCGTAACAAACTGATCAAGTGGCGCAAATTGTGCAATGGATTAACGGGTGCCATTCAACCACGGTATTCCTGCACAGTTAGGTCGGTGCATGATGTACCCAGTTACTCCAGATAAATAGTGTTTATTAAAATAATAATCGTGGTTCAACTGTATAGGCAAATTTTTGCCATTGGGCCTATAGGCTTGCAATTCCCGCTACGTAGGCCTACATGTATAAATTACTCGTGTACAAAATACCAAGCAATTTGTTTCCTTTGTTCGGTGGATGGTATAATTATAACGGCCATGTATGAAACGTTGAACAGTGCATGAAAAGTGTATAGGTGAGTTGTTGCAAACATCTCACTGAGATGTACTGTATTATTTTGCGCAACAATCGTTGGTATTATGCCAAATACAATAGGCAGGAATCTATAAATTTATGAATATGGAAAGAATAATGTGTCGTTCCTTTTACTATTATAATTATTAACAAAGGACGTGTACTTTTTATTGTATTAAACCAAAGTGAATACATCAAGACTCGGAGTCTCATGTGCAATGGCTTTCCTTACCTACATAAAAAGTGGCAGTCATGGTTGCGTTTCTCAGACATCTCGGAGTATTTTTCGACCGCCAGCTCAAAGTCATTGAGCATGTCAACAAGAGTTTTAGCCGTGCCAAGGGTATTAATGCTTTTAGAGCTGCATCTGGTAGGAAAGCCGAAGAGCAACAGCTGGTTATGCTCTACTTTAAAAGCCTCGTCCTACCAATCATTGACTAGGCCCTTCCAATGGTTCGTATCAGTCAGAACCAGATGAGTAGGTTAGAGAGACTACAGAACACCCTTCGAATCATCACCGATTTCAACAGATCAACCCCTATTGCAGCGTTGTCCCAAGCGTTGCTGGACGTCAGACTCTAGAGTAAGTGGCCATTGTGTCCAAGGCGCTTCAGAACACCAAGCGTATGCATGCCCTCCATGGCATATACAGTAAAAGAATTAAGAGTTCGACAATACCACCGTGCAAGCCACTTTGCCCCGTGAACTGAGACACGGGCCCCCACAGCAGCGTCCCGCAAACGTCTAAGCAGGAGATCGTTGGTGACTGCAGCTGTTGCGGCCACCATCGACTTTGTGGCTGAGCACTTCATTGCAACCACTAGCCAGGGTGTCACAGGAAGAGCATAGTGAGGAACCACAGGTTATCGTCAAGTTCAACAGAAAGTGCAGAGACTAGCCTGAGGAGGCTGCACAAGCCCTATGCAGTAACATCTTTTGGGAGCTGTGTGGCAATGAAGCTGTGGTTGTAGCCACAGATGGATCCTTTGACCCGGACAGCTATCGTGCTGGATGGGGATATGATATATAACGTCGTCTCAAGCCTTATGGCTCAACAGTTCCGAGGGCTGTGGCTGCCATACCATCTACACAAGCAGCACACGACTCGAATGGTGTTTGAAGCCATCCAACAGGCTCTGCTGCGGCTCACACAGTTGGAATTGTGTCCGAAGACCGTCATTTAATATCGCTACTGATTCCATGGCGGTACTGAGCAGTATCAGCTCTGGCTATATACCTGTCCTTCAACTGAACACAGACCTTTTTTTATTGGGGGGGGGGGTAATAAATCTGCTATTATTATAGCCATCGACACGCGACAAAATAAAATAACGATCGATGCGACGAACACATAATTTATTTGGCCATAAATAATCGGCCCACAACTCCCTTCAAAGTCTAAAACAACTTTATCTTTTTTTATGCCATGTTTCATCAACACAATTATCAGGTGCGCTCATGACCTAAGATGTGACCGAAATAAAGTTTTGTGCAGTTTAATGTTTACATTATAATTATTATAATAATAATATAAACAGGAGAGACATTAGAACAAACACCAGACACAACAAACAGGCTACAAACCTAAGGCATCCCCAGTCTTGGATCGAGGATGGAGGATCGAAAATACATTTACAAATCTCAACCTAACATGAGAACACGAAACCACTAAAAAATCTTTAAACAATAGGCCACCTGTGCCAATAAATCCAAAATACTGAGCATAAAATCGAAAAGGAGCCCAGCAGTATCACAGTCCAATCAAACCAAACCATACATACACAGCGTACCAGTACTGAACTACACTGGTTCTCAATCCCATATTCGAAGTCGGAATCGATGATGGAGTGAATGGTAATTCATACTTCATGCGAATTGCGATGCGAGTGACGTCACGAAGCAATTCGCTGCGAAATTTGCCGGAGTTGAAATATGTTCAACTTTTGAGAATTGGCAGCGGGAAATTCGACGTGACGTCACAAATTCGCGTTTCGCGTTCGCTTTTTCGCCGAGTACGAATCGGTCTTAAAGTCAATAAAATAACCGTTTGCCAGTGATGCAGTTGGCCGTTAAATGTCTGCTCAGGCAGGCGCAAGCGCGTGCCACTGTGTGGTTTGGTGACCGAGTCGACGCAAAAGGGTCTGCCACTGGTCCATCTCGCTCTTCTGCGTGGAGCCGACTCCGAAGCGGACCTGGCCGATGGGGGAGCGCCTCCTCCCGCACAGTTCCGTCTGGATGACCCGGCAGACTAAGGTCAAGCCGTCGCGGATGTTCTGAGTCTCGTTAAGGCGGAAGGAGAAGGCCTCCATGAAGACGGGCGACGTGGAGAACCCGTGGCGTAGCCGGGTCTGCGCAGTCTCGGTGACCAGGCTGCTTCCGTCGGGGCTTACTTGGGTAAGTTCTACCTCCACACGGTAACCTGTGTGGTAACAATATAGCGTCGATCAAGATATTGTATAGGCTACAGTGTGTACAAATTTCGAGGCTGAGAGTCACTTAGGTTAATTAAGGGCTACAAAACAGACGGGCATAAGGGACGCTTGCCTCCGGCTCGGTTCCCGATCAAGCACACCTGAACGGTGCTGTACAGACACACGTGCTGTACATGACCTTAACTGAAAACACCCAGGACTCGTGTAAGATCATGTTCAATGAAGAACTAATGATGCAATGATAGACGAGTCCAGGACGTGATGACTGTACACTCACGAGGCCCCCTTCAATGCCGAAACCATACTAGCTTTTGTGAAAAGCTACTACCCATGACGGATTTTCTTAATTGCTAGCAGTGCGTGGGCCACACTGCTTTCGCCTCCGTAATTTTATTAATGATAGCATGCCCGGATGGTTATACCTCTGCTGTAAAGAAACTCCCAACAGTCAGTTAGGAGCAAAATACAATAGTCCTTGCTCAACTTTTCTTAGAAAGAAATAGCTCCTTGTTATTTAATACGTAGTTGCCGATTTCTTTTATAACTAGTAAGGGCAAATTATATCGTTTGGACGTTGGATTTACCACGAGAAAATTAACCTCCTGTTTAGACACTTACCTTTTACAAAGCTAAGTGAATGGACATTTTGTGCTTTGACGACCACCACAGTCAGACATCGTGTATTGGGGCGGTAACCGAGCGCAATATGTAACTTCGTCGGATCCTGTTGCAAAAGAAAAACAAAAACAGAAGCTTCTCTCGTAATTTCATTTCTTTTGTTTTTATTTGGACACAGTGACAGTGGATTTGTTTGATTTTGTTTAGTATGATTGCTTTTATAATGTATCTTCACCCTTCTGTTGCTAATTTTGTACACAACGGATCGGAGTTTCAAACAATTCTTTTCTTCACCGTCGACGTGTCTGTTATAGTCATTAGGGGCAAAATGTCTTTTGATGTAGCTTATATTATTATAATAATAAATTGGATGTATATGTCCACGTATTTTGTTTGTGTTCTTTCATTAAGCTTGCCGGCCTACAGTTTATTCAGTCTGCACGTACGTCTGCTTTGACTTACCTTACGTTCAAAGAGATGTTTTGGCTTCAAATCTTCTTGGCAGTGCATGAATCCGTTTTGTTCAAGTTGCAAGAGGTCCAGCCAGATCTCACCGACACTGGCCGATGGCATGCCCCGTCGCTCCCGGCATACCTTCAGGCGCAAACGGGCGCTCTTGATGTCTCCGCGACCAAAGTTCTCAAAGGCAAACTCCTCGTCGTAAAAAGGATCGCAGGTGTTCCTCATTGTCGCGGAGGTCTGAGTCTGGCACTTGTTGCTCTGCTCGGATCGAATCTGCAGTTTGACGAAGGAGCAGACTTGCTTCGGGGAAAGCCCATTCCCCTGGTCGAGATTCTCACCGCGAATAAGCAGGACCCACAGCCGCTTGGATGGCATGTCGTACCGTAGCGCTACCTCCAATCCACCCAGGTCGCTGGCGGTTTGCCGTTGCCGGGCACATCTCAAGTGTAACTGCTGTAACGCGAAAGCCCGTTTAGTCTCTTTTATGGCCTCTGCTTCGCGCAGTGTTAGTTGGTTCGATCTCCGATCTTTTCTTAAATCTGGGCTGTCCTCAAGTGAGCTATGGTCTGCATCTGAGTCATACACATCTTGTTCTTGTCGACCGGTCTGGCTAGGTAGGCTTATCCCCTTCCTTTTCTTTTTAGATGCCTTCGCCCAGCGTCTTTTCGTCTCGCTGGTTACCAGATTATCGTCATCTGATTCGTCGTTCGATAGTTCAACTGGATCTCTACTACATCGGGAGAACCTTCTACTCTTGATTTGTGGCGGTATCAGCGATGAACATGAACTTTCCGCGTATGTATCGGATATTTCCGAACAGAGCAAACCCGCCGAGTTTCTTGAGCGGAGACGAGAGCTGGCAACCTTCGACCTGCGCGGGAAAAACAGCGACTCTTTCCTGGTAGTCCTCGGGTTGGCGGAGAGACTTACGAAACCGTATGCCGATGCTGTCTTGGGCATATGGCGAAGGGACATGGCTAGCTTGTAGCCAGGATCGCTGTCTGAATGCTCTTCAATCGAATTGGGCCTCTTCAATAGGAGCGCTGAAGATTTTCGGCCTAGCTGGCGGTAGTTATCGAGACGGACCCGGAGTGACGACGCGAGGGGAGAGGTTGGCGGGTCGTCCGATAACGGTGACTCTGAGGGAGAACGCCTGCCATAGGCGATGCAATGTTTGAACGGAGGGGGGCTGTCCACCTGAGTTTTCGGGCTCACGGTGCTCCCGGGAATCACAAACTTGGGCACTGTCTCTGGGGTGAGCCAGGGCCTTTTTGGCAGGATCCGACATTTTCCGTTCCCGCTTTCCATCCTTTATGGCGGCACAATATTTCTGTCGGATCTCGACAACTTATGATGTCTTTCGTCCGATCTTCACGGAGCGAATTTGCGTAGCTAGGTTATACAGACTCTTTTATATGCTCGTTAAGCCCGGTTCATACTTCACGCAAAAGCTTGTGCGCAGCGAAATTCATGTCGTCAACAATGGTGGACGCTTTTCGAATGTTTTGTTGACGTCACGAATTTCGCTTCGCTTTCGCTTTCGCATGCTTTTGAGCTGACCGTGTTTAGTGCGCATTGGAGAAACCCTATGGTTAGTAGTCTAATGAGAGAAGACTTTCATTACACCAAGGAGAGCTTCAATACTTCATTGCATCCAGTTTGTAACGGCTTGTTGGGAAAGATCACCGAGGCCATACGTTTTGTTTTTCGAAGTTTTTGTAAGCACAAGTAGGACATACCACAAACAAACACTGACGTCAAAGGTATCCTTTGCGACTGAGTTCAAGTAATGTAGGGCAAAGATAAAACAATCGAAGCCCAGATCCCAAGTCCTCAGAAGATTGTCCTCACAAACATTATGGGTTGAAGTAACAGAAAAAATAGGACTGAAGGGAAAGGTACGGGTCATCGGTAGTGAAAAACCGACGGTATGGGGTGGTCCGAGATGACAGGAACGGTGAGTGAATGGGGAAACCAGATGAAACTCATTATGTGTACATGTATTTGGAAGGGAGAGAAAGGAGCACCCCAACCCTTTGAAGTTTGTACCAATAGCTACACGCTTGATGCATCCGTACCTGTGAGCTTACTGCAGGAGCGCCGCGATGCTGAACTTTATTTCGTAACAAGGCAACTGGCTGATCCTGGGGATGAGGGTGTCACTACGCTGCAAGGCGCTATGTGATTGGTGTAGAACGGAAATTGCAAAAAAAAAAATGCTTAACCCCAACACGAAACATGTTCCGTATTCTTGTCCCCAAAATAAAAGTTTTAGAACAATTTAGCGTTAGGCGCGTGAGTTACGATCAGTGGCGGTTTTACGCGGGGGCTCAATTCCGTTAAAAAAATGCATTAGCAAAAAGAAGGATTGTGATGTACATACGAACGGTCTCCTCCTAAAGAAATAGTCGTGACAAGAAATTAATACAACAAAAACAAAAAGGACAATGTGTAAGAGCACTGCCGTACATTTTACCAACATCAACAGGGGGCGCGCTACACAAATACTGGTCACCACACCGCAAAGACTTCTGTCAACGTGGATACGATCTGCCCAAACGAAGTTAGCATCAAGTGATGGACTTTGTGAAGATGATAACTCAAAAAAACAGTGCACTGAATTGAAATTTCGTTCAATAATTGTTTGGGATATAGGACACAAATGGTTGGAAAATCGACGGATACCATTCAAGAATAAATTTAATATGATTTAAGGAAATACAGTGTACTAATCGCGAAAAATTTCATTCGAATTTGAGTCACTTTTAATAGAACAAAAAAAAACACTTTTTGTGGAGACGATAACTCAAGAAAAACACAGTACACTGAACTGAAATTTCGTTCAATAATTGTTTGGGATATGGGACACAAATGGTTTGAAAATCGACGGATACCATTCAAGAATAAATTTAATATGAATTCGAGTCAATTTTAATGGAACAAAAATAGAGCACTCTTTGTGGAGACGATAACTCAAAAAACAACACATTGCACGGATTTGAAATTGCGTCCCATAATTGACCGTGAGATACGTGACAATATATTCGAAATTCGACAGAAACCGTTCAAGACGAAAATGTATACAACAAAAACACTGGTCACCAACAGCGCAATGACTTTAACGTGGATACGGTCTGCCCAAACGAAGTTTGCACACTTAGTGATGGACTTTGTGGAGACGATAACTCAAGAACAACACAGTGCACTGAATTGAAATTTCGTTCAATAATTGTTTGGGATATAGGACACAAATGGTTTGAAAATCGGCGGGAACCATTCAAGAATAAATTTAATATGATTTAAGGAAATACAGTGTACTAATCGCGAAAAATTTAATTCAAATTCGAGTCACTTTTAATGGAACAAAAATAAAGCACTCTTTGTGGAGACGATAACTCAAGAAAAACACAGTACACTGAATTGAAATTTCGTTCAATGATTGTTTGGGATATGGGACACAAATGGTTTGAGAATCGACGGATACCATTCAAGAATAAATTTAATATGATTTAAGGAAATACAGTGTACTAATCGCGAAAAATTTAATTCGAATTCGAGTCGCTTTTAATGGAACAAAAATAAAGCACTCTTTGTGGAGACGATAACTCAAGAAAACACAGTACACTGAATTGAAATTTCGTTCAATAATTGTTTGGGATATGGGACACAAATGGTTTGAAAATCGACGGGAACCATTCAAGAATAAATTTAATATGATATAAGGAAATACAGTGTCCTAATTGCGAAAAATTCAATTCGAATTCGAGTCGCTTTTAAGGAACAAAATTAAAGCACTCTTTGTGGAGACGATAACTCCAGAAAAACAAATTGCAGGGATTTGAAATTGCGTCCCATAATTGACTGTGATATACGTGACAATGATATTCGAAATTCGACAGAAACCGTTGAAGACGAAAAATTATACAAGAAAAACAAAAGCGAGAACGTGTAAGAGCACTGCCGTACATTTACACACACACAAAATTGGTTCTAGAACCGCGCCTGGTTACGATCGTCCTGCGTGAGGCGTGTCACTCACGCCAAATGCGTGAGACTGTGACGGTCCGGGGACATCTCCCTCACGGATAGAAGTGGGATGTTACGTTTTGGCGGGATTTTGAAGAGCAAAAAAGCCTGAAATCATGTGATGGCAGGAGACCCGATCCCGGCAGCTCGCGTGGTATCTGCATCTCGTTTCTTTTCTCCACTTAAGTACAATGGAACACATTAGACAGCCCGCCTTTGATGTCGGTTATTAAGGCCAAAAAAGTACCGGTTTTTGGTATGGAGCTTGCCCCAAAAAATGGTGCGGTGACGCGTTGTTTTTTTTCTTCTTCAAATGTCGGCTGATGTTGCAGATAACGCTTCGATCCCCTTAAATATGGCTGGAGAATTCTACACCCACATACGCTCTCGACCGAAGCGAACATTTTTAGGGAAATTTAAAAAGTCGAGACAAAAATCAGAGAAAACTGTAATGTCAGTTCCATAATTTTATACGACCACCGCTCCCTCGGTCTGGCTTCCAGACGCACAACTATAAAATTGCAACTCCGTCTGCAAATGGTGCTCGACTAAATTTAGTGCAAAACATATGGGAGCCAAGAGAGGCCACATAAAGCTCATACTCGAAACGCGTTAAAATTGTGCAGCAGCAGGATCCCAATCAAACCAGTGAGTTTGGCGGTTTTGAGACATCATCTTACATTAAAAAAGTTTTTAAGTTTGCCGACGTGCATGGCTACGGCGACACACGCAAAGACCAGAAACCGGAGACTTTTTTTTTTGGATGTACATGTAATGGACATCTGCAGTTACCTCTCAAAATAAACATTTGCTCCAATCTACACAACCAAATGGCACCAACATTTGAGATTGACAAAGCATGGTTTATTATCACGGACTTCCTCTCTATTAGTTTCTTAACATATTTTATTAATTTCTTGACACACAGTTAAGTTTTATCGAAGAACAAAAGGTTAGACCATAATGATTACACAACCAACTTCATAATTATGTACGTAACCAGGTTTGCTTTAAACTTAGTACATTTACATTGAGTACCGATCGAATATGATTTCCGTATTAAGTACAAACCAAGTAACTTCCAAAAAAACTGATGCTGCACTGTGTGATGAAGCATGGTGTCTTGACTCAAAGTGCTCCCTTCTATTTGGAATTCTTCTATCCAGGCTTAAAAAGTAAACAACTACTTCCCCAAGGAACAAGTCTCTTTACCGTAGAATTGAATGATAACAGCAAATTTTCCCATTTACTGTCGAGTCTCGTTAATACAAACTCGTTCGGACCTAGCCAAATTGTTTGTTGTATCAGAATTTTGTATTAAGAGGAACATTAGTCCCATTCATTGTGCACATAAATGCACAGTCGGGACTAAGGCTGTATGTTTGTTATAACCAGAATTTTGTATTAACAGAGTTTGTACTAACGAGATTCGACTGTATTCAGTGATGGTGTAGATGATGTACTTGTGATATATCACAAAGTACATCACACTTCCAGTCACGTCTAAATCACAAGTTAATTCACAAAGTCGAGTCACAAGTAACAGGGGACGAACCGTAACTCTAACTCCCTAGGCACTTTTGCTAGGATTTAACCTCGGTCCTGCCAAATCCTCCAACTGCCTCCATGTAAAAATAGCATACAGCCTCAATCCTGCAAAATCCTCCGTTATTTCTTGAATGTGGTCCTTGGAGGGGTGACCACTACCTCAATCCTGCAAAATCCTCCTGCAATCACTGCTTCAGGATGTTGAGGCAGAGCCAATGACATCCTGAAGCAGTGGGGAGGATTTCAAGTATAATATAGGCTTAAATTTATGCACAGCTGAGCATAAAAAATACAAGGTCCGGTCTCAGACCTTGATACAGTGCATCCTCTAAATTAACAACACACTTTTGCCACATGCAGCCTTAGTCCTGTAAAATCCTCCAAGAGGATTTTGGAGGATTTGGAAAGGTAAGGGTCATCAAAGGAATTCCTTCATCACAATTCATTTGAATACTTTATAAGTTGACTTGGGACTGGATGACTTTGTGATCGACCTGTGATTAGACTTGAGATGACTACAACATTCTTGAGACATTCTTTAGGAAAGAGACATTGGCAAAAGTTTAGGAACTTTAATGCAAAGAAGAAAGAAAATGACAGAGGCACTATGGAGTAAAAGACTGGGAGCTTTTATCGTCTCTTCTTCCCTTGTGTTTGCTGGACGGATACAATCGGGGCATGCTTGGTTTGAGCAAGCTTGTTGATGTAGTACAGGTCCACCAGTGAGAAGATAAAACTGTGTCAACAAGAAAAACAGAAAGAAAATAATGATAATAATTTTGGACATTTATAAAGCGCACACATATTCACCGTGAGGTGCTCAAGGCGCTATACAATTGTATACAAGCAAAACAGCAGCAAAAATAGGTAAACAAAATCAATATGAATTAATAAACAAACTAAACAAATTAAGGTAAGCAACGGAAGAGCAGAAAAACAAAATAAACATAAATGCAAGGGATTAATTGAAAGCTAACGACATGAGGTGAGTTTTGAGAGCTGTTTTGAAGGACTGGATGGTTTCTGAGGTTTTGATGTGAATAGGTAGCCGATTCCACAGACGAGGTGCTGCTACAGAGAATGACCTGTCTCCCCAAATACGGTGTGATTTTGGCTCATGTAGTAGATGCTTGTTACTGGATCGGGAAACAGGGATATGTATCAGGATTCGTTTGAAGGAATTTGCAGACTTGCACAGCTTCTTGGCAACACTTCTATCTTCCATTTAGGATAAATTTCGTACAGCTGCTAAGCAGAAAATATTTCTATTCAAAGATCAGTGCTTAGCAAACATCAGCGGGGAACCAGTCACAAGTGACATACCTATGCCATTTGGCTGGTAACCAGTTTCTGCTAAGCAAATATATTTTTTTCCTTAGCAAATTTCTGTGCTACGCAACTCCATGAAAATGGCACCCAATTATAAAGTGAATGTTCCCTACAAGATGAATTTTATGAGTTGACATTTAATTGACGGTCCTAATTCTTTGATTTGACCAAAGGCAAAGGCGAAAGGAATTAAGGAAGGGTGCGTTGCTGTGATTACTCACCAAGTTGTGACACACACCCGGTGAACGAGCCCAGAGGCAAACATGGCCGCTCCCAGGCACAAGACCACTGCAAAAGATATAACCAATAACAAGTTGAGATGTAAGACACTTGCTGCAAGTCATTCGCAGGTAGGAAGACGACTTAAAAGTAGTGACTCCGAGTCCGTGGTGGAGTCGAGAGTCTCGTGATGGTATCAAGTGCGTCACAGCTCCAGTCACACTTAATTCCCACGTTCAAATCACAAGCCCAGTCACAAGTTAAACAGAGGATGTACAATCACAATGGAAGTGTACCTTTCTCACATTGGGACTGGATGAAATATGATTGACTTGTGATGACTTTATAGGATCCATCACACGTACCTTGCCAACAACACCGCTCTAAGTTCAACTCGTGTGTTGAAGATTTATTTTCTTCTTATTTTAACAGGGTAGCCCATTCAGTGGAATCCACTGATCTCCCATGGGGCCCAGTGAAGTGAAGAAATTACAGTTTTAGATGTGGGAGGAAATCCCCAGAAGAATGTTCTGAGGAAAACCCACGGAATTAAGTAGGGACTGAAATCCCCATCCTAATATTTGCCCAGGCGGGAATCAAACCCGGTTCACAGCGGTGGAAGGTGTTGAAAGTACTGCTACGCCAACCTGACTGTCCTAAGATGGCATCAAGTCACTAGTATATTATAAATCTCTTATATTTTCATACTTTTGGCTAGTCACATGACTTAAGATCTGGATCAGGTGCAGTTTTGTTTAGAGCACGGTATTGGTCCATGGATCCAAATTTGGATCTGTACCGAAACAAACCTGCCCTTCGTAGTGCTAGCTGAGATGGACTCCCAATGTGCATAAATTTTAAAATATAAAAATATTATGTTATTATGCCATGCAGAAAGAATCAGACCTAGTCTAGGAGCCACACCATTGTAAGAAAAAGTCTACATTCATGATTACCTTCAGGGAATATCTTCATCTGGAAGCCTTTTCCAAACATCAAAGATTCCAAATTTCCGACCCCCTGTTTGACGTAGTTAAGAAACATTAGCAAGAATTGTGAATTACCACTGACTAAAGCTGCCTTTCTGCAGCGCCTTTAAGACTGTTTTGTTGCATAGACTAATCCGGCGACAGCCATTTTCTGAGGTGACGATAAGTTCACGCGAGCTGCGCACAGGTAGTACGCATGGTCCTCCTCCTCGTCCAAAATGCGCGCACACCTTGTCTTTAAGAATGCATGCAGCATGTGCTTGAGCGTGGTACCAATCGCAGTAACAACTTTTAATATGTACTGCAGGCCTACCTACACAACAGATATAAAAACAACTTAAAAAATATATAAAACGGTCTTACAAATTGAGAATTTAGTATAATTGAATACTAAATTATCTCAAAATGCACAGCCTTAATTTGGGACTCCAGACGGACTTTTGTCCAAGGCTTGGACTCGATTAATGAAACTCAGCCATTTGAGAGGTCAATGCAAGGTCAGCAAGGATACAGTTAGAGTGAGAGCAAAGAGCACAGAGCCAAGGAAACCGCCCAGGATTGTCATCCACTCGGAGGATGCCAGCTGGACTTTGAACATCTGCATCCCTGCGAAGGTGGAGACGGCTAGCAATGATGCCAGCAAGAAGGAGATGCTCGTTGAGACCGCTGTAAGTCAACCAAAAGAAACATTCCATTAGCATTTAACCACATGATTTTAATTCTACTAAAGAGACACACACAAATTAGTACACAAATTAGAGACACAAAATAGTACTTTTAACTTAACCCAAACCCCCTTGTAGTTGCCCAGTACTACCCTGCTACATCTAACCGAGTCTGATGGTTAATCATGTGAGTTTCCTGCTCAATCAAACACAAGTCCCACACACCCCAACTTGCCAAGTTGTTAAGTACCTGAAAATATCAAATGACCTGCATACTCAATCCAACAGAATCCAACTGTGCCTTATTATTCATCCAAGTACAACTTGGCGTTATTATTATATTAATCAGTACCTAACAGAATCTGACTCTGAATGTTTTCAGTTGCCTGCTGAATCCAACAGATTTCAACAGGAATATAAACAAGGGTTGAACTGCTCAATCCAACAGATCAGAACCCAGCGGGTAATGTAAAACAATTGGATCCTGTTGGATTGAACAGGGTTAATCTTCAGGGTAAGCTAGCTGTTCTTCAATACTCCCACATCTGAAATCTTTATTTTGGAATTTAAACATGGAAAATGGGATTTTTAATTTCTGAAGCAGAATAAATAACCGTAAGATTGTTCCCCCCAAAAATATCAAAATGTTAATCTCAAAAATAGACACAACTTCCTTTACAGTAGTACTAACTACTACTACTAGTGATCCTACTACTAAGTACACTACAATGAATAAACAGCGCCCTCACATCCCTGCGTGCGTACGGTCATGACGGTGTACGCCGCGACTCGAGTCGAGAGAAGATATATTTTTATTTCGTAAACATCAGGGGCCTATTGCAAAAGAAAATTACCCCTAATAAAGTATCTACAGAGTGCTGAAACACAAGGGGGAAAGGCATCTATCAACTTACCCATCCTTGAAATGTGCACAAAATCAACGAACAATCTACGCTAGTTGCAGTCGGTACCGTTGCAGATGTGTACAGGTGGCAATGTCAAAGGTCAAATCGTCGCATTATTTCTTTCATTCACTAATTGGAGCAAAGAAATTCGAAATGAAAATAAAAAAGGAAAAAAACTTAATTTGTTTTCAGTAGAGTAAATTATTTGAACATGATTCTTTCGCTGGAAAGTTTTTATTACATACTAAAATAGAAAAAAAAGAATGAATATTTATGAACGAGGTTGTCATTGGACGGGGGGGGGGGGGCAGGTAAAATCTCTCTCGTTTGTCCCCCCCCCCCCCCCCATCCCCCCGTCTAAAAATTAAAACAACGATGCGAGGGCACAATAAGCTCTGGTCGTACGGTATTGACAGTACTGTGTGAAATCTATCAAAATGATCCCTGCCAGTGCCAGAGCTTATATAAAATGCGCGGACGCTTAAAATGCAACGCCGGGCTCCGTCTTCACCGTACCGTGCAATTATGGACGGAGGTAACGTTACCTTCTCGGGGACCGGGATTGTGCACCGTCCCACGCAAAAATCACGCTGCGCTCAGGCTAGTTTGTCCCCGAAAATTGACCAAAAATAAGCCCCAAAGATTCCCATAAATGCTATATTGTGCGATGATAACGCGTATAGCCGGACCAAGCGAAAACGCGAGAGTTATTTATGGCTGAAACATCTATGATCATGAGAAATTTGCTCAAAACTTTTCTGAAATGAAGCGCGCTACTAACAACCAATTTTAAAGCTGTAAAAAGGCCTAGAACATGCAATTTTATCTGTTTACAGGACACTTATATTCCTTTAAAATATTCGTTCGGAAAAGAAAATCGAAATCATTAGAAAAAACACGTACTTGCACGAGAACGGTAATGTTTAGCGACGCGAATATTTATGTATCTACAGCCGATGGGTTAATTCCAAGTCGCGGGATGCGCTGGCTTATGCAGTCGCAGTTAGCAGCGGTCAATTTAGATTTTTCGTAAATGCTAGCAAGGCCTTCAAGTTTATTTTAAAAAAAAATGTAATCCCTAAAAGACATTCTGGTCTTCTATTTAAGTTTAATTTTTCACCAACGCGCCACAAAATTGTTTCATAATTTGTCATCTGAAGTACGATCGATCGAGTACACCGAGTTGTACTACAGTCCGCATGTGCATAGATATTTGTCTTTCAGTTCATAGACTGATTGAACCATAAGGTGCTAATTTCATAATATCTGCACGTTAATGCTCCTATTCCACTGAGCTATAGGCCTATAGGTCCCGGAAGCGCGCCACCTGACGGTTCCAGTTATCAAACAAGCCTCAGTTTTCAAGTTTGGTCACCATTTTTGTTCACCTCGAAATAACATAATAAACAAATGGTTTCACATATTCGTTTATGTACTCCATTTACCGTTCCTTTTATAGCCCTCATCTTTTGCAGATCATCACCTAAATTTACAGGAAAGGTTTTCAGGTGCTCTTTTATTTTGTTGTAATTAAAAAGCAAACTCGCCCTTAATTTTTTTTATCCTTTTTGGCCTGGTTTTGATCCTTTTTGCTTGTGGTCCTGTGCTCATTTACTAAAAACAGGCCTATTAATCACATCAACAATAATATTATATATCGTAATGTTACCACTTTGGCAATTTTTGGCAGGAATAAAATGTCCTGTTGTAAATATCGCCACTTTTTCCTTCTTCATCTTGTTTTGTATTATTTTGTTTATCAAAAAATACCGATTTTTTTTCTGTTTTTCTTCGCAAGCTTATGTGCTTGAGGCTCTGTTGAGCTTAAAACAGACAATGTTGCAATTGGGAATGTTTTCAAGTTTGGAAAAGTTATTGCGCTAAGCTAAGAATTCTGACACTCGGACAAAACTGTTGAGGGCGCACTCACTTGACTTTGGCCGCCGCAGCTGCTGATTGTTTGCATGATCCTGATGATGATCTGGTACGCATGATTGACATTCTTTGACTTTTGAGCCAGGTACGTACATGTAGGCCTACTAGTACTAGTACTAAGTGAATGCCTGCATGCAGGCGGCAGAAATATCCTGATAACTTAAAGAAAACAGTTATTTTGACTGTTTAATTTTGTTCATGCCGTTCTCCTAATGCATATGTCACCTGCCCAGGCAGTGCCTGGTCACTGCACATGCTTTGGCATTCCATTTGCACTTGCAGGAAAGATTCCCATATCTATCTGGCCATCATTTTACCCTGTGCACAAATCGCAGAATGAGACTGGCCTGAAAATTTCTAAGTGTCTTCTCAGTAAATACTTGAATTGTCCCTTCTAATTTTGACTTTCTAGGACATGTTATCATTTTTTGATGGTTGTTAATGTTAGGTTACTGAAGCTAGGGAAAAATTAGTGATGGCCAAATAAGGGAATCTTTCCACGTAAACTGAAGAACAGAAAAATAATCTGGCAAACGACCGAGCCGGAGTGGTAGGCTATAGTCAATACACATAGTCCATGGCTAAAAAAAGAATGTTCCCAAAATCCAAATAAAACATTTAATTTTTAAACAAAGCCTCATAGTCATATAAGTTACAAAACATTCAATTTTGGGGAAAGAATGTTGCTACCTGAAGCTCACGTTGTTTTCTTCATATATCATCTCAATAAAGGTCATTTATTGCAAAAATTTTGAAAATACCCTGGGACCCTGAGAAACATTTCCAATTTTGTTACAAAATACTTTTTAAAAAAAATTTGGATCTCCATGGGCTTTGTACACAACCGCTGAAGTGACGTCTGGCCACTGTTTTCTTTCCATTATGTATAGTAAATGTTATGAAATTGAATAATATTGCTTTGTACTGACTGGATCGACTTAAAATTATGGCAATCTGCTTTTGTTGGATTAAATATTATTTATAAATGTTAATCAAATACTGATATTTAATTTATCATGTTTATATTATTCAGACGCTGTACTTTGTTAATTGATCTTTCCTTTAGATTGAGTAGTTTTGTAGCTTGTCATCGTATTACCAAAGAGCTACCAAATAAATAGGTAATAAACGTTTTGTTCGTCATGGCTGAGAACCCGGGCACCACACCCGTGAAATCCCAGATCCAGCGAGCCCTGCGCACCAGCGCTGGTGATGGCGACCTGCAGACGGTGGCAAGGCTGATCCAGGGACTGGCTGACATCGACGGGTTGGATGACCATGGCTGGACCGCCCTCATGCTGGCGGCCAGGAATGGACATGACAAGGTGGTCAAGCTGCTGCTTGATAAGGGGTGAGTTTAACAAGCCCAAGGAGGAGGAAGAGTTTGTCCTGCTCCTTGTGATTGCTACCGGAATCAGGAGGTGATGAAGCCTTCTACCTCCCTATATCATGGACATGAGCGGCTCCAGGGGGATTGCGGGGGTATGAGCCCCCACCTCCTACACCCCCCACACATTCTGGTGTATAAAGATATCAGTGAAATGGGCTCTGTGCACAGGTACCCCTCAATGATTTGGGAGAGTTTCGGGAGACCACTGATAGAGAAATTTGAATGCATTGCTGATGACACCTGGCACTCCTGCAAAGATTCTATGGCTTTGTGTATATTTACTGATTCAGAATAAAATTAGTTGTGTGTTCTTAGCGCTATATACGGGGTGAGTCAAAAAAAAAAAACCCAAAAAACAAAATTATTTTATTTTTTTAAGCATATGTAGCACCAAAAAATATAATGACTGAAGCCAATTTCATAAGCTACTTTTTAGAAAAAAAATTACTGAACTGCTCAACAATCAAAAAAAACTATCACCATTTAAACACAGTGACCTAAAAACCTCTTTCGTCAAAAATGTGATTGTGCTATATGAAACCCTGTACATGTATGCGTGTAAACCACCTGACAACTTGAATTGTAACTTTTGCTTCACACACACCTCTTATTCTGTCTCTACACCCCCCCCCCCCTTCACAAACCCTGCCAGAATTTGGGCTCCAGAAAGTAGATGGTTGAGAGATTATTGAGCTGAATTTTTAATACAGTTTTTTTATCAGCCCCTCATGTCTGGGTTTTGTAATGATGCACAATATAGGCCAGGTTCTGTTAAGCTGTTGTTCGTACAAGTTTTACTTGCAGTGATCCATAGAGCAAATGTAATTATGTTATTTAAGCAGTGGGAATCATTGGGAAAATGTCAACACATGTTCATAGATCAAATGGTATTTCCTGACACTTACACAACAATTCAGTAGTTAATGGGCATGCTTTTAGTCTGATTTTTATCCAGTGAATAACTTTACTTCCGAACCACTTGGGTTGGGAAAAAATGAAACTGATCATTACTACCTGTAGATAAGAAGTTCCTGAATGTCTCATCACCTACAAGAGAACATTGAAACAGTTTCATTGATAATAATGCACTTCACTGAAGTTCACTAGTTTAAACTAATCATGATACAAATTGGTTTTTCCTCAATGCACTCTGCCGTCTAGATGTGACCACACTCTAATGAACAAGGCAGGCCAGTCTGCACTTGCGATTGCTGAGTTCTGGCACCACCCTGCCGTCTCACATCTCATCACCCAGCACATCCAAGGTAGCAACAGCAGCAGCAGCAGCAACAACAACAATGTTGTCAACTTCTTCGGGCTGAGCTCTTTGGATCGCTTCAGCCACAAGCGAACAGACGTGCAGTGGCTGAAGGAGAAACTGCACCACCCATCCACGACGTTCGTTCTGTTCAGTCAGAGCAGCCCATACATCACTTGGTCGGACGAAGGCAAGTGTCATGTCTGCCGCTTCCATTACGAGCAGATCAAATTCCTCTTTGAGAAGCCGGAGGAAGAGGAGCCAGTGACCATCTTTCTTGGCGTAGGAGATGTTGTGGCTTCTAAAACCAAGAAGACTTCCACTCACAATCCTACCTCCAGTAGTTTCGATTCCAGCCTGGACCAACCTGCCTGGTTCGCAGTGGATGCAGGTGACGTCGCCTTAGAACGCCTTCAGGAGGTACAGCCAAACGCAGAGCTGCTGTCCCCAAGAAACTACCTGGCCCTGATGTCGGTCGCGGACGAAGAGGCGGGTGTCATCGGCCAAGCAAGGGCGCTGTTGTCGTGGCACGACAGATACAAGTTTTGTCCCACCTGCGGCAGCCACATGCACATCCAGGAAGCTGGCTATAAGCATACATGCCAAAATAAAGGTATGAAATGTTTAATCCGTGCAAAAATTCTAACTAGAAAGTTTTCTATCTAGAAATATTTTCTCTTATTTTTTCTGCATATATTGTTCAAGCATGTATTGTTCAAGTAATGCTGGTCTTGGAACGTATGCCTAGAACAATCAAGTAAAAGACATAAGTCTTGAACCATTAGGACCTCAACAAATAGGTCAGAGTCCACGCCTAAATCTGGGCAGGAGCCAGGGCCCAAGTGGTCAAGGCGTTCGGCGATAGTGTTTGATGGTCGCTGGTCAGCCGCTAACATACACAGCAGCCAGGTGCTATGCACTCACCCATACATACCATCAGCATCACGTGATTTGCATATTGTAGCCTACATGTAGCTGCTTGAGGTCACTATTCAGGCGTCATACAGTACGTACATGCAAAAGAATGATGACAGCGCGAGGCTGCTGTATATACGTATGTTAGCGGCCAACCAGGCTTTTAAACAAAATGGGACTAATGTGACGTTAAATGTGCAAAGTTTTCAATGTTATACCTGGGATTCAGACTGGGCAGTGTTGTACCTGTCTGGTAACAAGTCTGCAGAGGTCAGGTTCCAAATGAAAGACAAGTCATTTAACTTGTCTGGTCATAAGTAACAGAGGGTGAATAGTAATGCCTTTGCCATAGTTTATTTGTCTTTGGACTAGATTATATGCGATTGATTTGATATTTTGAGGACTTGTGAGTAATTTGTTATTAAAAGGGGGAAAAAGAGAAAATAAAATATAAGTTGATGAAATAAGTAATCAGAAAATAAAATTATTGCTAGTTTCGCTTCTGTTCATACCTCAAGTAAACATGAATGATATTCTTGTCATGGAATTGTTTATCAGTTCCGTTGACTCTAGCTCTTGCATTTCAAAACAACATCCAAGGATTTTCACCTTTCTGAAAAGCCCTTCCAATATTCCTTCCTCCATGCCACAACTAAAAAGATAGTGTCTGTATCTGTATCTGGGGTGCTGTGGTCCAATGGTTATGGTGTTCGACTCGTGTGCCGTGGTACATGGGTTCGAATCCTGACCGTGGGAACATGGTGTGGCTCGAGCAAGGCGGCGCTATTATTGCTGCGCTTCGCCCTGGATGGGGGACGAAGCCGAAGGTCCCCGTGTCCGTGTGTGCACGTTAAAGACCCAGTAACACTTATCGCTAAGAAGGGTTTTTGCCCGGTGTTTCTGGCAGTGGCTGCAATGTGCGCCGCAGCACCTTGTAAACCATTATAAAGGTGCTACATAATGGTTCTCATATTTTTCATGTACCTGTCTCTAATAGTAGACATAATTTCCAGCGCCTTGAGTACCTAATTGTTGGTAGATACGTGCGCTATATAAGACTTCGGTATTATTATCCCAGGGGAAACATATCATACCAACTTGTTGTGCATCTCGTATGGGACTACACCAAGATTATATCACCTAGAATAGAAATATACACATAAAATAAAATTAAAAAAAAATAAAACTACCCCCAAAATTGTTAAAAGTAATTATGAGGACTTGATGATGGATGTGGCTACAGCAATGAGATAAGACCCTGACTGTGACCCAGCTTGTACATTTTGTCTCACTCTGTAATTTTACTTCAGAATGTCGCAGTCTGAAGGGCATTCATAACACCAGCTATCCGCGGGTCGACCCAGTGGCCATCATGGCCGTCATCCATCCTGATGGGAACCAGTTGCTGCTTGGAAGGAAGAAGCAGTTCCCACGCGGCATGTATTCATGTCTCGCTGGCTTCATGGAACCAGGTATGTAAGAAGATCAATGCTCGTAACCATCTAAAAACTTGGAATGCCGTGAGCACTCCAGTGTAAATGCTTGCTTGTTCTAATTCAAAAAAGCCTGGTATCAAGATACTCATGTGGGAACATTAGGAATTAGACTTGTTTCCGAAGGAACACAAAAATGATATGCCAAACAGAACACGTTGTGTTTTTAACCAAACGCCTTCGAATAAGCACATAATATAAGGAAATACGTTGTGTTCCTTCAAGGCACATGGAATGCATGATGTTTCCAAAAACATGTCTTGTTCACAAAGGAACACATACTTGTTGCACGATTTGGGCTTGTAGATGCTGGAAAAACCAAGAAAACCAATCGTGTTCTTGTAGTCTGGTTCCCTGACCCCACTTAAGATGAAACGGAGCAATTTATAGACTTTGGGGAATTGTAAGGTCAGAGAATCAGTGTAGCAGGCTTGTACCCCTTCACAGGTGTGTAATCAATTGCAAAGAAAATGCGGAATAACTAATTATGAAAAATTAGGAGCCCTTTTTAAAAAAGCCAGTTTTCTCCAACGCTGGTCGGCCGACCAGCGTTGGAAAAATCCCATTTTTCTTGAAAATGACAGCACACCAGGAGCCACGATTTTACAGAATGCTTTAGACTGTCATTCCCTAACAATCCAGTAAGGTATTTCGTGATAATTTGATCATTTCGTTTTGTGATGTATGCAAATGTTGTATCTTCCCTTTAAAGAGTCTAGTTTTCAAACATTATGGTCAAATTCCCACAAGTACATTTCTTCACTTTATCATCTGTTCTGCATCGTTTATTTTGAATACTACACAGATTCTTGTTTTTTGTTCTCCAGGCGAGTCCATTGAAGATGCCTGCCGCCGAGAGGTGTATGAAGAGAGCGCCATCAGGGTGGGTCATGTGACCTACCACTCCTCCCAGCCCTGGCCCATGCCGTCCCAGCTCATGATTGGCTGCTTTGGCTACGCCGTCTCCACGGCGATCACCGTGGACACCGAGGAGCTTGAAGACGTGCGCTGGTTCGAACGGCGGGACGTGGCAGCTGCACTGCAGGGTGGTGGGCCAGGCACCGGTGAAGTTGGTTCCCAGAGTAATGCGCTTTTCCTGCCCCCAAGGCAGGCGATAGCACACCAGCTCATCAAAGCGTGGGTGGGCATGACGGCAAATCTCTGACAAGCTTGTCGCCAAGTGCTCGATAAGCTGAGAGCCAGTTTTAATAACACAGTAGTAAATAATTTGTTCATCCTACAGCCCTATCCAAAGACACTGGTGACTACTAATCCATTTCACATCAGTAACGCACTTTTACCATGTAACCTCAATTAAATCCTCCAAATTCCTCCACTTTGGCAAAGAGTAGTTTGAAAGAAAAAGCAGTGACATTAACAATGTACATGCCATATGCATATGAAAGTGTTTTCTTTGAGAGCTCCAAGAATTAGAGGCCCCAGTGCTCTATGATAGGGTGAGGGATCTAACAAAAGCCAATTATTGACATTCTGTGTTTTTAACACATCCTTTGCCTCCTAATTATATTTTGATCTACGGGTAGAAATCTTGTTTGTACAGTGTAGTTCACATAAAGAGATCTGATATAAATCAATGGATGCATTTGGGCATTTTAACACCCATAGATATTGTTGTTTTACAAAGTATTCATCGAAACAAAATGTCAAAATTTCAGGTGTTATTCAGATTTTTAGATGAAGAATTAAACCATTGACCACTCATTCTCATTTTTAGGTATCTAGAAAAAGTATTTAGAACAGTAAGTTAATGCAAATTTTCAACAGCATAGCATCAGAATGGATTTTTATCAAAAGCTTACAGAATTTAATGAAAGACATTTTTTTAAAGTGTATGTAGTATTTGGCAAAGGATGCAGGTGACAAAACAAATTAGTAACAGTGATACATTTGATATTGCAGCTGATGATTAGTGTGCTATTTTTAAAATATTGGGACCAAAAGAAAAAATTATAATTCCATTTTAGAACTCTGATGCACAGTGGTTTGTTTTCACAAATATAAAGTTGGAGACAGGGTTGTGCATTTTGGTCAATGCGGGAAAACTTTGTTTACATTTAGCAGATATTTTAAGGACCGTTTAGATGTTAAGCCATTCACAAAGACTGGGGCATGGCGTCTCCCCCATTGTGCAGTTCGGTGTGATTGACTTGGTAAATCAACAATGATTGGCACAGTAAATAGCGGTTAGTCATTGGTAAAGTAAAGAGTTATTACGGGTGCATACCTATGTTCCCCAATACCAATGTTCCCCAATACCGATGTTCCCCGAAATCCCTACCAATCTAACCCTAGCGCTAACCCTAGCCCTAATCCTAAGGATTTGGGGGAACATGGGTAGTGGGGAACATCGGGTAGATCCCGTTATTACATGTACATGTACCCCAAATGTAGTGAAGTACTGCTATATGCTTCTGAAGTTTTGTAAATTAAATAGGTTTGATAACATCGTTAATTATTTGTGCTATGTATGTTTAACTCAAAGGAAGATCGCCTTAACATTGGTCTCTTTTTTATCATACGTTTTGGAAAATTTGTAAAGGTATTTAGAATTCTATTTTCATTTAATAAGCATATAAACATGTCCAACTTCAAAATGCATGGGTCCAACTTTAAATGCACATCTCTGTCTTTCAAAATCACAGTCGTAGCCTTCAAAGACTTAAATAAAGTTCTTTGAAAGTTTAGTTTTATTTCATCTGGCCAGTAATAAAAGTAAGATAATTGAAAACCAGGGCTTCAGATGCTACTTGTTGGCAAAAACATTTTATGAGTGTGTAAGTTTCAACAGGTTTGATGTGAAGATACTTATTCATCAATTGAATTATTGCATTAATGCACAACTCAACACAATCTCAGATTTGTATATTCTAGTATAAATTATTTTCAAATTATACTGTGCCTGTAAATTTGGAAGTTTAAAAAAATTGATATTTTTAAATTATCTTCCAACTATTTTAAGTAATGACAGAAACAGGAAAACATGACTTGCTGAATTTATTATTGTATGATTGATTTTAACATTAATTTTATTCTGCTCATTTAAGGGCAATCAATTATGGTTGGAATTCATTTTGTTTTAAAAGTAAAAAAAAAAAAGAGAGAAAAAAAAAGAGAAAATAAAATATAAGTTGATGAAATAAGTAATCAGAAAATAAAATTACTGCTACAGTTTCGCTTCAGTTTATACCTCAGGTAGACATGAATGATATTTTTTTCTTTCTTGGAATTGTTTATAAGTTCCATTGACTCTAGCTCTTGTATTTCAAAACAACCCATCCCAGGATTTTCACCTTTCTGAAAAGCCCCAGCACATATATAACTATATAGTATCTGTATCTATCCCATGGGAAACATATCAACTTGTGCAAGTATGGGATTGAAATGCTAAAATAAAAAAATAAGCCCCGATATTTGTTAAACGTAACTATTTCTTGAAAAAAAGAATCAAGCGAAACTCTCCGATTATTGTGACAAAACTTTCCAAAATGAAAAAATCCACAGCCCTTGTCGATTGAGGGCGCAGGTGTTGACTGGACTCAAAATCCAGAATACATAGGCCGCAGGTATGGGGGCGGGATTTTTCCTAGAGATCAGTGGATGGGCGGAATCACAAAATAACATTATGCTTCTTCTTTTATGTTGTGTTTTATGTAATTATGCAAGTGGAAAATTCAAATTTAAGTAATTTCTTTTTTTCTGTAATTTACTATTTAAACCTGCCGGTAAATAAAAAGTAGAAACTCCAGCCAAACTACCTGCACAGCTTGATTAAACCACACGGATCCTCTGAGCACAGATGTGTAGAGGATCCGGATTACCATAATGTATCAGTGATTACCATAACTCCACCCCTTTTGCTACCTTTAACCCATTGATTCTACCGAGTGTTTACAAACATGCATGGTTGACGTTTTGACGGCGCGATGGCGACTTCGTCGGTAAAACAACCCAAATTGAATGGGTTTGTTTTCACAGAAAAGTTGGGAAGTGGATCATATGCGACGGTGTACAAAGCTTATAGAAAGGTTGGTTTCCTTGTCATAAATTTCAAGTGGGCATCGGGAATTTCAAACATGTCATTTTCGAGGCTGTAAGGCCCTCAGCCAACCCCAACCATTGCCACCGCGCCGCGCCCAGCCCGATACGTTCGTCCGTCCGTTTATTTACACTCCGGGCCGGGCCAGCAGCTCAGCATCAGATGAGTCACAACGCTAAATTTACCCACATGCTCAGTGCATGGAGAGACTCCCATATCACTTGTCACCCTGTGAGACTGGTCTGAAAATTTCTAAGTGTCTTCTTAGTAAACAATTCAATATTTTCCATACTAAATTTGATTTTTTTTTAGGATATATTAATTATTATCACTTTCTGATGGCTGATGATAGGTCGCTAGAAAAGGGAAAACTTTTTGATAGCCAGATATTGGAATCTTTCCAGAGGAAAACTGCTAGCCTACAGGAAAACTGAAATTGCCAATCTTGATTACTACCTTTCTGAAACGTTATACTTGATAAAACAAATCTTGCCAACTGTGGTTGTTTGCAATAAGATAATTTAAAGAGATGGCTAGATTGTTTTACTACAAACTACCATTGGAGAATTTTCTTTGCCAAACAAATGATGTCGGAACCTCACTTTCTATTACTCCGAGAACTATGATGCTCCGCTAACGCGGAGCATCATAGTTCTCGGAGTAACTTTCTATTATAAACTATAGATTCTACCCGGCTGGATGAACACCTCTAAAATGATTAATTGTTAGGACTTTTATCATTGTGATCAAAAGTGATTTATATGAACAATGATGTATTCAATAAAATAAGGCTAAACAAACTTTCCAGTTTCTGGTCCTGGGCTATAGTGCGAACATTTGTGTGGTGACTTGCATTCTTATTTGTAAGTTTTAGGATGCCAACTTTGAAAATAATTTTGAAAAAATGGAAAAATCAACACTTCTTCACAAGCATACCAGTTTTAATTAGCAGATAACTGCCGGTAGTAACTGGCGAATCTCCCCATGTCATGAGCCTAGTATGCTGGAAATTTCAAGCCAACAGATAACAAGTACAGAAACCAGGAAGGCCTCCACAGATCAGGCAAATATTCATCGGGGGCCTACCCCTATCTGAATTTTTTTTTTACACAGGATACCAATGAGTTTGGGCTTACTGATTGAGTTCATTGGTTCACAGCAAAATAAAAAAGAAACGTAACAACACCGACGAAGAGGGTACAAAGTGGGGGCATGCAGTGTCCAAAATATTGGACTTAAGTTTTAGTCCAGACCACTGCATGATATGTCATGCATACATAATCACAGAATGCACTTAGGCAAAAAAAAAAACTAATTCTGCTTCCGGTTACCCTACCTACCCTATTTTGACAGCCCTGACCCTAATATATATTTTTTTGGGGGGGGGGGGAGGGGGGTGGGAAGAGAAAAAAGCCCCAAAACCATTCATTAGGGGCCTACTTTTTACCCTTGACTACACGCTGATACCTACATGTGATCAACACACAAAAATTGCCCCCCCCCCCCCCGAAAAAAGGCCCTACCTGCATACCTACCCTATTGTCAAATGGCAAGTATTCAGAAGCAGAAATGTTTTGGCCTTATGTATGTTTCATGCACAGGGTCAGCAGCGAGAGGTGGTAGCCATTAAGTGTGTACTCAAGAGCAGCCTGAGCAAGAACTCGGTGGAGAACCTACTGACGGAAATTGAGATCCTGAAACGCATCAGGCATGAGCACATTGTGGAGCTCAAAGATTTCCAGGTGGGTCATAGGTCAGAGGGCAGAGGGCAAATACCCAATCCCTAGTGATCCCTAATGGCAATCATGGTGTTCTTGGGCAGGACACTTTACTGCAATTGCCTGTCTCCATCAAGAAGTGTAAGTGGGTAACTGCGAGGGTGCAGAGCAGCCGGCGCACCTCTTCTTGAGCTGCTGCAGAAAACTGGTCTAATGAGCTGATGGACAGAAGTAATATAAATGGAAAAGCTTTTGGAAATTGGAAACACCACCACTAAATCACATTAGTCAAAGCATTAGAGTTTTAGCCAAGTCTGAGTCCTTGGCAGTAAATGAAATTTCTTAATCACCTTGTTGTTGTCGATCACATCATAACTGATGCTTCGTGGTTTGCACAATGGAATGCCAATGGGATCTCTTTAGAGCAATGCTGCTTGCTTCGCTGAGTGACACGCCGGTTAAAGTCTTCACCTGATCCGACCATCTGAGCCTGGGTCGTCCTGGCTTTCGACTTCCCTCAACTCGACATCTTAAAGCTGCCACCCTAGACCGGACCAACTGGCGTACATTGACCTAGAAAGCGGCAACGAACCTTGAGGGGATCATTGTCTGAGCCTCACTGCTGCATGTGACCTTATATATGTGTAATGATTGGTGGTTGTCTCTCGGGAGCCGAGGAAGATGATGCGTTGTGCAGTTATCATCTGTGGGCACGCATTTGGCTTCGGAGGCCGAAGTCTGATGCGTAGAGGTGATTGCAGATAGGGTACGTGACGCCACTTGTCAGGACAGGGGCAGACACTGTTCTGTGTCTCCGGTCACATGCAGCAGTGAGGCTCAGACAATGATCCCCTCAAGGTTCGGTGCCGCTTTCTAGGTCAATTTACGCCAGTTGGTCCGGTTTAGGGTGGCAGCTTTCAGATGTCGAGGACAGGTCTGCCAAGTGCAATGAGCAAACCCTAAACTCTAGGTGTACTTGGTACTCGATAAAAATGATCGTGGAGTTCTGTGATGCAAACATCAGAATATGATGTTTGCACTCCACAACAGTGAATCCATCAAAATAATACATATCTGCAGTAAATGGAGATCATGCTTGTATGTAAGTATTAGGTCTAAGAAGCAGATCTTTTCAAGCCATGATTCAAGCCTAGATTGAAAATAACATGTTTGAATGCTTGAAAATAACATTGCCATCTTAATTCTATTTCAGTCTGGACTTTGTTAGCCCTTGTTGATTTATTTTAAAAAAAAAAAAATATCACAAAGTGCATGGACTTCATTTTGTTTTGTATGTTTTAAACAGTGGGATGACTCGTACATCTATCTGATCATGGAGTATTGCAGCGGAGGCGACATGTCTCATTTTATTCGCACCAAGCAGGCCTTGCCAGAGAGGACAGTCAGAGTATTTGTCAGACAAATCGGTGAGTTATTTGCTTAAGCAAGGGACAGACATATAGTAGTCAATCTCTGCATGAGCTGTGAAACAAATTTCTGGGAGTTCAGCAGTTACCCAGACGCTGTTTGTCAGCATTTCAGAACAGTCAACCACGCGTCCTCATAAGCCATCACAAGTCAACCAGTCCAAAGTCAAGTCACAAGCTATTCAAATGAACCTTGACAAAGGCATTCCTGTGCAATATATGCATCCACTGTGACCAGATTTGTGAATTGACTTGTGAGCAACTTGTGACCGGATTTGGTGGCATGGGTGGCTTGTGCGTAAAGCGCTCGCCTCTCACCAAGGTGACCACGGTTCGAATCCTGGCCGCGGATCACATGTGAGTAGAGTTGTGCGTTGGTTCTCTCCTGTGCCACGAGGGTTTTTCTCCGGGTCCTCCGGTTTTCCTCCCTCCAGAAAAATCAAACACGTTTGATCTCAGGCTGTGCTCCGTGGTCATATGGGTTGATGTGGCCGGCAGCCATAGGCGCCTTTACGTGCCAAATGGCCTGACCACGTTGTAGCCGCGTCCTTTGCAATTCAGCATACCAGCTGCGAGTAAGGATGATTAGCCTCCCAAATTATTATTATTATTTGTAATGGACTCGGCTACAGCACTGCTTTCCACCAGTGTTAAAGTTAAGTCCAGTCACAAGTGGCTAGTCACAAGTCAATCACAAGTCCATTCATGAATCTGGTCACAAGTAACGTGAACAGTATGATGAACGTGGAAGAAAGAATACCTTTCATTTGAGCAGGTTTAGCTTGTGACTTGACTTGGGACTGGATGGCTTGTGATTGGCTTGCTGTTCACAAGCGCTGGACAAAACAAACCAGAGATGAAACCGAAGCGAGTGAGAAGGCAGAGTTTTTGAAAACCTCTAAGATCAACTCTGTGGTAATTTATGATTTTTTTCTCCCATTCATGTCCAGCGAGTGCCCTCCACCATTTGCAATCAGAGAATATCACCCATATGGATCTGAAGCCTCAAAACCTACTGCTGTCCAACTCGTACGATCCAGTACTCAAATTAGCAGGTAGGTCATTTACAATAATTGAATTGAATTGAATTGGAGTGAATTGAATTGGATTGGTTTATTAATGGTCCTTTGCGGCTACATGCCCAATTGCAGACACATTTACAATAAAAACAATCTTATTTAAGAGAAATAATAATAAGAAATAATCATAAAAGTAAAAAAGTAAAACGCCCAAAATAAAAATATACAATTACTATTACCACCCCCCTAAAAAAAACTCATTCGCCAAACCCACGATGGCAATGAAAATGGTCATAGGGGTGAAATGTTGCTGCGATAAGGATCACACATGAAATTTCTGGTTCCTGGAATTCATCTAAAAGGGTCATTGTCACAAAGGCATTGTTTCCCCATGTGTGGAGATTTTAATGACTGAACCCATTGTTAAAAGGTTTATGAGGACAATGACATGCTTGAGCAAGTTCAAGGGAGAACTATAGATATTCATCTAGTCTAGTCGACCATTCACGGCCAACCTACCTAGGCTAGTTAAATCACTCAAACCAGAAGCCATGCGCATTATTATGTACAGCAGGGAAAGTGGACCAAGAAGTTTCATGATGTTGTATGGAATTGCGTTGGACTAGAGGTACACAAAAATAATAATAATCGGCATTTAAGAACGCTCTTTTCAGTGAACTGAATCACAGCGTTTACAAATAATGAACAATTAAAGTAAATAAATATTAGTGTGAAGGTGTAAATGACGTCACAAATCAACCATGGACTTGCTCCTGACTGTTTTCAGACACAGACCCCAATCCAAGTTAGAGGTATTGAGGATGTGCTCGAGAACTTGACAAAAGACACCCGCTGATTCTTCCCTGCAGATTTTGGTTTTGCCTCTTACATGACGGAGGACGTGCTTGCGAACACTCTGAGAGGCTCACCCCTGTACATGGCTCCGGAAATCATCCTCGAGCGTAAATACGCTGCCAAAGTGGACCTGTGGTCAGTGGGGGTCATCATGTTTGGTGAGTCAGCTTTTTTATTGGAAATGTAATTTTTATCGGTTTAAATAACTGTTCTTTCAGTAGGCCTATACAATACTCATGAGGCATCCAAAGATCTAACTAGGGAGCTAGTACTTAGCCTATGGGGGGCTGGGAAGGGGGGGGGGCGGGGAACCATCATTGCACCTGTTCAAAGAGCCATGACTCGATTCAATTCAATTCAATTCAGTTTGATTAAATTCAATTTAATGCTAGACATTTTGTACCCACTGACAAGTCAGCCTTTTATTGGAAATGTAAGTTTATATCGGTGTAACAGTTACCCTTCTTTCTGTTTAACATAGCTGTGTGGAATTAAGTTATCTTACAAGAGGGGCTTGTACTTAGCCTATTTGAGGGGGGGGGGGTACCATCATGACGTCTGAGGGCGCTGTTCAACGAGACATGACTGGATACCATGTGACACTAGGTAGCACTGTTCATCACAAAGGGGAGGGCCAAAGAGGAGGGGATGGAGGGAGAGGCATTGAACATTCTGCTTCAAGAGAGTGGAGGCCCTTCCCTCCCCCGCCCCCATCCCCCTACACCTTCATTCCCCCTCCATTCCACTGATATGTGAAACATGTCACAATTTTATATCATTATTTGAAGTTGTGGCCAGTATATTTGTTTTAAATTGTTGGTATGCTGTACAACTACCGTACAAAGAGAGGCATCATTTGCTCATTCATTAGTTTGAAGGTTTTTTTTATTACATTGGCATTTTGCCTCAAGGATGGAGCATGCGATTAGCTAAACTGGGCTGATCCAGGTTTAATAGCCTGGGTGAGCTAATCAATGGACCGATCCAGTAAGTACCGCCCCATGGTATTCTGACCAATCACAGCCGTGATTTATGTCCGACATGCGTGCACAAAAGTCCGACATGCATGCACGCGCGTATGATGCGCGCGGCAGGAAAATGCAGTGTGGCATTGGAGAGGAGCACGTGTTAATTTGCCCACATGCGCAGTGGGAGGGGCTTACTGGATCGGTCCATTAGCCCATCAGGCCGGGGCTCACCCGGGTCAGCCACTGCAGACCCCATTCCTGGAGCAGGATGCGTGATGGAATTACGTCACATGCAGTCGTCATTCGTCCCAAGAGGCTGACAAATATGGCATACGTTTAAATAATTAGACATTCAAGGATCTTCATAATGACAAAACCTTTGGGAAAAAATGGGAATTGGCGAGGATGCAAACATTAGTATTTATTTCCCCTTTTTATGTTTAATACTTGCGATGTTCTTTCCGCAAATTCTGTAAAGACTTGAATCCTTCATTAAGGGCTTACAGACTTTGGATACAGTTGTCTGTATCCAGAATTACCATCAATTCATTACGAAGGTTCGGTCCGAACCATCATGAGAAGAAAAAAAACTGGGTTTTTTTTCAAATAGTGTTCCTAATTGACCAAATTTCGTTTAGTTTGCAGAGCGGTTAATTATCCATGAATGATTTGATTTCTGTAGTGACAAACTGGGATCATACTACAGGAAGGGGATTTCAAAATCTATCAATGAGCATTTGGGAAGAAGGGGCTTTCAATGGGAGCTTTGCGTCACGAAAAAGAAGATTTATTTCACAGTTGAGTTTTCTCAAAAAGTACATCTACTTAGCTGAAATGATGACAGTTTTTTAAAAACAATCTGCTTCAGATTTATTGTATTATCATTCTCTGAATCGGCAAAACCATACTTTTCGTTTGTTTGTTTGTTTGTTTGTTTGGGGGAATATGGTGTCCGTTACTTTCTGGACGGTAGTTTTCTTGTAACTTTGAAATTTGTCAATTCTGAAAAATCTCTAATATTTATATTTTTAAGCAGATTGTCGCCAAGGAATTAGTTTTAGAATTTGATTTAATTATTTTTGGGGGTCATTTGCTCGTTATGAACCATTCATATTCGTTCCTAGGCTGCGATGTACTGACCGTATCATGTCCACCATAATTGCAATCGTCCCATGCACGAGCTGTATAAAATGGGCGGGACTTATTAGCATAAATTTTAATATGCATACAGACATGGCCTCACAATATTGGCCTAAAGTGGATATGACTGAGGCGGATAAATTCAATTTTTGAACCAGATTTTGAGGTTGGAATTTTTTTAACATCATTTTTGTGTTAAAATAGTAATCTCATTACCGGATACAGTGTAGTTTTAAGTATGGTTAATTTGCATAGGTGACATTAATGAACCATAGAATTAAACGAAGCTGTGCTCAGAGAGAGGTACCGTTTTACATGGTCAAACGTCACACTATGATGTATTTGCTAATTAAAGTAAGAATCAATTTTTGTAGTGCCTGCATTCGTAGTTCGGAGCAGGTTATATACGATAATAATGGCTAGATTTAATGACTCTAGGACCGGAATTGTGGCATGATACGGTGCACGGAAAGTGTTGTGGGACTTCATTTCGCATGGATTATTTACTTTAATAATGCGGGATGTATACCTTCAAAGAGCAATGAGAGGCTTTTGAAACTAGTCATCACATCCCTACAGAGGCTTTTAGGAATATAATTGACCGCATTCACTCAAATGACAAGTCACTGTCCGATATTAGAGCCCAATTTCATGCCGCAGCTTACCGTACGCAAAACAAAAGAAGCCCGCTGAATGAAAAAGAAAGTTCCGCGGTTACAGTTAGCATGTATCACAAGCTGGCGATGGGAATTTGTTTTTTCTTTTGCGCATTCATACATCCTGTTAATAAAGATTCTGTGCTTTGATACAATTGTTTCTGCTTGCGCCAACAAAAAATCAACTGTCCAAATCTCAGCTCAGTAGACATACTTTTTGAGAAAACTGAAAATGCGTCTTCATTTTTCTCGATGCAAAGCATTATTGAAAGCGCGATGATTTAGGTCAAACCATCTCAAGAAAATGATGATAAGTCCTGTTTTCTCAAGGAAAAAAACCAGCACACTAAACGCAATAAAGATTTCACAGGCTCCTGATCCCAAAATTGGCGCGTAATTCCAGACGAACCTTCCATAGTTTACGCCCAGAGGTATGTTAGCTTGCTCACTCGTACTCGTAGGCGTGTCAATAGACTCATGCATGAGCAGCTAGCACGTTGAACTTTGTGCGGGACACTTAGCATAATTGAATATGTAAATCGCGTGGTGAAATGGTTTAAACTCCGTGTAAATAAAGTGGAAAATCTTTATTTGGCAACCTGTGTGGTGAAATGTCATAGCTTAAACGGCTATTGCTTAGAAAATATCTGTTCGTAATCTTATTTCTTGTCGTTCTTTAACTGCGGTACAATTAACAGGGTTCATATTGGTGGATCATGTTGTTTGAAACTGTGATAATAACGGTAGGAGAACCGGCTGTATTCAACGTTTGTGGCTTACTTAGTTAATATCGATCGTTCAAAAATAGAATATTTTTTGGGTAGCCGGTTGACGTATTTCGTTGCGGGCTTGTTAAACTCAATTGAAATGGTAGACATGAACATGTTGATAATTATGGCCGCTTGTGCTAGTTGGACACGAGCATCTGCTGAACAACAGACTTGAGACCGGTGTCATGTGAAAATCGGACTCGTATGAAAATCGGACTCTTTTTCCCTTTTATTGGTTAAACCCTCTCACGTGACCGGTCCCTCTCCTAATTATCTATGCATGAGCATGCGCAATAGCACCAAAGAGTCCGTATTTCATAAAACCTAAATTCATGCTACACCTGTTTTATATGACAATTCTTTGTAACCCACATATCCATAAATTCCTGAAAGTTACTGCAAATGTTGTCTATTACCGACTACCAAGGTGGTTTAATAGAACAAGTTATGGTTTTGAGCATAATTTGTTCTTTCGCGAATCGGTGCCCTTAAGATGGAAGCTGTACCCCCACCCCGCGCCCGGGGCGGCCCTATCGTTTACAGTTCAGCTTTGTGGGAAAACTAAAAATGCGTCTTCTTTTTTCTCGATGCAAAGCATTATTGAAAGCGCGATGATTTAGTTCAAACCATCTGAAGCAAATGATGATGTCCTGGTTTCTCAAGGGAAAAAAACCAGCACACTAAACGCAATAAAGATTTCACAGGCTCCTGATCCCAAAATTGGCGCGTAATTCCAGACCAAGCGAATAGTTTACGCCCAGATGTAGGTTAGCTTGCTCACTCGTGGGCGTGTCGTTTAGTCTCATACGTAACGCGTATGCGCAGTAACTTTGTGCGACCTACTTAGCATAAATTGAATATGTAAATCGCGTGGTGAAATGGTTTAAACTCCGTGTAAATAAAGTGGAAAATCTTTGTTTGTCAACCATTGTGTGATGAAATGTCATAGCTTAAACGGAATTGCTTAGAAAATATCTGTTCGTAATCTTATTTCTTATCGTTCTTATACTGCGGTACAACAGGTTCTTTTGATGGATCACATTGTTTAAATTAAAACTGCATTAACTAGGAGAACCGATTTGATTGTGGCTTGCCAAACATTTTATTTGTATTTTTCAATAATTGAATTGTGATTTTTTGGGTACGCATGTAGACGTATTTCGTTGCGGGCTTGTTATTCTCAACTGAAATGGTAATCTTAGTATAGAGTACGTCCAGAGATGAATGTTGATTGTTAGAGTCGCTTATGACCATTGGCAGTTAAATGAGCATCTATGAACGCAAGACTTTAGGAAGGTTCCATGTAGCAATATTTTCTAACCCACAAATCCACCTATTTCTGAAAATTACTGCTAATGTTGTATATTATACCAGCTACAAAGGTGGTTTAATAGGGAAAATTATGGTTTTAGCACGGTTATCATATTTGTTCTTTTGGCGCGCTTGCGACTGGAATCTTGTGCCCCCCTGGGGGCCCTATCGTTACGTTCCCATCCAGTTCAGCTTTGTAAAGTGGGCGGGGCACTTAGCATTATTGTAATATTCCCCCGGCACATGGTCATACGATATTGGCCTAATATGATTATGGAGGTTAAAATATCAACTTCCGAAGGATTGGGATAAATTCTGTGGGTTTTTTTTATGGGTAACTACTTGTGCTAGGATCGTACGCCACACAAAACAGGAATACTGAATTAATTAGCCCAGCAGCACCCACATTCATTTGTAAAGTGGGCGGGCGCTATTTATCATAAATTTTAATGTGCATACGCGTGGCCAGACGGTGTTGTCCCAAAGGTCCCCAAACGTCATTAGGATAACTATGTTGGTAACCTGCTTGCGAAGTTCATGGCAGGTAGTCAACACACCTGCGTTTCACTCTCTAAATCGTTCCCGTACAGCAGCTTTGAAAAATGGGCGGGCCCTAATTTGCATACATTAATACATATGCATCAGCTCATAGTCGTACAATATTGGCCTAAAACCATTATGATTATGAAGGTAATACTCAACTTCTGAACCCGATCAAAAGTAAAACATCATAATCGTGTCAAATATTAATTTGTTTTCTCTATGTATTGTAGTTTTACGCTTGATTAAGTCATTTGGGTAACATTAGCGACCCAGTTAAAAAAATCAAGCTGTGCTTGTTTTGAGGCAAATTTAATAAATATTACTTCATGCGTTTCATTCAGTCACACATCTCAAACACTCGTTAGCGACGCACGTACGTCGCACGTGAGTGATTCTCGTGAATCGCTCGTTCTTTGAAATTTTTGTGAGACCTGTTGCGTAGTTCGCGGCGGGTTGCATTTGATTGTAGAATGTTAGGCATTCATCGCAATGCTTGTCTGGAAAAGTGTAACTCTTTTTCGCGAGACTGTTTTCTTATAAAAAGAAAATGAAGTACATGTATTTGAACATTTAAGTCAGCTACATGCAAACACAAAGAAGCAAATTAAATATGCTACCAAACGACCAGACAAAGTTGTAAAACATATTACAGGAACAGCTGTTGAAGCATTATACTGATTCACAACTGAACAACGTCTGAGAAGAGAAAACGCGTCACACTATATCAGACAATGAAGATTTATTAAGGTGTTATATATAACCAATCATGAATGTTTCACATTCCTGCAACGGTAGAATAATTTCATTCGGTGACAGGTGAAATGTTCCATTCCACTCAGCTTCGCCTCGTGGAATGGAACATTTCATCTGTCACCGAATGAAATAACTCGTACAATTGCACTCATAAACATTCATTATTTGAGTACTATAGCTTCGGATTTCATATGACATGGATTTTCACCTAATGCGGGATGTACATTGTATACCTTCCATCATCATGTTGCTACGGAGGCTTACGAATAATAATAGGATCGTCATGAGCAGTATAGCACTAGTATAACTGTAAGTAGCGTAAATATTGCGTTGGCGCCGCCCCCCCCCTGTCGTTCAGCTTTGAAAATGGGCGGGCCCTAATTTGCATTAATTCTAAAACATTTGCTCAACAATAGTCGTACAGTATCGGCCTGAAGCCATTGTGATAATGAAAGTAAAACTCAAATTCTGAACCTGATTAACATTAAGACATAATAATCGTGTCAAATATTAATTTGTTTCTCTCTGTATTGTAGTTTTACGCTTGATTATATCATTTGGGATAACATTAGCGACCCAGTAAAAGAAATCAAGCTGTGCTTTTGGGGGGACAAATTCTATCTTGATCGTATTTCCCGCTATTGTAGGTAATTCTTCGCGTAATCTCTCGTTGCGCTTGAGAGTGATTCTCGTGAATCGCTCGTTTTTCAAAATTTTTGTGAGACCTGCTCGCGTATTTCGTGGCGGGTTGCATTTATTTTAATTGTTGACAGTTATGCTAGATAGGTTTATACATTACCGGTCAAGTTTAAGTCTATTCGCCGCTTATGACCATTCTTGAGTACATCGGGGAATGGTTCGTGGCCTCCAGAGTTTGTTAATTCGGTAGACGATCGAGAAGCGCCCCGACATTTTTGGACATGTTCAAAAAAATCTCAGGGGTGTTGTGGGACCCAATTTCAATTCTTGGCTTATTTTTGTTGCATTCATAAATAATTCTGAATATTCTCACAACATTCTGGATATTCTTATTTTTACAAGTTAGAACAATATCTAATATCTAATCTAACTTTTCTTAAGACTTACTGGAGTGTGTGGGGGGATTATATATTTTGTTTCAAGCAAAAATGAGAAATGAATAATCTAGTTCTTGAAACATCTAGAAAGACAGGCAAGTCAAAATATTGATTGATCCTACATCTTAATTCACGCAAAGCCGTGTCCGTTGAAAACGCGATGGTTTAGTTCAAACCATCGCATGGAAACGTTGATAATTCCTGTTTTCTCGAGGAAGAAAAACCAGCACACTAGTCTAGACGCAATAAAGATTTTACAGACTCGGGATGCATGATCCCCAAATTGGCGCGTTCCAGACGAAGCTTCCATCGTTTACGCCCAGAGGTAGGTTAGCTTGCTCACTCGTAGGCGTGTCGTTTAGTCTCATACGTAACGCGTATCTGTAGCAACTTTGTGCGGGACCTACTTAGCATAAATTGAATATGTAAATCGCGTGGTGAAATGGTTTAAACTCCGTGTAAATAAAGTGGAAAATCTTTATTTGGCAACCTGTGTGATGAAATGTCATAGCTTAAACGGTTATTGCTTAGAAAATATCTGTTCGTAATCTTATTTCTTGTCGTTCTTTAACTGCGGTACAATTAACAGGTTCATATTGATGGATCATGTTGTTCGAAACTGTAATAACAACGGTAGGAAAACCGGCTGTGTTTGTGGCTGACTTCAACTTAACTGTTTATTGATTGTTTCTTAAATAAATGAATTTTTGGACAGCCGGTTGACGTATTTCGTTGATGGCTTGTTAAACTCAACTGAAATGATAGACATGAACATGTTGTGTAACCCACATATCCATAAATTTCCTGAAAGTTACTGCAAATGTTGTCTTTTACCGGCTACCAAGGTGATTTAATAGAACAAGTTATGGTTTTGAGCATAATTATAGTTCTTTCTCGAATCGGTGCGCTTAAGATGGAAGCTGTACCCCTAATTATGATTATGGAGTTTAAAATGTCTTCCGAAGGATCAGGATTATATCTGTGTTTTGGTGGCGTTCTACTTGTGCTTATGAAATACATGTATTGAATTGGCTCCGCGGCGCCCACATTCATTGTAAAGTGGGTGGGCCTTATTCATGATAAATTTGAATATGTATACGGCATGGCCAGACGGTGTCGTCCCAAATGTCCCCAAACTTCATTAGGATATGGAGGTAAAACTCAACTTCTGTGCATCCGATAAAGATTAAGTCATCATAGTTTCGTACCAAATTAGTCCACTGTCCAGTGTCTCTATGTATTTCATTATTTTGCAAGATCTAGTTGTTTGGGTGACATTAGTGACTAATTTAAATAAAGTAAGCTGTGATTGTGTAGAGGCCCTATTAAAATTCGTTCTTGTCCGATCGCGATATTAATGTGTAAGTATTTTAATATGGTCGTTTAATCTCGAACTACCGGGAGAGGATGGTTACCGATGTACCGTATGGTAATTGTCCATCTGTGTATGATCGATTTGTGTGAATGAAAATTTAATTTCATTTCGATAGTCGGTATTTTTACAAGCATGCTGACTGTAATTAACAGGACATTATTCTCCGTGCATTTTTGTTTCCTGGAAGCATCATCTTAAGCAAGGTGCTTAGCAGCTAGAGTGTTGTAGTTTTTGCTCATTGGCTTCATTTCCAAAAACAAAGAAAACATCTGCTCATTCTGGGGATTTCATGAGGCCAGCCTCAGTTGACCGCACCGCAACGAAACTAGCCTTGGTCAAGTTGTTGGTTGATAGTCCTTCATACAGAATACACACCCCACCCGTTATTGTTGTATGCATTGCAAAAACAAATCGACGGTGCTTTGCACATTTGAATATTCTAATTGCTGATCAGTAGTTGAATGTCATTTCAAAATAGGATCTAATGTAAAAGTAATATTATGGAATGCCTTGTACGTTGCCTATTAAAATGTTAGAATTTTCACCCACATGCTACAAAGTGATTATTAGAATGAAAACAACTTGAAGAGAGGTTTCTATTGCTTTTCAAATGAATTGCTTTACACATGATTTGTTTGAATTTTGTAAATGACCAAATTCACGTTTTCAAGACCATACTCATTGACAGATCGACATAATCTGTAAATCCATTTTTGAAAGTCCTTCTTAATTCATCTGGCTAGTAATATAAATGAAAAGATCCCTGCAAGTGTATTTGGATTCACATGCATGCGCAAAGTACAAGTATATTGTTTTTAGTGATAAACAACCCGTGTGGAAAGAGGGTGGGGCTTAAATTTGCATAATAAAATATTCATATTATGAAGTGTCCATCAACTTCAAGGCCAAATTAACAAGAAAAACTTGAAATATTTTACTATTTTAATATTTTGCTTATTTTTGTATAAAAATCTTTTGTTGTTTTTCCTTATGGACAAAACAAAAGTGCATGCTGGTGGAAACATTGTGGAAAACATTGCTAATGTTATTTGTAGTTGAAGCGCTGTGATTTTGAACACGACCAACTTCACACTATCGTCGGTAGAGGTCCACTAAGACCATTAAACTGAATTTTTGAAGGCCGTGCTGTAAGTGCATACCACTGCATGTTTTGTATGTGTTTGTGGCATTGGCTAGCAATACAAACGAACAGTAGAGCATGGTGGATGGAACGTGTCTGTTCATAAGTCTGTGAATGCAAACTACATGTACATTCTAAGTTGAGTAATTGTCCATATATCCGTAAAATGAAAAGTTAATTTCATTTTGATATTCACTATTCCTAGTAGAAGCATGCTGACTGTATTAACCGGACAATGTATTAACAGGATAATTATCAGTGGTGTAGTCGAGTCACCAACGTCGAGTCCGAGTCTCAAGTCACAAGCCTCGAGTCCGAGTCTGAGTCTCAAGTCACAAGCCTCGAGTCCGAGTCTGAGTCTCAAGTCACAAGCCTCGAGACCGAGTCTGAGTCTCAAGAAACAAGCCTCGAGACCGAGTCTGAGTCTCAAGTCACAAGCCTCGAGTCCGAGTCTGAGTCTCAAGTCACAAGCCTCGAGTCCGAGTCTGAGTCTCAAGTCACAAGCCTCGAGTTCGAGTCTCGAGTCACAAGCCTTGAGTCCGAGTCTGGAGTCACAAGCCTCGAGTCCGAGTCTCAAGTCACTTGTTCTTAGTTGTTCACCAGACTAATCATTTTTTTTTTAAATTATTTTTCATTGTCATCCATTCTGTCCCAGTGTTTACCCAGTGTTTATACAGTTTACTTTGTTTTAAGCCCAAAATGTGTTTCCCCTTTTAATACCGGATACTTTTTGGCATGACACCTGGCCCTGGTGCTCGTCATGCAGGCGTCATGCAGGCACTAGGCGTGCGTGCGCGGCCCTTGGCTACGATTTTCCGTGGCGCCATGTTTTGTCTGTGGATTAAAAAAGAATGCTACTCCCGTCGCACAAGTCCGTAACATTATGTTTTTTTCTTTCGATGAAAATATGTGACTCAAGTCACGAGTCACCAAGCTGGAGTCCGAGTCATCATGGTCGAGTCCGAGTCATTTTCCAATGTGACTTGAGTCGAATCTGAGTCATGAAAAATGTGACTCAAGTCCAACTCGAGTCCAAGTCCTGGACTCGATTTCCAGAGTTGCCGACTCGAGTCATGTGACTTGGACTCAAGTCGGACTCGAGTCGCTATTTTTGTGACTTGTGACTTGACTTGTAAATACCAGCTTTGACTTGTGACTTGACTTGGACTTGCAAACAATGACTTGTGACTTGACTTGGGATTGCAAAAAATGACTTGTTACCAACCCAAGTCAGACGCTAAATCCAGTAAAATGAATAGTTCCCACTAGTTTCAAAAGTTTTCAATAAGACTGTCACAACAAACTACACAGTTTTCAATGACCAAGTCTCTTGCTTAATGTAATGAATGAACAAACTTTGAAAGGAACCTTTCATGAAAAGAAAGCAGCCCTTTGTCAATTGCATGTAAAATACCGGATAGCCTAACCCATTGGTAGGCGTTTAGTATACATGAAAATTGAACAAGTGTTAGTATACTACATGTAATCGAGTGAGTGAAGTCTTTTTTTCATGTCATCTCAACATTTATTTCTACAGTGTTAAGTAAATTTATTAAAGTATACAAAGGGCTAATATCCGACAGATATGTGATAAGCTACAAGAATAGTATTAGCAACACATTGAAAAAGGGGAATTAAGGAGGCACCTTCAAAATAACTCGTAAGTTGACGCCAGGTTCTTTTAGCTTATTACAGCTGGACAAAATAATGTGCAACTTGACGTGTTCTTGGACAAAGATACTTGTGACTTGACTTGTGTTCAGACCAAATGACTTGTGCTTTGACTTGTGACTGGACCTAATGACTTGTGACTTGACTTGTGACTGGACCTAATGACTTGTGACTTGACTTGTGACTAGACCTAATGACTTGTGACTTGACTTGGACTTGCAAACAATGACTTGTGACTTGACTTGGACTTGCAAAAAATGACTTGCTGCCACCTCTGTCGATTTCTACAACACTGATAATTATGCTCTGTTGTTTGCTGGAAGCAACATCTTAAGCAGGGTGCATGGCAGTTATGTTTTGAGCAGGTTTTTCTCATTAATTTGGTTGGTATATTTCAGGGTAATTATAAATACTCCTATACCTTTAAGAGAAATGACACAACTTTTACGATATCCATTCGATGCTTCAATTGTTTTCAGTCCCTACCTGATTCTCTAGGTATTCTCCAATATAGTCTTCTGGACTTTTCCTCCCACTTCTAAAACTGTCATTTCATTGCCTTTTCTCTACAGGTTTTGTCAGGCCTGCGAACTGCAAAGTGCCTTGGGTGCTTTTGACGAATCTGTGGTTTCGTTACCAGAAATAAATAACAAGTATTAGGCCAAAAAAAATATATTCGTCAAAGTTCCCCAATTGACGCCGGATGCGGTTGTTTTTTTTTTTTTTTTTCTTGGATTGGATTGACAAGGTGGGGTGGTTTGGTTTTTTTTTTTCCTTTTGTACACATCTCAAATGTCCATCATGCCTTGGTGCTCGTGCATGTGCCATTTGCCTTGGTCCCACCCACTCCCTTTCTTGGGGTTTAAAAAAAAAAAAAAAAAGCGGATATAGGGGAGAGCGTTGAGTTGGAGCAGAAAGCAGAACATTTTGGGAGGATTGACGCGCGCATGATTAAAAAACGCGCGCGACCACCCCAAGACCGACTTATTTTTTTTTTTTTGGCCTTATAGTAAATAACTTTTGTGATATGTTCAGCTTGGAAATACTGTGCTGCAAATTGACCATGGTTCTACAGAGCAGCACTTCACATTCTCCCTAACTAATGTTTTTTGACAAGGAATAAATTGGACCTATTTTTATTCAACAGAGTGTCTCTTTGGCCACGCCCCTTTCGCCTCCAAAACTTTCACCGAATTAGCAGAAAAGATCAAAAGTTCAAAACCAATAGAGGTACGTAAATGTACAATATTTCAATGTGTACAGTATGCTCTAGAAGATCAGCTTCCCCTCCCTCTAGAAACATTTTTTGTGAGATAAGGTTTCTTTTGGGGGAGAAGTGTTTGTAAATAATGGTAAGTTAATTTCTTGTCTTACTTTATTCCCAAAATGATGGTTTTTGAGGAGATGGTAGGGTTGATGAATGTAGGCTACTGTGACTCAGGATTCCCACAGTCACAGTAAAATCCTGGAAATTTCTCGAATTTCAAACTGTCACGGAACAGTAATTTAATTTTGTTGTTTTTACAAAGAGTCATGGAAAGCTGGTACTCCAAAAAATATTCATGAAAAAGTCGTGGAATCCTGCGCAACCCATGCAGGATTATACATAAGTTTGGCTGTGGCAGTCTTCCAGTTTGCTCCAGTTCTTTCAGCAAAACAAACACAATTCACACACATCCCTTTTTGATTTGTTGTCGTTTTGCTGAAAGAACACTTACCTTCCTGTGATCTGTGGACAGAACTTTAAAACGGTGGTTGTTTCGTTTTGCTGAAAGAACGCACACCTTTTTTGTGATCCGTGGACAGAACTTTAAAGCGGTGTTTAAAATTCCGCAACTTTAAAAGTACACAAGTGATTTGAATGATTCTGGTATAAAAGAAAGCTTATGAATTGGGCTTTCATATACTAGATTTTGAAACTGCTACATGCAGAACTTCACTAAAACAATAGTCCCGAAATTTGGTTTCGCTTTTTTTGACTCACCCTGATGATGTTATGTGATCACTTACGAGCAGCAACGCGTTGCCAGCTCCAGATTTTGGGAGGGGGGCACGGTGTCAGCTAGGGGGCACATCCCAGGAAAAAACTTAATTGTACATGTTATTAATTTTAAGCCCATGGGGGGAGGGAGGCAGTTGCTCACCAGGGCCCACGCGCCGGCCCACCCAAGCTCTGGCGACAGGCTTATTCAGGAGACGCCCTATTGTAGAATGCACACATGCACGGGTTTGACTGCTGAAATTTTGATCCTGATTTGTCTGTTTCAGATTCCAGACGCCGTCCCGATCTCAGATAGGTGCCGAGACCTTCTCCTCAAACTTCTCCAGAGAGACCCGGGGGACAGGATAGACTTTGCTGAGTTCTTTGAGCATCCGTTTATCGATCTGCAGCACTTTCCCTGTGCAGAGTCACTTGAGAAAGCAGTAAGTTATAGGCATGTGTGCCATTCAAAATAGAAAATCACTGTACAAAGTCTTGGAAAGATTTGAATTTCCTCTTTTTTGTGACTTCCCAGTTGCATGCCTGAAGTTATTCTGGCGTTAAGTGACCTGGAATCTTCTTACTTTAGGATCTCTGACCAGTGTTGTCACAATCGTCCAGTCACTAGCTGCTCAAACAGACTGTGTTATGAGGCATTTTACTGTGTGTTACCTGTGAATGGTTTTAATAAGGGAATAAATGTGTGCTTCAGCGGTTTTTAACACTATGTTTAAGACCGGTTGGAGTCTTGGTTCTGATAATTACCCAAGCCAAAGGCAAATCAAGACTCCAACTGGTCTTTAACATAACCAAACTCAACCCATCCAAGTTCAACAGCAGGTTTTGTTTAAATCTGTTAGAATAGGTACAGTACCCCTAAACAGATGGTCTTTTACATTGGGTTTGGCATACCTCCAGAAACTAAGTCCAAAAGTGTGTGTGTACGATTTCTTATGTGGATGTTGGAATTTGCCAGGATGGGTACAGTTCCTCGTAAATTATGCTGGGGAGTTAGGGTTAAACATAGTGTTAGATACCGACCAAGCGCTTATTTATTCGGTAAAAAACATCAAAACCTTTCGGTCCAAAGTCAAAACAATTCAAAAATTATACCTTTTCAACAAATTTGATCAACAAAACACAACTCCTTATATGGAGATTGACGGGCGCGTTGGGCGTACTGTGTGATCGAGGCGCACAATGCAGATGTACCAGTGTGGTGTGTTTTTAGGGCTATAAAATACTGACTCAGTGGTAGTATTGCGCATGCCTATGTGAGGATTGCGAAGGTTCAACCAATAAATCGGTGCTGGCACCGGATTTCATAGGAGTCAAAATTTTATATTGTGACACAGGAAAAGTGTTTAAGACCAGCCAGCCATGTCTTTATATACTGTTTAAAACTTGCCACATGACGGGCTCTCAACCAATAGAAATGAGTAAACTGTCTTCGGTATTTATGAAATATGATTCATAAGACAGTTTACCCATTTCTATTGGTTGAGAGCCCGGCACGTGGGTGGTTTTAAAGGGTTGATAAAATTTAAACATTTTATTCCTGCACCATTGCATTGACAAAAGAAGATTTTTAGCGCTGAGCGCGGGATGCACATTAATGTTGTGGCAACCCAACCCGAAACTGAAACCGACCCGAAACCGACTTCGGGTCGGGTAGGTTTGTCCATCATTTTAGTTGGGTCGGGTCGGATTCGGTTTTGCGTTTGCAATTTTTGGGTCGGGTCAGGTCGGTTAAGTCATTTTGAAAAAACCCGAAATAAACCGACATAAACTGAAATGAACCTAAAGAAAATTCAGTTTGGGTCGGTTTTCTTTGAATTGATGTCAGGTCGGGTCGGTTTTAGGTAGTCCAGTTCGGTTTTGGTTCGGATTCGGTTTATAAAATATATGTCTCGTGTCGGTTTGGCCTCGTCAACCCGACATGATGCACGTCACTAATGCACATACCATACGCATACTGTTAATTCATATGTGTTTCTATATATATATTAATGTTTCTTATATGCATATGGGGGAAGACAAATTTTACTTTTAAAGTTTTTTAGTTGTGCTGAAAGGAAACTTTATTGAATTGAATTGAACCGTTATGTTCTTACCTATTCCTATACTTAATACATGTATTATTTTCTTTGCCTGTCAGAAATCACTGGTAGTCCAAGCAGTTGAGAAGGATACGTCAGGCGATACCAAAGCAGCCATTCAGCTCTACTGTGAATCCCTTCAGTACTTCTTGCCAGCAATTCAATGTAAGTTGAATGAATTTAATTACGGGATCGGCAGATCTTTGGGAAGTCAAACTGCAGAAACAATGAAAATAGTGTGTGTCGCTTATATAGCACTTTCCACCAAAGCTAGATCTCAAAATGCTTCACAGTTATTACCCCTGTTCATCAGGTCGTGAGACCACTTTTCTGTAGCCGAGATCAGCGCAATCTGGTCTCTACCTTCACAGGTACCCAATTATACTCCTGGATGGAGAGAGGCAATTGTAGTAAAGTGTCTTGCCCAAAGACACAAGCACCATGCTCCCCGTCAGGGTTCCAACCCATGTACCATGGAGCATGGGTCGAAGACCGTAACCACTGGACCACAGCACTCCTAAACATTATAACCCGATCCCATTGAATTGAGCAATGACACAACACCGGTAGCTCTTCTTGGCTTCAGGTGTGGGGAAAATTGGTACATGACGGAGGTAATTGTTTGACTGATATTCATTTGTCCATTCTTTTGTTCAATAGTTGAGAGGGACGCACAGAAGAAAGATGTACTCAGATCCAGGGTATGTTAAATTTATCAACGTAAAAGTTGCTGTCAAGTCCCTTTCCTTCCCTTCCAATCCCGTCTGGCCTGTCCTGTCCCTTGCTCCTTCCTGCAGCATTTTCCATGCCTATACAGGGTGAGTAAAAAAAAAAATCCCAAATGACAAGACCAATTTTTGAATGAAGTTTTGCCTATAGCACTTTCAAAGTCTAGCCTAAGAAAGCCCACAAATGAGCTTTCTTTTAGTGCAAGAATCATTCAAATCACTCATGTACTTTTCAAGTGACGGTATTTTAAACACAAACACCGTTAAGTTCTGTCCAAGGATCACAAAACAGGTACGTGTTCTTTCAGCAAAATAAAGACAACTCACTTGCATCCCTATGAGAATTGTTTTCATTTTGCTGAAAGAACACTTACTTTTTTGTGATCCGTGGACAGAACTTTAAAACAGTGTTTGTGTTCAAAATTTCATAACGTGAAAAGTACACGAGTGATCTTAATGATTCTTGTACTAAAAGAAAGCTTTAATGACTGGGCTTTCATATCCTAGATTTTGAAAGTGCTACAGGCAAAACTTCATTCAAAAATTGGTCCTGCCATTTGGAACTAGTTTTCGTTTACTCACCCCTGTATGCCCGTGTCTGCACAATTGTCCTTGCCCATGCCATGCCTGTGAAGGTGCTGGTACCAGTGCCTGCACCTGAACCCTTTCACTTGCCCATGCTCTGTTCGTTCCTATGCCCATATGCCCATTCCTGTGCCCATTCCCACACCCATTGCCATCCTATCCTTAATATTTTCGAAACAATATCAAATAACGTTTTTGGGTGCATTTGTTTTCTCAATTTCCCTAGGTGCAAGAGTACATGGTTCGAGCCGAGGATCTGAAGCAAATAATGAAACCAAAGTCCCAACCCGTCGTTCAGATTCCTGATTCTTCATCTCAAGATGAGAGACAACTACCAGATGTGTTCCTTCTAGGTAATACTCCCACTGCTTATTGGCACTCCTTCATCAGTATTTCTTTTGGTGCCTGTCTCTCTCTAATGGAAATACAAAGATTAAATTTATTCAGTTCACTTCCAAATTCCTGAAAAGTCACAGTGTTTGCTGAATTTCACATTTGTTATTGACTGATTGATCAATCTGGTTCATTGCTTTTTATAAAACTTGCCGTTTCTAACAAACTAATTAACAATAATGGAACAAATATGTGCTTAGCCGGTCTTAAACAAGTACGTTCAAACCGGCTTGGGGCCTGGACACGGATAATGAAGGCCATTATTGGCAATCGGGCCCTAAGCCCCATTAATAAATACCTTTCGGTCACAAAGTCAATCAAATCAAGAACGAAATTATAAATTTGTTCAACAATTTTACATGGTTTTTTGAAATACCCCTCTAGCTATATTTATAGTATGTGCCTCTCGCGAGCCGTAATAAAAAAAAATCCCTTCTTATATATTCAGCATTGTGGATCTCACATCAAAATATTGAGATGCATGATGATTTAATAGGCCACGTATCCTGCGCCCACACCATTCCTAATGGTCCCTAATATTGGAAAATATCAATCATCAATACTTATACTTAACTTAAAAAACATTTTCTTTTCTGATTTGCTTAGTCATTATTTTACATATTGTACCGGGTCTCACTCTTAAACCTATTGTCCTGTCTTAGTCCGTGTGTAGTTGTTTAAGTTTTGTTCTGTCCTAGGGAAAGGTATAAAATCAGTGCTTCACCTTTTTCCTTTATGTTGACATCATTTAATATTTACACTTAATTACATACTGTCTGTGAAGAATGTTTTGTTTATACATATTTATTTTTATTTCTGTATGAATTGTCTCTGAAGATGTCAATGTGAAAATAAAATGCCGAATTGATTTGAATATATCTGTGCTGTGTACACACCTAGCAAATAGCGAGGTTGTGTATGACGTTTCAAGACCACACAAATTGATGATCTATCCAGCGCGCTAACCGTATCCATTCATTTGTAAAACCTCTCTAATAACCTGAGGATGAGGATGCAATATTTAAATTCTGTCTATTTTTCTTCTCGAATAGTTACGATAATAATGTTCTTCTGTATTTCCCATTGATAGATAAATTGGCCAATGGGCACCGAAACTTGCAGATAGCTTTAGAGGTAGCGCATGAAGCTGAGTTACAGGTGAGTAGAGGATTAAAATGCTGAAACAGGCTGTACAGAACAACACCACCATGGGTGGGATGGGTTGCTTAGTGCATAAAGCACTCGCCCCTCACCGCTGTGGCCCGGGATTGATTCCTGGCTCGGGTCATATATGTGAGAAGAGTTGCTTGTTGATTCTCTCCTGTGCCGCTAGGATTTTTTTCTGAGTTCTCCGGTTTTCCTCCCTCCGCCAAAAAATTACACTTTCCATCTGGCTGTGCTTCATGGTCAGAGACATGGCGACTGCCTGAAGCACCTTTACATGCCTTCAGCTTGACCACTCTGTAGCTGTGTTCTTTTCATTTCAGCTTCTGCTGCGAGTAAGGACGATTGGCCCCGAAGTTAATAATGATAAATTGCTATTATTTTGTGAAATAGAACAGAATGCAATCCCTTTCAATTCTTCAGGAACAAATGTAATTAACTTTTTCAAAGTTCTTCAATATTGTACAGGTTGATAAACTGTTCCGAAATAGAATCTTCCCTGACTGATGATGGCAATTTAGGTACAGAGAAACAATGTTTGAGAAGAGTCAATTTAAGTAAGATTTCAAACTTTGCATGGTGGTTGTATGAACTTGTGAAAGGTTTGCGGTAACACCATGTAGAAATCTCTTTTGGGAAGATGTGTGGTTCCAAAAGAAAATGGCTGGTTGTAAAACTATTCCAACCAACCTGTTCTTTTCAGAACCACACATCTTCCCAAGATAGATTTGCACATGGTGTTTACCGCAAACCTACACTAGTTCAAAGAGTCCAATTAGGGGAGAGTCTATTTGATAACAGTCAGATCGGAGCAATCCGTTGAGGTAGACTTTTACTAATCGGTCCTGATTTTAGGTTTTGGGATGGCAAAGAATTCGGGCAATTCACAATGCAGTGTGCCACCAAGAGTTTGTCACAGAGAGTTCATTTTTCCCAGTGCATTGTGGGAGATGGTGGACAATTACAGCGCGGGACATTTGAAATTGTTCGTTTATCCGGTCAATAGTTTCATAAGCGTATGATTCGAGTATACGTTTGCCCTTTTCTTTTCTATTTATCAATACGGTGATTTTTGATAAAATGCTATACCCAAATCTATAACAAATTAGCTCAAATTTTCTACTGACACTCATTCAAATGGGCCATGTTTTGTCGACCATAAACTTAAAAAGTTGACTCTCCATGGCAAACTCTAGGTGGCGCACTCCATTGTGAATCGCCCGAATTGCAAGAGGTTTTTTTGTTTGTCAAACTTAGAATCACAAGTCGAAGCCTCATCACAAGTCAATCTCAAGTCAGCCACAAGTCAATCACAAGTCCGTTACAAGTCATCCAGTCTCAAGTCGAGTAAACAGCTATTTATATGAACTGTGACAAAGGCATTCCTTCGTCATTGTTTTATCTCATGCTGTTGTAATCATCTTTTCAATTTGGGCGATTCACAATGCAGTGCGCCGCCAAGAGTTTGCCATTGAAGAGTCCATTTTTCAAACATGACCCATTTGAATCAGTGTCAGTAGATAACTTGAGCTAATTTTGTTATAGATTGGGGCATAGCGTACTGCCGGCTCATAAAAAACACCATATTGATTAAAAGGGGAAAAAAGGGCAAACAGATCCTCGAATCATACGCTTACGAAACTACTAAACGGAAAAAACGAACACTTTCAAATGTCCCGCGCTGCGAATTTGTCGACCATCTCCCACAATGCACTGAGAAAATTGAACTCTCCGCGGCAAACTGTTGGTGGCGCACTGCATTGTGAATCGCCCGAATTGGTTTGTGACAAGATATGAGTCAAGTTGACTGATGATAGGCCGTACTACAACCCTGCACAGAACCTCATTTATCTCAGTTCCAGGTGGAACTCTTTTACTCCACAGTGGGATCCATTATCCTAAGTATCTTAATTATCTTAACTAATCCAACAAGAACAAATGCATTTCCCCCAAAGTTCTCATCTTCAAATAATAATCAATTTGAAAAAAAATCCCACTTTGCCCTGAAATCTTTTCATCTGTTGACGATCACTTACTGACCCTCAGGCATCTTTTTGTTTATGAGCCCAGCAACAGTACCAGTCTATGTAATAGACCCTGGCCCTATTATACGTAAACAGATTCGGCAATTAATTATGCAACTAGACTGCGTATGACCTCAAGAAACTGACCAATCAGCAGGCGCCTTCTAATATACGCATAATTTAAGCCCCCACTTGCGTAAAAACATCCCGGCCACGATGAGTAGCATTTTCGTACAGGTTGTTGTGTTACCAAAACACAGCATCAAAATTGACCAGTCACAATCTTAGTCCTGATTTCGGAATGAAATGACATCACGAATTCTTATCAGATGTTATACAGAAGACTTGGCTCCGTGGATAACGGCTGATACTCAGACTACAGCAGTACCACTCAATCACAAGGACTACAATTTTTTTGAAAATTTACAACACCCAAATCAACACAGAACTTGTTTTTATCTGTAATGGTTTTCTACAGGATGCCAAAGAGAATTATGAGGCAGCATTCAGAATCTACCAAGATTCCTTGGAGCAACTCATCCCCATCCTCCAGCATGAGCCGAACGGAAGGAGGAGGGAGATACTCCATAACGAGGTGCAGAGATATATGGCCAGGGCTGAGTTAGTCAAACAGTTCCTTGACGTAAGTATGGGTCTGTGATTAGTATTTTGTCCAAGACAGGATTTGGTTCTTTGTTCACTAAAGGCAGTCATTCCCGATCTCTTGCAAGAGCGGCCAATTGCAAGCTGCCATGTCGGTAGAGGGCCCTATCAATAAGATCCAGTTTCGGGGACTCCGACCAAATCTTAGGAAACCTCACGCATGACATCAACCTCGTTCCTCATGGGTACGATCTTGCTGTTTACCATGTTGGTTCCCATCATGCCTTGCGAGATCTTTACCCCTGGAATTGTGTAATTTAATATCCCACTATTTGGGAGATTTAAATTAAGACTGCAGTCAATGTGTTTAACGTCTGGCGCAGTGCTTTCAATTTTGAATTTTTTTTGGAGAATCAATCCTTTCAAAGATGAAATTTCGAAGTCGCGTTAAAGACCAAGTATTTATATTCAATGTACATACCTCTGTCGTCCGTTTCGACACAAGATACTGATTCCTTTGCATTTACATTGTGTGTTTCTGATATCAAAACACTGCATCCTATAACTGTCATGTTACACAAATGCTCATTCTGATCTAAATACTGCACGTTTGCTCGATGAGCATAAGCATGACATGGCGATTATTGGACGCAGGGTTTTGATAGAAATTAGCAATTGTCAGGTCTAGGTTTTTTAAGATGTCTGTGGTTTAGCATTATTTGTACATATGGCGCCCTCTATCAGCAGTTTCATGTTCAGGATCCACTGTGCATGCTTCTTATGAACAGCAGAGGTGCATGTGATTAGTAGAGTCATTGTTGGTTTGCATGGTTAAACAATATTGCCTTAATGTGGATGTACATTGACAGTATAGAAAGCTGCCATAACAAGCTCTGTTACACTGAACATTTGGCCATAATTAACATCCCCTTTAAATTTGGCAACAAAATTGTATTTAAAATAAAACAGAGCATTGCATGGCAGCCAATATTTAAAAACAAATAACCACTAACAATCTTTTGTGGTCCTAGTTGTACATGAAATCTTTGCAGTATTCTTTTTTTTTAGTGTGTACAAATGAGTCTTTGTTAACAAACCCTTATTTTTGTCACCTGCGGGAATTGCCTAATGCCTCGCCCGCAGGAACGGGGGGTGCCTTGGGTACCTCAGCATCCCCAACTTTTCGGATGGGGGTGCTGGAGTATACTGCTGAAGCACCCCAACCCCTTGGCAAAAATGTGTTCCAGCACACCCTGGGGAAAAAAACACCCCCCATCCGAACAAACGGGCTTGCTGAATGCATAGAGACTTTCTACTGTAAAAAATTCAACAACATTTTGTGTTATGCAACTAAAGCAATTATTCCAATTTGACGTGTTGCAAACTTACTCACAATCGAATGAAACAGACAGAAAAGGAAGACGTGACAATTGTGTCTGCATTTTTTAATATCAACAGGTCAGAAGAATACCACTTAAACAGGACTCAATCAACGAAGTACTTAGACTCGACAGAAACAAAAATGGTAAGTTCCTGTCATCTTCATAATATCATTGAATGAATAAAATATCTGTTGCACATTGTTCTGATATTAATTTTTATCTGTGAAAAAAAATCAGTGATGCATCATTAGGCATGGAACTAAATGTTTGCAAACCCGACCCAAAACTGACCTGACCCAAAACTGACTTCGGGTCGGGTCGGGTTGGGTCGGTTTTACCATCATTTCAGTTGTTTCGGGTCGGTTTAGGTTTTTCATTTGCAATGGGTCTTCATCAACCCTAACCCTCCAAGATCCTCAAAAATCCAAGAAACTCTGGCGGATATTTAGGAATAATTGCGGAGGGAAGATTCCAGCCACTGTTACTTTTAAGACATGGAACTTGATGCCCTTTTGATAATTTTTGATAAAAAGTGTAGCCTTGAGTTTTGACAGAGTAGTGGATTTTTGGTGAACATCAGGAAGGTTCAGAGCAGAAATGCCTTGATGTAAGAATTATACTTTAGCAATTTTGTGAAAGATAGCTTTCAGTGTGAAAGTCAAATTCCTAGGCTTAGATAACGGGATGTTATCAGCATAATATTGACGGAGGCAGAGTATTTACAGAGGTTTATTAACTGCACAGTGCCCACTCTGTGCCTTTTTTTCTGCAAACCTGCGCCTGCTTTATCAGTTTCCCATAGGAATAGTAAGTCAACAGTTTCTGTGCATTTTAAAAATCTTGCCTCAAGATTTCTTGATAAGCATCACTACTACAGGACATTTTTAGGCTGAATCATGCTCGCATTTGATGGAAAGTTTGCATCAGGGAGATGTAAAGTTTAATATTAGGTTTGTCCACCTAATATTAGGTTTGTCACAAATGACGTCACTTCCTACAGATTGCCACATGCATCGGCATTTTGGGCGTCAAATTTTTGTGACGCATATTGCCAGTGCCGTATTTCGAAAAAATTTCGAGCAACACGCGCGCAAATTTAGAACATTTTCCACACTGCGCGCACACGCACCTGATGGCTTTGAACACGCAGTTAAAATTTTCCTACGAAGATGGCATCCTATGAGAGAGATAGACCAATGCGCACCTGGGCAAGAACACGTGCACCCCTCACAGTGCATGTTCCAGCCGCATGTGTCATAAATGTGCGCCGTGCAAGGATGTCAGACTTTTGTGCACGCTTGTTCGGACACTGATCTCGGCTGTGATTGGTCAACACGCTGCTGGGTGGAGCTTAATGGATTGGTCTATTGGAGAGTAAGGGGAGACCACTGGGAGGGACTCTTGAACCCATCCGGTTCGTTAGTGTGACGTCAGTTCAGTTTAAACCACGCCCACTGGCCAGTAAGTAGCATTGGAACCATTGGAACCGGAAGTTAACGCAACTTGAGTGTTTATCCAATGGGCGCTAGTAATCAGTGGTGCGCGTGCGTGTATGACGTTTTTACTAAAGAACCAGATTGCCAATGGCACCTGATGTTAACGTAAAACGCAATAAGGTTTGTGCAGATTCAGAATAATTAGTATCTGTTGTTCGTGTACCTTTTGCACGTGGTGTGTTCCTCCTACTGAGACGGACAGTGGTCACAAAGTGCCATCTATTGTACATGCACAAGGTCTATAGATATCTCTCAAATGACATCACTGCCTACAGATTGTCATGTGCAGCGGCATGTTGGGTGTCAAATTTTCGTGACGCGCATTGGCTGTGCTGTATTTCGAAGAAATTTCGAGCAACATGTGTGCGTGTTTAGAGCATATTGCACACTGAGTGCACACGTACCTGATGGCGTTGAATACGCAGTTGTCATTTTCCTATGAAGAATGCTCTCTAGGGGAGGGGTCTATAAGCAGTGTATACTCAGAGTCGTCTGAGAGCTAGCTCACTTCAACTTTCCCATGTATGTTCCTCCCTTCATTTTTCCCGCTTCTGTTGCTCACTTTGATTTTTCCTGCATATGTTGCACGCTTTGTTTTTCCTGCGTATGATCCTCCCTTCGTTTTTCCTGATTATGTTGCTCACTTTGTGTTTTTTTCCTGCATATACGTTGCTCACTTTGTTCATGTTGTATTCGTTTCCAGTCATGTGGAGCAGTAAATCTGGTCAGTCAAATCTGCGGGCTTAGCAAGTATTTCTTTTGCAGCCGTTCAGCATTAAATCGCCATCGCGAGAGTCCCTCGTTAAGTCGTAACAGCCCCGGGGGTCTAGAGTTGCCTCTTAAGTTGTATCAAGGATGTGGGCGAGTGACGAGTGTTACTGGAGTGTTTTCAACGTGGATGCTCAGATGTTTTGGCGCAGCGCGGAGAATCTGAAAGCCGTACGAATTAGGGAAAGCTCAACTTGAGGGGGTCTTGAACTTTTTTTCTCTCTAGCAAGTGACAAAGTCCTCATCAACATGATCCTCATCTCTGTCGTCGTGACGACACGCTGGTACTGCATCAGTTAATAAAAGGTTTGAGGCATGTGCGTGATGGATTGTGGTAATCAGTGATACACAGATAGTGCAGGAACTCTTGGGTTATGGATTTATGACACAGGCTGTGTGAAATTACTGGACTGATAATTCCGTGGGGTGACGCCTGATCACCGTCTTGGCCTGTCTTAAACCCTACCCGTCCACATGTACTTTTAGATTCCTCATAATTAGAGAAGGGAAGTCTTGGGTAATGGATTTATTAATATATTCACTTGATACATTACCAGTTTTGTACTCAAGCCTAGTGTATGTAGACGTTAATTTGTAATCGCAGGGTCTTAGGTCTTGTACAAGCTTACGCTTTTACCTGGATCCCTCATATTATTTTTGTTATTCTTTATATAAATTCTTGTTAATTATGTTTGATGATATGAAAAATGCAGTAAACCTATTAAAATTACTGAAATGATAACTCAGTGTGTGGGGTGAGGCCTGCTCACTGTTTGGGCCTGTCTTTAATCCTACCTTCCCCTCACCCATACTTTTGGATTCCTCATAATTAGAGATGCTTTCCCCCTTTTTATTTTTAAACTTTAATTATTTCTAGTAATAAAAAAATTATTTACTTTTGAATGAAATATCAACTGAAAAATTCCCAGCGCATGTAGCCATGGAATAATTATTTAAACATCTTCAATTTATTTTTGGCCCGACAAAAGTAGGGGCTGATCTTTTTTGTGCAGTAGTGTGAAAATTTTTAAGCAACTCAAAATAAAAGGCTGATTTCATAGGGTTACAGTGCTTAGTTTCTAGCTCTATGATTTATTTAACAGTACAAAGAGAGGACCTTTAAACCGTCATTCATGGATGAACCTACCTAAGCATCGTCGATATTAAAAAAAATAATATTACTTGATTATATTACTTGATTATAAATTTGATAGTATTTTGAAAGCGATATCGCTGATAGCAATTATAATGATTGAAATATCGAAAATTTCAATATTGAGGAATCATATCGAAAATATCAAAATGCGTTAGATTATTGTCAAATTCGAGGCCTCCCCTAATGTAAAACCTCAAAAGAAACCACCCGTTCGTCAAATAAACATTCCAGCCGAATTTAGCCATGAAATAGTTATTTAAACATCTTCCAATTATTTGTGGCTCGACATAAGTAGGGGCTGGTCTTTTTTGTACGTTAGGTGCAAAAGCAACTTAAAATCAAAGGCTGTTTTCACAGGGTTACAGTGCTTTAAAAAAATTAAGATAAATAAGTTCAGAGTATTTATTTATTTTAAATTTCTAAACCTTCATTCATGGATGAACCTCGGGCACAATGGTCGGGAATCACAGTTTCAAGACCTACTGGGCAATTCCACGGTTACTCACGTTACATTTTTGATGTACTTTTGAGTTTCCTTGGGCTGTAATTACCTTACTGAAAAGGTTTAATAACTGTTATCCCTATGGTAGATAGAGTAGACCTAGACCTACCTAAGCACCAAAGATGACATCCAGAAAAATGTGTTATGTACAAATGTATGATAAACAAGACGCACCAAATCGGTTACTCACGTTACGAAAATGTAACGTTAGTAACAGTGGAATTGCCCTACTCGAGTCTTTTTTCCTATTCAAATAATGAAACACACCTTTGGCTGGGCTATGTAATGTTTGGCGAGCATTTGAGGAACACTCAGGTTATTTCATCCTCGTAAGTAGCAGATGCTGTGGCATTCTGCATTCCCAGAACTGACACTTGGTCCCGAGAGAAACTCACTGTGTATATAATATACCCAGCGCAGACACATCATATTCCCAGACCTGCACGCGCGTCTTTCCCCCGAGGGGGAAAAAAAGGCCTATCCTTAATTGTAGGCCTGGACGTACTGATGTGCCATGACAGTGTATACTGACATTGACTGGGCAGTAAAAAAAAATGTTAATAGAATAAAGTGGTGGATGAGGTGGGATTGGCATCTCTCTGAGAGTCGCAAGTGCAACAATGTTCATTGTGGTAACAGGGCTTAAATCAATTATAGGGCCAAGTAAAAAAAAAATAAACCAGTTTCTCATCCCCACCTGCTTCCTTTTTCCCGCCCACTTTTTTTTTTCTTCATACATTTACAATACATTTTACATATATTGTCAATATATTGTTAGTATATTGTGTTTTTATTTGATTCCAACAAAATTGTGGCTTTGTGGAAAGGGTATCTGCTTTGTACGACACAATTTTGTATCAGCCAAAAAGTCAAGAAAATGAAAGATTTTTTTTCTGCCATCTTAGAAAATCCACCATCTTGGGGAAAAAATAACAAGAAACACAACGCCCGCCTCCTTCATTTCTTTTTTAAAAACCCCGGACGAGAAAGTATTTATATTTGTTTTACTTGGCCTAATAGGTTGAGGGTTGGTGCATGTACTCTTGTTTACAGAGCTGGCCTAGGTTGTTTACTGTTCTTTTTGATGGTCTGTAGTTATGAAGAGCAAGAATGGCATGCAATGTGATGTGGCTGGCAGAATCTTGGGGTTTTTTTTCAGACCGGAATGTGTAATCAAGGATTGACGTGCTCCTTGTCAAATATCACTAATGTTAATGGTTGGGGATCAGGTTGGCGTAGTACTATGATACTTAATTGTCCTTGCCTTCCACCACTGTTCATTGGATTTTCAGTCCCTGCCTGATTCTGTGTGTTTTCCCTAGAATATTTCATTCTGGGGTTTTCCTTCTCACCACTGTCACCCCACTGGAAGTTAGTCCAAAGACTTTCGTGGGCTTTCCGAGACAGTTGCGGAATATATATTTTTTAAAAATTGGAAGAAAAACATGTATCCTTCAGCGGACAGAACTTTCTTTACAAGCACTGTAAGACAACTCATGAGTAGACAAGCTTGCTTGGGTTCGACTTGAACCAAGAACCATGCACTTACCTATACCACTCATCCATTGAGCTAGCCAGATTTGAGAGGTCGGTTCTGATCTACAATCCTGGCCAAAACGGTTGGGACACTTCCTGCGCCTGGTCTGGTCTAGCCCCCCCCAAAAATGCACTAGCAAAATGTAAGAATTTGACGTACATGGGAACGGCTCCCCCTAAATGAGAAGGGTGCATTTGCACAGTTTTAGTTAATATAGTGTGCCTGATTGTAGGATTTTATGATTTTATCAGTGCTCCCCATTGAAAATATGGCAACCCCCCCCCCCCCAAGTATTGATTTTCAGAGGCCTAAGGTGTCTGGAGAAAATAACCGGTCTACATTTCAGCAGGCCTCCCTGAACAAAATTCTGGATCCACCTTGCTAGCCCCCCCCCCCAAAAAAAAATATTGGCTCTAGGACCGCGCCTGACTGTCCCATATGTCCCATTGTAGAGCCAATATTATTTCATCATCTTATAGTCAGGTGGCATATGGTCGGAATCGTGACCGACTGGTCCAAAGCACCAAACTTGGCAGATAGATTCTTATAGCCCTAGAGAATATATTTAGAAGGGGTGACACCTGAAATTCTTTTGGGAAGGGTGCCTAATTTGCATAAATCGTTAATCCCTGTCGTGTAATATATTTATTCCCATATTTGGGTATATTTTTATTTTTTTATTTTTTTGAAAAGTGTATTTTGAGGATTCTACTTACATATCTTTACTTAAATAACATTTTCCAAAGCATTTAAGTGACTGAATAATTATGAGGACATAGTAATGATCCAAAAATAGCTACTATTATGCCCTAAAATTGCGCCCATTTACCTTGTCTCCAGATATTATCAATTAGTCTTGCCAAACATCAGCATTGATGAACTCCAAATTCACCAAGTAGCTTACTGGTACAGTTACCCTATAAAAACCTTATGCAAAATCATGTGAACAATGATTACATTGTGATATTAAGCCCAGAAAACAAGAACTGGGGAAAAACGAGGTGTCCATAAATTAGTCTAACAAGTAGGTGAAGGGTTGCCTAATATGGAACACAGGAGCAAGTACAAGGAAATTCCCAAAATTATTGTTGAGAAAACGTTGCGCAGACAAAATTATTGTAAACAACAATAATCTCTTATGAGGGGGATTTCGTTGAACTTGTTCAAGTCCCCACGTTTAATACCCGGCTTCCCGTACTAGCCCAATTTATGGACACCACATTTTCTCTCCTTTTTTTGGTCTTTTGGGCTAAACATCAAGATGTTATCAATTTTCACTTGATTTTCCACTTATTTTTGTTAGGGTAACAATGCCAGTAAGTAACTTTGTGAATTTGAAGCTCATCAATACCCACGTTTGGCAAGACAAGTTGATGATATCTGAGGAAAAGTTAAATGCGCGTAACTTGAGGGTAAAATAGTAGCAATTTTGGTTCTTTACTATGTCCTCCTAATTATTCAGTCACTTATGTTTTACAAAATGTTATTGAAGTAAGAATATGCAAGTAGAATCACCAAAATACACTTTTCAAAAAAATAAAAAAATAAAAATATACCCAAATATGGGAATAAATATATTACACGGCAGGGATTAACGATTTATGCAAATTAGGCACCCTTCCCAAAAGAATTTCAGGTGTCACCCCTTCTAAATATATTCTCTAGGGCTATAAGAATCTATCTGCCAAGTTTGGTGCTTTGGACCAGTCGGTCACGATTCCGACCATATGCCACCTGACTTTTTTCCATTTTTCTTCCAGCACTATTCTTTGAGACTTTGGGCCTTATTGTTTTGTTGCCCCGTCCTTGACCAAGCATCCTGAACAGGCCCCTTTCAGACAAACTCATCATTTGCCAACCATGAACTCAGAAAACAACTAGGTGTCCATTAATTCAGCCTGTAAACCGCTTCAGTTGAAAACAATTGTTTAATGGTACCAGACTTCATGTAACGGCCTCAATTGTAAGGAAATGGGGCTTGTCCAGAAATCTTATCTCATCGGGCAAATGGTTTTCTTTCGTTTTAACATTCCCTGAAAATGTTACGAAATCCAGATGTTTATCGACCCCGACCAAAAAGCAGGTTAGCCCTGCCTATCAGGGATGGGGTATGTAGGGGTTGTCACACTGGTATAATGTTGCAAAATACAAGTAGGTGAAGGGTTGCCTAACATGGAACACTGGAGCAAGTTCAAGGAAATTCCCAAAATTATTGTTGAGAAAACGTTGCGCAGACAAAATTATTGTAAACAACAATAATCTCTTATGAGGGGGATTTCGTTGAACTTGTTCAAGTCCCCACGTTTAATACCCGGCTTCCCGTACTAGCCCAATTTATGGACACCACATTTTCTCTCCTTTTTTTGGTGATGTCAATCTTCATTTTACCAACATGACTCCCAATTGCAGAGTGTAGATGTTGTTAAGACCAAAACAACAGGCTTTCTTAATATTTTTTTTTTAAAGATAAGCTTTAAGTTTTTCTCTACACCTTGTAGAGTTGTGAGTATTTTTCCTGATTTTTGGAATACGGGGTATTTATCACTGGTATCTATGACATTTTGGCATGCAACTTTTAAGATAAAACCAGCATCTGGAACTGAACGTTTCATCAAGTTTAATGTGCAATAGGGTCCACACCCGTCCACTATACTGGATTGGAAAATACACACCAAAATTACCTGTGACTGATAGATTTTCTGTCAACACCATTTACCCCCCCTCCCTACTTTTTATAAAATGTGACCCCACCCCACAAAAAGCAAAATTCTGAAATTGTTTCAATCTCGTGATGTAGCACTTGGGTGAGCTGTTCAAATGCGAAAAAGAAAATGAATTTATCTGAGTCATTTATTTGCGCAAAAACTCCCACTTTTTATTGTCATGCCATCCCCCTCCCCCGCCCATAAAAGGGTCAGTAAAAAATGGCATCAACTGGAAATAAACTTGTTGATGTGCACATGGGCCTCCACAAGCCCACTGACTACAGGTTGAATGAGGAAATAGACTGCATTGGGATTTGAACCTGTGACTATAGAACACTAACATGCATGGGCCTCCACAAGCCCACTGACTATTAGGTTGAATGAGGAAATAGACTGCAGTGGGATTTGAACCTGTGACTATAGAACACTAACATGCATGGGCCTCCACAAGCCCACTGACTATTAGGTTGAATGAGGAAATAGACTGCATTGGGATTTGAACCAGTGACTATAGAACACTAACATGCATGGGCCTCCACAAGCCCACTGACTATTAGGTTGAATGAGGAAATAGACTGCATTGGGATTTGAACCAGTGACTATAGAACACTATAGCCTACATGTATCAGTTCTTTGAAGCCAAAATCGTTGTATTTTGCAACATTATACCAGTGTCAGTGTTGTAGTCGAGTCCTCCTCATCCGAGTCCGAGTCCGAGTCCTTGAGCAAAGGACTCGAGTCTGAGTCCGAGTCCTTGTCAATTTTTGATGTCCGAGTCCGAGTCCGAGTCCTTGAAAAATGGACTCGAGGCCGAGTCCGAGTCCTTATGTATCAAATTCAAGTCGCGGTTCACCAATACTATATTAACGTTTTCAAAATGTCATTATCAAATGTCAGGTGATAGAGAAGGGGTAATGGTTTTGGTTGTATGCACTATGCAATGCATTCATTATGTTTATAATGTACATTTAAAAAAACTTGCATTAACTTTTACCTTAGTATGCGTAGAAGCCTACAGATATTGAAGCAGATACTACAGTAAATTGACAATTACAATTAGCATATGATCTTCAGTAATTATTCTTCACATTTGTTGCTTTTCTTTATTTCCCTTTCTTACAGTAAAGGTTAAAAAACTTGTAAATAGCATAACTGTTAAACAAACTATCAACATAAGGCAGAGCCACAGATCAAGTCTACAAAATAATGTAAAGACTAAAAGAAACTGAAAAAGTCTTCTGTAATATGAAAAGTTCTAACTAACGGAAATAGCGGAATTCGGTTCCACAGCAAAACCAAATCAAGGTGAAAGACATAAAATAATTGAAATAAAACACCTAAAAAAGACCCGATTTTGCCGGACTCGAGCCGGGCTCGAAGCCGAGTCCTCGAGTCCTTGGGGTCCGAGTCCGAGTCCGAGTCCGAGTCCTTGAGCAAAGGACTCGAGTCCAAGTCCGAGTCCTTGAAAAAAGGACTCGAGTCCGGACTCGAGTCCGGACTCGAGTCCGAGTCCCGAGTCCGAGTCCTACAACACTGACCAGTGTGACAACCCCTACATACCCCATTCCTGATAGGCAGGGCTAACCTGCTTTTTGGTCGGGGTCGATAAACATCTGGATTTCGTAACATTTTCAGGGAATGTTAAAACGAAAGAAAAAAAATTTGCCGGATGAGATAAGATTTCTGGACAAGCCCCATTTCCTTACAATTGAGGCCGTTACATGAAGTCTGGTGCCACTAAACAATTGTTTTCAACTCAAGCGGTTTACAGGCTGAATTAATGGACGCCTAGTTGTTTTCTGAGTTCATGGTTGGCAAATGATGAGTTTGTTTGAAAGGGGCGTGTTCAGGATGCTTAGTCAAGGACGGGGCAACAAAACAATAAGGCCCAAAGTCTCAAAGAATAGTGCTGGAAGAAAAATGGGGAAAAAAACACACGCAAAATCTTTATTGTTTTCCTCTTCTTACACGTAATTCAATTTGCAAGTTGAACATAAAAAAAATTATGGCAATTGAGTCATAACACCTTTACGCGCTCCCAAACTAGCCTTTTTATATCAGACTGTCTCTTTAAAGGAAGAAGGGGTGTGCATTGACGAGTAGTACAGGAACCGGGTACCCGATTGAAAAAAAAAATCATCGGTACCCGAGTACCCGTTAAAGCTATAGTCCATCATTTGCAGCTGTTCGAAAAGTAACTGGCGTAATTATTGTTGAAAAACATACTTGGTTGAAAGATAATAAGGGGACTAAACTCCCTGTGATATTATTCTTTCTGGCAAGCTGTCACTTTGAAGTAATCAACAAAAGAAGGCATTTACAACGGCGCTTCTTAAGACGCACCGTAGGAAATTTAAATTAGTACTTTGTTTTGTTATTGGCACGACGCACACGCATGCGGGTTGCTATAATTTGTCGGATCAGTGCACGCACGACATCGTGTAGCTGCAATCGGCTCAGTGAGAACGTGTCTCGGACGGTGAATTCAGGCCCAATTTAAAACAAGATTCAGCAACTTTTGATTTGAAATTGAGATCCTAGATTGCTGTTTTTCTCAAAATATACAGCTGAAGCTGAGCTGAAACTTCATCAGGTTAGTTGTTCAGTACCCTTGTTTAGATTTTGAGCACTTTTGTCGCTTTAAACGAACAAAATGCACAATTACAAATGATGCACTATTTCTTAAAGAAACCCAACACCACACATGCCAACATTCAAATCTTGGACGTTGCTATTGAGATTGTATACAAAGGTCCGCACAATAATACTACAACATCGGCACTTCAGTACAGCAAGATACAAGTGTGTTCAGTGAGCTTTATAGCTTTGCGGTGTAAACTGCAGCTTTTGTGAGCATCATGTGTTGTTTTCCCATGTAGCCTGATTTTCAGTTTCAGTACCAGCCTGTGACAGGAAATATAAGTACAGGGAACATTTACTCAGATCGACTTTCCTTGACCCAACTAACCTTTAGAATATCAGTTTACATTCAACAAAATGGTGCAGCTAGTCTAGCTAAAATCCATGCACAGCCCTCCCCAATGTTATTTCAACCCCCAGATAATGTGTGGCTGTTGACAGTCTTAAGAGGGTGCCCTCTCATTAATGAGTGTATTGGAGAACTTCTTCTTGTGAGTTATATGCATGAACACTTGGTGATGTCAATCTTCATTTTACCAACATGACTCCCAATTGCAGAGTGTAGATGTTGTTAAGACCAAAACAATCCCCCCCCCCCGCCCATAAAAGGGTCAGTAAAAAATGGCATCAACTGGAAATAAACTTGTTGATGTGCACATGGGCCTCCACAAGCCCACTGACTACAGGTTGAATGAGGAAATAGACTGCATTGGGATTTGAACCAGTGACTATAGAACACTAACATGCATGGGCCTCCACAAGCCCACTGACTATTAGGTTGAATGAGGAAATAGACTGCATTGGGATTTGAACCTGTGACTATAGAACACTAACATGCATGGGCCTCCACAAGCCCACTGACTACAGGTTGAATGAGGAAAAAGACTGCATTGGGATTTGAACCTGTGACTATAGAACACTAACATGCATGGGCCTCCACAAGCCCACTGACTATTAGGTTGAATGAGGAAATAGACTGCATTGGGATTTGGACCTGTGACTATAGAACACTAACATGCATGGGCCTCCACAAGCCCACTGACTATTAGGTTGAATGAGGAAATAGACTGCAGTGGGATTTGAACCTGTGACTATAGAACACTAACATGCATGGGCCTCCACAAGCCCACTGACTATTAGGTTGAATGAGGAAATAGACTGCATTGGGATTTGGACCTGTGACTATAGAACACTAACATGCATGGGCCTCCACAAGCCCACTGACTATTAGGTTGAATGAGGAAATAGACTGCATTGGGATTTGAACCAGTGACTATAGAACACTAACATGCATGGGCCTCCACAAGCCGACTGACTATTAGGTTGAATGAGGAAATAGACTGCATTGGGATTTGAACCTGTGACTATAGAACACTAACATGCATGGGCCTCCACAAGCCCACTGACTATTAGGTTGAATGAGGAAATAGACTGCATTGGGATTTGAACCTGTGACTATAGAACACTAACATGCATGAGCCTCCACAAGCCCACTGACTATTAGGTTGAATGAGGAAATAGACTGCATTGGGATTTGAACCTGTGACTATAGAACACTAACATGCATGGGCCTCCACAAGCCCACTGACTACAGGTTGAATGAGGAAATAGACTGCATTGGGATTTGAACCAGTGACTATAGAACACTAACATGCATGGGCCTCCACAAGCCCACTGACTGTTAGGTTGAATGAGGAAATAGACTGCATTGGGATTTGAACCTGTGACTATAGAACACTAACATGCATGGGCCTCCACAAGCCCACTGACTATTAGGTTGAATGAGGAAATAGACTGCATTGGGATTTGAACCTGTGACTATAGAACACTAACATGCATGGGCCTCCACAAGCCCACTGACTATTAGGTTGAATGAGGAAATAGACTGCATTGGGATTTGAACCTGTGACTATAGAACACTAACATGCATGGGCCTCCACAAGCCCACTGACTATTAGGTTGAATGAGGAAATAGACTGCATTGGGATTTGAACCTGTGACTATAGAACACTAACATGCATGGGCCTCCACAAGCCCACTGACTATTAGGTTGAATGAGGAAATAGACTGCATTGGGATTTGAACCTGTGACTATAGAACACTAACATGCATGGGCCTCCACAAGCCCACTGACTATTAGGTTGAATGAGGAAATAGACTGCATTGGGATTTGAACCTGTGACTATAGAACACTAACATGCATGGGCCTCCACAAGCCCACTGACTATTAGGTTGAATGAGGAAATAGACTGCATTGGGATTTGAACCTGTGACTATAGAACACTAACATGCATGGGCCTCCACAAGCCCACTGACTACAGGTTGAATGAGGAAATAGACTGCATTGGGATTTGAACCAGTGACTATAGAACACTAACATGCATGGGCCTCCACAAGCCCACTGACTATTAGGTTGAATGAGGAAATAGACTGCATTGGGATTTGAACCTGTGACTATAGAACACTAACATGCATGGGCCTCCACAAGCCCACTGACTATTAGGTTGAATGAGGAAATAGACTGCATTGGGATTTGAACCTGTGACTATAGAACACTAACATGCATGGGCCTCCACAAGCCCACTGACTATTAGGTTGAATGAGGAAATAGACTGCATTGGGATTTGAACCTGTGACTATAGAACACTAACATGCATGGGCCTCCACAAGCCCACTGACTATTAGGTTGAATGAGGAAATAGACTGCATTGGGATTTGAACCAGTGACTATAGAACACTAACATGCATGGGCCTCCACAAGCCCACTGACTATTAGGTTGAATGAGGAAATAGACTGCATTGGGATTTGAACCTGTGACTATAGAACACTAACATGCATGGGCCTCCACAAGCCCACTGACTATTAGGTTGAATGAGGAAGTAGACTGCAGTGGGATTTGAACCTGTGACTATAGAACACTAACATGCATGGGCCTCCACAAGCCCACTGACTACAGGTTGAATGAGGAAATAGACTGCATTGGGATTTGAACCAGTGACTATAGAACACTATAGCCTACATGTATCAGTTCTTTGAAGCCAAAATCATTGTATTTTGCAACATTATACCAGTGTGACAACCCCTACATACCCCATTCCTGATAGGCAGGGCTAACCTGCTTTTTGGTCGGGGTCGATAAACATCTGGATTTCGTAACATTTTCAGGGAATGTTAAAACGAGAGAAAAACATTTTCCGGATGAGATAAGATTTCTGGACAAGCCCCATTTCCTTACAATTGAGGCCGTTACATGAAGTCTGGTACCATTAAACAATTGTTTTCAACTCAAGCGGTTTACAGGCTGAATTAATGGACGCCTAGTTGTTTTCTGAGTTCATGGTTGGCAAATGATGAGTTTGTCTGAAAGGGGCGTGTTCAGGATGCTTGGTCAAGGACGGGGCAACAAAACAATAAGGCCCAAAGTCTCAAAGAATAGTGCTGGAAGAAAAATGGGGAAAAAAACACACGCAAAATCTTTATTGTTTTCCTCTTCTTACACGTAATTCAATTTGCAAGTTGAACATAAAATAAATTATGGCAATTGAGTCATAACACCTTTACGCGCTTCCCAAACTAGCCTTTTAATATCAGACTGTCTCTTAAAAGGAAGAAGGGGTGTGCATTGACGATCGTTGGCAAATTCTCATAAAAGTAACTTCCAGTCTGATGATGTCATGAGTTTGAAACCTTGCCAAGTTATCTGTGGTTAATCAAAGAATATCAAGGGTCGATTTGGTAAAATTTGAACCCATGGTTGTAAAAGTTAAGAAAAGAAACAATATTTTATGTGCCGGTAGGGGCGCCCTTTCGGATGATGACGTCATCACACTGTTTTTTTGTGTCTGGCATTCCTCACTAAACACTTTCATAATATATGAGTCTGTAGTAACATGCTTCCGCTTTTGAGTTATATTCAGTTTTTATTGCACTTTCGGTAACACCGGAAGTAAAGGTCAAGCGGTTTTGTGTCTGGGAACACAAAATGTTTCTCACGGCATAGTCTACAACCTCATGAAAAAACGAACACGATACTCTATTTAGTTCAAAAGATATAACGCTAACTATTTTGTCAAAATTTGCCCTTAAATCGTTTGTAATTTGATACCTGATGACGTCATGATGACGTAACAAAATTTATAACATCTTCGTAACATGGCAATGTCAAGAAATCTCTCCAGGCAGCCATTTACTCTGCCGTCAGTATCGCCAGACCAAATTGGCAAACTGTTCGGTGCAGACACAGAGTAATCGAGGATGCTTTTTGAAGGGAAAAATCAGTCCGGTAGTTTGTCAAATCCTGCTGACACAAGAGGGAAGCTAATCTTCCCGCTGATCCCCTGTGGGTGATTTTTGGTCAGAAACTGAAGCGCTTGGTTTTTTTTCTTTGAAGTTTGTTGGTTCTTATCTAAGTTGGCATTGCACCTACATTCATCTCCTCAGATTAATTCAGTGAACCTGGTTTTAAAAATTGGGTCAAACTGCAAATAGCCACGGCGATGTCCCATACCAACCATTATTTCTTCAGTACCTAATTTAAGTAATTTCACGTGCAGTGCCTTTGATGTCTTGGGTCCAATCTGGACAAAATCTATATCATGAGAAACTGCCATTTGTTTTTCAAGAAAGATCTGGATTTGCGGAAAGTTTTGCTTAAGCGTTGGGAGGAACTTGTTGCAGAAGTTATGCTATAAAACTCTTGTGACACTAGGGTTGATTGCAAGGAATATTTTTAAATAGGTCACTCTCTGAAATAGAACTTCTGGCCCCATATGTTCCGGCGTTTTATGGAATTCCTCATAATAGCTTCTATTTTCAGGGGCCTCTGGACACCATTAAAACAATTTCAGTACTGATCCCTAGATTTTGCAACATGATGTACAAGTTCAATATAAGGCAATTATTATTCATTGCCGCTATAAACAGTGCAGCACCAGCCCAGGAATGAGGCGATCGGGGGGCTAAATTTGCAAAAACAATCATGAATGGGTATACTGCAGTAATTGGGAGATTTGTTGTGTTCTTTGAGACACCGGAATTTAATGTTCCAGGCTAATTTGTGCGGGGGTCGGTTATTGCTCCAAGTTAATTGAAATTTACCGGTGGCATCATTTGGCATTGTCACGCATGTGGTAATGGGGCGTCATACATGTAGTGGTGACAATGTCCAATTACATGTATTACTTTTATGTGACATCTGTGAAGGCTCTCAGGCATGACTTCACGCTGTTGTGTGCCTTTACTTTATAGAGAGCATTGTGATAACTTAATTGGCAGGCAGTGGGCAGTGAAATGTTTTAAACAAAGACGAAGGAGCTTTCTTAGTTTTCAGGTTTTTTTCTCTAATATAATAGTTCATGTTAAGAGACATAAATTCTGTTTTGAGATCATGCATGACGACTCCACAGGAAAAATAAAAGAATTCTGGTCACGAGCATCCCTAGAGGGGGGGGGGGGGCATGGAGGATATGACCCCCTCCCCCCTCCCCCCCCCCCCTTAATCATTTTTGTCGGCAAAATCGTTGTTTTGTAGGCAACATCAGCCCCGTCGGCAAATTTGCCGGATTGAAGAGCACCACATTTTGTCGGATACGGCCCATGATAGTCCGATTTGAACGGCAGCCCCATAGGAAGACTGAAAACCCAATCCACAGTCATGTGGACCTGGCTAGGAATTGAACTCGGGCCATGGAGGTGAAAGGCCAGGAAGAACTTCTGCGCCAACCCGATTAAAACAGACAAATTGTGATCTGCAGTCTGCTAGGGAATAAAATTAGTCAGGCTGCGACTGACATCTGCACTTTTCCCGTCAATTTATGTATCTGATCTTACAATCTCCAAGGAGATGGCACCATAACAGAAGAAAACGGGGATAAGTTACACGAACTTGCACGGCCTGCACGGCTAGCAACAGACACGCGTCGCAAGGGTGCTGTTTTTAATAATAAAAAGTTCACACAAGGTTTTGTGATCAAACCGTGAACCGTTTGGAAGAAATTTTGCTTTGTTTTGATGTCAGGCTAACGTCTTCATTTTGAATTCACCTAACTTTGACCTTCCGGTAGACCCGGAAGTAAAGGTCAAGCGAGTTTACGTACACGACACAAAAGTTTAAGCAATTAATGGCCTATCTCAATGCACAATACAAATATCATTGATAATTTAGTTCAAGAGTTATAGGTGAAAGTAATTGGTCACTTTTCCACGTAAAATCGCTTGTAATTTGACACCCGATGACGTAATCATGACGTCAGAGTAATATGCACCGCTAAGGATGAGGGTTGATATATATTGAAAGTTACAAGTTCCGATCAGAAACCGTTCAGGAGAAAAAGCGCGGAAACGTGCTGTACGGAAAAAAAAAAAAAAAAGAAAGAAAGAAAGATTAATCGTAACAGATCCAAAGAGTGGTCGGGTTGTGCCCGACCACTCAATGACATTGTTGAAATGCTTGCCCTTTTTTTCTCTGTAGTGGCAGAATTTGAAGTTTTCTTAATTTGCCCTGTATCAACTTAGAGATGAGTACATTATTTTAGCCAACTACCAACTCCTTCAGCAAACTTTCCTAAAACAAAGTGTAATCTTTTATCTTCGCTTCAATTTCTATTTTATCAGCTGTTAACCTTTGTATTGATTCTTTATACTGTCGAGCATTGAAATGTTATGCCAATCCTGATGTTTTAACATCTCTTGATCTGCAACAGCTTTCAACCGAACCCAAGTTAATGTCCACACATACGCATTGTGCGAGACACTAATGCTGCTCCAAGGTTAAGCGCTAACAAGTAGAGTTCCCGTTTCAGATGGCACGTCAAGCCTGTTGAGCAGACCCATCACTCACTTCAACCCCCCCCCCCCTGTCTCTCTCTCCAACCCTGGATGACATAATTGACCCTAGAATGCAATCTTGACCAATTTGCATCAACCGCCCCCTCACTTTGCCATCATATGGGGATGCGAAGGCTCTTTCAGGCCACTTTGTAGCCCTTCTTGGAATAACAAAGTATCGTCTGCGCAAAGCAATTTCCCTTTCACTAAGAGCTCTGCGCACGAGCCTATCCAGGCTCTGACAAAAAAAACTAGGATGGACGTGCAGCAAATTTACAGGTTCACTTCAAGTGAGTAGGGGGGGGGGCTGCCACATCACCCATCATCATCACAAACGCTGTAGTCGCACTCAAGGCCGAATTGCACTCGGAAATTTATGCATTATGTATAACTGCTTCGCTACAAAATGTTCCCGTATTACAATGTACGTATCCCTGGGTTTTTTTCTTCCCCCATCCCTCGTTTGAGGCTTTAGGGCTCGCTACGCCGGGGTTTGTTTTAATAGCAGCCTCTTGCCCGTATCTGGGTCTCGCTGGTGGATGGCTTTCATTGCTGGGGGCTCAAGGTTGTAACGCGAGACAGTTATTGAGCATCTGTCTTCTCCACTGTGCCACCTGATGCTCACGCTATAGAATTAAAAAAAGCCACACTGCCAGTATGGGAATGGCTATACTTCAAGGGCAAAATTGTGCCTTTTTTGTGATGTGTTAAAACTCCTTAATGCGTTTAATTATGGAATTTCGCATTAGGGAGATGCATACACGCCTGTTGTAAATTTTAATGTTTGTTTTTGCCTTTCACATCAACATCTTTTATCAGTACCATTTCCTCAGTGCCCTCCTAGAGATTGTGAGAACAAATTCACAATTTGCTTGGATGAGAATCAAACCCATGACCTGCTGCTTATTTGTGCAGATGACGAACCGCTCAGGATATTTTATAACAATTTTCTCTATATATATCCATCATAATGTAGATTTTTAAAGGCAAGCATGTAAGATTTTCTAATCCACACATGTGTTGTTGTGCCACTTATTTAAATTATAGCCTTTAAGGTAATAGCAAAATACCTACATAACATGCGTACTGGAAATTATGAATTTTAAAACAGACCTGTTCACGTCAATGCCCTTTGCAGAAAGTGCCCTTATTTCTCAAGAAAGAAAACTACACTGAAAAGCTGGAAAAGGGGAAAAAGTATTTATAGGTTTGTGGAGATGAGACAAAGTAATAGCGCGTTAGAGGATATTGGTCACTGGCTTAAGCCCAACTGTCAACTCTTGATGATAGCTTTCCCGTGGATTTTCAGTGGCTTTTCAATAAAATATTGTAAGGGTAAAGCACCATTATCAGATGATTCAGGCTGTACCAAGAGCCCAAAAGTGGCCATATTTTGATATTTTTAGAAGGTTTTGAGAAAATATCGACCAGCTGATAAATCTTCCTGCTCGTAGTGCTTGCTGAACTAAAGTGGTGTACGGCCCTGTCTGACCGCCTATGGTCAGCCTGACGCTGCATAGGCCTACAAACCCTGCCCGTCAATATTCCGTCCAATGAAGTATGGTTGCTGTGCAAGCTTGCATGCAATTTTTAACCTCTCATACTCGTAGCATGTAATTAACTAACTAATTAGTTAGTCAGTTATATGCTACAAGTACATGTGTGCTTCCTGATGGTGTTCAAGTCATCTTTGGGGGAATTAAATTGTAGTTGTACCTGCCTTACATATACAAAGCTTAGTTAGTACCTGCCCATGTATTCCGAGAAAAAAAACCTGTAGATGACGGTGTTCGTGGGTTACTCATCAGAACCAGATAAGGGGGTTACGTCTTGATGGTCCGAAGTCCCACTGGTCCGAAGTCCCACTGGTCCGAAGTCCCACTGGTCCGAAGTCCCACTGGTCCGAAGTCCCACTGGTCCGAAGTCCCATTGGTCCGAAACATAATACTGTGTAGTTCCTCTTGTTCAGGTTGACTGACCCTAACCCTAACCCTAACACTTACCCTAATCCTATGGGGCGTCGGACCAATGGGACTTCGGACCAATAGGACGTCGGACCAATGGGACGTCAGACCAATGGGACGTCGGACCAATGGGACGTTTATACCAATGGAACGTATAGAACAATGGGCCGTCGGACCAATGGGACTTCGGACCAATGGGACGTCGGACCAATGGGACTTCGGACCAATGGGACTTCGGACTATAGAGATGTCCCCGTTAAGGGCACATCATTCGTCTCCTCTGCAGATATTGCATGATTAAGTTTTAACTTTCGTGTGTGCAACGTGTTGGGGATCTACACGAGACAGCATCAATGGCACTCTCGAAAGCTTCCTTCAGCATTGGCGCTGTTTGTCATTGAGATCAAGTGGTCTTGCAATATTGCACCCTATTTTGTTCTCCAAAAATCACTTTTTTCTTTTTCAGGTTTTAGTTTTGGGTTTTTCCCGCATTATTTTATAGGATGAGAACATGATTGAACTGCAGTGGTGGCGAAAAAAACTTGCGGACTCTCACAAGAATATTAACTATGGGTTATATACATTCAGATGAAAAAATTGTGCCCCAGGTCGTACAAGCATGGACAATGCACATAAATTGTGTTGTTCACATATGTCATTCTTCTTGTCCCTGTTGCCTTGCAACTTTGTAATTTGCCAGTCAAATATCAGTAACAATGACTTCAAATATATTCTTACTTGTTGGGTAGGTAGTTTGCTATTCATGATCCCTCTTGGAGGATGATTGCAGTTAAGGTATAAATATGCAACATTTGCAAACATCAAAAACAAACTACCAAATTATTATGAAATGCCTTACCTGATTGTAAGTGTCTAAGTCTCAAGCATCCTGTGAAATCATGGCACCTGGTGTGATGTGCTGTCATCTTCAAGAAAAGCGGAATTTTTGTATCAATTTCCAACGGTGGTCGACCAACCATCGTTGGGAAAAAAAACTGACTTTTTCAAGTACTGCCCCCAATTTACCAAATTTAGTTAGTCCACATTTTACCAAATTTAGTTAGTCCACATTTTGTTTGCAATCAGTTACACATCTGTGAACGGGTGCAAGCAAGCTAGTCTGGTTCCCTAACCTGACAATTCCCTGAAGTCTATAAAGTGCTCCGTTTCGTCTGAAGTAGAGTCAGGGAACCAGACTGCAAGAACAGCATTTTTTTTCTTGTTTTTTTCCAGCATCTATGAACACAAAACTGTAAACAGGTTTTAATGCTTTAAAATACAAACCCCCAAATCTATCCATTTCTGAACATTACAGCCTTTAAGGAATGCATCCAAAAGTATGAAATAATTGATGTCAGATGTAAAAGGGACAGGAAAGAGTAGACCCCAAATTTATAAAATGACCCACATACAAGTTCAGGTGAAAATTACACCTCATAGTGCATGTGCAATGTACTTTTCCTGTATGGGAGTTTATACATGAATCTATGCGTAAGTTCCCAACATGCCCTATGCAGAATGGAGCTTGCCAGTGGACTGTCTAGGGAAATCACCATAATTGGAAAGTCCTAAAAACTCCACTGAGTATGTGAAAATGAGTAACATCCAGACTGACTGATCCACTTCGAATTCTTTTTTTTTTTCTTTTTCTTTTTTTGCTGCTATTATGAGACACGTCTAGCCTGTTGATCGCATCGGAATGTGCATCTTCGCAGGAGAAGCCTCTGAAAGATTGCGTCTGAGTACAAGTTTCCAATTTAATTAGATTTTCAGAGAGCTTTCTATTTTGTCATCCAATATGGGGGGATGGTGGACGGTAGTTGATGTAAAGGAGATTCCAGCGTACGCTGGGGTAACATGTCCTGCTCAGCGCGACCCCAGTAAACCGTCAGATTAAGGCTAGATGGATGCTCAATAAACCTGAAACGCTATACATCGCGTTGCCTCGGGGAGAAACATGCACGCTGTTCGGGTTTCATGATTAAATTTTTTCTCGTGCGATGTTTCATTAAATAGTTTTGTTATTGGCACCTGGAAATGTGATGAGAATGTTAAAGAGTGGAAGAATTTGATTTGAACAAATATTTGGTGGGCTCACAGGAGAAAGGTGGAAAACTGACAGTCAGGTGGACAACTCAACAGATTGAGGACAAAGGGACATACATGAACAAAATAATCAAAGTTGGGGAAATAAATATCTTGCATTGCCTCGAGGATGCCAGAATTGATAAACAAGGCATTTAGATTTGAAATTCTTGGGTAGCAGTTCCAGTATTTTTTTCCTTATTTTTATTTGTCTCACAGCCAGTCCTGTTTTGAGGCGTGCGATCACACCCCACGCCATCACACGCCTGAATGCTTCCTGAGAAGTGCGAACAATCGCACGCCTGAATCCCTCAGTACTGCACACCTCGGCAAATATTTACGGCATAATTATACTTCATAATTTGTGACAAATAAAGTATGTCTGTGAAGAGAAAACGGCTTTATTGTAAACCAAGATGAATATTATTTTTAAAAAATACCAGATTGTTCAGTCCCAGCTTGGACCACAGAATCACACACCTAGAAAAAATCACACGCCTTGAAAAATCACACACCTAGAAAAATCCAGGTGTGCGTTTTTCCACACACCTGGGATTTTCAAATCAGAAGGACTGCACAGCTTTATTGCAAATAAGTTGAAAGTGATTATTATTTATATCAGGCTTCAAGCGGTAAAAGTAAATCAGCGTATTGTATGCTTTCATAAAAGTACCCAGATATAGGACTGCAATAATATTGCAGTCATCATCCGGATATTTTTGCTGGTTCCCGCACGATCAAGAGCATAGAAAGTCACAGTTGTCAACAACCTCGTTCCCCATGGGTACGATCTTGCTGCGCCATGTTGTTTCCCATCATGCCTTGCGCGATCTTAACCCCTGGAATTGTGTAATTTAAATGTGTCAAAATATGGCACATTATAATTAGGCTGCAGTTTATCCGTTTTACGTGCCGACGCCATCTTTAAATGTTAAAAGTTGTGATTTTGAAGAATCAATCCTTTTAAACATAACGTTTGGACGTTGCGTTATTTAGCAAAGATTTGTATTAAATGTACGTACCCCTTTCGTGCCTTTACAACCACAGATACAGGGGTTTTTTTTAGCGAAAAACGAGGCTGCCATAATCCATATCGTACAGGCATCGCGACTTTTGAATAACATTTTTTTTCGTACGTGACGTTACGTGTAAAGCACGCGAGCGCATTATGGGCGCGCCCGACGTGCAATCTTCGAAATGCGCGCGCAGTACGCTGTGAAAAGCCAATCAGCGTCATTTACGTCATCATCAGGGCCAGGGGTTAGTGTAAGGAACGCGCACGCGCCCATGGAGTCGAGGCTGAGTTGTCAACCACTCAACAGAGCGTAGCGCGCGGGTACCGTCGAACACGGAACACGCTGCGCGCATGCAGTGCGCGCAGAAGGCCAGGTATACGTTCACTGTTGTCAACAGTGTGGCAGCTTCAAATAGTTTGACGAAAAAGATGAAATGACAGTGTCTTGAATTGTATTTCTTGCGGATCAAGTCAGCCTGCTATAAATAATAATAATAATATTGAATGGCTTTTATTTCGGTGGATACAAAAATATATTGCACTCGCTATGACAATATTGCACTCGTCTTCGACTCGTGCAATATTGTCATAGCTCGTGCAATATATTCTTGTATCCACCTCAAAGCCATCCAATATATATAAATATTATACAACGAAAAGTGAGACTGGAACCTGAAACCTGCGTAAAACAATTGAAGTGCTCTGACAACTCGTTTGTGTGAGTGATCAAAATGGATGCAACCACACTTGAATTGTGAGACAGTGTTAATTCCATAGATAGACCCTGTAGCAATCGGAATGTGATTGCCCATAGTGCCTTAACCCTTCTGCATATACCTAAATGTGTTATCAAATGCCATTGAGTCATTGTCAATTTTAGCGTTCTAAAATTCAGTTTAAGTATTGAGCTCTTGAAAGCTGATCCACATTGAGTGTATATATCTTGGTTTTTTTAATGTCAGCTAATGCATGAATTGGCATTGATATGATCAGCATGACCACGTTTTATGATTTTTTAAGTGCAGCACCTTCCCTATACCCAAGATTTTGGAGGTTTTGTCCTGAAAAGGGTGTCTGGCCAGTGGTCACGGTGAAAATAATCCTCATTTTTGTTTGAATAAATTTGAATAAAGCTGCTGTTTAATAAGCAATTTGGGTGTTAAGCATTAAAGGAATACATGTAGTTGAGTGTATTAAGGAATCCAAGCAGGCAATCTGCATCCCACAGCAATGCTGTCAGTGTTGTTTATGAATTGAACTTGGCTGTGTATAAAAGCCATCTGACATTGCTTAATCAGTTGCACCGACCTACGCTTCTTCCTTCAAAGCGCCAAATGCTTTATTGGGGTTTTCGGGGGGGGGGTGGTGTCTGATGAGGCAGGTGAAACGAGCTGTGATGGCATGATGACATCTGAGGGTTGGCCCCTGGGATTGTGTGCTCGTATTACCCTCGAAATCCAGGCCATTAATTCGTAGATCAGTCAGCGGAACTGATCTGGAAAAGCTTGGTTTAAACGATCGCCCGTCGTTGGGCTTGGCATATATTGCACCATCACTGCGATCATGTAGAAACGCAGCTAATTTACATGCACGCTGTGTACAACTCGTGTGTTTGCTCTCCCCCAATTTATTCAGTTGATGTCAGGGAGTACGTGCGTCATCGTAACTTGTTCCTGGTTTTTTTTTGCTTTTGAATGTTGGATGTATTTTTGTTCTTTAGGAAATCAAATAACGTGAATTTGAAGGTTCTGTATTATTGACATTCTGGTGTTGTATCCTGTTTTTCTTCTTTCTGGGGAAAATTTGAAAACCTTTGGGCAATGTGTTTTCACCCCTGAACTCATTCGATCAGAATTGCGAAACGGTTATTGTTCAGCAGTATGTAGCGACCAATGAAATCTTAGAAGCTATAAAGACTGTCACCTGTCTTTTAACTGGAGTTTTAGTCTTAATTTCCCCAGTGATTTAACTCTACACTGAGTATGAATAACCCCCAGGTGGCTTCTCAGTTTTGGCTTGCAGAATCATTGGAAACGCTAAAGCTGTATTAAGTTGCTTACACCGGCTTTTGAAAAGATTAATGTGTGAATACATTTTAGACAGCTATCACAATTATAATGCTCTGTTGATAAGCCTATTAGAGCTTTTGTTAGATCATATTGTTACTGAATTGAAATGACCGAGCTGTCATCTTAGCTAGATGGCTCCTATTGCCAAGATTTGTACATTAACTTTAGCATAATATGACTGCCACTGCGGAAAAAAAAACCTTTACTTTAATTGTGCACAAATCCTACTGACAGTCCTTCACATTGACATTTTGAGTCGAATTTTTTGTTATTTCCAGGGTTTGCAGCATTGCTATAGCATTGCTAATGTTGCTATAGCATCGTGACTTTGGGCGTGATCCCTGGCTTATGGCATATACAGGTTTATGGCTTCTGTCTGGCATCCCCTGACCAAAGACATTGACAAAAATGGGGAACCGTAAACATATATAGGTTAAGCACCATCGATGCATCGATATTACTCGATTATTCAATATTTTTTTATTTTAATCATATCGAAATATCGAAATTTTCGATTTCGAGGAATAATATCGAAAATATTGAAAATGTGTCAGATTATCGTCAGAATATACATGTATCTTCCGTTTGTGCTTTAGTTTGTGTTGAACGTTTGCTGTAAAATAAATTAATAAACCTCGGCTGCAACTTGTGCTTGTGACTCGAAATAAAAACATCACAAAATGCCAAGCGGCGTCGCTTTGTGCTCTGCGTTTGCTGGAATTTGCGGTCTCCCCCATGTAAAACCTCAAAAGAAACCGCCTGTTCTGGACAAACTGTCAGGGAGATTTGTTTTAAACAGTTTGAGCAATATGCTTCCACAGAAAGCTGTGGAAAATTGGGACTTGAGATTGGTTTAGGGTTTTTTTTAATTCAAAGTGTCATCTTTATGGTCTTTAACTTTTACATGGGTTATCGATATATTGAATATTGGATTTACTGATATCGGAGGTGCTTATATAGGGTGGATAGTTCGGAACGGCAGTCAGAAGGTCACAGATTTAAAGTCTGCTCAAGATAATTGCTGTGTTCAACTTTGAAATGAATTTCATGAGCAAAAATAAGCAAATACATTGGACAACATATGAACGCTGCTCTGGAAAAGAGGACTTTAATTCATAACTCAATGTAAGAACAATTTAAATATGAAAAAGGAATAAAACTGTTGCACATTGCTAACCGACTGGATTGACCTGAAATAAACAAATTGGGAAAAAAAATAGATGGCCCAAATACAGGGTTTTAATGTTCCCTCCCAACACTTACGCAAATGCTTGCTTGGTGTCACTGAATTGCTGCAGAGAATGAAGATTTTTTTTTGCGTTTCTTTTTTTTTTGCATCAGTGTCATCAAGCTGTGCTCTGTGTTTTCTCCTCTTTTTGAGGAATTTATGTATTCAACTGCTTGTAATTGTGAATTGTTGTCAAGAAATATGAATCTGTCAGAAACAGAGCAGAAATTCTCTTACGTGGACAGTTGCCACTGCTCGGCCTAGCACATTTAGACTTTGGAACGCGGCAGAGATTTTTGTAAAATTGGCTTAATGCCAAGTGTCAGGGAGCGTTCGCCTAATCTTAAACGTCTTTCCCAATTCACTTCTGTCTAAATAAATGACCATCCTGAAAAATACAGGCACTCATTAATGGAGGTATATATTCATTTGCCTCTACTTGCCACACACAATCTATTCCCATCATTTGGGCTCTGATTTCAGAAAGTCTGGCTTTATTTGAGTGAATCTGTGGTAATTCATCAGTCATTTAATTTCAATTTGGTCAAATGCCAGGGCAGTAATTAGACACAAATGGGATGGATCGGCTTGGAAAAGAAATCAATTTTGGGAAAGTTGAACTGGGACGTTTCTTTGCATGTTTCATCATGAAGGAAGGAACACAGTGGTGTAAAGGATTTCTGCTGTTGTATCACATTCTCAGTCGCTCATGCACGTGGCCCCTGGCGGAGGTCCGTGCCCCCCCCCCCCTTTGAAATCTTGAATATGCACACAATACCCTCAGTGTCCCCCTTGCAAAAATTGGTGCACCCCAGGTGCCCCCCAGCAGCTTAACACTAGTTGAAAGTTGGTACACTAGACCAGGATGTGTTATAGTTGAAAATTGAAGTGACACCACGATGACGTCATCTCGTGACATGTGACGTAATATTAAAAGTATATATTTTGACAGCCTATATCTACAGAACGGCAAGTACGATTTGGTTGAAAGTTGGTATATACCTAGACCAGGATGTGTTATACATGTAGATGAAAATTGAAGTGACATCACAATGACGTCATCACATGACGTGACATCATATTAAAAGTGCATATTTTGACGGCCTATATCTACAGAACGACTGGTACAATTTGGTTGAAAGTTGGTATGTACTATACAGACTGGGATGTGTTACAGACGAATTGTTAAATGACGTCATGATGATGTCATCACACATCATGTGACGTCACATTAAAAGTGCATTTTTCTACGGCCTATATCTACATAACTATTGGTCCTGATCACTCTGCGTTTTTCTACCGCACATGTTGTCCTATCAGTTTATAACATGGCATAAAAATACAATATCAAAATGCCGAAAGAGCCATGTGTTTGTCAACAAACATAAGTCTAGTTTTCATTGGCTTTGTCATAGTTATCATCATTGTGATCTTCCGTGTCATCAACTGTGACTTGTTGATAGGAATGTTGATCTTTTGTCACAAATGTCCATTGTGATTGAACCCTTTGAGTATACATGTAATATGCTTAAAATTGTTCCAGGTGGAAAAATTTCACTTCCTGCCATAGTATGAAATGCTGCCTCCTCATCACTTGAGCATAGCTCTCTGAATTTTTAGTTTTTCCATCCCCACATTCAAAGATCCTTGTTAATTTCATAGTTTCCACAGCAATATGAATGCTTATAATCGCATTTTCTGCAATTATGGCATTTGTCTCGACAAGTTCTTTGAGCTTTCCTGGAAATTTTGAAGGATCTTGAGTTACCCCTCCCCGCCTCTTACCGTTTCTTTTAAGATTCCCGTCTTTCAGAATGATCCAAATCTTAAGTGTGCATTTGCTGTCAAGAACTGCATCTCATTGCCAACCCACTGTCACGACCAAAGACAGTAATGAAAGAACCGCCTCAAAATCTTTCTCTCCTCATTTCGTCGGCCTGAGATAAAGCCAGGGAGCTGTCCCGATGCACCCTGGGGGCACATATGGCCGGCCCTGACCACGTTGATTTGATTTTTCATACTTCAATCGTTCTGTGCTGATGATGCTTTACACGGGTTGGACCCAGGCCTGGTTGATTGCACTGATGGTTTGTGAATGCCGGAGGGAGGGGGAAAAGTGAGGAGAGGAGAACTTTTCTCATTTTTTTTTTCACCTGCTCATTTGAAATTCATTGTGACGTTAAGTAGTGTGATCTCCATAGAAAAACAGACTGACTGACTTATAAGCTGGACAAATCTGCAGTACATGCAAGAATGTACCTTTGGGTTTCTGGATAATGTTAGATTGGGGACTTCAGGAGCCCCAGTATGCTGCTTATTTAGCACCTTTCTCAAAGTGTTTCACTGTTGTTACCCCTGTTGATCAGGCAGTCACATATGTAGCACGATATGTGACGGAGGGACAACCCCCCCCCCCTCTTTTGTGTTGGTCATTGTGTTACCAGAATCTCAGGAATTCTTTTGTGTTAGGTCTAGGGTGTGTATACATGTAGGTAAAGGGAGATGGGGGTACCCCTCTGTCACATTTTGTGATGGGTATAGGCAGTCAGGCTATAAGACCACTTTCCTGCAGCAGCTCGAGCTTAGCTCAGTCTGGTTTCTCCTCTCACAGGTACCCATTTAAACTCATGGGTGGAGAGAGGTAATTGAGGTAAAGTGTCCTGCCCAAGAACACAACACCATCGCCAGCTCCAGGCATTATAGGGGGCCAAAGTACAAACTAAGGGGCACACCACCACAAAAAAAACACACTTGTAGATAAGTTTTACACATGGTTTTTGCCGAGTGGGGAGGGAGGGGGGGGGCAGTTAATTGTCGGGTGGGGGGGGGGCTGCCCCCCCCCCTTTGGCGACGGGCCTGCCAAGAACCCAACACCATGTTCCCTGTCAGGTTCTAACCCAGGCACCATCGCACAGGAGTCTTACATTGTAACTACTGGACCGCGGCACTCTAATTATAAAAGCATATAAGTGTGCCATTCTGTTTAAACCAAATATGCCAATAAGTGTGCCATACTATTTAAACCAATTAAACCAAATTAACAAACCTTAATTTTGTTTATATCCATGCTGTTCACCGTTAAAAATTGGTATATATTCATTACATTAATGTCACTTCACGTTAAATCATTTTTAAAAAAAGTAAAATTTATAAAAAGATAAGCCCACAGAAAATTCTGATGCTGAGGTTATTTATGCACAATGATCAGACTCGTCTTTACCATTTCAGATGTGTTTGTGTCAGGGCCATATCAAAAATTTATTGCTGGGCTGATGTGTGACTAAATTATTCACAGAAGGAGGTAATATATTCATGAATTCATTGGAAGAGTTTCACTGACCCGTGACCAAAAATCGACGAAAAAATTGCCTGTGAAATTCTCAAGAGAGGCTAGTACAAACGTTGAAAATATTGCCACAACAGTTTATGACTTTCAGCTGTGCTTATAATGAATGAGTGTAGAAAAATAGAGGAACATTTCAACAGACGTGTGGTTGAGCTTGCACAAAGGATTATTGTCATGAAATTCCTTTTAGGCAAAAAGCCTTTTTTCAGAACTAAAGTATGGAATGACAGTTGCAGGAAGAAGCAGAGTTAAAATTTACAAGATTCAATTTAAAAAAAAAAATTCTTTTCAAGCGCAAGCATAAATGGAAAGCAATTAAGCCTGTACATTAGGATAACAGACAAAAGTTAAAATTTTAGGAAAAACAGGATTTAGTAATAGTCACTGTTTATGTTGTCTTGTCAATATAGATTAATGAATACTTAGAGGGTTAAATACAGCGAAAAAGTCGATGCTAAGATATTGTAGGCAGTCGTGTAACCAGTTGTTTGTTTTGCCCATTGCAAGTAAATTTGCTTATAAATTCACAGGACATCCTTGTTAAACGGTGACAGGATTTTTTCCCTGCCATCCGCCCTCCACAAAATTTGAAAGGGGGGGTGGGGGGGGGGTGGGTTTGCACACCATCTTCTGATAGGGGGCACTGTTAAAAGCAGACAATCACTGACACAATATCGGACAATAGGCTGCGCTCTTCATCCCTGCAAATTTGCCAACGGACCAAAAAAATTTCAGACCAATTTTGCCATCCCGATCAGGTCCTGATTTCGCTTTTAAAGTCCCTAGCCTGTTGCACTCTGCCAGCCTGCACCCCCCCCCCCCTGGTTACACCACTGATTGCAGGTAAGAAAGGTGCCAAGATAAAAGAGATGGAAAAAATAAACCAATCTTCTGTTCATCTACTTGAGGAAGTGTCTTAGCTTTGTAGCTCAAGGCACTTTAGACCACCACAGCAAGTTCATAATCAAGGACACGGCTTAATACAATGAATTAATCGATTGTATGGGGAGAGAGGCAGCGGTCTTATAATTAAATCCCGGCCGATTCGTGGTAGAAGTTTGGCCCCGGGCTGGACAATTGGCAAATTAACATAGCAAGTGTGTTGGACTGGTGTAACGCATGGACTGAGAGAATCAACAAGCGGCTATATATAAACGCTGGGAAATTGAGCGGTCAATTTAGGCTGTTTGCTCTATTGAACAGTAGGATCGAGATTTGTCTTGAGCTTTTGTGGGTCAGTTGATAGAGTTTCACTCTAGTTTCAAACCAAGAGGATGTTGATGTTTTAAAGTTCATCAACAATGAATGCACACAAGGTTACTAAGGCCAAAAAATAAAGTCTCCGGTTTCTGGTATGGAGCTTGCCCAAAAAGTGGTGCGGCGACAAGGCTTTTTTTTTTTTTTACCTGATTTTTTTGCTTCAAATGTCGGCTGATGACTGCAAATGGTGCCCGACTAAACTTAGTGCAAATATATGGGAGTCCAGAGAGGCCACATAAAGCTTATTCTCGACCATATCTCGACCCAATCTAAAAAACACGTTAAAATTGTGCAGCAGCAGGATTCCAGTCAAACCAGTGAGTTTGGAGGTTTTGAGACATCATCTTTCATTGAAAAAAAAACTTTTTCATTTTGCCGACGCGCATGGCTACGGCGACGCGCGCGCATACCAGAAACCGGAGACTTTTTTGGGGGGGCCTAATATGCCAATCAGATATATGATACAAAATCATTCCCCTCTAAGTCTGTCTTATCACTCAAGCAAGGTCTATATTTAAATTATCGTTTTCGGACTCTATATCTAGTGCATTTAGCCAATTTTCAGACTACCGGTACCATTTGATGATACAATCTGTATGCTGATCATGCTCATTTTTTCCCTAGACCGTTTGCAGACTGGCATTTTATGTATGTTTATAAAAGTGGAGATGCTGTGTAGCACTGTAGAGATATGACAAAAAGTAAACAATTATTACAGTGCTCACCGGAAAATTACTCCCAAGCTTTCGGTGTGGTGCACCTTGGACCATGGCTTGTTGTCACATATAACAAAAGTGGAGATGCTGCGTATCACTGTAGAGCATATAGAAAGCGTGAATATTAAAAGTAAAACAGTGCTCACCGGATAGTGAAACCCGAGCTTTTGGTGCGTACACCTTCATCAGGGGACTATATATAAATATTTTTTTATGGGGGGTATAATTATGGGTGTTTTAGAAGGCTAGTAAAGCGCAACTCTAACATGACCTCGGTCCTCTTGTTTTTTAATCAGTTGAATTCTAACCGAAGGCTATAAATTCTTAGTGAAAGTAGACACCAGGATTGATTTTGGAAGAGCCCCGGTGTCATAAACCATTCGTAGGTCACTGACTCTTCCGCTGGCTCAGTTTTAATATCGTGTGTCAACACGCAGCCGAAACACTGTCAATATCTTTTAATGACTCTTTTATGTATGTCGGTTATTATAACGGACGTAGCAGCGCGGTTTCAGATTTAATGAAGAGATTTGTGGGTACACTAAATAGTTTGGTAAGGCTTCTATTTCTGTGATCATTGTGGATTGTCTGTTGAAACTACAGTGTTGTGTTGAGCAGTTTCGTGTGTCTAGTACTATGGATATTATGAAAGGTCTGAAACCGGCTGTGTAACTGTACGGCCATGCATTTTTGCCCCACAATTTCAGACCCTGAGGAAAGCAATTCTGTTTTCTTGGCACTTTTATTGACATTTGGTCTGTAGTAGTGCCCAGAGCATGCATCACACAAATTGGACTGGACTGCGGTTACCGTACCTAAACAAATTTCAACTCTTCAAGGATTTTTCTTTCATCAACAACGCATACAAAGTAAGAATTGGATGAAAAGAGGAGAAGTTTCAGAACATAACCACCTTGCCAGCCAAAATTTCAGAGGATTTTTGTTGGGTTTTAAATACAAACTAATGCCCTCGAAAAACACATTAATTTTGTTTGAATTACAGCACTTTGTAAGTTTGAAAGTTTGAATTTTATTCCAGAAGCACTGGTGAAGCACTTCAAGCAATTAAGTACAATTTATTTTTACAATTTGAAATTAAAAAAAAAAGGCAAAAACGAAAATCCCAAAACTGTACCTTTCCCTCTCATGAAGTCTTAGCATAGATTCAAGAGGGCACAAGAAATCAAGTGAGCAAAGAGCACCTGCATTTTATACTCAAGACGTGCTGTTCTTTCCTTAACACATGCACCAGAAAAGGCAGGGTTTTGCCTTACCATAGTGCTTTAGGTTGGTCCCCAATCCTATATACTCATTTATATCTTGACCTCAAAAGAAGAGGACAGGAAACCAGTCCATAAGATATTAAGAGCTAGCTATTCTTTTGTGCACGCACTATAGACCCTTTGCGTGTATGGCAGCCATCTTGGATTTTTTTTCCCAGTTTTAAACCACAGAGAGATAATACGAATTACACTTTCAAATCCCTTCAGTGAATTGGAGGATCCCCAAAGAGTCCCCAATTTATTCACAAAAGGGTTATTCCTGCTCATCGCTGTGCAAGCCCGCGGGAACGAGGGGTGCTGTGGGTGCTGCAGCACCCCCAACTTTTTGGATGGGGGTGCGGCTGGAAAAATATAATAAAGCACCCCCTACCCTGGCAAATGTGTGTTCCAGTGGATTTGTCCCTGTGCAACAAAAAGAATAAGCTGCACCTCCGAGCAAAGGGTTCCCACTTTAAATAATGAGTATTGAGTAAATAATGTGGGGTCTACCCGATGTTCCCCAATACCGATGTTCCCCAATACCGATGTTCCTGAGATCCTTAGGGATTAGGGTTATAGGGTTAGGGTTAGGGTTAGGGTTATAGGGTAAGGATTTCGGGGAACATCGGTTTTGGGGAACATAGGTATGCACCCAATAATGTAATTTAAAGCAAGAGGAAATTTTGCCTCAAGTGGGTAAATATATTAGTTCAAGGTTTTGCCCTTCAGTGACAGGCAAGGGTCCATACAGTGACCTTTCATACTCATTGAGCCACCAAATTGTTTGCTTTAACAGAACAAGGAACTAAAAGAATAAGTATAAGTAAATGAGAACAATTAAAGAGATATCTAACAATTTGACTTGCAAGAGCAGCCTGGTCTATTGTTGGAAATACCGGTAGTTACTCAGACTCGATTGGTTAAGCTTGTGCTAGGCAGTCAACAACAGTTACTGTGATAGTATCCCCTCGTGAACAATCCAAATAGAAAATCAATGAAATGGAAAGAAGAATCCTGATTCCTGAAACTAATTGCCTCAGCGTCCAAGTGTGTTTGCCATGAAGGAACAGATTTATGACCTTTCCTTGATCAGGATACAAATTGGATGGGGAGATACTACGCTGTCCCTCTTTCTCTACCCTCCCCCCCCCCTCGGCCAGTCTATCCCCCTTTCTATTCCCACCTTGTATAACATGGCTCTGCCGTCGTTAATGTGTATGCCGGACACAAAATTGGCAAGCAATGGTCACAGAGACCCAAGGGACACTGTTTGAACTAGACGACGACGGGGATGTGGGTTGAGTTGCAGTTTTGAATTATTCATACTTGTCCCGATAGTCTCTTGAGGCGAAGCGGATCATGGGTCCAATGCTGCAGATAGTGGCAGACAGTCCCATGGCTGCTTGTTAAATCTGAGTAATACGGTGCAGTTTCATTACAAGCTCGTATTGATTCTTATTTGCGTGATTATGACCATGCCAACTTTCTGCACTTGCTGTTGTTTGCTTGTGCAGCGACATCCACGCCGGAGTTATATAGTTTCCAATTATCTCCCTTATTTGTAAAAGCTATAATTTCATCTACAAGGAACATTTGCATGATGGAGAAGACAGCTTTGGGAAAAGTCTTTTAGATTCCAAAGTGGAAGTTGACTATCTCCGCAAGAGAAATGGTTTGGAGATGAAAATGATCGATGGATAACCAAAGCGTTAAAAATAGTATTGTTGTCCGTTTTTTTTCCCAAGAGAATGCTCTTCAGTGTGACGATTAAATGAAAAAGGATGTGAAGAAAGAAGCACAAAAATAGATTTAAGATCTTCAGATTTTAAGATCTTAAGATTTTAAGATCTTCAGATTTTAAGATCTTCAGATTTTAAGATTTAAGAAAAAGCTATATCTATATTTATTTTGTTTCTCCGAATTGATTATTCCTTTTCTCTGATTCAAAGCACTAAATCCACCTGCGTGGGTAGATCCCTTCCGCTCTTAAACTCTGCCCATTAATAGCAAAACACTCCCCAACTTCATCCATTATAAATAATAAATCTTATAAGAATCTTATAAGAATCTTTATAAGAATCTTATAAGAATTTATAAGAATCTGAGAACTTCTTTCTTATATATTATATAAGAATCTTATAATTAAGATTTTTATAGTATTTTATATTAAATTATTAAGAAGATCTTATAAGAAGATTCTTTTATAAGATTCTAGATTTATAAGAGATCGTGGTATTAAAAAAAAAATTATATAAGAATCTTATAAGAATCTTTCAGAAGAATATAACAATCTTATAAGAATACTACTCAGAGAATTATAAAATCTTATAAAATTTTTAAAATCCCAGGTAGTACAGTAAAAAAGAAAAAATATTTAATACAATTTGTTTGTTTTGTTTCAGGACAAACACATGAATGAAATCATAATTATAAGCTTTTTCAGAGAAAAAAGAAATACGTGTACAATAATTCTTTTCGTTAGGTTTTACCACACGTTAAATAAAAATGATCAACCAGTCATTTGATTTTATAAAAATAATGTATTCCAAAAAAGGTACTTAAACATCTCCAAAATACATACATGTACATGAGTACAATAGGGTCCCCAATCCCCGAGAGGTCCCATATTTACAATCGTACAAAAACATGTGGAGATAGGTCTCCTGAAAAGTCAGCGTCTTTCTTTCATGGTCCAGGTTTCAACTCCATAGAGAAGAATGCCTCACACCACAGGCTCTGAAGGCCAGCTTATTTGATTGTGCTATACTTGATTGTCGGATGTTATGAAGTCATGCAGGCACTCCAAGCTATTCCTTTGTCCTGTGTAAGTCCTTCTTACTGTCGGCAACATACATACATGACATAGGAACCCAGTACCTGAAATCACTGACCTCTCGTTGGGTGCCGTCACTGGTGTATATTATCTTGGTCTCTCATTGATGGTCTCGTACCGGTCCTCTGCATTGCATGCATAAAAGACCAGGCTTTGCAGCATGCAGGCATTCAAGAGATAAATATAGTCTTGAGCATCACACATGATGATCGGCCGCGAGGACCAGATCGTCCCGTACGGTAGTCAAAGATAGTGAGAGATGCTTGATGATGTCTTGATTTTCTCTGCTTTTGATGTGGAGCCTTTGTCGTGGATGCAATCCAGACTAGACTTACAGTGCACATGCAATTATCAACAAACGGAACGTTGCTTGACTTTTGACAATTCTTGACAGCAATCTTTCCAGAGACTTCCATGCAGACATCGGTCACACACATGTATTTTGATGTCATGTACAGGGTTAAGTGTGTACATGACAAAAAATTATGTCAGTTTATACAGTTTTTGTCCTCAGTCAAGCCAGTATATATGTGCACAACACTGCTGCACCTAATAATACTGCAAATTCATTCATTTCTCACACTGACTGTTCATCTCTGGAATGCAAGATCACTGTGTCATGTGACCTATTTGGGCCCATGAGCAGCCAGCTTATGCAACATATAATACTGACAAGTTTCTTATAGAGACCCCCTACCAAGTTCTTAGATCTTACCATATTCTTACTCACTTGTAAGAATCTTATAAGATTCTTACTCATTTACATGAATCTTATAAGATTCTTATAAGAATCTTATAAGATCTTATAAGTTAAAATCGTACGGTACACCATTGGCTTTTGCTGTAATTTTCAGTAATGAACTATTTGAGGGGTTAGTATAATAGATCAAATATTGTTACACTGACATGGCTGAAGTTTTGTGTTCAAAAATGCTGAGTTAACCAAGAAAAACTAAAATGTTCAAGTAGTCTGGTTCCCTGACTCCACTAAAGATGATATGGATCAATTTATAGATGCCGGAAAACTGTAAGGTAAGGGAACCAGTCTAGCTGGCCTGCACCCGTTCATGAACATGTAACCAATAGCAAACAAAATGTGGACTGGGAAAAAAAATGGTAAATTTGGAGCAGTAGTTGAAAAATAGGTTTTTCCAACGGTGGTTGGCCGACTACCGTTGGAAATTAATAAAATTCCACTTTTCTTGAAAATGACTTCACACCAGGTGCCATAATTTTACAAGATGCTTAAAACCGTCATTTACCAACATCCTAGTAAGGTATTTCGTAAAACTTTGGTATTTTTGTTTTTTCGTTGTTTGCAAATGTTGTATATTCCCTTTAATGAGTCCATAATGATGAAAATGAAAGTGTAGTGTGCATGAATAGTGCCCGCCATGGGGAAAAATAACTCTGAAAATATCTGTTGTGTTGTTTCATCATCCAGAATGTGATTATACAGCGCATCCCAAAATAACCACAACATTATTTTGGAAGGCTCTGGCGTCGCCACGGAAACCCCTACCGCCAATATTTTTGTATCATTTGAAAGCATAGAAACTTAAGTTTATGCCTGGTAAGTATTGATGTGATTTTCCAAAGTGTTTTGAAATTATTTGTGTTCAAATAAAGGCATGTCAAAAACAAACTCAACCGATTTCAAAGCATCATCGATTTTCCTTGAAATCGGTTGAGTTTGTTTTCGATATGCCTTTATTTGAACACGAATAATTGTAAAACTGTTGTAAATATCAAACCAATGCTTGCCAGGTATGAAATTAAAATTCCAAGCTTTAAAATGGTACAAAAATAATGGTGGTACGTGTTTCCATGCCGACACTAGAGCCTCGCAAAAAAAAGTGCGGGTATTTTGTGACGCACTGTGTACGTAGGCCCCCTATGCCCTTTTTTAATGGTAATTATGTCATGGATCTCAGTGAGTACCTTCCATAAACTATAACTCCTGGAGGAAGGCTAATCGAAGGATTATCTGAGGATGATTATCTTGTCCAGTCTATTTGCTCATCAAGTCATTTAGTGTTCACTTAATTTGACTATTTTGTCCACTATAAATCATGGTATTATGAAATTTGACATTTACCCTAACTATGCAGGTATTTTTTGCAATTGGAAAATCCTCGGAAAATCCAGCGCTGTGTAGGAATCAAGCGGAGGAATCAAAAGTAAAAGCTAGTCTGTCTTTATTCCCACAAAATTCTGCATAATCCTCCAAAATCTTTAGGAAGGATTGGAGTGGAAAGGGATTGGTGACCTTTCAAGCATTGATTTTAAGCTCCTTCCTCCTTCCTCCTTATTTTTTTTTTTTTTGGTCAAGAAGTTCTCCGAGAAGTTTTGGTTTTTCCTCCCTTTGTATTGTCTCATCCCTTGATAGTGTGTCATACACCAGTGATGAAGTTGGATACATTTCCATGTGTACGAGTACCATTACGAGTACTTTTCCATTTGTACGAGCACAAGTATGAGTAGTTTTCCATTAGTACGAGTACATTTATGATTACGAGTACATTTTCATGAGTAAACAACAAGTACTCCCCATACATACGAGCACATTTCAATCTCAGGGTCTTTTTTGCCATGTTTGCTGTCAAACTTGGCATTCGGCAAATGCAAAAGCCTCCTGATAAAAAAAAATATTTCTTTTCCCTCATATGTATTTTAACAAACTTAAAATTCCTGCGGGAGAACATTTCCATGAGTATGATTACAGGTAATTTTTTCTTATGGGTACGAATACCTTCTCATGAGTATGAGTTCAAAAATATGTAATTGAGTATGAGTACTACAACACTGTCATACACGCATTGACTCACGCATGTTTACGTTACATACCAAGTGTGGACATTCCTTTGGTTTCGTGTAGTTAAGAAAAACCAGTGAAAAAACTCATTTTTCTCAAACTGTGAAAACTCTTTCAACCCAATTTCGTTTCTGTGATCCCCTTTAGTGTTTCTCTTCATTTTGCCACAGATAAACCTAACCCCAAAATGCCTCTAAACCTGTTTTCCAGAAATGGGGAAACACTGTGTGGACTAGCTCGCCGAAGTCCACACAACGTCTCCTCTATCTGTTTTATGTGGACCTCTTTTGTTCGGAAGTCCACACAGTAAATGTAATGCCTACCCCTATGCTTTGCCAGTCAGATCAATGTGCATGTGTAGCTTGCCTGTTCCCTCTTATGTGCCTCAGCCCCTACATAAGCATTGTATGGATTCGGTAATGTATCCCAATACCTAATTCAACTATGGATGTTGCAATGCCCCAACTACATCTAGCTGGAATTGTGTGCAGTCATTTTTGGTTAACGGTCTTATCATTTGTGCATTGAATTGTGTTGTAATGAGTCCCCCTTTAAGCAGTAACCATGAATTTTTAGTTTAAGACATTTAATTTACATGTGTTCAAGATTTTTGGTTGTTCCCATTGATAAGGTTGTTGTTGTTGTTTTTTTAACTCCATCCTCCCCTCCTTCTGAGGCATCAAGAGATGCTATTCCCTTGATTTGGGTGACTCTGCTTAATGAACGTCCAAGTCCTGCAGCTGTCCGAGATCCTCCTAATCTTCAGCCTTTTTTAAATTTCATTTTAGTGGTTGGTCTTTGCCCGAAAAAAAACTGAATATTTGAACATCAACCGAAAATCTGAATAGCATTATTTCGATTCAAATATTCGGGGAAAAGTGTGAGCGGTCTGAAAGAGATAATGAAAAGCGTATAAGTTGTGGGTTTTGTTGTGTAAAATGCCGCACTTTTTGAGAGCCTCCATGAGAAATATTAGCTCAAATTTCTTTTATTAAAATTGGTCAAATATCAGCCACCGCTATGTGCTCTTTATATTATGTTAATAAGCTCTTTGTCAATTTTCAACAAGCTTATAGTTGCACACATATCGCAATCGGAGGCCATTTTAGGCTGGGGCTTGATTAACTTGACGATCAGTGCATTTCGAAATTGAACATTTGATCATGTTCAAGTTGGAATCATCGAAAAGCTCATATCAATCTGCACATTTATTTCACAGGGTGCCACACCCAATAAAAGCACTGACAAGACCCTCTTGAAATCTCAATTCCCAGTTTGTTTTATTATTCTTTGCAGCATCAGCAACATAACTGCAGAAAATCCATCCCCCTTGCCTGAGCATGTACAGGGCATACATGCATGCTAGTCAATTATTCATATATTGCCCAGGGACCTCCGAAATGATTTACCAGGCCCCTAGAAAAGGGGGAACCGCCCCTGTGCAGCTCCCAATTTATCAAGGGTCCCCAGCTATGAAAGTGTAATCTTGTTTGAAGCCGAACTGGCTGCAAATTGCCATGTTAAGGCCAAGGGCTTGATGAATTCAGGGGTTCATGGGTAGGCCATCCAATTTCGCTGAGAATGCGAAAACAGGCCGAGCGGAATCTCTTTACCTAAATTGCAAAATATCTGGCTCAGAAGGATATTTTGCAAGAGACACTGTAAACTCTGCCTCGCATAAAAGATTTTTTTTTTCCTTTTTGAAATGTTTGTTACTTGAACATCATAATTCCATTTTGAATGTTTTAGAAAAAAAATGATGAAACAATGTTTTATCCATTGAAGCGAAGTACTCTTGACTGTACAAACCTTTAGAAATATGAGTCTGTCAGGATTTTCCGGAGAGCTTGGTCATTAGGGATATCGGTATAGCAGGTGTTTTTTCCCAAGGGCTAAATTTAGCTTTGAAACATTATCATTGTGTGATTGTATGTTGTGTGCTCAGTTCACTCCATGCACACGTACCGACTTGGCAGGGGAAAAAATCAACATAAGTGTAGAATATAAATTTCCTTGATACTTAGCAATGATTTGAGTGGGATGAATAACACATAAAAGGGGGGGGGGGTAGGATCTATAATTTCTTCACTGGTTTTGCAATTTCAAAGTCTTGAATGATTTTTTTAACCTAGGCCTTGTCTCCACCTTGGCTTTCATGTTGGCAAATCTGAAGGGCAAAACCTAATTTGATTTACATCACCCTGACGCAAAATTTTATGAATCTTATGAATAGTTAATGCGGGACCCGCTGCTATGTACATCAGATTCAAACCAGCCAACCCGTCCCGTTAGCTCGGTGGTCGAGTGGTAAGACATCTGTGCTAGAAAACAGGAGGTCGTGGGTTCGAGTCCCACCCGAGTGATTTTTTTCCAAGTTTCACTCGGGAGGTAACACACTGAGTATACAGTGTTTATACGTCGGTGAAGGGTAAAACCTAATTTAATTTACATCACCCCGGCGCAAAAAAAATTCCATCTTATGAATAGATATGAAGTCCATCACTTTCACCCTGGCTCAATGTGGTCCATAATCCATTGTTCTGCTGTTAATCATTTAATTTGTGGTCAGCCTTTTCCCTTTTTTTCCATTTGGATTGGACATCAGAGGCTTCCAATTCCAAACGAATTTCTGAGGCCAGAGATAAAAATGAAGCTGGAGATGAGCCGAGCCTTGGAAAGTAGTTCGCTCAAGTTCTCGCCCCTTCCTCTCAAAATATATAAAGGAAAGGCTGGGAACCAGCCAACTTCTTTCTCATAGTCAGGCACCTTATTTTTCCATGGTTCCTGTGCTAAATGAAATACAAATGTGCCCCTCTACTTGTTTTTGCTTTCATTTTCTTCTTTAGTCAAATTTTGAATAATTCTAAAAATCCGAACAGTGTTTTGAGAAAGTGTTTTTTTTTTTGGCACATATTTCTCTCTCAGCAGTTGAGTACTGTGGGGTGGGTGAGGGACTATATTATAAGCACTCCTGGATCATGATCTATTTGTACTATTTACTCAAAATGTTCAAACAGAATTGAACAACCGTCAGTCATGGCTCGGATGTGAGCTGGCCAGTTTTACTTCTGAAACGGACTCAGAAATTGATGTGGCGCCTTCTGCAAATATCAGTCATGAGTAATGTTTCTTGGAATGTCGTAGATTCAAGACGTGGTTTGAAAATGTCAACATGGACGCCAGCATATATACAGCCCTGATCTGTGTGTAGCTTTCGACCCACTCACCCGGCCGCCCACTGGTGACAATCCTTGTTAATTAGTGACTAGCTCTGCCAATAAAAGTGGCGGCCGGCCGAGCGTCTTGGAGTACTGTGTAAATATCATAGAATTTTAGGGGTCTGTATCGATGGCGAACCGCGCAGTGCTTGTGCACATGTGATGCGCAATTGCCGACCTCCCTTCTTTACGGAGCAAGATATTTCAGATCACGACTTGTGTACTTAGGCTCTTTGATGAACCCCGCTAATGAGGCAGAAGGGAAAAGTTGAAGATTTTTATCTGTGACTCGGGACAACAGACCTCTTCATTTAATACATCGCTACTAACCAGTTGAGTCCTCCAACTGAAAAAAAGCCTCAGATTACACAACCTTTTTGAGATTTCTTTCTCCTCTTTGTATTCATGTTTGACCACTCAGTGACTAGATGAGAAAATTGCTATTTCAAATAATTTCTTTTCCATGAGAAAGTTTTTTAAATGATAAACCTTAAAATCTACCACATTTTTGTCTTTTCAGTCATGTATTGATTGAAAAAGTGTGGGTAAGTGGTTAAGGAGGAAATGCCTCATATGATCGCACTTTGAAAATATATCCTCATGTAGAACACCCCCACCCCTAACTATTGAACGTATGAGCAGTGTTGTAGTCAAGTCCATCATCAATCTGGTGACATCTGGTCACAAGTAAACTTCAGTCAATTCTTCAGTCCGGTCACAAGTAACAAGGTATGGAGAAGAATAAAGAGGTCACTCCGTCACAGTTCAATAGAATGACTTGTGACTGGACTTGTGAGGACTCGTGTGTACTTTTAATGGACTTGTGATGGACTTGTGATGGACTTGTGAGAACTTGTGATGGACTTGTGATGTACTTGTGAGGACTTGTGATAGACTTGTTAGGAGTTGTGATGGACTTGTGAGGACTTGTGATGGACTTGTGAGGACTTGTGATGGACTTGTGAGGACTTGTGTGGACGTGTGATGGACTCACTGCCTAGAGGCAGGGACATTGAATGCATCTGAGCAGAAGGCAAGCAAGTCCCTGTTTACAACAGATGGTTCTCTGCATGGCACAACTAAACGAGTGATTGGATTTATCCTGGAATCTTAAACAGTTATGAGCTTGCTCCGATCAATTTGTCTGTGGCTAGATACATGTACTGACAATTGCTTGACCAGAAGCAGAAGTCAGAAGCCACGACAAATGGTCATGTCATTCGTTGCAGTGCAGCGATTTCCTTTTGCTGTTTCCGAGTACAGTGAACTTGCAGTATAGACAGGCATACATTTTTAGGGATAGTATTTTCATTTCACTTGTGGAAAAGCTCTTGTCCTGAGCAGCCATTAATTGGTTTTTAAGAAGTCCAGACTCCATATTTATCCCGTTGATATAGAGGCATTACATCGATCTGCATTTTGAGATGAAATCTGATGCCCAAGGCCAGGATTAGAACTCCTAAAAAGAAAAATTTAGACCCCCCCCCCTCCTTTGAGCCACTAGACTGATGGGGAAAAAAATCTAAAGAGCTTGTGCTGAGGGCATAGTCGTGTTATTTTAGCGGAAGCTCTGTTGAATTATGAGTGTGTCTGTCAACACTCCATTGTTTTCTTTACATTTTGAGAGGTCTTCTGTCAAATTCAAATCATTTCTAGATCAATTTGCGCCGAGAGTCAACAAACTCTCGCAAGAGAGGAGCCCGTTGGATCCCCTCGGCTTGGGGGGGGGGGAGGGAGCTGTCTGATGGTGGGGGAGCTGCATCTAAAATGCTGTTATCTTTAGGAAACAAAAAGCCAGAAATGAAGTTTGTTATGGCCAAGTTCTGTCAACATCTTGACTTTGTTGGGAGGTCCTACACACACAATTTAAGCTCATATTTCATTGTGTTGTTTTCTTCCTTTAAAGGCAAGGGCAGAGGTAAAAACAAGCACAGACAACGACTATTAAAACGTATTGCAGGAAACTAGTTTAACCTTAATTGTGCTCATTCCAACAAGATTCTTTGCAATTTAAACTGTTGCTTTGGCAGTTGATTTAAAGTGACGTGTTTGTTTTCAGTGAAAATTTTCTTTGAATTGATTACAAAGGATTGTTCGGCTGTCAGTCTGCCATTTCTGTGAACAGTCCACTTCTTTGCTTGTTTGTTTGTTATTGAGTATCGCTTCTTACTTTTTGAAAATCATACAATTTGAAGTCTATGCGTCCAAAATTGACAGGGGAATCGTATTCATGCAAGCAGGAACACACTTTATTGCTTCTCGTTTGTGTTTGGTAGAAATTTACAGACAAATTATAAATTGTTGGTTCCCTGTGCTTAGGATCTTAGTTATCATTTGAAAATTGTGAGTCAAAATTTGCTCCGAATTGAAAAATAGGCTAATGTGACAAAAAGATGCCCATACATCTCTGTGTATTAAATCTATGGCAAATTTTGGGTTACTTTTTCTTCTTTGTTTTGTTGTACATTTATTGTCTTTTTCCTTTTTTTTCCAGCATGTTCCATTCAGTGAGCATCATCGCCTCCCAGGAAGTGGGTCACGCCATGGTCACACACACACACTGGTAAGTGATTGACAATGTGAAATGAAACCATTCCGAGACGAGTGCAGTGATGACCCACAAATGTTTGTGATATTAATAGTGGAAGGCAGCTGTCAACACAGGTGGCGTGTATTTATTTATAACTTGCCGGGGCAAAAGCTTCATGATATGTTTCTCAGACGCATATAATTACAGTAAAATTGGACGTTCATGTATTAAATACCTGTACATGATGGTTACAATTAGCAATACTATTGCCCCTGATTAGTAGGTGATTGGAAATACCCTTGGGCAATGTTTTGTACAGATGCCCTTGATGTAACAGATTCTACAAAGAGCCAATTTGCACCAGAGTGGATGGAAATAATTGGAGCATGTTGCCTTGCTTAGGGACGCGAGCGACTTCATCCCAAATTTGATCTAATTGAAAACTTGACTTGATCATAGATTTTGGCAATTCGGTCGTAAGACTGCAACACTCTTGCTACAAGTCTGTTAATTAGCCATGGGATCATGATGCACCAAAATATGCTGTAGTAAACTAGCCATCCTTGAAGATGTGTGCAGCCATCTTATTATTGGAATTCTGCATCCAGGAGATGTTACTTGTAAAACTGGGTTTTGCCCTGTATCAACCTCATTGTCATGAAGGGCAAACCCCAGTTTCAATATTACATCACCCAAAATTCAAAGTAACGTTTGATATTCATTACTGAAAAATATTGAATTTGATCCAGCCAACCAACCTCAGCAAGTTAAGCTCAGTGGTTAGCCGTGCACTAGAAGGGTCTTGTGTTCGAGTCCCCACTGGGGTAATCTTAGGAAGTACTTTTCCTGTGGCTCTTTGAAAGCATCAACAACAGTGCTATAACAAGTACATGAAGGAGGGGAAAAGCCCAGTATTAAAATGCATAAGGAAATTGTACGAGAAAAAAATGTAGGCGGCAAGATATTTGAGCCCCTCCATGCTTAGGCCTTACAGCTATTTTGGTGTCACTCGGTGCCAAAATACACACCAAGCCTTAAGTAGGTAGTCAGGCCGACTGGTCTCTGGACGGAACGTAGGAGGAAACACAAGTAGGAAGGTGTAGACATCTTTTGTTTGCCCGCAAATAAATCTGAAAGCTCCTATAACAAAAATGTCTTGTGGGAAGGCGCCTGACGGATTGCAAGCACAGCCCAGAAACGTGTCCGATGTTCGATATAGAAGCTTAGTTTTGAGGCGAGGGAGAGATTCTGTTTGAGAATTATCGAGATCAACTTACAGTTTGCGACACACTGCCTCTGTAAACCCAGGCAATGATTCCATGGAACTAGGCTAAATATGTGTATCACGGGACATCAATAAACACTGGTAGGTATTGATTTACTATCCAAACGTGGAAATGAGATCATCTCCACCTCTCAACATTCTCTGCTGAAAATATCTACTGTTGTTTTGTCCTCGTAGAGCTTCACGTAAAGGTGTTTGTTGTATTCAGCTGGAAATGTAAGACTGTTCAATCTTGAGGCTGAAAGTTTTCAGAGATTTGTAGATTCATTTTCAGCATGGGAACTGTTATGGCTATGTTCCTGAGCTAGAGCATTTACTTCAATTACTACCCTGTTTAATGATTTGCCCATGGTAAGGGTTGGCTATTGGTTGGATGGTGATGACAGACCAGGTTGCGATTACACAGAATATCTGCTGATGCTGGAATGTCTGTGCGCCCAAGCTAAATGTCAGGAATGAGTATTGGCAAGCTTCTCGGGGGAAACAGTACTCACTTTAAATGGCATTGTTTGTCAATGCATGATAAACGCATACGCCATTGATAGCAATATTTTTTATCACTACAATTTCAAACACAGCTTCAATAAACCTCAAATGAGAAAATAAATTGTCTCAATATCTTCAGGCTAGATATCCAGTTGTGTGCCCCTGGGTCTACTCTGCTCAGAAAGATACTGCATTTACAAGCGAATCGTGTAATTTACGAGCGAATCTACACAGCCGTACAGAGAACCTCTTTAAACTCGACTGTAAATTCATTCAAGGCAAGACAAACACTAGCGAGTTGGCTGCTCGATCCTACTCATCAATACGAGCCGCGCCCAAATTGCCGGCAGATATGTAAATTGTCCAGTGTGGTACAGAAAGGGGGGACATTAATGAGGATGCACAAATTGTGCCTAATGGACCGAGAGCTGTCACAGGTTATTAGCGTGTGTTCAGTTTTATTAATATGCATTGTTTTTGGTCTCCCACTGTGATAAAGCCATGTGTGTTGCGTCATTAGGCCAAAGAGACCTCGGGTCTACCGTGGTAAAAGAATCAATATTATAAACATGTAGATTAAAAGTTTGCAGGCTTCTTTATTGATATTAAGGTTTAAATATGCAGACGAAATTGGGCAGGGGGAGGTATAGATTGCAGTTATTTTGATTGCAGTTATTTTGATTGGGCATTCCATTTGTATTTCTTCGAGGTTATGTCTGCCAATAAAGGAATTTGCTTTCAGTCCAATTACCGAGTTCCTCTGGTTGGCCAGTAGTTACTATCCCACTGTGAAAACTGATAGTTTTCATTATTTTCCCCCTCCCCACAGATTTTGGGAGGCTTGTTGACTACAGTGGCGTGGATGTTCGCTGGACCCAGACAGTCAATCTAAAGTTCTCTCTGTACTGATCTCACTGGCTTACTGACTGACTGCATAGCTAGTATTTTTCGGTGGGGGGGAGGACCAGCATGTTATGAGAGGGCACCAAGGGCGGACCCAACAACAACATTTCCCCCAAATTTCCAGGTCACCACAACTACTGCTAATTAAAAAAAAGCAGGGGTTGGGGGACCTCTTTTGACGCTGGAGGGCGCTTTTTTTTTCTTAGCATTTTAAACATTTCATTATGCCTTGCGGTTCAGTGAAGTAAAAAAAATAGTCATCTAGATTCCTCTTCCTTTCAACAACTCAATCAAATGCTTTCTAAAGACACCTCCTTGGCAAGCGGGACATTTCAGATTTTTTGTGGGGAGGGGGCACCTGGGAGCACTTGGAATTTGAGGGGGCATGTTACCCCCCCCCCCCCCCCGGTTACGCCACTGCTTGTGAGCCAAACAGTGCTGTCTTGTAGATTACCCCATAACGCCAGTGTGTGAGCTAAATCAGGCTCACAGTGAAGACCACAGATACATGACAAGACTACCTGTTAAGCCGTTTGGGACCAGCTTTACTGTTTTCGGGAAACCTTTTATTTTGTTTCCAATTTCGATTCAAATTTATACCATGGGTTCATTGATTAAGTTCAGTAATCTTGCCATGGTGGATAATGTTATTCACGCGTTACTAGCGTATTCCTGTATAAAGCATGTGGCGTCCTAATGGTTGTGGTATCGATTCATGGGCTTTGATGTAGGTGCGTGTTCCCGAATGCAAACCCATTGATTTTTGGCAATAGCCTGCAATCTTAAATCAACTCGCTAGTTTGGCAGGTTTAAAAGGGCAGTATTGACAAAAGAAAAAGCGCCCCTTGTGCCCCTCTTCATTACTGTACCTTCTGGGGATCTGTTAAAATCGTATCCAGATTGTTAAGCATATACAGAGTGAGTAAAAAAAACCACCAAACCCAAATGTCGCGACCATTGTTTTTGTGAAGTTCTGCATGTAGCTCTTTCAAAGTCTAAGATATGAAAGCCCAATTCATAGGCTTTCTTTTAGTACAAGAATCATTCATATCATTCATGTACATTTCAAGTTATGGAATTTTAAACACACTCCACCGTTTTAAAGTTCTGTCCACGGATCACAAGAAGGTAAGTGTTCTTTCAGCAAAACGAAAACAAATCACATAGGGATGTGTACTGTGTGAATTATTTTCGTTTTGCTGATCCGTGGACAGAACTTTAAAACGGTGGTTGTGTTTAAAATTCCGTAACTTGAAAAGTACATGAGTGATTTGAATGATTCTTATACTAAAAGAAAGCTTATTATGACTTGGGCTTTCATATATCCTAAGATTTTGAAAGAGCTACATGCTGAACTTCACTAAAACAATAATCCCGACATTTGGGTTTCGCTTTGTTTGACTCGCCCTGTCCACTCTAATAACTGAAGTGGTGAATCCAACACTTACATTGGTTTTCAAAGTTAACCATATGAAAAATGTCGAATGAACACTTCTACTATTGAATGAACAGTATAAGTGTTTGATTTAACAATTGGCTGGATTCAACATCTAAAATGCTGGATTCGACACTTTCAAAGTGTAGTCACTAACCGAACCAATGTAAGTTTTGGATTGTAACCACGTACCAATGCAGGCTAGATAAGACCGACATCGTGATTCAGGAAAATATTACAAAAGTTATTTGAGAAGTGGGACTGTTTGGGAACATAATAATTTCTGTATTCCTTTGCTCTGTTCTTGTTTAACAAACATCTCAAATTTTACTCCCTGGGTAAATTTCAAGAGCGCTTCATCCATACATGTATCAAAATGTAAAGTGTACTGTATTTCACGTTGAAGTAGGCCGTATATTTGTCATAAATGTATAGCATGCAAAGTTTGTATCATAAACATATCCATAATTGAAACAAAAGAAGCTTTAAAGGCCGGAACCAAATCCGTGGATTTATTTCCAAATCACTCATGACAGACAATCACAAGATGCCTGTCGCAGCTGTACACAGCTGCTTAGTGGGCAACAAGAAATTGGCGGATAAGTTTTTCTCTTTAAAAAAAGGTAGAGTAGATAATTTGCAGCTATCCAAAAATCGTCTTGGGCCACTTTCCTTGAAAGTGAGAAAGCGCAGTTAGAGAAACACACACAGGATATATTTCCTGTGTATAAGAGCAACGTGTGACTTATTCTACCGGCTTCGATCTGTATAAAACGTGATCAATAAAAAGAAAAAGTGGCCCGAGTGGTTTTTCCATTCCCCTATTGTGATTGCTGTATCTTTTGAACAAACATCTTAATGAAACCAACTAAAAAAATTTTTTGTGGGACAACGCTGATATCGGGCGCAATTCAAAACATGACTCGGCAACTTTTAAATTGAAACCGAGATCCTATTATATTGTTTTCTCGGATATACAGCATTCACAGAGCAAAAAAATCCTCAGGTTAGTTGTTAAGCACCCTTCTTTAGATTTTGAGCGCTTGTGTTGCTTCAAACAAACAAAATGCGCAAATGACAAATGATCTACTCTACCTTTAAGCAAAACCTTTACAGAAACAAAAACTCAAAAATAGTTAATGCGATTGTAACAACTCGTCAGGCCACAACTTATTAGAATTCCAGATCTGATCTGTTAAGTTTACTCGCAGTGAGGTACCGTTGTCATGTGATATTTGGACTCCTTTGAAATCCTGTATCTTTTTACCGTATATGGACTGTAACCCTCACATGTGATTTCACTGGTATAATGCAACCAATGAGTCCGGGGGTATTTTTTCACGAAGTCCAAATTTCACACGACACTGTTTTGAAAACGATTTTTTTTTCTTCTTTTTTTTTCTTTTTGGCTGACTGGCATTTAACACGTGACAGAGTTCTAGCTCTGGTAGATTATTTACATTGTCAGCCCTCGCGGACTTGCGTGGACAATTTGTAAATGGATAGAGATGAATTTTCTCTCTCTCTCTCTCTCTCTCTCTCTCTCTCTCTCTCTCTCTCTCTCTCGATGTGGAGGTTTCTTTCTTTCTGTACACGCGTGACGCGTGGGCCACGGTATAATTTCTTGGAACCGTGACGTCACACCACACGCGTCCAAACGACCCTCTAATGGACGGAGTTTGAAGTGTAATTGATACTACCCGGCAATCAACGAGTAACTGTAACATGCTCATTTTGCACGCGCTTACAAATCTCCAAAAACACAAATTCTTATCTCAAATTACAACTGGATGTGCCAGTAGATCTGTTTCATTATTGAATCCGAATTTAGGCATCTAATGTTACCTCATGGTTATTAGTGTTAAGGGTATCAGATCCTTTTTGAGAGATCTAAATTGAAAAAGACAGAATATTGAAGTTCGCAATACGTAACTCATGATAACTCAAAATGAACAGTTGTACGAAACTGACTGAAAATATTCTTGTTAATTTCGTTATTTTCTATCATGTATTTATTATCATCTGTTAATACTTAAATTATAATTCTAAGTTTTTTATATGTAAAATTTATTGCGATCGATACTTGTGCAGTCAGCTTTTAAAAACCATTATTGTGTGAGACAAGCTTATTCCTGAAGAGGAACAATAAATGAAAGAGTATATCAAAACCGTAATTGTTTGTTAAATTCTTGTTTTTATTTTTCACAAAGATGGCGGAGACTGACACTTTTCAATGAAAAGAATAAAAATCAGTAAAAACAAAGACAAAAGAAAGTACAGGTGCCTGATCATATTGTGATTTCATCCACTGTACAAAAAAAAAACAGTGAACAAGTTCAATTAAAATATTCAAATATGCACAATTGTTGGGAAAATAGGGACACGGCAAGACCTAAAAAGGGAGATGTTGCGTGTAAAATATTAGGTGCTTGCCTACAGAGCTTTAGCTTCCCTCGGCTTTTTATCATCTGCCGAAGCTAATTGCGGTATAAGTCATCCGTGTTCCAAATGCCAGGGTTTCCTCACCGTTCCAGCGCAGCATCATCCCAGTGGTGTCGTTTGCGCTCGTCGTGCGCGAGCGCATATTATCATCTCAGTCACTTTTTTTTTTATTAAAGATTAATACCAATTTTAGAGCAGTAGTGTTGGGCAAAGGGGACTTGCGCCGATATACACTCATTATATTGAGCCTTGTACATGTACGGTGCGTACATTCGTGAGGTGGAATTATTTTTACGAGGCCCGGGATCCAGGTACCGTGTTCACGCTGACGTGTTCTGGGGGCCTCTAGACCAATTTAGACGGCCGGGAACGAGCACCTTGCCCCGGCCGGAACCTCCCGATTGAGGTATATTGCGAGCATTTCTTTTGTGAGACGGCGTTTCCCTGGGAGAACTTATGGATTCAATTGACTTTAAAGGCGGATTGCTTTGTGAGATTTCAATGCGCGTCGTGATTAAATTCACGCCGTATTGAAGACGACCGGAGAAGAGGTGATCGAAACGTTGATTATTAACCACTTGTTAGTTTTTGAACTTAAGTATGACCCCATTTTATTAATTATGGTGATGGTTGCTGACCACACAACAATTTCTACAATTTCTGAAGTACCTGGGAATTCATTGTTACGTGTGATTTGATTTTATGATGACGATGGAGATGTGTATTGGCAATTTTGTTCTCATTTGATTGTTAAAGGCTCGTTTCAAGTTAAATGAACAAAGTTCGGGGTAAGGACATTTATGGGTACGTCCCATTTCAGACCCTGATGGTCAGGTTTTGCCTATACATTCTTTGGATGAAAATCCGTCTTTGTATTGACAAAAGTTCGGCCTTTCTATCATATGCTCGTTTCGAGTACATGTCCTTTTTGAAAACATATTTTCTGCAATTCTTTCGGGTTATTGGTATATTGGTTATTGCTGATGGAATGCTGGTTTCAATAAAGCGTCAAAGTAAGACCACATTATTTCTTTTAACAAGCTGCCTACACTTAAACAACTGCGATGTTAACACCATGTAAGTTTACATATTTTCCGAATAGATTGATGTAGATTATTATTCATCCAGTTGAAGTAATCATATTATGAGTTCCCTGAATGGTTACATTAAACAGATCTGCCCTTCTTTGGCAAAAGAAAAAAAATCTACACAAATACGAGACATAATACTCGCCATTCACTATCACTTACTGGGTCCCTCGAACGCGCGATGGAGTTTGAACAGGCGGTAAATATCGTCTCGATTAACCCACAGAGACCGGGACAAAACATCGGTTGGGACACTGGTTAAATATTGACAACGTGATGTGAACTGAACGATAATCGTATCCATCTTCCCAATAATAAAAGGTCGTCTCTGGGACTGCATTGTGTGTGCTGCCGCACGCAGGTTTTCTTCTAATTTGAGTGCATGCAGCTTAGAAACTGAGGCAGTGCCGCCCGTCTATATTAACGGATTCAGGTCAGGCAATAAATGCACAGCCTGCATGACACCAAGTGAAAGCAAGAGCCCCCTGACGACGGGCAGAGCATACTGTCCGAAACAGTGGATTTACCCTCGGTTCTTCCGAGAGCCACAAAAGCTAAGCGATTGGCTTTCCCATAAATGGTGAGACCGCAAACTTATTCTTAATTACAAGTAGTTTCACCGTGCAAATTTTCTCTGATCTTATCAAAAGAAGGCTAGCATGAGTCCGAGTCCAATTTTTAAACAATAGTCCTACTAATTTTGAAGCAGTATGTGTATAGTGTGAACGATCTGCGAGATTGGGTGACGGATCTCAAAATATGTCTTCTAGAGCCAGTCCATCTCAAACATCTGTCTGCTTTTAAACAATATCATTACAATTTGTATTTTGAAAACACTGTACGTGCACACTGTGTATATATAGATCGATCTTGTACTTGAAGGTCTAGTGTTAATCTACAAATTCATAATATATCTGACAAAATAATCCGGTGGTATTTTCTAAGACACACTGCATTGCAGAAATCGGTCTTCTTTAATCAGTATCATTTGAAACAGTTTTTATGCGGTGCTTAATGATCTACAAAGTATAAAATTTAAATACATCGGACGTATGCGACATAGTGTATCTCATAGATCGGTCTTTCAAATAGTAGCATTTTAAAGAGTTGGTGTATACAGTAGCGTAAATCTGTGCCGGCGAGTGGGGGGATGGGGGATGACCACAATCAAAAAATCGAAAAGGGGGGGGGGGCGGTGGCCTGACACCACATTACACTAGGGGACGCTCTTCAGGATATATGTATTAGGCCCTAAGATGTATATCAATATGTATATACTGGCATCAAATAGGCACATTTTAAAAGCTTCTGTTCGTCGTTTCACCACTTTTTAGTGCTATTGAATACATTTTGGTCGTTGGGATGTTGAAAAATTACCTCAAAATCAACATTTGTTTCTCATCACGAAAAAGTGGGAGGGGGGGGGATGATTCAATAGCCCATCCCCCTGGTCGAAAAGTGGGGAGATATATATCGGATTTACGCCCCTGGGTGTATAGTGCGAAATCCACAAAGTCGACTGACAAAAGTCTGAATGTATCTCTTTTCAAGTAGATTTGCACGTTGTATCTCTGCTTTAAAAACTCTTGCTTGGGCACGTTTTGGTAAGCTCCGTCTTGTCGTGCCGGTTTGACTTGATAATATTTATCGAAGTTGTAAATTTCATTGCACTCTGTACGTGACTAGAGGTGATTTATCGAGCTGTACAATATCTGATACCACGCAAATTGCGATAAGCTAACTCAACAAGGCCTCTTTGCCGATTCGCAAAAAAAAATACTTCTCTTTAGGTCGAATAAAATGTAATCTTTTAACGTTTGGTGTTCCCTACAGGCACGAACCATTGCGGTTTTTCTCCGATTTCCCGAGGCCCTTGCCCGGACGTTCCACTGCTCTTAAGTATTTGCTTAAACCGAAGATGATGATCGCGAGGTGTTACGAAGCATGTGATAGAGTCATCTGCACCTAAGAAGCCGACAGGGTCTTATTTTCGCAGTAGACATGGCGAGGTTCGCACGCAAATTGCAATTGTAATGTAATCAGATGTGTTTATCACCAATGTAACCAGTGCGCCACGCGCACATACCGCGATTAGTTTTACAGCATGGTCGCTGTTCTCGCTTTAACCCTAACAGTCCTGAATCCTCCAATTTTAATACGATTTTGCATGCCCCCTAGGGAGTTAGCGTTTGTTGAACCTTTAAGTGTTGTGCAAGAAATTGCTCTGCAACATATTTTATGACTTGATCATATTTATCGAAGGTGTAAATATCATTGCACTCAACGTGACTAGAGGGGATTTAGTCGAGTTGTACAATATCCAATATCACGCAGTACCACCATTTTAAACATATTGTATGTACAGGTTTGCCTGATATCATTGGCGAATCACAACCGTACATGACAGTTTTAGTGAATGGTCGTTATTATTGTTTTATTTCATCATTCCCATAGAACCAGCACCACCTCCCTGCTACCACATATTACATCCTATCAATGCTTCCTATCATTGAAGAACTTGTTATCAAGGTATACCCTCTGCATGTAACTCAAAATAAGGTATTGAGTTGTCCAATATTCATCGTTTTCATGAAGTTGGCTTTATAGATTAATTTTTAATGCTGCAATGCTTACATCATTGATTCATGGGTATAACTATGAGGTAAACATGACTTAATTTTAAAAGTATTCACTATTTTGACTGAACGGTTGAAATATATTTTTAAATATATTTTTCAGATATTTATTTCGCTAATACATAATACATTTTTTTTTAATTGTCAGAGGAGCTACTTCCAATGAAATGAAGTCCGGACTCCTGAGAGATTTATTTTGTCAATTTCCAAAAGTCATGTTATTGCAAGGTTTCGTGTTAATGAGGGTATTAACGTGCAAATCGCCCGTCAGTTAAGCAAGAACGCGCGCTATCTCAGCCCTTGGCGTGGGCGCGCCCCCGCTATGGATAATTACTGCTGATTGTGTTCTTCTTGTGTGAGTTGCGATGGGTGTCACGAGAGACCGGCATATGCGTGCATTCTTCAGCCAACCTGTGGCTGCCTTGCCAACTAGGGCCACGGGAATGACTTTTATGCGACAGCCATTTAAAGGATGGTGGTTCAGATTGTAATCTTTTGGGATTATTTTGTTTTGCTGACGTAAAGTGTTTGACCTTTTTGTTTTCCCACTGAAATGTCGAGAGGTAGGCGTGGGGGTGCCTCAGTAAGCATATGAAACGACTGTTCTTTTGCCAAAGAGGAGCGTTGTTGTCAATGTTTTACTTGGGTGGGAACGTGAACAAGTGATATTCTGGAAATTGTTCAAGGTATATTATTCTATTTGTATTTTGGGTAATATTCTGGGTAGTATTCTCAGTATTTTGTTTATCGGTCTAGGTTTATCGGTCTAGATATAATGTTTGTAATAAAGTATTCCGAGTACTGATCTATATAGTATTACACGTACTCGTACTATTATAGTTATTTTATTCTGAATTATAGATGTTCTAGTTATTTGCTGCTTGTAAATAGAATTGGTTAAGGTATACTATTATTCTAGTATTCTTGGTATATTGTTCGAGATCAGACCTATAACTGTTTGTACTCTTGGTTATGGTCTAGTTATTAATTTGGTCTGGGTATTACTCTTGGAATGTTTTTTGCTAATCCGGGTAGTATTCTCGGTATTGTTCTTGGTATTCTAACCTATTATTCTTGGTTATCATGTAGTAGGATTAGTATCACGGCTATTATTATTTAGGGATTCTTGACTATCTGGGCATTGGTCATGGTGCTATCCTGGCTATCTAGGAATTACTCAGTCTTAAAAGTTTGTGTGCATCCTTCCATAATGAGATGGCCACAATGTTCCTCCTTCGGTCAGTAGGCAACGTCGGGTCACGCTTTCATACGAGAAAACCTAGCGCGGGATTTGAGCAGCTTTAAGCCATCATGTCATCCGCGTGCATCGGTCCACAGGTTCTCTCTTTTTCACTCTCTCGCTCTTTGCCCTTTCCAAAAATCATTCCCGCGGACCTCGCAGTTTAATGCTCACCCGTCGATGATTGATGGGTTGGGTAAATCACCGTGGCCTACGCACCGTGTGATACGAGTGACGAGAGGTCGAGGCGCGTCATGAGCCGAGCTCTACGCCGTCCGATATACCGCTCAAGCCCCGGCCGCTCATCAAGTATAGAACGCATGCACCCATTATTGAAATCCTACCCCTCGCGGCTTGCCATGGACTAGACTCTTAGCAAAACACCTCTAAAGATAATAAGCCAACGGGGTCGGTTGGAAAGCGGTCGGAGTAATGAGTTTTCGGAGCCTGTCCGAGGGACACTAGCGCGATCTTTTCATTATTTTTTTTTTGATATGCCGACTGTTGAGAGTGTAATATCGTGTGCAAAAGAAATGGAAGTGGCACTTCCAGCACGACGAAGTAAAATGTGCTGAATTTGTTTATTGTGATGAAATTGTAATCACATTGCTGATCACGATTGGCTGCGGAGGAACACTCAGCACGGTATAGAACAACCTGTCCCGTGCACAATAATTTATTTAGTTGTAGAAAATAAAAAAATTATCATTGTTGAGCGTCGGGTCTCGGGAACACGTTTCATTGGATTTCATTTTGATTCAATAAACCACTCTTAATGTACCGCGGCAACATTTCTGGTGCGAGCGAAGAAGCCACCAAACAATGAAAATTAGAGCAATTTTTAACGACGATCATAATTTTTGTAGTTGGGGCAGAGAGGTAGATATACAGACATCAGCGTGTCGAAGTGAGTGCTCCATTTTTTCAAACGAGATTGGTTGCATTTTGCGCCATACATTGTGATCAACGACCCTGGTGGCCGAGATTTTACATCCACAATGATTTATAATAACGAAATGAGAGCAAACGCCTACGCATCGCCTGCTCGCATCCGACCATTTGGTTTTAAATAATTTGTAAGCAGGAATGGTGTTTGTCACCATTTTAGCTGGTCCCAGAGGGCCAGTCTAGTTTCCTCTTTCAGGCCCTCTCCCCCCCCCCCACCCCCCTCAATCGGCCGAAGGTACACGTGTTCCTCGCGATTGTGTATTTCCATGCGTTGAACGCACTATCAACCCAAGCGAATTTCGCCGCGAGTGTTTCTTGACGTGTGATTGCTTTCTAATTTACATTTCCTCGAGGTATACAACCGGCCTTGATGCGGAATGCTCTGATCTCGTCGTTTCTATTATGTGGGATGGAGATGCCAAAGTGGTTTGGACGTCCATTAAAACATTCGTCGCGAATATTCGCCTCTTGCGTTCTCCTTTTTTTAATTGCAAATGTGCAGGTGCACATATATAATTTTTTTGACGTCATGAATGTATTTCGCATTCGCTTGAAAAAAATAAACTGGGTTTCGAGGGCTTTTTGCTCCATTTTTCCACCACGTATCTCTTCAAGGAGTGTTTAATGGTATGTAGGATCGTTGACTTGTCCCTTTTTAGTTTGAAGCGGCAAAATCGCTCAAAATCTCAAGTAGGTGCATTACAACTAACCTATGGAAGTTTCAGGTCAGTGGCAATACATGTTGAGAAAATAGAGATTACATGGAGAGCCTCTTAGGTCTCCTAAATGGATTCCGCAGGTAACACACATGAAAAGGTAAAACAAAACCATAAAACACCTGGAATGATTCCTTTCTTTCGACACCATTTCAACCGGATTAATTTCACAATGCAATTAGCACCAGCCCTATCTCCTTTCTGAGCACTGTTTTTTGTTATTAATTCGATTGGTCCGTTTCCGAGTGATACCAATGTTTCTATATACACGTGCCTTCGAAGTTGCAAGTACAAAATATGAACACAGTTAAGCGCAAGTATGCAACCGGATGCGAATGTTTCATTACGATAAATTCGCTTAATAGCATTCTCATTCCAGTGCATCATAAGCACCGAACTTCGGAACGCAGTGGTCCCAGCGACTGTATCGATAGCATGGGCAGCAAATCACTATACTCTCAGGAAGTACCCAATGATGGTGGAAACATTGTGTCGGTTATAGAGCTTTTGCAATCGGCAGCCGTATTTGAGGTGTTCTTGGAATGCAAAAGAGGTTTACTCGTGTTCATGTGGACAATATCTTTCATCTCACAAAATGGCTTCAATGCAACGGATCTATTCATCAGAATTCCCTCAAGTCAGTAGATAAGCTGGTACAATAGCCTACATCCGCCATTAGTGGGGGGAGGGGCTCCTTGAATGTACAGTGGTTGCCGTGACTTTTTTGCAACCATCCAGGCGTAGTCACTGACCATACTGTGTCAGTTGCTAACGGAGAAGTACTATCATCCAGATCCAAGGCATCAGAAACAAATGGTGAAGTATTTCATTGAAAAGGTAGGACTAGATTAAACGTTATCACAAGAAAACACTCATATTTGGGATGAAAAGGTAAAAAGGAGAAGAGACATTGGTGGGTTTCAACCCCAAGGTCTACACTCTTCGTAACCACTAAGCCACGCACTGCTTCAATCTACCCTCTAAATTAAAACGTTATGAGGTTATCTCAAGTAACACGATATCTTATTTCAATCATGCATCTGGTTAACACAGTGGGAACGTTTTAGCCCACTCAATGACGTTACGAGTAATCCTGTACGATATCAAAGCCTGTCTCACGGGGAGTCAGTCAGTCAGTCAGTCAGTTTGTGAGGTAGGTACAAGAGGACAATAGGCTTGCCCTCTGAGACCAGCAAATATTAGTTGCCTGGATTGGTCTATTAAAGACTACCGACGCTATGCGCGCAGCTGGCCAGCCACGTCCCCAGACACAAAGGTGTGACGCCCGCTGGCCTCTCGGCGCCAAAAACCCGTCACTTTCATTGATGCATCCTGAGCGAGAACGAAGCAAAGGAAATCATAAATGCAGAGCCTATTACCTCATGGGCGGAGTTGTACCATCATACGCGTACCATCTCTAGTTGGTGTTTCGTGTGTGGAGCAAGCGTATTGCATAGCGAGTACAATCATTTTCACACGTCGTCCATGACTCTTTTTTGTCGTTTGGCCATGACGGCTGCCATAGTGAAGCAGATGTATTTTGCTTTTTTAGCTTTGAAAGGTACACGAGGTCGTTTATAGCGTGATAAAGTCAAGGTTAATACATGCAATCATATCGCTGATAATAGAGTCTAACACGCAACGGAAGCGCAAAAATAAACGCATTGCAGGGAAGGTCAAGCAACCTTGTTTCAACCTCTGAACATTTTTGTGTTGTGTGTATAGCTCTTTGTAGTCACATAACGTAATAATTTGGTAGGCATCTTTTCATAGGTCTTCGTCCCATACGTATAACGACATGGGGCTATACCTACAGTTGGTAACACTTGTAAAATTATATGGTAAAAGGTATTCGTACAAAGCAGGTATTCGTACTTGTTGTCTACGGGAGATAGACATGAGGTGGTTATTCCATTTAAAAAAATGGCGCACGTTTCCATCAAAATGTTAATTACTAACGCTCCACACTAATTGTTTAAGTGGATATCACCGTACGGCTCTTTAGATTGGCGTATTCGCTGCATAGTAGTTTGGTACCGGTATTGCCTGAAATACTCGCCCATTATGCATGATGAAACTTATCTTATCCCTTTCAACTTTCACGTTGGTATAAATGAATACTCATAAACCAGCCTCGTTTTGTTGTCCATTTTGCAAATGGATCTTTATCCTAAAACAATTTTGTAAATTGCCCTTATGACGTTATCAGTTTGGTATGCGGACCTTTATTCATTGGATTACTGCTATCTTCATAAGATAGCAACTTTAAAGTTCGCCGTTGCGCGCATCACCACACAGTGCCGCGGTCTATGCGTCGGCACGGGCATACAAACACATGTGGATTACCATCAGTATGCTCAACCCCGATCTCCCAAAGCTCTCCCCCGGCTAGCTGGCAAGCTAATCAATTTTAAACACCGTTGACAGGGGATTACGGGGCCTCCAGTAGTGGCTTTTTTGGGCTTTAATCCAAACCGAGGGAAGGATTTTTTTCGCCGTTGGTGCTGATTGGGCTGTGCAATGCGCAGCTTCACCGCGGCCAGTTCACGGTTATGCGGATCCCAGGCACTTCTGGCGTATATACAGGGTCCAGTCCTTCGGGTGCGATAAAGGGTGAAGATTTCATCAAGGCTAGAATGCCTGGGAGAAAGGTTGAACCTGTGCATGTGCTAGGATTTATTGCCGTCTGCGGGATGCATTCCCAAATCATTGATCTGTGCACGAGCATGCATGGCTTGCCGGCATTTCTTTATTTTCACGGTTATTTACCGATGCGAGCCCAGCGGTTATCTGTGGGCGAGAGGCCGAGGGAGAGGCGCCTAGCATCGTGTATAGGTTCTGTCCGCGATGATTTTACGAACTCACGGTCCGTTTTTCTTTTTTCTGAGGTACATACTTAATCGACCAAGAAGGTCAAAGTCTGGACTAATATTTTCCATCGATGGAATTTTCATGAAGGGCCTTAATTCCCGCCGTAAAGAAGATGATACGTTGATTTATCTATCTTGCAACATAGCATTTCCAATTTTGGGAGATTTCTCATAAACACGGCATCAGACTGAATTCTATTTTTAAGCGTGCAATAGTCAGCGATACATCTGATTTGCATCCAGAGAGGTTTTTGGTCGTGTACAGTTAGAAATATGTCAATTAAAAGTGTGTTTGTCTCCCATTAGCAAGCAGTTTATCTGTCAAGCCGCGTCGTACCTGACAGGGACCTCCAGGCCTTGAGAAAACTTGAAACAAACCAAATGAGTAAACAAGGCAATCATTAGTGTTCTCATTTGACATTTGATGTAAGATTGTGCATGTACATCACCGTGCGCCTCAAGTCAGAAACAAATAAAGCCCTAGACCTCAAAAACCGAGAGAGAGACAAACAAGACGTGTTTTTTCAGTTGTGACTTCGATTTTTTGGGGGATGGATGGCATTTTCCTGTCTGTTGTTATCGTTCGGGTTTTTTCAGATGTTGGCGAGCCAAGCGTGTGATTTGCTCCGTTTGCAGCCAAGCTTGTCAGTCGGTCCGTTTGTGGCAGGGCTTCATGCCGGTCAGGGTCGAGTTGAGCGAAGTAATAAATGTTGAGGCGTAACACAATGTACCGTCTTCTTGAAAGCAAACTGTGTATGTTCACTCGACGAATTGACTGATAATGAACAACATGACTAGCAGAGCTTGACCCGAAAGTCTCTGTTCCAGACTTTACGACGTTATTATATCTTGACAAACCTACATTTTGTTCGCACGCATGAGTGTCAGTGCCATGGTCCATGAAATGTTCGTAACAGTGGCGTAGCCACCGGGGGGCGTGGGGGGGGGGCGACCGCCCCCCCCCATGAAACCTTGTCGGCCCCCCCCCAGTCGCCCCCCCACTGAGATTTTGAGTTTCTAAAAAAATTATAATTGATCTAAATCTAAATAGTCGCGAATGATCCACAATGATGACCACTGAGAAACGACCCTTCGACCGGCGACCGCGGACCAGTAAGCTGACAACCGGCGTGACATAGCGCTTAATGGTAATCTAAAATGCGTATTAACACCCACTGCACTGCTCGCCAACACCACGGAACACGTATTATAGACAGGTGGTCCGTGGGTCACACAGTTTCAGTCAGCGATATCACGCGAATCGGCCATGCACAAACTTTTTCCTCCATTCATATAAGCTAAATAAATAATATAGAAAAATAAAAATAAAATTAGACAGTGCGCGTGGGAAAGCAGGGGCGCGAGGGGTTATGAAACCTTGTCGCCCCTCCCCAGTCGCCCCCCCCCCTCTGAGATTTTGAGTTTCTAAAAAAATTATGACGCCATTGGCGTCAATCATTGGGGGACAGGGGACTGGGGGAGGGGGGACACTTTTTGAAGGGTGGGGACACATAAAATGACACCCTCCCCCACATTTTGAACTCGTGTCTCATTTATTGGCTACATTTTATGTATGTTGTATCTTTTGCTATGAAAATTTTAAAATCGGTTAAAAAGTGGTCAGAAATTGCCTCAGAGCAGAGAGCATTTATTTAGAAAAATGCTGTTTGGGGCGGGAAGGGGCCCCCCACCCCACGCCTACAGAATAATTCTTGTAGTTGATGCTCCGAACCAAACCAATGAAAACAATTTTCAAAAATTTTTTTGCCTTTAGCTGAGAAAACCTCGAAAAATTTAAAATATTATCTTTTGTGCTAAGATAATTATTGGTTAAAGTGTAAGAAATTGCCTCAGATCACACCACAGGAGAATTCAGAATTTTTTTTCGGGGCCAAGCGGGCCCCCGACCCCCACTATATAGCTCAGAATACCGATAGCTGATTTCATGACTCCAACCTCGAAAACGATGTTCAAATAATTATCTTTTGCTAAGAAAATATTAGTTAAAGCATGGAGGAAAGTGGTAAGAAATTGCTTCAGATCACCCCACAGAACATCTAGAACCCAATTTTTTTCGGGGCCCTTGAGCGGGCCCCGAAACCCCACGCCGTAAGGGCTTCGCGCTTCGCGCTCGCATCAGTTCTGATCAAGGTATGTCCCCCCCCCCACTTTTGAGAAGCGATTGATGCCCCTACACGACGCCCCCCATGAAATGTTCCCGCGCCCCCCCCCCCCCCACTGAAAAATCCCTGGCTACGCCACTGGTTCAAAGGGGCCCCGTAAGTTTTTGTGATTGCTTGATTTGACCTTTGTGATTGCTTGATTTTGATTTTGACCCCGGACGAAAAGGCCATAAGAAATTAAAATTCTGACAAAAAATGTCGATCAATATTTAATATTCACAGATTTTTCAGATCTACAATATATGACAACCCTCCGTTTTGTCTTTCGTGAGATATCACGTTTGAACATGGACACTTTTTTGTGGTTCTCTGTAAACCAAGTTGACGTCCTTGTGACGCCATTACATTTTGCACGATTCCGAGTCAGTGCGCATGTGAGTTTCATAATGAGTTTGCCTGTGCTCAAGCAACATTATCAGTTAGTCACGCTGGCTCTTTTGGTCCAGGTAAAAATACAGTGTCAATTTCCAGCTTTGTAGGATTAATAATGTTGGTGATCCCATTACATATACGGGCTTATGTATTCTGCCTATACGGCAAAATAAGCTAGATAGGTCATTTGGCAGACTGGATTAACATATATTCTTTGAAGAATAAAAAACATTGACAAACACTTTTACGAATACACTATTTAAGTCAAAGTCGACTTTTAACCATCACAAGACGACAGAGAGGGCAGTTTATATTGATCATGAATATTGAGGCCCATGGGCATGCGCCTTTACGAAAAACAGATTACACCCTGTTAAAACAACTTACACACGGGGAAGAACGTGTTCTACATGTACATGTAAATCGGCGCGGCCGCGGTATCGATCGGGGTTAGGTAAAACAATCCTCGTCGTATCGGCCTACTCAGAACACGAGACTGCATTCCGTATAATCCCAGGACGCGAGTGCGGGCCGCGCGCTATTAGGCGATCATGTCCGCGCATTGAGGTGTTTGGTTTGTAGCCTAACATCCGCGTGCTTTATTCCATAAGTGAGTCACTGATTTCAGGGAAAATGCCGCTCCGACTCTCCTTGGGGCCTTAAACAATTATTGGAGGCCAAAATGATTAAATATTATTGGTCTACGTGCATACTAGGAGGCGGTAATGCACACTGTAGACATGGAACGGTTTACTGTACTTTTTAACGCGCCAACTAACGGTAGGTATAATTCCGAGTCAGATTGATTGAAAGAGTGCAGTCAATATCATGTCCATGCAGATCCCACTTATTTCCCCATCAACTCCTTTAATGAAAATTCATTATTAATAGTACGGGAAAATCATATGTGAATCCCAACCTCGGACTTTCGAACTATCATCTGAGATGCATTATGCATCTATATTAAGGCGTATGGGTCACTGCCGCTGGAACAAACTTTTGCCAGGGGGTGCTGGAATAAAGGACGGACAAAATTAATGCGAAAGCGGAGCGCAAAGCCATTACGTCGTGGCTTAATTTGGAATATAGATGCTCTGTGGTGCAATCTGGAGCGATTCATGGCCACTTTCATTTGACTTTTTTAGCAAAAGTTTTTGGAGATTATAAAGACAATTTATTTCATTATTTTGTTTAGAATATACTGTTGCCCTTAAAACGTAAACTGTACTGAAAAGTGGTTTTTGGTTCCATTTAATTCTGGAAAAAGAATTGTATCATTATGCATGACATCGCATGTAAATATTATTGTTGCAAGGCTGCATTCTTACATTTAGTAAATTCCTTCGTGTATGTTTTGTTTTATTTTCCGAGCCCTTACGGCGTGGGGCCACAGGGCCAGGGGCCCGCTTTAAGGCCCCGGAAAATGTTGGATGTTTTGGATGCACTGTGATGAAATATACTGAAGTATACTGAAACTTATAAAACCCGAAAGGATGATTTTTGGTTCAAGTTAAAACAAATGGTTCCACTGGAAGCGGATGAATTTCTGTTCATATAAATATTCACATAGTTCTAACTCACCAAACGATGTAGCTCTCGATATATTTGCAGTGTTATTTGTTTGTTACAGGGAATGGCAAATATAAAGACTGAAAGACCAAATGCATCTTTATGTTTATGATCGGTAGGTGGCAAGTTTGGGGCTGGGCAAGGATTTATCGGTCTACTGAGTTTTTATGAGGAAAAACATGAATAGCTTTTTTTTTTATTAAAACGAAACTACACTGGAATTGGCGTAAAACATGACTAGTTTCAATGAAAGCCAATTCCACTACCATTATGTTGGAGATGTGTGTGAACCTTGCTATTTGTTAATGCTGTGTACAGAATGTTAGCAACGTCAATGCAACGTTTAAATGTAAAGAAAAACCTTCAGGGTAAAGGTATGAACTTTTCCCCCTATTGAAAGATCGAATGAAAAAAATCCTGGCACGCATAAATCAACTTTGCCACCATTGTCATGGCCGAGGTCATTGCTTTCGGGTCAAAGCTTCCATCATGGCGGAAATATCATAGACATGTCATGATTTTAGATACCTAGAGAGAAATATTGATTCTGCACTGCCTGAAAATTTTGAAAATACCTCCTCTTAATATTTTACAGTGTTTGTGCAAGACGTTCGAAGCGCCGCGCTTAGCCGCGGCAAACTAGAAACGAACAAAACGAAGGAGATATTTGTAGAGCAAGCATAATGTATAGCGTAGCGGCACAATTTCATCGTCGTAGAAAACTACTGGCTGGAACACATTTTTTTCCGGGAGTAGGGGGTGCTGAAGCATATTCAAGCACCCCAATCCAAAAAGTTGGGGGTGCTGCAGCACCCACAGCACCGCCCGTTCCCGCGGGCTTGGTATGGGCAAGCGAGAAAAGACATACTTTTGAACAAGCAAGGGGATGCAACTGAACATCATGCATTGAGACCAACACCAACACAAAAAAAGGAGTAATTATACTTTAATTCTTTTAATAGTTCAATATTTATATACACTCCTTCTCCTCCATACACAATAACTACATCAGTACTGGCACCGTTCTATAATGGTCATGAAACAACATGTCCAGCATGTTCATCCTACTGGTACATTATTTCCATGGTAACGGGAGATAATGGTTTTCTCTATCACAATTTTACCAACATACGGGAGCTAAATCGGTCACTCTTCAAGATTGGACATCAACACATTGAAATTATCACGTGACTAGAATTTCTATTGAAACACTTACATTTTGTCTCGTACAGTGAATTCCATACACCACGTTTATACAGATTGAAGCTCAAAGTTGTATAGTAATATGTACAACCCAATAGGAATCGGTTTTATTCGAGTACATGCTCTTTGTTCTGTTCCATATTCAGTACAAGTTCCCCAGTACATGTCTTATTGATCCATCCAGGCTATTTAAATCGTTCTCGTTGTTTTTAATGTCGTGAACCCATCATGCCCTCTGGTCACGATGAACAATAATGACCTGAGCGACGTGGCTCCACAACCTAAAAGCACCCGGATTGTTGCCGAGTCGGCTAACTCGAATACCGGGTCAAAATTGTCCGACCCTGTATTAGGATTTGCTTTGGAGCAGCCTATATAGGTATAACGTTTCTTGAGTCACATTATGAGTGACCCTTTGTTACATCACAAAGTCTCTTTTATGAGGACAATTATTTTGTGGTTTACCGCGACCCGGCAGAAAGAAGCCATCATCTTGGGTCAAAATTATCCAAGAAATGGGTCAGCTAGCTATATGGGTCAAGTGAAACTCGTAAAAGGGTTATATACCAAAAACCTGTTCGCCATTTGATCAAACGCAACGATCCATTTCTCGGTCGTATTGACTCGGAAACGATTAATCTGAAACCGATTCCGGGTCAAAAGTCTGACCTCGGACCATTGGTACCGATACTTGTGATAATTAATTGATATATTTCTTTAAGATAACCTTATAGCATTGTAAGGCATTGTTTGGTAGATTGGTACACAACAAATATTCTCACAAAGACATATATATGAAATTACTTAATACTTGTTACAGTCTGTGTACATTTTTTGTTCACTTAATTGAGATGAACATCAGTAATGTTCTCAAAATTAGGCCCACGGCTCACATGTTAAAACTTAAGACATCTATATAGGTTATATAAGCTCGGCGCATAAGCTATGCATAATGTCATAGTAGCCATTTTATCACTACGACTGTTTAAAATATACGTTACCATTGATGAGCATTATTACGCGGGTTACGTTATGATCACCCTTCAACAAACCTTAAATTACAACACACCTAATTTATGCGTGTTCTTGTTTATACTGGGTTCTTATAAGTTTTTATTACAAAAGATAAATCACAACTATCATTAACCTGCGAATGTCTAACGACACCAAGAAATTGCCAAGGCATCGGGCAGAGAAAAATTCACCCGGGGGTATAAAACCGTTGTACAGCAGTAATACGTACGGTACTTGATCATAATAACTTCCTCTCGCTGCTATTCTATACGACCCTTGAGATATCGGGGGCGAGTGTGTGCTTACGCGACGGTGAGTTGTACAGTGAAAAAACCATATGGGCCATCGGCAAATCGGTCCAAAAGGAGAGAAATGTTTGCTCTAATGGCGTTTTTAGCTGAAAGTGAGTTTCATAATCTTGTCTCCTGGGGGAAAAGGGCAAACAGGTTATGGGCTGTGTAGTAAAGCGCGCTGTATATGTTTCACTGAAACAGGTTGCGTAATGAATGAAAGAATGATATTTGTAATGTCTGAAAATAGGTATAGGCATATTTAAACGTCTTTTAATTATCAGGAAAAACATACCAAAAAAGTATCGTGCATCGGATTTCGGCGCCTTAAAATGGAGCTTGTAGATAAACATGGTTGATTACAGCGCAGATATGGATATCTCGACCTGCTTGTCATTCATTCTTTTAAAATAAATTTGTATACCCTTTTTTACTTGCACCTAACAGGAAATTTTACAAAAGCTAAATAAGTTTGACTTCGAGATAACTTTGTCTACGACACGAACCTAGTTTGCATTTATATCCTAACAATGAAGTATATTCTGAGCAAAATGGCGGAATATGCTCGTTGGATGTCAGGTGTTTCGGCAGTGATTTGACCATCTCCGTGCAGAGAAGGAACATAAGGCCTTCTATTCACCTGATGTTTAACATAATACGCTTGTCACATTCACAATCAAAAATTAACATCTGCATGTGTGATACATGACGTATATTAATGACTAAATAATGATTTCTTAACTGGTCTTCACTTTGACCTTTGACACCTTGTGACGTTCACTACTAAAATTGACGAATCCTATCACTTTTTCATCTTCTTGTTTTCTATGGCCATTTCCCAAACCATGGATTCTGATTCGGATCGGCTTTTGTGACTGTGCCTGTAAAAGCCTGCAGTTCGAGCTGGTTTCTTTCTTGCCACCTTTACATCGAAACCTTAAATTCCACGACTGTTTCATGAATACATTTTGTTGCATACGGTATGTACATAGTTTAATTACATAGTATCAATACAATTGTAAGTATGAAAACAAACCGGTAACAAAAATAAATAATCTCTCCTGCTAAAGATGAATTTTTCTCATTTATACGAAAATATGCTTCCCCGTCTTCGCTGCCGGAAGAGTCAGTGCTGATTCTTCAGTTTGAAGTCGTTGGGAATTTAAGTATTTTCACCGCATTTTACTGCTGTAGCAACTACATCGTGGATGGTAGGAATGGGACCTTATATGGTTTGCGCGCGACCTCTTTAAAACAGGTTACTTTTTCCAAGAACCAAATCACAGCTTCGTCATTTTGTTATAGCTATAATTGCATCATTTATGTCCTCCAAACATTCAAAAGAATCACAGTCGCAATAGGCCTACATACTCTGCCTGGTCACAATATATTTCCATATACACAAAATATTTAATATATATGTACATTATGAACATCTTCATGTATTTAAGATATTAATATTCTTCGACTAACAAGACGAACTGATCTCGCATATAAAGCAGCTAGCAATGAGCGACATCATTCTTTGCATTTTTGTTCGAATCCTCCCGCCAGCGTTTTTTCCAACTTCCCCGGGTCGATGAACACGTCAAGCACAATTTAAAAGACGCCGTTGTTTTCATAACACGCGGACCTTGTGTATGATAGCCGAAGGGCTCTCATATCTGAATGACTGAGATGGAGGATTTCGCTGCTCTGCTCTTCCCCCCGTTGGCATGTGGAGATTGCTCCCGAGATTATCGATGCCAAACCCGCCTTCCCACGGAAAAAAAACCTGAGGAAAAACCCTAATAGGCAAAGAAAACGTTATTTCAATCATCAACTCTCCGAAAATGAAGATTACTACGAATCAACGACAGGGACACGTTTGTTTGGTATTCTAGGGAGAAAGATCCGAAAGGAAAAAGTGTGGAACTGTTGTATGATCCTCAGCAACCCCCCCCCCTTCACTTTCCCCTGGCAGATTGGCAGTAAATCGAGATGATTTACAGATCTGCGCAGTTCTTCTCAAATTTACGTGTAATGGCACGGGGATACAGGTGCTAGGACAGAGAAGATCACAGAAATGGCTGAATGAAATAGCCCTGGGTTGCACCGATTTCGCGCGGGGGATGCGACGGTAATATTGCGAGTGGTTCGACCGCGGCTCGCCCGCGCATATAGCTGTTGTGATTAGAGCTTCGCCTGCCAAAGACGATCTCAATTTGTCATTCAAGTCACAACCAGTCAATCTACAAGATTCATTCCTGAAGTTCTACATCAACAACTTCGACAGCAGTAAGAATGGCCCACCTAATTGTACGCGTTCAGCATAGCACAAGCTTTACTGACAGTTCCCCAGCCGATTATGTAACAAGATTTTTGTTGACATCCCTGTGTGAATAAGATTAACCCAAAGGTCAAAAAGGTCCCTTGTATAAAATAGTAAACATTATGTAATTATGCTTCCCAATAATTAAGACGTAATTCATGATTCGGTGTCACCTACATCGGCAGGTTTTTTTGGTACTTGTGCCAACCGTAGGCCTATAATCGAGAATGTTCTTATAAAGAATGTATTAACGATTTCAACAGCACAGTTTTTAAGTCGTAGAAAATGACCATTTGGATGACAGCTATACTTCTATTTTCTCAATCATTCGGAAAATTCGTTAAGCTTTTCTCAGTCCACACTCATCTGATTTTGTCCATTACTATTCCATTACTAATCCATTCCTCCTCCAAAATCTAACAACAAATTCCAGTACATACTACTCCACAATCACAGCCCTCATCTTGCTGCTATATACTTCTCAACCCCGCATTTTCAAATCCATTTCCATTTTGCTTTTTGCCATGCTTAGTTTTCCAGGCATGTCGATCACTTTCGAACCCTCTGTCTCCATTACACTCGAAGCATCAAACCCACGTGCTACCTTTACATCCCGTGCCTCCTCCCTGTCGAGTATCACTCGTGTAAAGTGTCATCATTGAGAGAGGTTCATACAATACAGAGCGACAGTCACCATGCTCCGCCATAGCCTTGTGGCCCACATTATGGTCACCTTTCATCCATACTGACACCATTACCACTGCATTCATCTCTACACTGCCTCCTGTTACTGTCATCAAAATATTACGGGCCAAGTCGCACGAGGCGATTTGCACAGACAATCTGGACTCGACAATGAAAGTGCGCAACGAGCTAAAAAAAACCTCAGTAAGAATAAAGTTCATATTTGTCACAGTAGAAATTAATCAGATAATTATGTGAAATTAAGGTATGTATATCATACCAAAAGTACCTTAACTTCATATCGAGAAAAAGGCCCAAGGCTTCTGTTTTTTATCAGCTCGGACCCTTTTTTCCCTTCAAAATACCGAATTTAGTATTAAATACCAGTTTTCACACAAAACTATTCTAAAATGTCCTCTCTTCTGCTTGATGATGTCTCACACAGGTCTCACTCAACATCTTTCATTTCATTTCTCTCAAAATTACATATCATCAATCCACTCTGCACAACTTTGTATCCCTGGGTTTCGATTTGGCTCTTAAAAAAAGCCAAATATATGGGGCTAATTGTTTTTTCATCTACATTTTTTTTTTCATTTTACATTCCGGTGATCCCCAAAATGCTTGATGGCATTATGCAGTAAACAGATTATTTTACGGGAAAAAGGGGAAAGAATTATGCACGGCCTTGGCCGCCTGTCGCTCTCTGATCAAGAGCAGTCGAGCCACGCTCCGTGACGGGGATTGATCGAGTTTTGTCAGGCCGCGTGTCTCGCACGTGCCCGGACTATTCTTGCAAGCTGGTGTGTTTGGATGACTCATATCACTTTTCTTGTAGTGAGCTGCGATATTCAGGCTGAAATCTCGGGATCGTGGGCTTCGGACCATCTTTTAGGCCCGTCCTGCATCTGCGACTGGCATGCCGTATGATAAATCGACTTCTCTGGGTTGAACATTGATTAACTGTAATGAAGTCTGTGAGCGAAGCACATTTATAGTGATTGCATGCAATACAGAAAATTGGTATGACGGAGGTTTAATTCGCGCGGTGCGTTAGGCACGTTTGCATGAGTAATACAGCTATATCATTATTGTTTGCATTGTCCCTGATGGTAGTACAACCACTCAGCATTGATGAATGTTAACACGACCAGACCATAAGCGTGCCAGAACAAAAGAAGCTTACTGTCGTTATCTAGTGAATGTATGAACGATGATTTCCTCATGCTATGCATACCAAGGTACATGCATTTCATAGGATTGGCATTGGGTTGCAATCAGTTTTTATTTTATTTCGAGAACAACAATAAAACTAAGGACGTCTACATTTTTGATTTGTTGTCGACTTACATCGCAGCATGTTTCAGCATTAGGAGATGATCTAGCTGGTTCATCTTCTTTAGTATACCAAAGTCCAATTTAGTGTTTCCAAAAGGTCGTAAAAAATATCGAATTCGTCAGTGAAAAAAAAATTGGCAATAGAAGATAGAAACCCATGAGCCAACACCTCAATCTATGCAGATACATTTCCAGAGCTGAAATAGTTTATATAAAGTCCTTCAGTCGCCGTTGGACACGCAGTCACGCCAACCGTGCCGTAATCTCGCGAGATTTCACGCAACGAAACCGACGGGATAGTTTTCTATTGTGTGTGGACAACGGGCTGATCTGATAATTCTCTTCAAGTAAGCAGCCATGCCGCCAGTGCGAGTCCCCCCCCCCCCCCCCCCCAACGGAAATATAACGGCCCCTCCGGCAAGACAACGGCCGTTTCCAATCACTTCATCCCACCGTTATACCCTAGCGGCTGCATTCAGTCACATCCAAGGAAGACTCATCCAAGTCTGGGTCTGCAATATCAAGAGCAGCATGGATTTATGACAGCGAGGCGCTGGATTTACGCCTGTTTATAAAAGGCTTGCCGACGCGACGAGTATAGCTCAACCACCGACTACGGGGAGAAGGACAGTGCAAATTGCAGGTCGCAATGGGCCGCGGGATGCGGTTCATTCAACTCTTGGTTCAATGCGAGAACATGTTGATAGTGATTTTTTTTATACAACCGATTTGAGTTTTGCGGTGGTGTAGTTTCGTTTTTCATTCTCGTTTACAAATTGGTGCTGTTAGCAAAAGGGATTCGATTGCATCAACCTCAACTCTCGTTTCGTGCAGAAATATATATTGTGACCAAAAATCTGATTATTAATTTTTTTGTGCTCATACCCAAATAACAAAAACTAGACATAAACTCTATACTGACAATCCAGAGCCTCGATTACACTGTAAATCACAATAATTACAAAATCACTCGATAGCATTGACAAAACTCATTTGCCATTTCCCAGTTTCCATACGTAAAGCAGTTCCAACTACTCCAATAAAACAAAGAAGTAGCATCATACTCTTATGATCTCTATGATTGTACAGTTTTGACATCAAACACTTGATGACATCTCGTCACGCTGTTATGTTGCCTCCACAAATATGGACAACATTTTGTACAAATTCAAATGTTCAAACAAATCAAGACATTTTTTTTAAAAGGGTTTACCGACGTGTATCGAGAAGATTGGCTCAGTTTACTAAAATATCCATAACCCAGGCCAACAATGTCTAGGAAACACTCAAGCCAGGTTCATGAACAATCAACAGTTTTCTTCAAATCAAAGAGTAAAGTTACAAACAATTCCAATTTCAACTCCAATTTTGTCAAAACAGGACATTGTAGCGTAGCATATCAGATATTTTAGCACTGAGCTGAGCGGACGATAGAAGATAGCATAAACTGAATTATAAGTTAGGCTGCACACATGTTACATTCCTTGAGATCAACACTATAATGAGATAGCGGTCGTAGTTGTGGATGAGCCGATCACAGATTAAAGCAATTATCAGAGGCTGACTGGGGCCTGTAATGTTACAAAGTAGGCATTGCATAGTTCCCAATGAATATAATATTGCAACTGATACGGGTATACAGTTCATAATCATCACACACGACTGATAATTATTTACACGATTGACGTAATCAGATAGCTGGTGGCCCCACGACAAGTGTAGGTGCAGCTGAGAAGTGTTCAGGCCCTATACACCGTGACAACGGAAACGCACTAGGCGTAATTTCTGAAAGGGCTATCACCAACACATCAGTTACTTTTCATTAGAAGAAAGCAATGACAAGTATGACATATATTATAAGGAGTTCAATATGTGAGAGGAGAAATGGACACAAGGGGCGTGCAGAGTTACCCAACGGATTGACCGACTTCCCGGCACGTCCGTCACCGGTGTCGTCCGAAGTTTTGGCCGTGCCTTCGGGTTTGTACGGCACGACTGTCCCCTGGCTTTGAGCAGCAGTGCACTGCTTCAACAAGTCACACCAGCCATCTTCGTTGTCATCGTCACAGTTGATACAACCCCACAGATCTTGAGCAGCTCGCTGGGCGAACAAGATGTCCAGTGCTCGCCCACAGCCCTCGTCGCATCCCGATCCCTCGCAAGTGGAGATTGTGGTCTGTAACTGCGAGACACAGTTGGGCTTTTTTTGGCAGCGTCTGCGAGCAGCGTCACACGGTATCCTCCCGTCTTGCAGGATGGTTGGCGTGGTGCTAGCGGGCGTGGTGCCAGTACTAGCCGAGGTTGGCTGGGCTGGGTGACCGCTCACCAAACTTGGGCACAACGCTAAGCGCTCTTGGAACTCCAAGCACTCAGACTCTGGATAGATGGGTATTGTCTCAGAGCAATCGCAGGTGAAGAAGACAGTGCTCCCTCCGTATAAGTCCACCATCTTCTGTACCTTGTCGTCACAATCTACCGAACACTCTTCGGTCTCTCTGCCGATCAGGTCGGCGCAACTGTTGTACATATTCTCCTTGGTATGCGGGAATTTCTGTACGTCTCCCAGGGCCAGGGAACCGAGCTCTTCCTTGCAGGTGGCTAGCACCATAGGTAACCACAGAACCAGGACCTGACCTGCGCAGGCTAGCTTGAAGTACGGTATTTCCATTGTGACCACGACACTAAACGTTAAGGAAGGTTTGCGAATGTCTCCAAGATCCTAAAAGCAACGCACAATGACTTGCAGAGATCAATCCTTGATCATCGACGCGAGCTAATAATCGAAACTGTCACCAGTCGTTTTTGTCACACAAAGCTAGTCATCCACATCACCACTGACTCCAGTTAAATTTGCGCCAACTGAGCCAACGGAACAATGCCTCATAGCTAGGAGCCCACGCACGGGATCACTCGTCGTTTTGGGCCCACGTCCACCGATTAATCACACCCACGGAATCAACGCGGATCGGCACCGGGGCAAGCGAAGCAGACGTACCGCTGCAGACTCACTCGTCACTGGCTCTCTCTCGCAGATGACAGCTTGAGCTTGCCTCAGTACTACATACACCGCACTCTTGCCGCCAATCGTTGCTCCAAATCAAACTCTCTCTAGCTCTATTTATACCCACGGCTGAAGTTTGCAAATGGTACGTGAGCTGACAGACGCGTTGCCGCAACCCCTGCTGTCATCGCCGCAGCACTGGGATAATTATTGAAGCCGCGACTGCGTATACGCGTGCCGTGTTTAATATAATTTATTGTTCCATTGTCAGAACTGTGGCCGTGGCATGCGCAGTGCCGTTTTTTAACGCTTGAATAATAAGCCGTGACAACTGTGTGAATCACCACTGCAGGGTTTTGTCATTTGTTTGGTACAATCATGGACGAAGGAAAACAGAGCGTTGGAAATTCATTCCCCTTTCACATTTAAACATTGAACATCGCTACTTCGGTATGAATTGAACAAATCAGAACACAAGATCGTAGTTTCATCTAGAATTTTCTCAAACCAATAATATCAGGGAACAGAGGTCTCAAACAATGAACCGGGATTTGCATAATTTATTCATTTAACAAAAGTTTGATTTGTTTCCAGTTACGTATCAGTAATTAACACTGGTAGATGGAGGGGGTAGCCTCCCTCACCCCTCCCAATGCATTGGATCCGCACTTGTGAAACGTATTGGACTGTCTTTTCACATTTTCTGGTCTCTAGATATGCGCTTGCCAGCCAACATGATTGATTGGCGAAGGTGCATTCAACCCACTTGCTTCTACAGGATAAGCTAGTCTTTGTTGCCACAAGCCTTCTTTTATTTCACAATCGATAACGTTTTCCGTTGCACTGGGATTATAGTAATATAAAACGCGCCCTAAAGTAGCCGAAATCCCGCCCCTCCCCCGCCAGAATATACCGTTTGGTACAATTTAAAATTGTCTATCGAGCATCCAGTTCTCGGGCTGTCAAACACTTGAGAAAATAAGTATGATTATTAATTTGTATTGGCATAAGTTCTCAGTGTTCTAATGACGCTGTAGGTTTTCTACAGGCCGCCTATTGACGACAACACGTAACATCAGCTATGATACCTGTATAACCAAATGAAGATTCAGCACTGATGAAGAAGTAATGCCAAAACAATTAAAGCCAAAATAACAAAAAAGGGGACTGTATTCAAACTCAGAATGTAAACCAAAGTTTAGTGCATTAGTCATTTTTATTTCTACAAAGATATCCAGCGTTGCTTCTTGATAAGTGTTACAGGAATACCCCCCAGCCTCTTTGAAGATGTAATCACCAAACAACACATTTTAAACGAAGATAGGTAGAGTGCCTTTTTACCGTTATGTTTGTTTTCTTTTCCCTGTAAAATACTTTAATTGCTTCCAGCATCGTCAAACCATTTTTCATTTTATCGTAAAAATACGTGATGTTCTTTTAACCTAATGAACTGTTAACTATTTTGAACAAGCAATTAGGCTGATTAAGGCGATAAGCTGCAAAATGTTCTAAAACCCACGGTAGTTTGGCCTTCATTTTCAATGACCTCACGTGTAATAGGGTATGGAAACAAGTCACACTTGTATGTGTATACCCAGCTAGATAATGTGACAGAGGGGTACCCCCCCCCCGTCCCTATACCCTATACACACCCTAGACTATTGCTACCTATAGCACCCCCCCCCCCCCCCCCCCCCCCACCTCAAAAGAATTCCTGAGATTCTGGTAACACAATGATCAACACAAAAGAGGGGGGGGGGGTCCTCTGTCACATATCTTGCTATATGTGTATGTGTACGCTCCTTTTGACTTCACATGTTAAATGGCTCATTGGGAAAACCGTTTAGGAATTTCTAGAAATTGATTCTTCTTTTTTGAACTGACGTCATAACCACCTGGGTACCAATGGGAAGAGCCGATTAACAGTATCGATTCTTGGGATTAGTGTCGATTGTCATCAAAATGGAATGGAATTTGCCCGACACCAGGGGATGGTCTCATTGTCACTGCAGGCCTGTTTTGCGTTTCGTTATTTCACGATCGATTCTTGTGCGAGACAACAGCGTGAGAGTTTCCTAAAAAAGTGATGATACTTTTTAAAAAAAATCAGCTTTCAAAAAGTCAATCTTTGGTCAAAAAGGGAACATGTCATGTACTTAAGCCAACATTACGGATATTCTTAGATTCGAGTTATCAAGCTCAGGTTCGTTGCACTTTGGTTTTTAACTCTGCTGGGGAAAACGATGGGGCTTAGTGCATGCCTTGTCGGTAGAGGGCGCTCATGCATTATGTTGGCTGGGAGCTAGTAAAGGCCGCGTCCTAATTACTTGGTTTCGGCTTGCAATTACACACGTATCTATCTCAAAGACACGTGTGTAATTTTAAGCCGTAGCCAATTCGTCACCGACACCACAAAGTAACTCTTAAGTACACAGTGCTACTTCGGTTCAAACTTTGGTTTCACGAAGTAACATTGAAGTGTGCGCGCACATCGGACACGCGCGGGCGCGAACGATTGTCGTTTTCACAAAGTTACAACACTTTTACGGAAAAGCTATTTGGAAAAAAAACGGATTAAAACGTTTGACAGGAATGTGAATAATCAGTCTTGTTGTAGGATTGCAGAAAAATTTAATAAAAAGCCTTCAAACTGGAGAAATAAAGATGAGTGTTACTTCGTGGAAATGAAAATTACCGATTCAGTGCACAGGGTACATGAGTGTTAGTTCGTGAAAACAAAAATCACTCGTTTCTGTAAAATACGCGCGCGTGGTGCGAACTCAAAGTCCACACAAAAAGTGAGTTTTACTTCGTGGTGTCGCTGAGGAAGCAATTTGGACGCGGCCTTATGGTCGCAGACCAGTAAATAAACTGCCACAGACCTCAGTGATAATTGAGCTCCACCTTTCAGTTTCTGTTCTATTTTTGAGGGGTTACGATGATGCTTGGGAGAAAATTCCATCCAAAGATGATCAGCCCTAAAAGTTGCCCTGAAGCCAATCGCCATTTTGAAAAAAAAACATGCCTACGCTCCATTGCAAAATAGAGCAATATTAGCGCCCAATTTCATCCGAATTTCATAGAAATACGAGCTCGCATTCTTCTTCACGACTTCCCCCTTTCTTTCTTTTTTACAAACCCTCAAGTTCATGGCCCACAAAATTCTCTAATAGGCCCCCTACCGGTTTGAGGGCATTAAAATCGTGATTTGGCCGGCGTAGGCAATTTCGGGCATATTACTGGCCTACACCCAAGTTAAGGGCAAAACTCGTTCCCATGGTATTCGAACAGTACGGTGAGTCAAAAAAAAGTAAACCCAAAATGGTGCCCCCTATTTTTAGGGTTTTTTTTTTAGTGAAAGAATCATTCAAATCGCTCATGTGCTTTTCCAGTTATGGAATTTTGAACACAAACACCGTTTTTTTTAAGCTTGTCCATGGATCACAATAAAGGCAGGTGATATTTCAGTAAAACTATTCACATACCAAAAAACACATCAGAACACTCTCATAACCATGATAACTGGCACTTATCATAACATTTTAACCTGCTGCTTCCAATGTTAAAATAACATGCTTTATAATGTCAAGAGTTTATAGTTTTGCCCTGCCTTCTACTTGGCTACCCCAGAGACTTAAGGGATTATTCTGATATCATTTTCAGGATACGACATGGTTTAATTTTTACTGAAATATCACGTACCTTAAATGTGATCCGTGGACAAAACAACGGTGTTTGTTTTCAAAATTCTATAACTAGAAATGCACATGCGCGATTTGAATGATTCTTTCAATGAAAGAAAACTTATTAATTGGGCTTTCGTATCCTAGATTTGGAAAGCGCTATGCAGAAATTATTCAAAAAATAGGGGCACCATTTGGGTTTCCTTTGTTTTACTCACCCCTTTATATTGCGCAGTTTGGGACAATTAGGTCTAGGGGAGTCAGGTTGGTGCAGTCAGTGGTTCTTTACTCGTCTTACATGTATGGCCCGGGTTCGACTCCTGACCTGTGGTTCACAATGTGGATTGGCTTTTCCCGAAATATTTTTCTGGAATTTACCTTTCCTCTCTCAATTTGAACATATGTTGGTCTCCTTTCTGCAGGTTTCTTTGAGTAATCCTTGGTTTCACTACCAAAACAAATGATGATAATTTGCACATGGAGGAATCAAATTATAGATACTTTTACTGAGCTTGCATGCTACCCACCACGAATGGCGCCACCATTCGTCAGTGTTTTCACTCCTTCGAGTTCTTGTTGGTGTGATGCAGAATGCCGTTGAGGGTGGTATATTTGGAAGCGTCTCCACACAGCCCCAAGCTCATTGGCTGAAATGCATTGGCTGCCTACATGGTGTTCACTGTGGCATACAACTTATAATTCTGTTTCCTAAAATAGAGACATAAAAAGTGAAGTAAATATTGAACATACCTCTACAATTTAAACGAAGGCATATGAAGATTGCTGAAACTAAATGGACGTTCCTATTTGGGAAAGAGAAAAGTGGCAACAGTAACGGGAGGCGCGCGGGTGGGGGGGGGGGCACGCCCCCACCTTTCGCTAGAAGCATGTCCCCCTCCCCTTGTGCCCTCGCAATCAGAATTTATGGAATGCAAAAAAAACCTCTCCACTCGCTCTAGAAAATAAACCCCGGCCATCCCCACGAGTTTCCCAGACTAAATGGACCCCAATCAGTCGCAGTTCAAGGTCTCTTTGATGGTAGTGATGGTGGTGGGTGGAGGGGGGGGGGGGTAAACGTAAAAAGAGACAATAAAGGGTAAAATGAAAAAGGGTAAAATCACGCGGGGGGTTGTTGTTTAGGGGTTGGGGCTGGGGATGGGCTGGACTGGACACCATCTCCTCATGGGGGTGCTGTTCAAAGCATACGATCATTGGCACTATTGGACAATAGGTGACGCTCTTCATGTCGGCACTTTATTGCCGACGTTTGCAGGACGTTGAAAAAAGGGCACTCGTGAAAAGGGGGTAAATAGCCCCCCCCCCCCCCCCCGACGCTATTCCATTGCCTTTTACGCCAATGGATCTGGAGGGACACCTATTTCGGAATAGTGTTACACACAAAAATAAGCAAAAGGGTATTTTAGTGAAAAATTGGAAAGTGAATCCTCATGGAATCTAGGCCTATAGTTGTTTAACATTCGAAGAATTATGTTTATCAAGACCATTTCCCCTCTGTGTGAAAGCTAACGTACATTTTATTTTGTTACTGTGTGTGACCTTTGACCGCCATTGTGTGTACACATTCACCATGTATTTTGACCGTAGTGTTGTCTTGTCTTATTTTTCCGTAGGCAATATGTAGGCGCGGTCTACTGAGACCTTCATTTATTGCACCTTTCATTGATCTTTTTCATCCTGATCTTTTCCGACCTGGGGATATATACTGGATCTTTTCTACTCTGATTTGCTGATGTATGCTCTGATTCTGCTGATGATTGAATAAATTCTCCATTAATTGTTGAAGATATCTGGTGATGCTGTGTAATTCATCTAGATAGCCTCCAAGTTCCAACACACTTATCCTAATTTAGTTTGGGATCGAACTCCCTTCATCGTGCTGTGATACCGCAGTACTGAAATCACTTCATTACTGTGGGTTTTTGTTCTCTCTAAATGTCACCGTATACAAGATCTACCATGCATCCACTCAACAATACGCCAATCACTGCGTGGGATGCGCGCCAGTAAACGTAAAAACAACTTTCAGAACTAATTGGCTCGCTCGCAGTGTGAATATTTGTTGGCAATAAAAAGGGCAATCGTACCATATTCCGCACCATCTCGGACGCAGGCGCTTGCACATCGATGACAGTAACTATAAAGCCACATGGATACTCCCGAGGACAATGCTTTGTGTTTCCCTTTGTCCCTGTAATATAGCATTCTCCCATAGATTAAGCACACAAACCTACCACAGAAGACCGTTTTGAGCAAAAGACCCAACGCCCGAGGACTGAGAGGATCTGCTGTTCTAACTACAAAACCATGAGGTCAATTTTGAATTTGTTTTGTTATGCAGATACTCCTAATCCTTGGCCTCAACCCCTATGAGTTTCAGTTAATTTCAGCCACGCATCATTGCACAATTGTCAATTGATCGCAACATATCTTGACACTTGTGTCCAAGTTTCATGCCTTAATCCCTTTCAGTGCTGTTTTATGTAAGCTGTGTAAAATCTGCATGTTGTGAAAAAAGGCTGAGTGGTTTGGGATTGGAACCATTTGCCCTTGAGCATTAAACTGAGGTCTTCAGTCATTATGACTGGTAGCCAGGCAAAAGATTCCAATCCCAACTGCAGCCATTTCACAACATGAAGGATTTTACACACCTTACTTTAACACAGCACTGAAATTGAATAAGGCAAGGAACTTGGTCACAGGGTCCAAAAATATTGTTGTTATCAATTGACAATTGTGTTGTGATGCGTAACTGAAACTCATTGGGGTTATTTTTCAAAATTGATCTCATGGTTTTGTAGTTATTTCAAAAATAGTCAGACGGACAAATTGTTTTGGACATACTGTCTACGTATATACTAAAACTATCATACCGTTAATTTCTACACCCCTTACATTATAAAACAAAACAAACTTGTAGTGAAAACCTCGGTTTGGTTTGTGTCGGTTGTCAACACACGTTGTAACTGACGATGTTATTGCAAGTACAATATTAATGAAACCATCGATGCTTCACACGAGCGATGAATCGTCCGAACAAACAAAGTCTGAGGCAGACGTTGTGTGACGGCAATTTTACCGTAAAAAAATTCTTTTGTCTGCAATGAAAACGAGCGAAACGAAAGTTCAATCTGTTGCTACGGCTGATCAGCCTCGGGCAGCATGTTAATAAACAATTACATGTATTTACATAAGTGGTTTCAATTAGTTACACGGTACGTTTTAGACCGTTCAAGTTTAAAATGCGTATGAATTTTCGTACATTTTATCGAACAACGTATTTCGAACTGTAATCCTCGAACAATAACCACTAATCCGTTGATAGCGACCATGTCAAATGATTTATTCTAAGTGACTTCACTGTCACGCATGCGCAGTTGTGTCGTGTGGAAATAATGGCAACCTAAAAATATCCCCATAAAAAAATCCCAATGAGCCAAAAAAAGGTCTCTATGAGTCAAAATTAACCCTGTACGCAGAGAGCTGTGTACGTGAATTGTCGGGTGTATCTCCCGAAGTGCTTGTACGAATTGTGGATGAAGGATGGTTCTAAGAAAGAGATAATTCTTTCTCACTAATGAATGACCTGTGACCTTTAATCACATGAAAAGACTATTGGTGGGCCGTTCATCTTGTGTTTGTACGTGTTGTATTACGTACTCTGTTAAGATCAGTAAGGTTAGATCATAGAGCAAGGAACTGTTCCTTGCTCGATGGTTAGATTAACAAAAAAGTTGGGTTTTATAAGGTTCTTCCCTGTTTTTATAACCCTATTCAATAGTTAAAATTACTTTTGAGAGGGGATTCGATTGTGTTTAATTCCCTCGTTTACTTTCAGCATTTTTGGCGAACAATCCGCAGTTGCCGCCTAGTACGGGAACTGAGCTGGTCTTTTTTCATGAGAGAATACTTCTTAGGTCCTACGAACACAGGAAATGATGATGATATAGAAAACTCAAACGCCTTAAGCACCATGGTTGTGGATAATATAATTATCCATTATCATATAATACTTGTAAATTTCAGTCGATTTTACAACATCGGGTCAGCTAAGCATACCGTCTCACAACAAAAGTCAAGCACACCAGACACTTATTTATGGCTATAGATACTTTTGAACTATTATTCCAAATGTATGGTGGCTTTAAAGGGACATCGCACATATATATTGACGCCAATATTCCCGCCAATATTCACGACATGGCCCCATGTCCCAAATATTGACGCCAATATTGACGCCAATATTCACGACATGGAGCCAAGTCGCAAATATTGACGCCAATATTGACGCCAATATTCACGACATGGAGCCAAGTCGCAAATATTGACGCCAATATTCACGACATGGTCTCCAAGTCGCAAATATTTGCGCCACTATTGACGCCAATATTCTCGACATGGACCCAAGTCGCAAATATTGACGCCAATATTGACGCCAATATTCACGACATGAACCCAAGTCGCAAATATTGACGCCAATATTGACGCCAATATTCACGACATGGTCTCCAAGTCGCAAATATTGACGCCAATATTGACGCCAATATTCACGACATAGTCTCCATGTCGCAAATATTAACGCTAATATTGACGCCAATTTTCACGACATGGTCTCCATGTCGCAAATATTGACGCCAATATTCACGACATTGCCCAAGTCGCAAACCCACTCAGGCGTGATTTTTTTTTTTAGCAACCTAGGTAGGCAATTCAAGCATTTTGTCTGGTGCACCCTACTCTACAGCACACACGTTTAAATATTGTGTTTGTGTTAGCGCAAACTTCCTTCGCTGCAAGGACACGGACGTCCAATCAGTGTGACCGTAAGGTCAGAGCCAAATTGTGCTAAATGCACATAAAAAAATCTGTCAGATTTATCAAAAATCTGCCAAATTTCCCAGAATTACTCGAAATACACTATAAACACCTAAAATCACATGTAGATTGGTAGTATTACCTTAATTAAGGTCCAACTCACATTATAAACAATCTATAGTAACATAAAGATGTTATGAAATTATCCCGTAAATTTCGGGCAAAACGTGGATTCGGCCACGACGACGTTTCCAGTGAACTTCAGCACCTAGACCCAGAGTTGTAACGAGTCACTGATTTTTGTGACTCGAGTCAAGTCGAGTCATTTTAAAGAAGTGACTCGAGTCAAGTCGAGTCATTTTAAAGAAGTGACTCAAATCGAGTCGAGTCAGTAGGTCAAAAGGTCGAGTCGAGTCGAGTCGAGTCGAGTCAAATATTTAGCTTGAACCAGTCCGAATCACGATTATTTGAACACTATGTATACCAAAATTTATAAAAGGAGGGCATAACTTTAGCGAGCGTTCAAATCCAAAAGCTTTATAAGAAATCGCCCAAAACCAACGATGAAAAAGCGAATTAGTAAATGTGTTTAAAAATCTGGTTCCGATAGTATTTTGTGCATTCTAGAACCAAATTAGGTGGGAGTCTGTGACACTCGTATATTTGTACATGACTGCTATTCGCAAAGTTAAAGTGAGCATAAATTTTGCACCGTCATTGCAAATACTTTTCGCAAAGTTGCGTTTTTTATTTTTGGGACTCCATCGAGTCTTATTAGCCTTTGCTTGAGTCGAGTCGAGTCTTCTGATGAGGGACTCGAGTCGACTCGAGTCATTTGCGCGCAGTGACTCCAGTCAAGTCAAGTCATTTACCCTTAGGGACTCGAGTCGAGTCGAATCACCAAAAATTGTGACTCGAGTCGGACTCGAGTCGAGTCATTGATCTCGAGTCAATTACTCGACTCGAGTCCGACTCGAGTCACAATTTTTGGTTACTCGACTCGAGTCCGACTCGAGTCACAATATTTGGTTACTCGACTCAAGTCCCTAAATGACTCGACTCGACTCGAGTCACTGCGAGCAAATGACTCGACTCGACTTGAGTCCCTCATCAGAAGACTCGACTCGACTCGAGCGAAGGCTAAAAAGACTCGATCGAGTCCCAAAAATACAAAGTGCAACTTTGCGAAAAGTATTTGCCTAGACCAGCCAACCTGTCCCATTATGCCAGGGTTTGTTTGAAAAGATTGAAGCTTTTTTAAACATATGTACCATTTTTTGTTCAAATTTGCTGTTCAAATTTGCTGTTAATTTTTTGTTCAAATTTGCTGTTCTCAGTCATCAAATCAAATTGACAACCATTTTTGCAGAATTGTGCCAGAAATCTGCGCCCAAAAAAATCCATTCTGTCAAATTTTCTGTCAAACTCTCGTTTTTTACAAAAATTCTGTCAAAGTTAGCCGAAAATCGGCTAAAACAGTCACCTTGCGTCCAATGTACATGTACATCCATGGTTCGCGCTGCGCCTCACGACGAACGTTCAGCCAGAGATAGTTGGGTCTGGGTGCCAGACTGTGTGGCTAACGGACACCCCAGTTGCTGTGAAAAAAATTCACGCCTGAGTGGGTTTGCGACTTGGGCCATGTCGTGAATATTGGCGTCAATATTGGCGTCAATATTTGCGACTTGGGTTCATGTCGTGAATATTTGCGTCAATATTGGCGTCAATATTTGCGACTTGGAGACCATGTCGTGAATATTGGCGTCAATATTGGCGTCAATATTTGCGACTTGGGTTCATGTCGTGAATATTGGCGTCAATATTGGCGTCAATATTTGCGACTTGGAGACCATGCCGTGAATATTGGCGTCAATATTGGCGTCAATATTTGCGACATGGAGGCTATGTCGTGAATATTGGCGTCAATATTGGCGTCAATATTTGCGACATGGAGGCCATGTCGTGAATATTGGCGTCAATATTGGCGTCAATATTTGCGACTTGGAGACCATGTCGTGAATATTGGCGTCAATATTGGCGTCAATATTTGCGACTTGGGTTCATGTCGTGAATATTGACGTCAATATTGGCGTCAATATTTGCGATTTGGGTCCATGTCGAGAATATTGGCGTCAATAGTGGCGTCAATATTGGCGACTTGGAGACCATGTCGTGAATATTGGCGTCAATATTGGCGTCAATATTTGCGACATGGAGACCATGTCGTGAATATTGGCGTGAATATTGGCGTCAATATTTGCGACATGGAGGCTATGTCGTGAATATTGGCGTCAATATTGGCGTCAATATTTGCGACTTGGAGACCATGTCGTGAATATTGGCGTCAATATTGGCGTCAATATTTGCGACTTGGATTGTCGTGAATATTGGCGTCAATATTGGCGTCAATATTTGCGACTTGGGTTCATGTTGTGAATATTGGCGTGAATATTGGCGTCAATATTGGCGACTTGGAGACCATGTCGTGAATATTGGCGTCAATATTGGCGTCAATATTTGCGACTTGGAGACCATGTCGTGAATATTGGCGTCAATATTGGCGTCAATATTTGCGACTTGGGTTCATGTCGTGAATATTGGCGTCAATATTGGCGTCAATATTTGCGACTTGGAGACCATGCCGTGAATATTGGCGTCAATATTGGCGTCAATATTTGCGACTTGGGTCCATGTGAATATTGGCGTCAATATTGGCGTCAATATTTGCGACTTGGGTCCATGTTGTGAATATTGGCGTCAATATTGGCGTCAATATTTGCGACTTGGCTCTATGTCGTGAATATTGGCGTCAATATTGGCGTCAATATTTGCGACATGGGGGCCATGTCGTGTCTATTATTATCTATATGTGCGATGTCCCTTTAAAGCCACCATTCTTGGTTCTTGGTTCTTGGCTGGTTCTTCTCCTAAATACTCCACGTGGGAGTTTATACAGGAGGCCAGAAACACCGGGGCAAATCCCTTCTCTTAGCGATAAGTGTTTACTGGGTTCTTTTACGTGCATTTATACAACACACGGGACCTACGGCTTAACGTCCCATCCGAAGGACGAAGCAATAATGGTTAAGTGCCTTGCTTAAGAGCACAAGTGTCCGCCGGCGGGCTCGAACCCACGTCACTTTTGCCTCGGAAACACCAGAACGTGAGTCCGGTGTTATTAACCGCTAGGCCATCACACTCCACCATACTAATGAGTCTCAACTTTCATTAGGTAAACCGCCTTTCTATTATTATCTTGATGCGTGGGTGTATCGTATTTTATCGAGAAAAAAACCCGTCAGACCTGCTAGCAGAAAGTACAGTGGCTTTAAACTGCTAGAGAACCCATCCAAAACAGCAAACTTTGTGACTGGTAACTATTACCTTTGTTCAAGTATAGGGCGAATTTGACTTTAAAAAGTCAAATTCCTTCACAAACGGGAGGTGATTTGCCGCGTCTTGATTCATTGTTATAATGAAAATGACAGAAGCCAAGCATGGCACTAGTCTGGTTCCCAGACCAAAAGATTCCGACTATTTCTGATGAATCTAAGATTCATCAGATCAGGAATAGTAATAGTCAGAATTTTTTGGTCTGGGGATCAGACTAGCATGGCACAAAAGGAGCTTGTGACGTCAGAGGTTTGGTACGAACCAAAGGAATGCATTTTAACAAAGCCGCCTTTGAACGAGACGCTTCGGTTTACAGATTTTGGGGGGTTTTCAGTTGGGATTATTGCCAGTCTATTGATTACAATAGGTGTTTACGGACAAATCGAAAAACTGTATTTTGCATTGACGGAGCCGCGGTTCGTAGGCGGTTTTTTTAGTGTGCTGACGGCCATGATGCGTCGCCTCAGGGAGGGCTTTAAATTGTACGGTTCTGGTAGATTTATAGATCCACGAAATGGACAAAAGCTGCAACATACGGAACATAAAGAGTGCGTTCGATTACTTCCCCCGCGCTTACTCGTGCAAGCGCGACAGCGTTCGATTCACCTCACACGTGACTTCTCGCGCTTACTGGAGCCTGGCCCAAATAACCGACTCGCCGAGCCGGTTACTTGGGTAAGTATCCCATAAGGCCATGCAATAAACATGGCTGCCAACGTGACGTCCGGCGGGCGCCTCAGCCCGTGTCCGAAACGGGCTTCCAGAGCTACGGCTATACGTCTATTGTCAGCGCGTCCCCGCGTATTTTCAATGGGCCTGGACCTAGACCTAGCTATCGACAGTTAATTCGGATGCAGCCTCAGTGTCATGTCAAAGTTCAACTTTCCAGCTCTTGCACAAAACTTTACCCGAAACCGTTCGTTTATTTAACTCCATTGCGCATGTCTGTCATCACGCGAGGAGCCAGGCGCGTGTAAGCTGGGGAAAGTAATCGAACGCACTCACCTGGTATATTTTGTCAAGGACGATGACATGACAGTCGTTAAGCATGAGTACGCGAGTTGCGTTCATAAACCATCATAATAATGTAATGAACCCAAGTAATGAACTATGATGTATTGAACTATTGTACCAGCGATGCATCAGCTGATTGCATGAGACATGAGTTGCTAGAAGAGTGGGGAAATTAGTCTGGATGCGTATGGGTGATATGCCAATTAACTGAAATGGAAAGCTCTGAAAGCTCTCTGAAATGATGTTGCCAGCGACGTGTATTTGTATACCTAACCTGATTTGAACCTGGTTCTATCACGACACAGGTAGATTGTCAGATATACCCTGTACGATTGTGATGGCAGAAAAATACCCCCTCATGTCCCTATACCCTATACACACTCTAGTCTAATGTTATTTAACACATCTCCCTAGATAGAATTCCTGAGATTCTGTAAACACAATGACCAACTCAAAAGAGGGGGGGAGTCCCTCTGCCACGCTATCTCGCTTCATATTGTCATCTCGTTGATTGTTCCCTCTCATACCATTCCGGCCGTTTTCCTCCAACATAAGCCTAACCCATCACAAATCAAAAGTAAAAAGATATGGCTCTGGTTTGTAAAGCTCAGACTTCCAACTGTTCCCTTTCCTTTTGCTAAGATCCCCTTTACACAGGGCTGCGACCTTTGGGCGGTTGTGCGACCATAAAACTGGCCAGGTCACCGTTGGAGGCTCAAAGGAGGCCGAATGGTTGCTTAACTCGTTCAAAGGCAGTACACAGGATGTTCAGACATCGCCATGGACGCCATGCACGCCGTACATTTTTGAACATCGCACAAAGGTCGCCGAGGAGGTTGGTTGCTCAAAGGTGGCTCAAATAAGGGAGGCACAAGCATTGCCGTGGTTGCAGAATGGATGCACAATGGTCGGCCAATGGTCGCCACGTAATACATCCGTTCTGTTGCAAATTTTACCGTCAATCTGGGCGATGCTTCTGCCTCCCTTGTGCCTCAAGGGTCGCCTAGGAGGCAGAGGCATGGCTGAATGGTCGACCAGTGATCGCCGTTAGTTTCCGTTGGTCGCCGATGATGGCACAGAGGAGGCACAGAGGAGGCTCAATGGTTGCCCAAACATTGCTCTGGGGTCGCCTATGTTGCCTATAATCGCGTTGGTTGCCATAGGTTGCACAGGGGAAGCACAGGGGAGGCAGGCAAGTGGCTCAGTGGACGCACAGGTCGCTCGTAGCTCGACATGAAAATGCCCGAAAATTGCAGTTTTGGTGGTTCAAGGGAAGCACAAGGATCGCTGCAGGAGCAGTTACATAGAAACAGGATTTTCTGGGTTTAGGCGACCATTGAGCGTCCTGGCCATTTTTTGGGTCGAGTCGCTCATAGGTTGTACAAAGGTCGCAGCCAGGTGTAAAGGGGCCTTAGCGAAATCAATGCAGGAGCTAAGTGGTCTCGCAGACCTAACGCTGATCTGTGATGGCTTTCAGTCAGAAAGTGAGCGTCGTTCAGAGCAAGAACCCAAGCACCTTTGTATATATTCTTCAAGGCTTTCGGGCAATAATGTCCGCTCTATAGGATGTAATCGACCCTTTGTATACCGCGAAGAAGAAAAAGGTCCGCCCTTTCAGGTGCCCATTTGCGACAGGATAAAAGAGCGAGACATTTTGAAAGTGGTGTGTCTCACAGACACCAGCCATCAGTGAGGATGACACGAAATCTCCCCTCCCAAGCACTCTCGAGTCACGTAGCATCGTCGTGTTCGTTTGTTTTTTGTTGTTGTTGTTTTTTTTAAATAACGCCTGTATATATTATTTATTTCCTTGGACATAATTCTTTGTATGTCATTATCTTATTGTGGTTTTTTTTTCTCGTGTGTCCTAGATCATATTGGGGCCCAATTAATGGGTTTATCCGTAAAAAAAAAAATGAAATGTGGAGTACCGTGGCTCGTGGCTTGGAGCATTGAATTCGTGGTCTGCAGGTAATTCTGCAGGTTGTGGGTTCGACTCCAGCCTGGGGTTATGATGCGTGTGCCCTTGGGCAAGACACTTTGTCAATCATTGCTTCTTCCAACCCAGGAGTAACCACAGATGGTTCTTGTGATAGATTGCAGCTACTTTGCACCGAAATGGCAGCATCGAGCTGTATATTCCCCAGGAATCTGAGATGGTATTTTGAATGTTTCATTAGCCAAATTAGCCGGGTAATGATAATGTAGCGCCTTGAGCACCAATATTGATGGATACATTCGTTTTATAAATACACAAAATAATGTTTCATGAAATACAAAATTTCGTTATTAAGTGATAGCGATTAGGCTACTTGGGTGCAAGAGTTTAAAAGATGCTCAGTAAAGTAAGGTTGCAGAGGAAAATTCAGTCGAGTAAGAATTACAGAAACAGAACACACCAAGCGACCATTTTGGACAGTAGGAATGCATTAGGTAACTTCATGGAAACCTTGTGGGTAAAAATTCAAATACGGTCAAGGTTTAATTCCAGTAGTAAGGTAGAAGGTTGCTTTGAGGTAAGCAGACAAAATAATAGCCACGCTATGCTAAGTATCAGATTCATGTATTTTACTTACCTCAAACAGTTATAGTGCTTACCAAGACCCACGACGGCCAAGTCTTCATGTTGACACTAACTTATTTGGTGTTAGAATTATTCGACTCTGATTAAGGCCATACTGATTATGAGCATCGTCAACCAAGATCCCATCCGGCACAGATGCTCACAAGAAAAGGATCAACTACACGTAGTTTACAGATTGTTAGCAACTGTCTGTAATTTGTTCGACAGTCGGCATACGGAGCAATGTCATCAACGGTTACGTATCCAAGACCATTGTATGATCTGTTCAGACTTGTGCCGTAGTCGGTTCCTATGTGGCAGTGCAGTCATATGGCTAAAAAAAAATACAACGAAAGAAGCCCGGAAAACGTACAATGTCAGTTCAAGCCTTGAAAGGGGGCTCAAGCGTAACTCAATTAGCTCAAACCGAGACTAGTATACAGGTATAGTCTTGGACAGACATCCCAACTCAGTGAGTCTGACAGTATGCTGAAATTCAGTGTCAAGTCTGGGCTTGAGCTAAAGCTCACATCAAGTCCAGACATGAGCGCGTTTTCCCCCTTCTGAGATTGAAAAAATATCTAGGTTTGTTTTTTTCTTTGGATCCCTTGTGTCGTCTTTTGTTGGCCCTGAAAAACTCTAGTTCCAATTTCGCGGCGCCGTTTTAGCGTTTTTAGCAGTTTTCTGCTAACAAAACCTCAATTTTCACGGGAACAGTAACCATTAACGCAGCAAATTTAAGAGCAAGCTTACATCCGATACCGAAATTGCTGTAGTCTTTGCTGTGAATATGCCGAAGGCTCGCTCAACTAATTCTCTAACCAGAAGACATGTCTATATTTGGAAATTCTGGAAATGTATAATATATAACACTGTATAAAAAATAACGGGAAACATTAGAAGATATCGGGAGTTGGGTTTTAGACTGTATATAGTTCCAAGATTCGTAATTCTGAAAGGCATCGGTTTTTACTGAGATATAGGTAGAGGTTGACAAACCTTCATCTATGGGCCTTATTCACGAGTTGGCCATTTTGTCGAGTTCCCTAAAGGCATTAAGTGTTAACTGTTAAATGGGATAGCGCCAGACTATTTATGGACGCACAACTTATTTAACTGTCTTTTGTTTTAATCTGGATTTTAACATTAGCGAATTTTTAATTACAAATTTAAAATTATTAATTGAAGCAGACTGGAATTAATTAGGAATTAACTTGCTTTCATTTCTCTTCGCAAGTTCCAAAAATTAAGATTTTACCTCACTTCAATTCAATATGGCCGACTCGTGAATAAGGCCCATTAATAACCATTAAAAGCAAGGAGAGTTTGATCATGAATCGGATGATTTAGTTCTTAATAGAAAAATCTATAAACAACCACAGTTAATGTAGTTGCTCTTCCTTGTGAGTTGAACTACATTTGACCATGTAGAAGAAAAAACACAAATTGCATTTGTTGTAAGCAATAAGCAGATATATTTATTTCCAAATCCCCGTTAACATTGAATGAGAAATACATATAGTGCGATCTATACCAACTGTTTGACCAGGAAAAAATATCCCCATAAGCCATCTACTCAAGTTGCTATTTCTACTTATACGTCGAAAAAAATGCCAGAAATGATCTTAACCACTATTTTAACCTTCCTTTGAAATGTAAAACCATAAATATAACATTATTCAGTGTAAACAAACTAGACTATTTACTACAAAGAATGATAAACTTGGCTTGATACAAATGTTTCCGGGGTTTCACACAATTACTTTCGATGTTTAACGTTAATTTAAAATGCGTACATTGCAAAATACATCAATAACGAAATTAGGCATACCAGCAATATTTCAAATGAATTAAAGGGTGCGCTATACCCACTAAAAGCAAACGGCAATGATAAAATTGACCTAATTATATCTACGTCGTGTATGTACAAAACACGAATTTCTCTTATTGTACACTGATCAGTCCGTAACGGAGTGATGCAAAAGAAATTCAATAATTATTTTGTACAAATTTAAAAAAAAAACATAAAAATTGTAAACCTTGAAGTTGTCGACAAGAATAAGACTATCATTAAGTGTCTATTGACGCATTTAAAGAGAGCATAATAACAAATTGAAAATTTTACAAATTTATCGTATATCAATGCACGGCTTCCAATGTTTTGGATATTACAAAATACAAATTGTATTTAAAAATATCTGATAAAAATTGCATTCTTATGCACAAAACGATAAAAGTGCTGCAGCTCTCTATATTATACACATTATATACATGTACAGGGTGAGTAAAAAAACGAAACCCAAATGTCGGGACCATTGTTTTAGTGAAGTTCTGCATGTATAGCACTTTCAAAATCTAGGATATGAAAGCCCAAAATTCATAAGCTTTCTTTTTGTACAAGAATCATTTAAATCACTCATGTACTTTTCAAGTTACGGAATTTTAAACACAACCACCGTTTTAAGGTTCTGTCCACGGATCACAAAAAAAGTTCAGTGTTCTTTCAGCCAAACGAAAACAAATCACATAAGAATGTGAGTGAATTGTTTGCGTTTTGCTGAAAGAACGCACAATTTTTTTGTGATCCGTGGACAGAACTTTAAAACGGGGGTTGTGTTTAAACTCCGTAACTTGAAAGGTACATGAGTGACTTGAATAATCTTGTACTAAAAGAAAGCTTATGAATTGGGCTTTCATATCCTAGATTTTAAAAGTTGTACATGCAGAACTTCACTAAAACAATTGTCCCAACATTTGGGTTTCGGGGTTTTTTTTTTACTCACCCTGTATATAATAATATTTACGTACAGGACGAAGTGTAGCAAAATGGTTTAGCATTGCAAAATGAACAGTTTGTTTATCTCATGACCAGTTCACATTTAAAAAATAATGTAAGGGTAACAGATTGGCGATATTGCTGCTACATCATTTCAAAAGCATGCTATGGTATCAAATAGGACCAGAAAACATGAGGACGGTCAAAGTTACTTTTAAAAAATACAGTAACAAAGTAAAGCGGTACTGTAAAAAAAAAAGGCACGTTCATGTACTATACATGTACGAGCAAATCGTCGTGCACGCTAAGCGTAAAACAACCTACGTGTTGTATTATTAAACATTTGTTACCGTGCATTTTGAACGTGACACTGTGAGAGTTTGGGCAATTTATTTTTGCAAGTTATATATACACCTGTCAATCATTATTATATACACCTTTTCCGTTCGATTGACGTCCGACAAAATGCCCACTGTCGCTTAAAATAAACCTAATATGTTTAAAACAGTAAGTGCACTTACTCAAATAAAAAGGAAAACGGGGTAAATTGACGTTTTATTTTTTAGAAAGGTTGGATGTGTCGCAGAGCTGCGCGGTCGCCGAGTTGAAACAGTCACAAATTGTTGTTTCATTAGATAGTGCTTTTATCAGAATTAAACTCTATTTTAAGGTAAGATAAGTGAGTGGTGGCTTTCGCTAACAGGAAAATGCGAAACAGCTTTGGCAGCTAAAAAAAGTGTCGGCGAATAATTCTTTCGGATGTCGGGTTTTGTCAATATGCTAAGACAGTGCCACGCTTGACGCTGTCGCGTCAGCTTCGTGGCTAATAGAAATTGTCATTTTAAATTTTTACCATTCGCCATTACGAATTTTATCTTTTTAAAAATTGTAGGTTGTCAGTTAAGGCCAACCAAAAAAATCTATCAAAATGAAAAAGGGCTCTCTTGAGTAAAAGCTTTGTAAACAAGACTTATTAGTGAAAATCCTGATGGATAAATCTTTGTTCATCACTATCTTGATGTGGTTTTTGTGACCTTTTTTCAATTTGAGTGGCTTTTTCAATTTACATCGTAATTACTAGCATTATGCCAAGTTAATTAACACTTAACACTAAATTGTTTTAAGCGCATTTGTATTAATGCATTTGTTAAAAAGGTTAATGGCGAACGTCACTATCAGCCTGTAGGTGTCAACAAAATTCGCCTCCCTTTAACTTCAGCTTGAATTATCAACCAACTGTTCAACACAAAAAAGAATATACTGAATGTCGCCCGTTTTTAAAAGTCTCATTCAATCACGTGTACTAGGGATTTTGCGCAAGCTAAAGTGCATATTGCCAACAAATGTTCTATTTTCCATTTATAACACCCTAGCTCTGCCCCATCTTCAGTATGGATTTTTAGTCTGAGGTAATTTTCAGATTATTCTAATGAATAAAAGTAATATTACAAAAGAAGTCGCTACGAGTTATCCCGAAGTCCGGTCCTAGAGATCACATCGGACCCCTCTTCAAGAAACTCAACACGCTCACAATTTATACAAATATCACCTGGGTATCCTTATGTTTAAATTTGAAAATAATCTTCTGCCCTGTAAAGTTAAATCATTGTTTCAGAAGAATACTGAAGTCCACTTAGGCCTACATAATACCAGATCAGCTGCTAAGCTTCACATTGGGAAAGCAAGAACTACTTTATTTAAAACAGTTTGACACCAAGGCCCACTGCTCTGGCATAAAATCTCTCCAGTACCATACTTTAGAAGTATGCATGGTTTTAAAAACTACCTCAAGAATATTCTTATTTCCAGTGTATTATATAATTTATTTATCCCGTAGCATTCAGTACATGTATTACATTTCTATCATTATTGTGCATATTAATGCAGTCATAGAACTTAGATTTTTTTCGTTCTCGAGTTGTTAACGTGTTGCATTGAGTTTAAAACATCCTTGTTATATGCTGGAATTTAGCTGTATTATCAGTCTGTTACTTTTTGTATTTTTTCTCTCTTTTCTACCTTGTAATTATAGTTGTACATGTATATTGATATGTACAATAAGGAACCAGGCCTCGTACAAGCATTAACTTTTTGCCTGGTAACCGCAATTCATCACCCCCTGTGCATTTTGTAAATAACTGTGTTACATTATTAAATTGATGTATGGAAATAAAACAATACCAATACCAAATAGCAATAGTCTTCTTTTTGGATTCCTTTTGGGGCACGGTTGCCGCACTTCTTAATAACATTAGTTCCGAGCTTGTGGTGTTTCTACGCTTGGTATGCGGTTCAGTATCTCATCCCATTTGTCATGGAACTCATCCAGTGGTAGGAGCTTACAGCTGGTAATGCCCCGCCTCCTAAGCTGATCCTGTAATGCCTCCTGCTCGTGGCGAATCATGTAGCGGTTCAGGATGTTGCAGTGCTGCATCGCTTTGCAAACGCTAGACGCTTTGATCCCGGGAAATAGGTCCTGGACCAGAAGCTGTGTTGGTACGAAGGGCACCTCCGAACGCAGCACGCAGGGGAAATTCATCTCACGGTAGTAAACACTGTAGGAGGCCTTCAGGACCTGCTTACGGGGATTCTTAGATTGGACAACCTCCAAGGGTTGAACCGTCACCCTGTAGATCTCCCGAATCTTGGCGTCCACCTTCTGCATCCGCCGGAACCCATCTTCCGTAGGGATGAGAAAATTAGGGGCGGAGCAGGTCGATCCATCCGGATTGTCTTGTGAATCGTCTGGTTTGCTTGGCGGAGATTCCTGTTTCGCGGTAGGCACTTTGGTCACGTTTTCTGCTTGGACCCAAGGGAGCGCCTGGATCAGGATTGGTGGACTCATCTTGGTGACCGGTTTGGGGGCAATCGGTTGCAGCGGGCGCACCACTACGCGGACGTCGGGGAACTTCATTTTTCTTGTCGGGGACCCGGATGCTTGGGGAGCAGTCGTTGATTTCTGAGTAGGATGTGATTTAGAGTGCTCGGCGGGTTGAAATTGAGAGTTCTGAGTGGGTTGTGGTTTAGAGATTTGTAAAGGTTGCGATTGAAATGTCACCGGAGACTGTGCTATACGGTTTTGTGCAGATAGTGGCTTCTCTATACACTGGCATGGCTTATTTCCAGTGTATTCACTGACAACAGCTGCACACGTGCTCCCCATTTCTCTTGTTTTGGTAGGCTCCCTTAGGAGTGAAGCTGCGGCAGGTATATTACAGTTGTCGTTGTCAGTCTCATCCTGACTAATGATCAGTGGACCAGGAGAATTACAGACGGGGTTCTCCCCCTTCTCGCTCGGAGAATCAAATGAAATGGACATGTCATGTCTCTCAATCTCCTCCTCCGAGGGCGGTGACATGAAAATGCGCAGAGCTTCATTCACCATCACGTCAATGTATAGAGGGTTCTTGGTTCCAGGCATGCGCGACTTGGGATTCGACTCGGCCGAGTCTGGTGTTTTGCTCGAGTGATCTTCAGGCGAGTTGGTGGTCCAGTTTCTGTCCTCTCCGACATTCTCCGTAGGTGTTTTAGGAGTGGTGCTTTTGAACTCTCTGATATCAGAGGGGGCTGCTGATTCCGGGGTTCCGTTTCCCCTGCTTCTAGACGCCGAACCAGGTCCTTCTAACAGCATGCCTTCAGCCCTCCGTATGAGCTTAGAGATGAAGCGTCCCCTTGTTTCCAGCTGCTGATCTTGACTCATGTTCTCTTTCGGATCTCTGACTTCCTTCCCTCGGGGAACCTCGTTTGCTAACTTGACAGAGAGTGCAACGAGATCCTCCATTGATGCTGCTTTCCCGTGATGGTGAAGAATCCCAGGACAGTTATCCACCGGGTAACTCTTCGAGCGGACCACAACGCCTGCTTTATATTGTATGGAAAGGTTCATTGCTCCATTGTCCGAATGAGTCTGTGTCTGTAGACTTTTCAACGGTTCTTTGGGACTATTCCTGTCCTGGGTATGTCCCTTCTTCAAACTTAAATCTAGTGCGTAGTTATTTTCCTCCCTGGGCACAGAGGACGCATGTCCTGGCCCGATTTCAGGCATTTTGGTCTCATCTGCTGAGTTGACAATTTCAGACTTTGGCTTCTTAGCCATAGTTTCCACGATGGTGTTTGGAATAACCCGCTTTCTGTTGGTCTTTGTAAGCGGCGGTGATAAGGCAGGGCCGGGTCTGCGTTCAAGCTGCGAGGTGCTAGGTGGAGTACATAGCTGTATTGGGTTGGATAAGGGATGGCACGGTAACGACTGATGGGAGTCTGGTCTACCAACCGCCTCGTCTTTAACGTACATGTCTTCCAGCTGTTTGAACCTTCCGTACCCACTAGCTAAGTTGCGTTGAGACTGCGCATCAGTGGGCGAGGACATGCATTCAACGCCGCTGTCGAGTGATTCCACACTTCCCGTCTCATTCCTTGAGGACTCCGAAGATAGTCTCATGCTATGTTTGGGGGTAAATGTTACTTTGGGTTGAGAAATTTCTGGATATAGTCTCTGGGGCTTCTCTGGGTACATGGCTTGTTGCCCTGCTCCTTGGGCCAAGCTCCGAACCTCTACGATTCTCGGCATTCCGTCTTTATGATTGTCAGGGAGGTAATCCCTGGGTAACTCTCTGACAGGTGCAGTTGCACATCTCGCTTGCTGGATGGCCCGCTGCTTTGAGACATCTTTGTCTGGACCAGATTTCTGAGCAAAGAGCTGAGAAACATCCTGTTGAAATGGATACCCACTCAAGTAACTGGACCTGTTCCCTGCGCGAGTCGCTTGCTGCATCTGTTCTTCACTGTACCAAGCCATTAAGCTGTTGGGCTGAGCAGCTGAGAAGGGTCTACCGTGCATCTCTTGGGCGTGTGTCTTGGGATGCGCCCTTGGATATTGCAGTGTACCCTCCTGATGTTTGTACTTTTCTCTCAACATCTCCACCCTCGTGATCATTCCTTGAAGTCGCCGAATTTCCATATCAAGAGAACTGCAGGCTGCTGGTGACTCTGTGTGAGATGCCGGCCTGGAAAAGGCACTCTCTCTTCGTCCACCACACGATGGATCCAGAGAGGGAGTGCGCTCCATGCCGGGCAATGCAAACCTATTTGCAAAAGGATGCGGTTCTGGTCGGCCTTGCATCTGAAGATGGTTGAGATTAGCAGGTACTCCCTGGTTATGAGAACCTGACCTGTGATACTGCACCACCCTTTGGTCTTCAAGCTTTGGTGTTAAGTTGACGGAGCCATGATGCTTAGGTCGTTTTGTTTGGCCCATCCCTATAGCGTTGGGGGACAGCATATCGTTGCGCATATCTCGCAGAGCCGTCTCCTGAATGGCTCGACTCCAGTTCAGTTCCGGGTCTGAGAAGGCGCTTCCATAAACCATCGATTTAGGGCGGTAGCTTTCCACTGGTCTTCCAACACAGTCATCTGTCTTGTTAAAGTGCGTGGCGCTGGCGTTCAGCTGACGCATTTTTTGGACATTTGCCAAGGATGCGTGGTACTGCATCAGCTCATTTGAGAAGTAGTGTCTGTTGTGGTAAACAGAGGGATCCAAGTGGGGAGATGCGGCTGTCGCTGAAAGGGGCTGTGATGTTCCACGGTTACCGGCGGCAGCTCGCAGGTAGGGTGTGGTTGTGGCATCAAAGTGCGGTGGTATACGGGAACTTCTGAATGGGCTTTTGGTATCCATAGTGTAACTTTGTTGGTCAACGATCAAAGTTATCTCATTGGTGGAAATCTTTAAGGATACTTTACTGTGACCCAAAAATATTGTATTTAGCGAAAAATAGTTCTTTGTCTGTGTTTATTCCTCGAATAGGAGCAAACCAATATGGTATCATATCAGCGTGTGAACTCTGTCTGGTGGTATATATCTACAGCCTCGATGTTATCCTTTCGAAATTACCAATCGGGTGCAGCCTGTTGCGTATCATGATGACAGGGTCCAATGTCCGTGGGCGTGACAATGTGGCTATCTAAGATAGTGTCGGTCAAGTTGACTCAGCTTGCGGTTCTGCATCGATTTATATACATGTTGAAGGCCTCGGCTGGCAGGATTCCCACGCTAATCGCACCAGTTCTGCCAAAGAAAAGGCATAAATAAACGTCAGTTGGATCATAATGAACACATAAACTATATGGAGCGTCAGTACCAAAAGTTTTGATCGAAGATCACGCACGGACATTCTAAGAACCGACAATAAAATGTGGGAGGTTCGTTTCAAGCCTTCGCTAACTTTCTTCGCCGAAGGAAGGTCTTTATCTGTTTAAATCTACTTTACATGTTCTTGTCAAGAAAGGTATTTCTTGTCTGTGCTGTACGGATTCAGAATATGCGTTAGCAAGATATACTTGGCTGAGTACCTTTATAAACCAGTAAATTCTCCAGTTGGCTATTATGGGGCGGTTAGAGTCTTTCAAAAGTTTTGTACCAGAACCTCTGAATATTAAAACCTAAATTTGTCAACCCAGAATATGTCCTCTCCCAGATCCTTAACGCCTTCCTTCATCCCTTACGTTCATTCACTTCTCTAAGATAACCGAGTCTTGATTTTGTCTATCAGAAAGGAAACTTTAAAATGTTGATTATTTAGAATAGTTATATCGTAGAAAGCAACGATTGGTGTGGCTGATCGATTGCCTATCGGATTACCGTGTAGGCCTGTCATCTGTCTGTTTGTTTGTTTGTTGGCTCATGTCAACAAAACTGATAACTGGCAGTTCAAACACACATTGTAGATCACAATAACATGTAATACAGCCATAAACATTCATCCCTCTATAGAGACTTCAATCAACGACGTTTATCACCAAAAGACAAAAGACCAAACTGTCCATCGACGCAGAGTGAAAACGGCTAATATTTTGACGTTTGAATTTAATGGTTTCAATTACATTAAAACATGAATCAATGAAGGCAACCAAGATTTTCGCAGATGCATACAAAACACATTGGTCGATTCTTTGGTCATTATTTTTTCACTATTTTTACATTTATTACAGTTTGTCTGAAACCTAATTACGTATATACCAGCATGTTCTAGATATTCGGGACAAATCAATTCTTTTTGGAAAAAAACATCTATAAATATATGTTCTGCCATTAAAAGTTTCCTTTTTTAAACTGTATGCCCGATGACAAATGAATCCGTTCTGGCCATCTCAGCGTCTTAATTTTTTATTAAAACGTCCAGTTGGAAGAAAGCAAGTGAGCAAATTGTGAGAGCAGAAAGTACATTGTTTTATTATCAATTACAAGGTCAAAACAGGTAAATCTTTCCTTCAACATGGACTGTGGTCTGTTGCATTTGTCTCCAGAAACCGTGACCCTTTGTCCAACTGATAGGCATAACTTAATACGATGACTCAACTCTTCAATATCATTCTGTCCATGTCCAATTAACCAACGACCCGACAGAACTGTGCAGAAATTGATATTGTTTGCACCACGATTGCACTTTTTTCCGACCGATAACGGAGGGTTTTATGTAAGAGACAGTATCTGGGTTCGTTTGCCAAACGTTCATCAGACGCCTTGGAAGATGCAATTATTCAAGATGACAAATAACACGTCACTCGATTGCCAATTATTTCATATTTTGTACCAGCGTCTGCGCCTTTTGATTAAAACGTCGACCGTGAGCAATTGTAAACAGCGTTTGGCAACCCAAAGAAAAACACATTATACCCCGTCACTCAAAGAATCCAGTTATTTTCTCATTGCTGGGCATGTTCTCCAGTGTTGTCTGCAAACAACAAAAGGCAAGGACATGTGGACAGAAAAATTACGATATTACTGCTGCTCTGCCCGTTGGAGAAATATTTGCCTATCAATATTGGACTTTTCATGTTGTTTGTTACTTTCGCACGAAGAGATACCACAACAAAAGCAAAAAATACAAAAGCGCGCTTGGTATACAATCAGCCAAAAGGCTGGAGCCCAAGTTTGGTGGTCAATGTGATTGACGTGGCAATATAAGAAACTAATAAATGCTGTAATAAAAACGCCGAGAGCACGCCAATTTTGAAAAATTGTACAGCCGTAGGCGTTCGATCGAAGCAGAGTTTCATTAACGGGGCTTCATAATGCCAAGTAGGACGTGATAATGAAACACTGCCTCGGCTGCTTTTGCAATTAGAGTACCATGTTACCAGGGTAACGCAACTCTGTATTTCCCCCTCAAGGACAGACTGCAATCGTTTGTTGGCTGTCAATTTTTTTGTGGGGTATCATCAGACACCTGTTAGCGACGCAATCATTGCCATGGCCATGCCTCTACAGAGATACCTAACGTGACTTAAAAGTTTCATTGTAATTCAAACTTTGGATACACCCAAGGAAAAGACTGCATTCGGGGGCATATTTTGTGGTTCATAATTTTGTTATCATGAGGTTACAATTTAAAATATTCCTTGCAGTTGTCGCAATATGTAGTTAAGATGTATATTTCTCAATTTCAGCAAAATTCCAACATATATTTACTTTCTCGTCTTTTGCCGACTTACCAACTATAATGTTACCACTGGTACCAAAGTCTGTATGATTAAGCAGGACTTGTACTACATCCAGGCAAGTGGTATGGGGTCAAAAATTAGTGCAATGAATTGAAACGACGAAAGGGTTGAACCTGCCCTAATTCCATCTGTAGATTTTGTCGTTCCACACATGAATGCCCTTTGAAGAAGGCCCAAAACTAGACCACTGTGTGTTGTTCTTTTTCAGACAAAAAAACGTCCATTGTACCCCTAAAGAAAAGCTGTTGGGAAACTTTGAACCCTCATCTATTTTGTGGCTTTGGAACAGAAGATACAACTGTTAAAAAAAATCTTCATCACGTGGCTTTTGGGTGTTTTTTTTTTATCGTCAAAACCAACAGGTGACGCATTTTTTTATCTCGAAGTTCTCGTCGCAAGTGAATGCACATGGCAGAGCTTTATTGCACAGTGTACATTTGTTGCATAATTCCAGGATTTCATGATTATGTCCAGACAGTTCTGATGCATTAATGTCTGTAGTTTGGTTCGTCGTAGGTTTGAAACTGAAAAACGTGTCTGCAGTATGATCACTGTGGTATTCTCGCGAACGATAATTCCTGACACACCGACCCGTTAGGACATCACAAAAATTGTAAGCAAGGGGCCTCTCCAGTGTTTTTTGTGTGATATGGTGGACACAATAGAATGGTGCAATTTGGAATGGTTACATTTTCTTTTATTTTCCCAATTAACCCACTCCTCTGCTTCCGGTATATCTTTAAAAAGGCTATCGGACTTTCTGTACAGGCCTATCACGAGCAAGATTGAATATCAATCCACATATTGGTGTCTTTTTTACACACCCAAAATGTGCACGAAAAGTTCACCCAAACCTGGGTGCATTTTAGCGCGAAGGTATCTATTCAAAAGGTATAATGACCTTATCAATGCTAAAAGCGAAGTCGGTCGAACAACACCAAGGGTCGTTCCGAACGTGTTTTTTTAAACAGGTTTTCCCATTTCAAATCTACTAGATTAAATGCTCTGCAAAATTTCTAACCGAATTAATGCAGTCAAAGAAGCCAAGGAGATTGAAACCATGTCCTCTTGATTAACAAACAAACGTATATTTACTTTAAAAAATATATGATAATTTATGAGAGATGGCTGGGACTAGAATGAGTAGAGTTGACATATGGCAATTCCTTAAATAAATTATTTTTAATGACCGGAGAATGCATTCGTCATTCGGAATGCACATGCAGTCATTGTGTTTGGTAAATACATGTATTAAACATGTACAGGGTGTCCTGAAAATAATGGTGCATGTAAACCCCGCCATTTTCACCAATTTACAACCAGAATTTACTGCAAATGTTTACACGATACAAGGTTTACAGATTAAGCTTGAGAATACCGTTTGTTTAATTAAGATTGCTTTTGTAAATCCAGAGATCTGTTTGATGAAACGCAAAGCAAAAAAACCCAACATTTTGTGCCACTTTTGGGAAGCGAGTGCTTCAAAGATCAGTCAATGCCAGTATGACTCTTTTGATAAGATTACCCTATGGGTGTAAGACAAACATTCCATTCACACGACAATATAGGGTTTTTGTTCTTATGTTGAAACAATTTAATAGTACCGACAGGTTCGAGAGTTCAAGTAAATATAAATAAATATTGCACACTCTGCTTATAGGTCCCCTAATGTTAAAATCACTAACAGTAAAGTGATTCGGTTTTAGACTAGGACTATTCTGATTTTAACTGCTTTAAAGAAAGTGGCACAATATGGGTTTCTTGGCTTTGCCGTTATTCAAACATATCTTTGGATTTACAAAAGCAATCTCAATGAAACAAACGGTTTTCTCAAGCTAAATCTATTACCTTGAAGATGGAGTTAACATCCGCAGCAAAACAAATTTTTGAGGACGCCCTGTATAGTAACTGTAAAAAGAAAACACTATAACGCGTCCGATTGAGCTATCACGATTAACTTAACGGTTTCCATGAGTATTATTTCATGAATTATCATTCAATTTAAATAATTGAAACTACAGCAGATATCTCGGAGTGACATATGGCCTCCTTAAATGTTTGCTATACGACAATATTCGGTTTGCATGACGCCCTTAGGCCAGTAGCTCAATAGTCGACGAAATAGTCAATTCTTTTATATCTCCTTAATCAAATAATTATGAAAATACTGAAGCATCATTTCCCCGGGCTATGGCTACAGTCTAGACACATGTCCTACATCAGAGCCATTGCAAACAACTAAATTGTGTTGTGAAAAAAAAAATTGTGGACACAAAAGTTTTAAGCAGTGAATACTGTGCGCGACGAGATACGCGCTGGTAACTTTTCCCATGTCGCAAGATTGGCACCAGCATTACACATATGCCATTGTGTGGAATAGGAAGACTAGCCTGCTGCAACTAATAACCACATAACGACTCATGAGAACATAGCTGGCGTCATGCTTCAATTTGCAACTGTTCATCAAATAGACTGATTACCCCCACGACGAGTCCCATTTTTCCCCCCGATGCGGAGCGAGTTGGGCTTGGGCCAAATACCACCACGTGGAAAGTACGTCTGCGCCCTAAGGTCGTTTGCAACAGGCGCCATTCCATGTACTTTGCTCATTATAGACCAGCTAAACATCTGGTGCCGAAAAACAAAACAAAAACCTGATATTACTGATATCTGTTCAGTTGATATTACTGCATGTGCACACACAACAACTTCAGATTATACAGATGTTCTTTTCCGTTGTTAAGGTATTTTCTACTGCTATGTTAAAGTAATTTTTTTCTAATTTTTTAAGAGGCAGAGAGCATTTCTTTTTGGGGCACATAGACCCCTTGCGTCTGACCTAACATCCGAGGGCATGCCTTTATGTATGATACAAATGAGTAGATACTTTGTACTGTCATTGTCACTGAAGTTTAATAACAAACCAGTGCCATCAGTGAGGACGTACTTTGCAATCATTAAGTCGCCTACGTGCGACTGCGAGTATTATTTCGGCGCCATGCGGATTGTGTAAGTTCAGGAATTTGATGACATCGCATTTTGTTTTTTAGATCTCGTTAACAATTTCTTGGTGATAATAACTAAAAAATAAGCTGACAAAGAATAAGAACTTAATTGATACCAGTAATTGATACCATCACTCCAGTAATTCGATTGTTCAATTACGGTGAGCGAAGTATCAGTGGCGTAGATGTATTAGTCACACAGTGATAACCTGCAAACTTCATCAGTATAGCCACGACCACAACACAAATGTGGGGAAAACTGCATAGAGTTACGCATGATTTAACATTCAAACCATCACCAATATTCCCTTCCAGATAGGTACTTGCAGAATGCCTCACCGTTATATAGAACCCGTCACAAACAAACTAGTTTTTAAATGTCAGAACTTACTCAGCGTTAGTACAGTCGGTATCAAAGTCTGTGGTCAACAGGTGTCTTCAGATGCCGAAATCATTCAACAGATCTACGGCTAGCGTATAAGAATCCACTCCCGTATGCCATGAACTTGTGTATGTAGTGTTGAGGGAGCTGATCCGCCGCAATGTCTACGGCATGAGCGGCTTGTCTGAACAGTACCAGCACAATATCCAATTCGCCAGCCGGAATAGTGCTCGGGTATTTATACTCATTTCTGTCGGCCACGCCACCACAGCCGATTGGCGCGGAGGTTGGAAACAAATGCGAGGGTGGCGACACGGCTGGCTGGTTAGCCTGCGGCCTACCGTCTGCCGAACAAAAAGATCCCGGCCTGCTCATCCGTACCGCACAACAAAACTGACTATGGTACGGTCTGTATAATCTGGCTGGGAATTTTTTTCCCCAACGTAAGTCTTTGTTGCTGAACAGATCAATTCATCAGCTCCCAACACCTTGGATCATTGATTGGTGTTGAAGTCCATTGGTTGTAGGGCCTATTCTTTTCTTCTTAAAGTTCCATAACCCCGGCCTCTGCGCTATTTTCCCCAGCAATACAAAAACTATTCACTTTTGAATGAGACATCGACCGGAAAAAAAGTCGGCCAGTGTTTAGGTATTGAATTAGTACTTCACAAATTTCAAATGTTGGCTGCCAGACAATAATTCCGTTCTCACGGGGTGGGCTGGTTTCCGCCCCACAATCAGTATCGATAATGTACAGATTGGGAGCCAGTCTGCTCGCAAAACAGATATGATTGTGCTCAAAGCAAAAACCTTTTTTTTTTCAGAGGGTTGATACGGGGGGGGGGAGTTTTTGGGGGGTTGGATATATCATGCAAGTTGAACGTTTATTAAGAAAAAAAATAAACGAATTGTAAAAAAGAACATGGACCGACGCAACGTTAATCGTAGGCTGTATATGTCCTCATATGTCGACGACTGAAGGGGGGGGGGGCACGCCTCAAAATCTTGAAACTTTCCCCGACGTTGCAAATCGAAAAGTGTAGGGGGGTGGACACTATTTTGGCACTAGGTGGTGATGTTCATAATACTGCTCAGAGATGTATATAGGCCTACGTCAGGGGTGGATCTAGCTTTCAGAAAACGAGTGGGTTGTGTTTGAGTGATAAGGCGTGCTGAAGGCACGCCCTGATGCTGGGGGGGGGGGTCCGGGGCATGCCCACCGAAAAATGCATTCTAAGATAATTTGAGAACAACTTTAGGAACTTTAGCATTCCATTTATGATTTTTGGCCCCATTCTACAATATAATTTTGCTGATTTTCTAAGTATTCGTCTTTTTCATTCAAAAAAGAAATAACAAAAGGAGATTAAACGTGAGATCGAGACGACGCAAACTGTCAAACGGAGACAAAACAAAACATATTTTGGTGATCTTTTCCACTCTTTTTATTGTGGTCGGTTTTACATGCTTTAATCTCTTTTTCTCTTGCTCTTTTTATTTCTCAATTCACTTATCTTAAACATGCTTCATTCTACAATTTCTTAATTTTGCATTACAAAATAGGGAATAAGTAGCGTTCTATATGGCTATTATAGGGTTGTTGTTTTGTTTTTATGATTTGACATCATGCATCCAGGTGGGTCAATTGTTGGAATTGCGTGATTGAAATAGTCAATCGCATGCTTTAACATTTGAATTGAACGATATTTTTCTTAGGTATAATTGAATGTTAATTTGAACGCACATTCAAATTCGTGCGAAATTGGGTGATTCGTCATCAATTTGGCAGCCAAATCTGCTTAATTATCTGCTAACTGATAAATTTTCCAAATTGAACCGATAATTTTAATCATATTGTAAATGATGGCAAGTAATTCCAAAGGTTTCTTTTCATTGTAATATTTAAAAACGAATAGCGCGTGAGGCAGGTGATAATAATTATTGACGTTGACTTGTGCGGGTGTTTCTCTATGGTAAAGATTACATGTTTGTAATTAATATTTTTTTATTTATTTATTTCTATTTTTTTAGTTATTTCAAATATTTTGGGGCCATAACAAATTAGTGTTTATGTGTATTTTATAGGATGGTAATAGAGACAGACCTGGGTCTTATAATTTTATATTTCAAAATTGTATATATCAAAGTTGACGCTTTCCATGACATGTTTTCTACCCTGCCTAGTGCTCGATTTAGTTATTTTTCTCCTTGGAATTCTTGAAAATAATTCATAATCATTATTTAATTGATGGTTTTATTTATGTTTTGGGTATGCTCCGTTATGAGCTGTGTTGGATTAATCTACTCTAAAATGAATAACCACTTTGCAAGTCAGCCGTATGGCGCCGATAACATGTATAATTAACTATTCATAAATTAAAGAATATAATTAAGGTGGCCGGTGAATGTTTTACTGTAAAACAGCCAGAACCGAACATGTCAGAAAAACTCTTTTATTGGGGGGGGGGTCGAATTTACATGTACCAGGGTAACCAATGTGTTGGATTGAACATTGTAAATACAGGACCGGAATCACCTTCGCTCTTTTATATCATAGTGTTCGGGATAATGTCTACATGCTATTGCTTGTTTTTAGTAAAGCGTGGTTGGCCTTGTTGGTCACCTTTTTAATTAATCATGAAAGCCCCAGACCATTTCTGGATGCGGGTACTGGTTAATGAAAGACCGATCATGCTGGTACATTTTGTACTCTCAGTGTGGTGCGCAAGTTTATCTTTTTTTTCTGTCAACAACCAGGTAGTCACAAACCATCACGCGCATGCGTACCTTGTCAAATCGTTTTCAAATAAACACGATGATTTCATTGTTTCAGGGAACCAAAAAGGCGAAGGGAAAAACTATCGTGAGAATCAAAGCCAAGTTGATCAAAAACATCAAAGCTTTCAACTATTCGTCACGTGTTAAAGCTTCAAGCACGTGATCCATCTTTAACCATGTGATTTCTCCTCACGCGTGCGCATTAAGCTCTCCAGATGGTTTGCACTGCAGCCATCTCTGAGGTGAGTGCTTTTGTTCCACTAGGATACGCAACAATCGACATATACCTAGTTGTGGGAAAAAAATCGCTGTACAAGGGTCAAATGCAGCCTATATTCACAAAAGTGTGGCTCGCCGGTTGGAGAGATCTATAGCGGCAGACCATTAGAATTACACACATCATTGCTCGTAGCCTGACGTATATAGGGTTCGCCTATTATGTTTCAATGCTTCTGCTGCAAAGCCCTTCCCTAGTAACCCCATTTTTTTCTCAAATGCCCTGTGGGAGGACGCGCACGTGAACCAGTACTCAACATTTTGTTTTCAACATGCCACCCCTTCATTTAAGTAAAAATGATGTGTTACAATAATCCTGCCAAAATATAGATTGTATTCCGTTTAAAACAAATTCCTTTTAGATGAAGTTAGGACTTCTTTTGAGTGTAACGCACGTTAAGAATCCCTCATTCAGTCCTTCCACCCAGATCATGGACACCATTAATTCTTTTGCAATATCCAGACACCAATGTTGTAAGTTAAAATAAGGAAACCTGTCATTGTCTGACAGGACTGTCTTTATAATGCCAAAATAATCGTCTGTCGAGGATCATTCTAAATTTCCAGAATGAGTTTTGCATGTCTTACAATATACTTGACCTTCACCAATACCACTCACTGCAAAATGTTTAGCAATAAAACACTTTCTTGCTATCAGTTTGTAAATATGTTTAAATACTCTATATCGTTAGACTATTGACGGATAGTGTTTGGTGGTTGAACATTACTGTTTAGGATTTAAGCACGTAATGTTTAGCTACAAGGCAAGTTTACAAAGTGAATTGCTAAGCACAGTTTTAGAGAGTTGTCTTCTTTTAGCCGCAATATACATTTTCGTGACTTGAATTGCAAATACAGTTTTACTGCCGTCCTTTGCATATTAAAAAAGCACTGTCTCCGTTAGAATCTGATAATGAAGCAAATTTGCATGTGATTAATTCAACCGGTTCTCTTTGCGCATGTAAATTCCCAGCTATTTAAAACCCATGGCCATAAAAGCTTATCCAAGCGATTGTTCGAATAGAATCTACGAACCGTTTTATTGCACCGTGCAATTGACCTTTGGGAAACTTTGGAGAGAACTTTAATGTCCTTGGTATGTGCAAATTACACGGAATTAAGGTCCTGTCGGTCCATTCACGTTTCACAATGCGACACCAAGCTGCTGCTTTTCAAATATATCGGGGTGGACACCATTAAACGACTGGTGGCGCTGTTCATAATAGACTCTTGTATACAATGCATTACTGGAAATTGTACAGTTACTTTGAAATTGTACTTGAAATTATGACTGGCTTGGTTGTTCCTCTTGTATTAATTTACAAGGTGTTTTTTTTTCTTCACACAACTACAACTTGTTTGTCAAGCACAAATATAATTATGGGGGCCGGGGCCCGGGGATATAATCCAGCCCAGCCACGATTTTTGAACACGTATGCAAATGGGGAATAGTCTGGTGCCTGCATGTGTGTTACATTGGCGTTTGTTTTAGTATTCGGTGTCTGGGGTAAAAACAGCATCAATTCGTCGTGTCGTGAGTTACGAAAACACGATTGTTTTCGAAGTAAAAATGTTACAATCTTATCCTGCCAATGCAGTATCACATTTCGTATTAATATGAGCAAATTTGAAAGGAAAAGAGTATTTTTGAGAAGGCGTAATGCACATTGGAAATAGCAACACCAAGTACACATATACATCCATTACTAGCCAAATTCGGTATCCAATCAGGATACAGGAGGGAAGTTTCATATTCAGGGCTTACTATTGGAAACGGGGTTGGACATAAAGTAAGCACTGGGAACGAGGTTGCCAAAGCCTTAAAACCCTGATCAAAATAAAATTGTGTGTGGGGAGGGGGTTAATGTACTCTCACCAGCTAGCCGTGATTTACGCCCGTGCCAGCGCAGGTCTATCTATTCCTATAATCTGGTTGGGACTAAGGCCGAGTAAAAAATAAAAGAGTTTATCGTGGCTTAGAAAAGATCAGTTTGCGTGGCACCATGTGAATAAATCTCTTTTGTGCGTATTTGTGGTTCTGAAAAGAACCGGAGGGACTCAACGTTTCGAACAGTATGCTCTGCCCGTCGTCAGCTTCACCGGTTTCGAGCTTCACTAGTTTGCATTCTTGGTTTTGTTTTAACTTGGCCAATTCTTATATTCCCCATTCGGAATCCCTAATCCAAGCTTCCAGCATAAACGCACACATGGGAGTCATCTATTTTCATTTTTAGACAAAATGATCAGATTTGATCGTTGACTAGGCATAACTTTTTTTCAACCGTAAGCAAAATGTGACATTTGGTGTTTTGATGTAGTTACATGTCCTCGTAGTAAATTACAGGCAGCGATCTGAGAATATCCTGTCTGATGACTCTATAGCAAGCTCTGATTCGAGTTCTGTTATTTTAATCCTCTTATTTTCCAGGGAAACAAAATGAACAAGAAAGGCTGCTCTAATGAATCTTACCAACAAAGGAACTGAGCAAAATGAACTAAACTACCATTATTCGGCAGTCTCGCGTGTAAAAAAAAAAAAAAAGTGTACAAGACGGGTCATTATTTTTGAGGCTGTCTAACCCTTCGTGCTTGTTTAAAGAGAAAGTTCATGTTCTTAACTTTCTGTTTAATTTACATGCTTTAGACGATAGGGAGGGCCTAATTAGTTATATTATCAGAGCCAAATCTCAAATCAGCTATATTGTGATACTGCACAGAGTTTAAGGACTTGAAACGAGGCTAACCACACACACCCATTAACAATGAAAAGTTTTGGTTCAAAAAAAGAACAATCGATTTTAGTGTTTCATAGCTGCGGGATATCAACTCAACAATTCATCGTGTCCTCTCCGTTAGTCCGTTGGTTAGTAGTTCGTTACAAACGTTGACATTGTCTATTGCTCCTACATATTTTGACCGATTTCAACCAAACTTTGTCATAAGTATCAGTAGCCCAGCCCCAACGTGACCAAAGTAGGGTCAAAGGTCGTCACGGGGTCACTGAGGACAAAAACCGGAATTTTTTTTACTAAAAACACTACTCCTTCTAGAAATTACATGGCACAATCACACATGCATGAACACACTCGTTTGCTTATGGGGTAAATTGAGTATTTTCTTTTGTTCCTCTTCCCTTTTCCTTTGCTTGTACTAATTTTTCGCAACAGCTCTCATTGGTTTTGTACACGTTTTCTAACCGAGGTCGTCCTCGATTTGGTTCCTGTCCTCGATTCACCCATGATGTTGCACGTGTGCGTCCTCGATTTACATCATAAACAAACGAACGATTTCGTTGGCCCGCAGCTTCCGAGATATTTCAGACAGAGCTTGTTTTTCAGAGGAAACAACTTTTATTCCCACCTGTATAGAGAATGGAGCCTAACGAGTTTGCCGAGTAATTATGACAGCCGCGTGCTCGCTAGAACAATCTGATTATTAAGAACGAAAGGAAATCGCTTGATATTTGTCCCTTTTTGCTTCACTTTTATTTCTGGCAAGGCCAGGTGTGGTTCCGTGTTGAACTGTCTTGCTCATTAAAAAAATATATATATATACATATAACGGTTCATTTTGTCTTTTGGTTCTTTTTAAAGTACTGACATTTCGAAACGGTCGATTCTCCCGTCGCAATAACACTAATTGTGTTTTTCACGTCCTGACTAGTATAAAATGGCCAGAGACGAGACACTCTGGGCATAATCAGAACAACGCTTGGGCATAATCAGAACAACGCTTGTCCGTCTACAATGTCCACTACAAACCATGAAGTCGATTGTAGTTATATAGAGCCGGAACATTGTAATGGCTCTAGCAGGTGGAAATACATGTATACATCAACAGAATAGTGTATTACAACGTTGGAAAATATATAAAAGTTAGAGTGAAACAAATATATAAAAACTCCATCATTTTTTCGAATTAATAATATCAATCATTTTGTCAATCGGATAATCGATTGACACAATATTTTGATAATGAAGATTATCAATATACTTAAAGCCGAATTCATCCATTTGTTCACAAAGCTGAAATCCATTAGTGATCCAATACGTCTAGAACCAAACATGATTGATGTCGCATATCATTCTATAATCTACACATTCCACCCTAAAAATGTCTTTTCTGACCACAATTCATGACCCGCACTGATTTTGTTGTCAAAATACAATCATTTTAGGCGCGAAAAACAAACCAACCATCGAAAACATGAGTGATAACTTCCGAAATGTAACGAAAATGGATTCGATAAACCTTTTTTGTGTGTGATCACAACATGAAAAATACTCATCTGTTGCACCATGCATACTAAGCTGACGTGCTAGGCGGAATTTTGCAGTCAGGCAGGGTACACGACTTCAGAAAGAACGAGTTGCTTCAAAGATGCACGCGATGGGTGCCCAAATTTCATCTCCATAATAATACACACCTACAATGACGTCTATAGGGCAATTACCGCCACCAACAAATACACGTACATTGTATTTGCTTTATACACACGCCCACTTGCACTCCTGTACGAAAGCAATTTGTTTGGCTGTGAAATACCAACGCTCCCTTCTTTTATATCCGTTGGTACAATCAGCAATTATTTTCAAGCGACTCTAGTGAAAAAAAAATTGATTGGTTTTATGATGTTGTCGGATCAACAGTTGACTGTACTTTCATCACTATAGGGGTCATCGAACCCTCGAACAACGATCCCCAATCACGTGACCCCCAATAATACATTCAGTCAGTAACAGTCAATGGCATCGGTATAAACGCTTTTCTTTTGTTAACTAAAATAGGAAGAAGAGTTGATCTTACCCCTTCCTTGGACCATCTTGACCTCTCTGGCGGGTCCAGAGGGAGGGAGCGTAACGGGGCCATCCGCCTCCGCACCCAACCCCTCCCCCACAAGCCGGTGTCAATGTGTTATATTATCATTATTAAAGGGAAGATACAACATTTGCAAACATAAAAAAAAAATCAAATTACCACGAAACTCTTTGCTGGACTGCTAGGGAAGGACAGTCTAAAGCATCCTGTACAATCGTGGCTCCTGGTGTGCTGATATTTTTAAGTAAAGTGGTATTTTGTATCAATTTCCAACGCTGGTCGGCCGACCACTGTTGGAGAAAACTGTTTTTTTTTCAATATCTGCTCCTCATTTTTCATCTTTAGTTATTCCGCATTTTCTTTGCAATTAATTACACACCTGTGAAGAGGTACAAGCCAGCTAGACTTATTCTCTGACCTTATAATTCCCCAACGTCAATAAATTGCTTCGTTTCATCTTAAGTGGTGTCAGGGAACTAGACTTCAAGAACATGATTGGTTTTCTTGGTGTCTCCAGCATCTACGAACCCAAAACGTGAAACAAGTCAGTGTAACAATATTTGCTGTAACATATTAGTCCTCCAAATCCATTTATTTCTGACAATTACAGCAATAGCAAATGTTGTACATTCCCTTTAAACCAGAGGAGATGTGAAGAGCAGTGTTTTGAATCGATCATCCCTTTCCCTTTTCGATTTGGTGAAATATTAACAGAATGAAAGAAAACAATGGGAAAAGAGCGTCCATATAACATTATGTCCACCCGTACCCCCTCTCGCGTTCTCATCTGCCATTGCCGGTCGGCCACTTGCCCCCCCCCCCCCTTCGAAAATTTAGTTCTGGAACCGCCGATACAATCCAGAACATGGTAAGTAATAAAACAACGAAACGCAGATGTCGGGACTATTGTTTTAATGAAGTTCTGCATGAAGCACTTACAAAATCTAGGACATGAAAGTCCAATTCATAAGCTTTTTTTAAGTACAAGAATCACTAAAATCACTTATGTACTTTTTAAGTTGCGGAATTTTAAACACAACCACCGTCTGTTCACGGATCACAAACTTTGGTGTGCGTTCTTTCAGCAAGACGAAAACAATTCACACACATCCCTATGTGATTTGTTTTCGTTTTGCTAAAAAAAAACACTTACCTTTTGTGACCCGTGGACAGAACTTAAAAATGGTGGTTGTGTTTAAAATTCCGTAACTTGAAAATTACATAAGTGACTTGAATGATTCTTGTACTAAAAGAAAGCTTATGAATTAGGCTTCCATGTCCCAGATTTTGAAAGTGCTACATGCAGAATTTCACTAAAACAATGCTCCCGACATTTGGGTTTCTGTGTTTTGTTTACTAACCCTGTACAGCGTCACTTCCTGCCCCCATTAAGATGTAAAAGTTCGAGGCTAAAATCTGCAGGGTATACCTTTTACCTTAGCTGAAAGGCCCGAGCTTGAAGCGGAGATTGGACACACTATACCTTTGGTATATGCGTGTTATTTGTATACCGTTTTCTCGTTGAACTATACGGGTGAAGCAACAGATGTTAAAACCCGTCATTTGCTTTTCAAAAAGTTTACGTAAACACAATTTGAAATGCAACTTTCGCTTTTATTTTGTCAATCATTGTTTGGCAGCGAATTCTGGCGCAATTCAAACTTCCACTTTTGCTACTGCTGCCTTTTTTGTTTTTGCCGGCCGCCGCCATTGTGAAAGTGAAAGAATCAAACAAACATAATACACTTTCCCTTTCAGACAAAGCGACCCCCCCCCCCTTCATCAACACGATATAGAAAGCGAGTAATCGATTAACGGTTTAAGTTCTTTTAGTTTTTGTTTTGTTTTGTGGTTTTGTTTTCTTTGTTTGGTGGTGTTTTTTGTGTAAAATCAGAAAACAGATGCCTTATTCCAAAGTTGCTAAAATATAACCCATCAAAGATGTAGTTTTACACTTCAATACGATTTTCAGCAAATGAAAAATTGAGGATTGTTTTGAGGATTAGACGTGATAATTCACAATGAACTTTAAAAAAACACGTCATACACGTTGACAATCAAATCACGAAGTACACGATCTAAATCCATTACTTGCTATTGCGTGATCGAATCAGAATAAAGGAGACAGCCGTCCCTCCCATGGTCTACTATTATCTCGAGGTTGAGAGTAGACCCTGTGAACGAGGTTTTGGTTGAACGTAATCATGTTTGTCTGGTTTGTATAAATAGTAGGCTGTAGCTAATTAAGGTTCCGGGTGTTTCAATTATTTTCGTTCCCTTCAGGCTATAATTGTTAAAGATACGTAGGAACATTTGATATTATACCCGGAAACGTACCTATACTGTTTTCACAAGAAAATTCTTGCTCAAAGTGGAGATAAGACTTGGTACCAAATACCCTATGTAATTATTCCGCCTGAAAAGTATTCGGAAGAAAAGAGTCTTTAATATAGGCGGTTACAGAAAATGTGCCCGCCGGCATATTTCTTACGTAAGTTAGCAACCGAATCCACTTACGAGACGCCAATAGTCCAACTTACGTTTTCTCTTTTTATGTATAGTATCCACTGAGCTGAAACTTCAACAAGTTACTTGTTGTTTTAACTTTAAACCAAAAACAAGGACCAAATAAGTTCCATTTACCTTTAAGAATGGTGAAAGCAAATTGTTCCATATACGTGCCCGTCAATGCAGAGCATACAGCCCTTGCCACATCGGTCCCAAGGTCTTCACAAAGTATAAGACAACTGGATATTTGCCTTTTCTTTTCTTTCTGTCTTCTTTTTTTTCACTAAACTTAAATCATCTCGTAAATTTGCTTTTTCTTTCGTTCCCTTGATCCCGTTTGATCCCTGAACTTTAAGGTTCAGAATAAGTTAATTCTGATGGAATCATTCAGTCTGTCAATCTCACGAAAATTAAAGACGAAGCGCAAAATATGTTGATGCAAACCTACAGTCTCTCCTCGTCTACCTCATGAACCTTCGTGAACCGAAATATGGTGCGCCAAATAAAAAAACAAATAATACCATTTATAATAACGGACGTATACAAAAAGACTATAGCTTATTAATAAAACGGAGACGTGGGGTTGGGCTGACGCCTAGAAATTCGGCGTTGACCATCTGTTGATCAGCCCACTATACCAGGTTTTGTTTCTGTTCGATAACCTACATAAATTATGAGTTTTATCGAGTGACCATGCCAACGGTGTAGATAAGTGACACTGTGCCGGTGGTATAGAGTTCATTTGTGACTAATTGTGCACAAATTAATTAATTATTTAGAAATGCAGCCCATAAATATTCCAGTATTATCGCGAAACGCGAAGCGATAAGATTTATAATCGGTTGTAATTCGCCTGTAATCATTCGCCATGTTCCCGTTTATATCTGGTCGTTCGCTGTACGAAAGCGTAATATAAAAAAATCCCACATCGAATTGATTGGTCACGGAGTGATTGTCACAGAAAAAAAAATCTTAGAAATTGTCTGCTTTTATAGGGTAATGATTGTTCCTGAAATCTACGATGGACAGAAGACTCAACGTACATTGACACACCTTTGCACTTAGCACTAGCACCTTTATGGATTTTACCAATAAACAAATTAAAATAAACGTTGAAGGATTGGGGGAAAAACACAGTTACACCAACCAAAAAAAACTTATCATTTATACAACCCGACTGTAGCTAGTTTTGCGTTTTTTGTACTATGTAATCCGTTTTGATCTTCGATAACTCTATCAATTATCAATTGGCTCTCTTATTTTTTGTTGGCATGTTACAAAATATATGGAAGTAACATGACATAAAATACACGTGGAACAGAACATTGCTCAAATGTTCAGTGAATAAAAATAACGGACAGGGAAGAATCAAATCGCGAATTGCCTCCACACCGGATTCCAAATTAAATCGGACTTAAAATACACACTTTTATTGCATAACGGGACAAAAGAATGCATTTTCCTCACTTTTTTACCAAATTATATCCGAAGATTTTGATAAGGGACGAGAGCGAGCGACGTCTTGCGCTACAAACACGACGTTGGAGCCTCTTCCCATCCTCGCGTGATTACTCCATTCTTCCCGGTGAGACTCAATTCCCGATCTTCACATTTGATTGAATTTGTACAAGCAATGCAGTTAGTTTGCCCGGGTTACTATAATTCCGTCCCAAAATGAATTAAAGGTATCGCAAGGGAAGGATACTAAAAATAAAAGGGCCTCCGTGACTGCCAATCAACTTCCATGTCGATAAATAGTGAGATACACAAGGTGTAATGTATTTTCGTGAATGCTGTGCGAGCCTTTAGATTCATCTCAGCCATATATGCTTGAATTTGTAGGGGTTCGTTAAAGTACTGACTACAAACAAACTCAGCGTGAGGCGATTGTTGTTGTGTTTTTTTTCAAAATGAATAAATTATGTGTTGCTAAAAATGGCAAATTAGAAAAAAAAGGAGTTTTCGGGATGAAACTCAAAAAAGCAACGGGAAAACATCTTTCATTATTGACCTATAACACAGTACCCACGTGTCTATTTTCAAGCTTGTTTTTTTTTCCAGCAAAAACAAAGATGTGAACAATCACGCACGATATTGACATTTAGTTTGCACTGACCTATTTGTAAATGCTTCACTGATTAAGCAGCAAAAAAACCCGCTACTGAGCGAAGGTCTCTAATTTCACGTTTGGAAAATTGTCCGACAACTGGCGACGTTGTAATTTAGGAGAAAATAATATACCAACACAATACATTGTAAACCATTGGTATGAAGCAATATGGCAGCTAGGGCCAATGCAAATAAGATAACTGGTGTAAAAAAAAAATTACATACTACTTCAACAAACCGCTTCGTCAAATTGTTTTTCTGTATTTAAAAAAAACCCACACGGAACAGGTACTAATGACGTCACACTTTGTTTATGCGAACACTTTTCTATTGCGCTACGAAACCGTCATCCCACCAGGTCCCATACGAAAGAGCACGTGTAAGCAAAGTGTGACGTCATCAGTACAGAGGCTCAATGTTTACCCCAGAAAATTCCCCCCGCGTCCCTCTGTTGATTAATTTTCAAGCTCTGTTTATTGTTCAACTTCACGGACATTTGGGTTTGTCGATTATTCAATAGGCTTTTGACAACAGCCCGGAGGGTCATTGTTGAAACCGCGTGCGGTAGCTGCGAAATGTCGATAAATCAATGAAGACATTACGTGACTGAATGACTCTTCAGCGCTTTATAACATCAAGTTGACAATGCTTTTTAATTGAGTCCTATCTTGCGTTTGACAAGGAATAAAAACAAATTTCTCGGAAAATAGAACAAAATATAAATAAATAGGCCTACTAGGGTTTCATTCCCTTAAATTTCAACCATTATACTCCCTGAAGTGGGTTTTTTTTCTGTCTCGTTCAATTTTTCTGAGTTAATGTTCCTGCGTCACATCCTTTCCTGGTGTCTTAATAAATAATTTGAAGGGGAAAAGAAATGTTTCTGTTTCCTACACTGACGTAGAAATCTGTTATGAAACAAAGTGCCTTTGTGTTTTGCGTGCATGCTTTGCGTCGATCTTTTCTGAGCAGATTCAATGATGTCTTTTTGGATTGTTGTCAGCCACAGTCGTTATAAATATTGGTAAAAATACATCAGCATTGAGAGACACAACTGCCGAATGGCAACACACAAATAAACAAAGGTATCTAAAAATGGCGCTAAATTTAAATGAAAATCCCCAGGGAGTAGTTTTTAATATATACCGAGCGCCTTATTTGGCAAAGACATTGATCTTTGTATATATCCAGTGGAAACCTCGATGAAACAATGCAGAATCATCTAAATGTTTTCTGGATTTGAAAAAGTCAGTAATTTGTTTTTTTGGAGGGGGGGCTTTCACAAGAGGAATCGATGTACACCTAAAAAAAAGATTCTGTGTCTGTTTTTTCCCTTTGGTTTTAATTATCTTTTGCTTTATCCGAGCTACATTGGAGTCTGTTCTTTACTCGTATTAAACCTAACTCCCGTCAGAAGTTTGCACGCTGCGTGATCACATGCATGGATGTGCGCTGTATTATTACCGCATTAGGCCTATCCAACCACTTGTAAAAGACTTGAAACCATAAAGCAGACAATGCCACATGCATCGAAACCTTTTTATCTGATGGCTTGGCGAGATAACCCGTTAAAATGCATGCGTTATGTGAAAACCTCTTTAAAAATAAATTGCTGTTATGCCAGAGTTCGAGGTGGTTTTTTTTTATCAGACTCCAGTATAGTCAGTTTATAATCAGGAATTCACTTACCTTCAAAATGTACATTTTGAGATCTGAGATCCTCAGCTTGAATCAATGGACTAAATCCCAAGTACAAGCCCCGATGCCATGGAGGTACGAGATAAGTTACACCGGTACACAAAATGCCCACGTTGGTCTTTTAGCATATACCTGTCTACGGTAGATAAGTGATGAAGGCTGTGTGATGTGCATCACACGTGAGATACCACGCGCATGACCTATCCACGCGTTCATCAACAATGCTGTGCACAGTATGATTGTGGTAGTGGCGAACATGCTGCCGGCAGCTGATAGCCAATGGGCTTTGCACACGCCATCACGTTTCGATATCACAGACGGCAGTAGCCGCTGCCTATTAATAATTATAAGGATGTTTGAGCTTAAAAAGCCAACGAAGCATCGCGCGTACACACAATGCACACTGGCCTCATTTCTGAGTCACATAATCTGCCTCACATATTGAATTGTGTGTGAACAAACTCAGGGGGAAAATTTTACAGTGATTACTCACGTACACAGTAGGGAAACGAAGGCCACTATTTGTTTTAACTTGGCTTTCGTTTTGCCATATGCCTTTAATAAACGTGGACAAGTGCAGTTACTGACAAAGAAAATCTATATCCATCAGTAGGAAATATCATCATCCTTTGAAAATACCTTCACATTCTCAAAATACTGCAACCGAAGGGGCAAACAGATGGGCTCAATGGTGTATTTGGTAATTCGAACTGGCTTGTTCCTCATTTAAAGTTTCAATCAACCAAAGAAAGGATTTACCAGCCTGATTTCTCAAATCCAGGATTCTTTTCGAGCTGTGGCTTCACATGTGGCTCCAGAGTGAGTTGGAAGCCCGAAATATCCAAAATCAAATACATGTATAGAAGTTAAATCGAAAACGCTGACCTGGTATTAAAGCATTTAATGTTCCAGAAGCAGAAGATGTGCCAATGAACAAGTGGCACACCGATAAGCATTTTTAAGATAATTATGAATAGGAAGGCGCTCATGGTATAGGTAAACCTCTTTAGTATTTATCCAAAATATACCAAAATTTGGGACCAAAGAAACCAAAGCAAAGCTTCAGAATACCTACAATAAGGTTTGTTTTCAATGACAAAATGTTTAACAAAATTCACAGGTTTAGTTTGTTTTATTTCGGTCGACTCTTAACTCTGGGTTTTTTGGGGAGTTTTTTTTTTGGCATTTTACCAAGTAAGTTTCTAAGTTACTGTTGGCGATCCGAAAAAAAACGACAAGAAAAACAATGACAAAACAAAACAAGAGCATCATTAGACACTTTCAATTAAAATGTTATGGTGCAATTCAGAAAATTTGGCGAGTTATTTTAATGTAACCTCCTCCAAGTTACGAGTACTAGTGTTACATGGAAAACGGTAGTCACAACTTGTTACTTATCCAGGACCATGTACCAGTTAGATCAGGTTACGCATTACAAATACAAAGTCAGGGTGTCATGAAATTGTGGGGTTGGGGGGGGGTGGCGTGGCTTCACGGTCAGATAAGTGCCACACTTTCGACATGCAAATGAAAGCATGATCACAAGTGGCAAAGAAAATTGTGTGCTTAGTAGTTGCTACACCTCGACTAAAAGTGCCATTGTAATTAGTGAGATGTGCAATTAGCTTTAGGGTTTTGTGGAAGGAAGCAATTGGCAAACGAGTTTAGAAATGTCAAACAAGTTCCAGAAGTGTTGACGGCATTAATCTCCAGAGGTATCTATTCAAGGTGCTGAACAAGACGTTCGAAAAAAATAATACTCTATCTAGACCATGTCACACTTGACATGTGTACAAATATTGATATTGTGGTAATTGTGATGTCAACTTTCAGTAAGCCAAAATTGTTCTATTCTGTATTGCACATACATCACTAAAAAATACAGGTGATTTAAAACGCAATAACATTTATTATGGGGGAGAAAATACAAGAAAGATACTTGGGTGGTTGTTTTGCGTTTCGGTGACCAACTTGAATGACGTCATTGCCTGTTACAAACAGGTATGACGTCACAGATGACATGGCATGTCAGAGGTATAATATAGTGCATGTAGGATACGTATGCCTATAGACAATGAGTGGAGTGTTCCAGTAGCTTCACCCACCATATTTTACGGTGACCGTCGCGAGCAATCTTGCAATAAAGGAATTACAGTGTCTTAGTGTGGTTTTAAACGTCTGGTTTAAAACCGGTTAGGGGCGTGGTCGCCGATAATGGTCCGACGTAAAATTAGTTGTTTTATCAAATACTAACTTCCCCGAAACTTCAAAAAAAAAATGCAAAGCAGAAATATATTGTCCTTTTTCAGGGGCCGGTTTTAATATCATCGCCGATTGCGTGAACAGTGAATAAAACCTCCTTACTGACTGGCTCTCGACCATGCACCATTAGGAATGAGCGAACTGCCTCAGGTAGGCTATTTATGATTTTGGTGATTAAGCATAAGCTTCTCAATATGAACTGCCAGAAAGAAGGTGACGGAGGGGGGGGGGATGCGGATTTTCAAAGCGCACATTATAAGAAGCGACCCATGAGATTAACACCTCAACCACTCCGCTATTCTAACTGTCACGGCCGTTTGAAAACTTCCGGTGTCGGCCCCTTATTAAAATGACAAATCTTGCAAAACGAACTTCTCCACACACACGTGCAAAGTTCTCAAAAAATCTCAAAACAAAGTTTTGCACTTAAACAGAAAGCCTATATCACTCTGTTATGAAAACACTCTAGTTAAATTTGACAAGTCAAAGTTACACCCAGCTAACCCTAGCTGTAGTCAGCCAGCTGCATAGGGCCTACAAGTTTGAATGTTTTTTAGTCGAATCTAACTATATGTGCTTTTCACAGTGTAGATTTGACCAGAAGACTGTTTGTAGCCAGCTGTCTATGCAGATGTTACAGGTATCTGGGGAGAAGTTCGACTGTTTTTGCAGTCAATATTTGAGTTTATTTTCAGAGTATGGGAGCGAGCATCCATACCTTTACACAATCGCTCACGACGCATGAACACAAATTGTGATGTTGCTACTTGGAACATTAATAGTAAGCATATGGTACACACAGGATGATTATCAAGAAAGAAAACAAAATACTTGAACTTATCCTTTCAAGTGAGCAGAGTTATAGTCAACTTTTTAAGCGGTGCACGACTTTACACAGTTAAACAGTTCACGAGCTCAACTTATGGGATGCCGTTATGACCTAAACTTTTTTACCAGTGTCGCATTTGAGACACGTCTTTTAAACGAGGAACTTTTTTTCACGCAGGCAGTCAGTTCAACCGTTTAAACTGATTTTTGTTTCATCTTCTCTACTTCTGTTATAGACTTTTAAACAAGGCTCGAAACGAGTGTCCTTGCAGCTGTACGTTCGCCGTACGCCGCTGAGCCACTAATAATCAGGTAAAAGAATGTATGTAGTTGGAAACCCTGGCATGAGGGAAGTATCAAAAATGAAGAAGTATCAAACATTCAAATCGCTGCATACCTTTGATTATATATAGAATTTTTTTTACAAAATGGTAAATGGACTGCGTGCACGGCTGCATTATAGACAACGGAATGTAAACTTGGCAAGCCACTCTTGGCAAACCAAAATGTATAAAAACATTCTGTTGACGTAATACCGAACGTTTCTAATCACTTAGGATGTTACACTTAAAATATTTACAGTACAAGTGACATAAAGGCTTGATGAAACACAAGACTGATCACAACTAGCATTGTGCCAGCACTGGACAAACCGGGGGCCGAATTGCAGTAGTCTCGGCCTTCACAGGAGCAGTACGTCCCCTCCACCCCATCGACACTGAACAATGATGAAATGAATCCCACGGCTGTCTTGGCAACATCTTTCAGCTCTGTGGACTTAGCGCAGCCGTCTACCAATTCACCGATTGGGACAAAGGAGCACCCTCGAACTTGGCCGCTGATTTCGGTATTCCCAACTGTTGGAACATAAAGAAAAAGGTACGACCTCAACGTTACCATGAAACTCATGCACAAAAGAAAATCCTATAGAGACCATGATATAATAAAGCAGCCAGCTCTGAGCAATATATTTCATATTAGTAAAAATGAATGAACAAAGGGTTTACTCATGCATAGAACAAAAACACACATTTCAGAAGGTTGAGTGCAAAGGATCTATAGAGGACCAAGCCACAGATGTGAATTCCCTTAGCTGCAACGTAAAGCGCTGTCCGCATTTTCACTACTGAAAGCTAAATTATAGAGAAATTTTCAGCGCGAATACATCATTATTGTTAACCATAGTTCGAATAACTTCACTCGGACCAACGCATTAGCCGACAACGTTCTACTGTTTGAGATCAGTCCGTCGAGGTCCGAGTGCCTTCGCTGGTTACAATAGCCACGTGCCTCATGATTTACAGCAGGGCCAGGGGGCCAGCAGCAGCGTATCCAGCTTTTGATGGGGAGGGGCAACCGCACATCCGCGCCGAAATGTAGACATAGTTTTTTTCTCCGGACACTTGCCCTCCGTAAAATCAAAAAGCGGGGAAGGGGGGGGGTACCCATCTTCCAAATAGGGGCGCTTTTCAAAACTGACCATTATTATGTATACTATATTATTATATGGACAATTTCACGGCGCATTGTAATGGTTGTTGAGCGGGTTTTCTTTGGTGGGATTGATGTCAGAAGAACTCTATAAACACTTCAAATCATTGCTGAAAAAAAAAATCCGCCGGGGGGTGCCCCCCCCCCCTACTGAATACGCCACTGGGGGCCTGGATAGGACCGTGAAGTTTCAGGTCGACGTTTGACAAGAGCTGTTCACGCTTTAATCTGATGGCGCAGGCGCAACATACAGGGCGAGTCACAAAAATAAGGACACCCAAATGGTGCCCCCAATGTTTTAACAGAAGTTCAGCATGTAGCGCTTTCCAGATCTAGGATATGAAAGCCCCATTAATAAGCTTTCTTTTAGTGAAAGAATCATTCAAATCGCTCATGCACCTTTCCAGTTATGGAATTTTGAACACAAACATCGTTTTTAACTTGTCCACGGATCACAATAAAAGTAAGTGCTTTCATCAAAACGAAAACTATTCACATAACAAAATAAAACATCAGAACACTCTCATAACCATGATAACTGATAACACTTATCATAACATTTATTTAAAAACCCGCTGCTTCCAAAGTTAAAATAATATGCTTTATAGTGTCAAGAGTTTATAGTCTTGCTCTGCCTTTTACTTTGCTACTCCGGAGACTTATTTCATTATTTTGGTATCATTTTCAGTATAAGACACGATTTCATTTTTACTGAAATATCACGTACCTTAAAATGTGATCCGTGGACATGGTTAACAAACGGTGTTTGTGTTCAAAAATTCCATAACTGGAAAAGAACATGAGCGATTTGACTGATTCTTTCACTAAAAGAACGCTTTATTAATTGGGCTTTCAAAATAATCCTAGATCTGGAAAGCGCAACAAGCAGAAATTCTTAACTTTTTTTACTCACCCTGCACTGTCACGAGTCAACCACTAGGCAACTAATACGGGGTGTTTAAAAAAAATACTACTTTAAAGGGTTTATATGGCCAGACTATACATTTACCAGTAAAAAGCAGCGTATCATCTTAAAGCAGAAGCTACGTGCTTTCCAGTGATACCTTGGTAAACCCTCAGGGGCACGCATCATTGAGCACCATTGTCTTGAAAATGTGGTACAAAATTGGGGTTGGTTCACTTTCATGTCGAACAAAAGCGGCGCAATGTGCCGGAGGACATACGACATGAAAGAGCATAAGAGCAAAAGAATTGAAGAAGAGTTTAAAGTAGGAGTAGGATTACCTTTTTTAAACACCCTGTGTAGTTCCCGATCGAACTTTCCCTTTACTAAGATAGTAATCATCAACTCACCAAGAGGAACGTTAACAGTGAACTTCCCTTCCCACTTCTCGCACATGGCTGTCTGCCCGAAGCTGGTTCCACACTCTTTCTGGCCAACGTTGTCTGGGTCAAAGGTCCCACCTGCGCATGCGTCGTTCGATTGCAAAACTCCCAAGTTGTTGTTGCTGGCTACCAAGTTGGTGCACGTGTAGCATTTCAATGTTGATACTGTGAGATTTAAGTGGCAGAAGTAATAACAGCGAAGATTAAAACTCTGATTCACAAGATTGGCTCTTTAAACTTTGAAGTTCATTTGATAGCCAGGCCTACATGAATGGCCGCTATTTATGATCAAGATATGTTTCCCAAATAAACATTTTCTTGCGTACGTTTTGGTATGAATCTACGGAAGCGTTGAAGGGCCATAATACAAACTAAAAAAAATAAAAAATAAGTCATAATTATGACTTACTATTAAGTCATAGTTATGACTTATATCTTATAATAATGACTTAATATAGGTTTTCCCGGACAATTTTGGAAAATGTGCATTTGAATTTGCAAAACATAAATTCAATTTGGCGCTGATTTTGAGAACAACGTATATCCGGGTTTCAATTTTGCAATAACTAGCATTCGATTTAATTTTGCATCATTCAAATAAACGAATGTGCATTAACGTTTCTATAAAGGATTACAAATACGTGATTAGACTTTCGGTTTGATGGATGCATTGCCGATTATTACGAATGTGCAATCCAATTCGCAGAAAATCAATTTGTTATAGTGACACGGGCTAAATTGAATATTCTTTTTCATTTGTCATAAATTAAATTCACAAAGTCTCAATTCAATTTAAATAAAGCACACAGCCTATACAAATCATGATGCAGCTTTGATTCATTCATTGATTAATCAATGTATTGTAGGCGAAATGGGCAAATGAAATGTTCAAAAGATACAAATCTTACCAAAATAAAATCAATCAAAATAATCTTGTAAGCATATTATTGGGACGGTAAAAAGAAGCATCACGTGTCATGTTACATGGGATACGGGGGACTTTTTTGTTGTTTCATTGTCTCAATTGTATTTTAATGTCTTTCTGTATTTTTTAAAGTTCTGTCTCATTTTATCAGTTCGATTGCTTGGTTATATGATGCGATTGTGGAAAATGCTGAGCAAAAAAAGAACAATTGCATTCATTGGTTTCTATATAGGATTTATTACAATGGGTGGTATGTTTTGAAAGACTACACCACTTGGTTTAGCTCAATCATCATGAATATCCAAAGTCAATCATTCACTCAAACATTCCTCATATATTACTTTTTTGAACACATAAATGAATTCAAATGCTTGATCAGGCATACGTTAAATAACACTGCGCCGGAAATCGGCTGCACATTTGGCGAAACAGATTGATGATAAATTAAAAGGAAAACAGGATTGCGAATGTGCCTTCGATTTCGCGCTAAAATGAAATGTCAATATACCAAATTCAGTGCACATTCGGGAAATCATACGCTGATTTTGTACGACTGAATGTACCTTCATGGAAATAGAAACATCATTTGTTAAATAGAAACAGAGATTAGGAACGTTCATTCTATTTCGCAAGAAAACGAAAGCTTCTTTTACAGATTCTTGTACACATTTTCTGAAATTGTCCGGGGAAACCTATATTAAGTCATAATTATGATATATATCTCATAATTACGACTTAGTAATTGTTAAATCATAATTATGACTTATATCTCATATTTATGACTTATATATGATAATTACGACTTAGTATGAGGGAATATACATCATTGGTTTTTGCTGTAATTTTCAGAAATGAACTATTTGAGGGGTATAATAGATCAAATATTGTTACACTGACATGTTTGAAGTTTTGTGTTCGAAAATGCTGGAAAAACCAAGAAAAACAAAACTGTTCAAGTAGTCTGGTTCCCTGACTCCACTAATTATAAAATGGATCAGTTTACAGATGCCAGAAAATTGTAAGGCAAGGGTACCAGTCTAGCTGGCCTGCACCCGTTCATGAACACGTAACCAATAGCAAACAAAATTTGGACTGAATAAATGGTAGATTTGGAGCAGTTGTTGAAAAATAGTTAGGTTTTTCCAACGGTGGTCGGCCGACCACCGCTGGAAATTTTTACAAAAATACAATTTTCTTGAAAATGACTTCACACCAGGTGCCATAATTTTACAGGATGCTTTAGACTGTCATTTACCAACATCCTATTAAGGTATTTTGTAAAAACTTGGTAGTTTTATTTTTCGATGTTTGCAAATGTTGTATATTCCCTTTAAGTCGTAATTACGACTTAGGATATCTCATAATTATGACTTAATACTAAGTCATTATTATAACATATAAGTCATAAATATGACTTAATAATAAGTCATAATTATGAGATGCAAGTCATAATTATGATTTAACAATTACTAAGTCGTAATTATGAGACGTGTCATAATTATGACTTAATACTAAGTCATTACTATTAGATATAAGTCATAACAATGACTTAATAATAAGTCATAATTATGAGATATAAGTCATAATTATGACTTCTTCTTTTTTAGTTTGTATTATGTCCCTTTCACGCTTCCGTAATGAATCAGAGTTGTAGGCAATTAAGTATTATTTTGTGAAATATTTTAGAAAACAAAAACATTTTCGATATATTGAAATCCTCGTTATTATTTCTCTCACGGTCTCAAGTAAAATATCACTGTACTTCCTGTATTACATTTCAAGGCGTAAAATACGTGGATTTAAAATAAACGGACACGTTCTTCGAGTTCCACGGTATGTTGCGTGAATAAACTTTCCAGTTCGAAACGTAGTGCAGAGCTGTATGGGGACAGTGGCGTACAGTGCGCCACCTGCATTGATTTTATGCATTGTATACATACAATGTCGGTAGTGCACCAGTTTGACGTGGATCCCCGGCGACTTCCCACACATTATGAATACCTTTATCCATTGTCATTTATATTTAACACAAAAATGTAAGCATTATGCCTTGACTCGAACAATTAACCTGAACTGAAACTCATGGGAACCGTAAAAATGGCACCCGACCGGAACAACAACACAGAGTCAATGCACTTACCAACGTGTATCTGTAGACATGCCAGTACTACTATGAGCCCCGGAAGGCTACAGGAAATGACTGGATCTGTGAATTGAAAAAAGTAAAACATTCCTGAGCGTATACAAGTCCAACAATGGTGCATTTCACACTGCATGTAATAGTGCCTATGGGTGACAAGTACACGTGTAGTCTAGTTGATACGAGTATTCTGGATGGTAAATGGTTTGGAGCTGAGTAATAACTATTGGACACGAAGTAAACGAAATGTCTAGGATCAGTCAGAAGTTTGAGAGACAAACAGGATTATTTACAACCAATTTAGGCTAGACTTACCCTTCATATTTCGACCAGACTGCTATGCTGGTAGCTTGTGGAACTCTGTATCGGTGCGGTATGACCTCCAGGCTTAATAAACCATGGCGGAAGGAAACGCAAAATATTTGCGCGACCAGCACCGACACAACTGATATAAGTAACATTTATTTTCCTTTCATTTCCGGCATGGTGTAACCGCACGCACACCAACCACTGCGCACGTGATATCATAGCTCCATCGTATTACACAAGAGTGGAGTTGGGCAATGGCGCACAAACGGATGTAAAGGTAATTGCACTTGGACTGTGCAAGTGAACGTTTCAGAGGAAAAAGGAAAATCTTCAAAAAATATATTTATAGCCTACCAAAAAGTACTTAAAAGTCGGTGTGTTTGCCGGTGTTTTTTTTTTTTAGGTGTGGCACCCCTAAAATTATCAAAATTGAGTTGCTAATTTCCAAAGGGACATTGCCTAAAATGGCCCACATATCAGCATCAAAGTTTGAGTACAAGAGACTGCCAATCCTCATTTCAAGAGTACATGTAATTTGTCTAGCACTTGTTATACACTATAAAAGCAAACTTTTATCAATGCCTTGCAGAGTCTGTAAGTGACATTTCCGTCAAATATTCTTCCACACTTGATATATTTTTTGTTCCTCCTGATATATCGGGTTTAAGAAGCCAAACACTATAAGGCCAAAAAAAAGTCTCCGGTTTCTGGTATGCGCGCGCGTCGCCGTAGCCATGCGCGTCGGCAAAATGAAAAAGGTTTTTTTTCAATAAAAGATGATGTCTCAAAACCGCCAAACTTCACTGGTTTAACTGGAATCCTGCTGCTGCACAATTTAAACGTGTTTTTAGATTGGGTTATGGTCGAGAATAAGCTTTATGTGGCCTCTCTGGACTCCCATATTTTTGCACTAAGTTTAGTCGGGCACCATTTGCAGTCATCAGCCGACATTTGAAGCAAAAAAATCAGGTTAAAAAAAAAAAAGCCGCGTCGCGGCACCACTTTTTGGGCAAGCTCCATACCAGAAACCGAAGACTTTTTTTTTGGCCTAAGCATATCTGCACAAGTATAGACCAATCCGGGCACACAATCACATCTATCACGAAGGCCCCCTTCAATGGCGAAAGTATATTGCTGGCTTTTGTTTAGATGATCTGTCAGTCATGGGGTTAGTCTGAGGATCAGACGTTCACGTGTGCGAGCATGCACATTTTGTGCGGCCCCGCGCAACAGCCAATCGGAGCCGCCTTTAGAAGTTGTGACGTCATTTAGAGATGAAATTTGGCCAAAGCTGTTGATTGGTCGGTCACCAAAGACACGATAGAAGGCTCCCGGTGAAAGTCAGAATCTAGAGGTCAAGAGACAATGTTGTTTTGAATAATTTGCACGCATAATCATAATTATAGGCCCCTAGACTCATTGTGAACAGCGCCATCTATGAAGTATCAGATGCTGTCTGTCCTGCGTTTCTATTCTCCAGCGTCCCGAAAAATATCAAGCTTGCACCATTCCCAATGCTCTCATGTTACCCCTTTGTTCTAGACTCATCTGATGTCAGTTCATATAAAAACCCATGTTCATTTTTAAGCATTTCCCAGGGACCAAAATAGGAGACTTTGAATACATTTATTTAGTCGGTATAGGCTAAGCCAAAGGGCGTCCTGACATTTGATATCGGGAATAACTGCGTTTGGCCCAATATCGCAATACGGCTATCGTTTACCGATTATAAACTATAGATGGCGGTTGATGAAAAATGGCCTGAAATCCATCTGTGTTGGTTCTCAAGTATCGTAATTGAGATAAGACAGCCACCAGCTGGTGGGTTTTATGTCGGTTCTCCACTTAGTTGTATCAATGTTATCAAATTTCAGAGATTAATTCGCAATGATCGATATCCCGTTGCGCCGTGTGACAGCAGAGCATTTACAATATTTTTGCTGCTGAATTCACTAAAGTTTGCCCTCTTTTTAAGTTAAATAGTTAAGTGGACATTTTTTATGCTCGGTTCGCGGAGATTTAGATCTATACCTCATCATTTCATTGGAGAGCGCCCTCGACGGCGCAGCAAACTACAAAATGGCGCTGGTTAGGCATTCGTTAGTGACCATATCTCCATGTTTGATAGAGATCAGTTTTAGTGACGCATCCAAGTCACGTGTTAACCCTTTTGAACGACAAACTGTCCAACGCTCATATCCCCAACTCTCCCCCGATGTGGTTTAATTTTTCACAAGCAACAAAAAAATTTATTGCAACTTGAACAATGATGGCACTCTTCAAATACCATCCAAAACGGAATTTTCGTCCCAACAAACAGAGAGAGGTTTGAAAAAGAAACTGAATGGTTTACTTTCATACAAATAGCCTCAAAGCAGCAAAAAGAATCCATGCTGAACGATTGTTTCCAGTTTTTGAAGCTCATTTTATTCAGACTATTCGTCCAGTTCATTAATGTACAGAATTTTCCAGTGTGTCAGGTTTTTGTGCAATCACTAAAATCCGAACATAACAACTGCAAATAGTCTATATGCTAATAATAATAACAACACACTGGCATTGTAAGCTCAGAAAGTGTGGGCTCCTCAATCAAAACACACAACACCGCGTAAATCTGAAAGCTCATTAGTACTTCGTTTATGTTTATTTCGTTTGCGTAATTACAGTAACAATTACTTGTTTGTTTCAATTGTTATTCTTTTAAATGAAATGCAAAATGTTCTTTTCGATTCAATAAGTGTTTGTATAAAGAAGACCATTTATACTGTGTTGCAATATACCCTTTGAGCTTCAAATTACATGTTTATATAAACCAGAAATGGTAATAAATAATGTGTAGCGAAAAGCAATAAATATAATCGAGAGATACCACTGAATGTAACAGAACGGTTTCAAAATACAAGGCAATTTACGATCGTGCTCAGACTCAGAAAATAGCAACAGATGAGACGTGGGTACTGCAGTTTCATATGTCTGGAGTGGTCAATTTCTTAAAACAAAATGTGACATAATTTACGTAAATTAATATGTTCAACATTTGTTTGTTTTTTTCTTGGCATACGTCCCTGTTTTCCAGAAGTTAATTTTCAATCGTCGTATCGGCAGTTTGAAGGTCAGGGGGCCTTTTTAGTTTTGATGCAAATTTTTGGCTGTATGCAAACTTTCTATTAAGTATGCACAAATATTTCCCATGACATAAAATTTGTTTCCTAATTTGTAGAAAACTGTAAAGTGAGAGCCTGACTTGACATCGACATTAAGCAACAGCGCCCTTGGTTGTCAGGTCTGGGACATTTAACATTTTAAAAAAAGAACTTTACAAAATGGGTGTTTCATTATTTTTACACGGTTGAGATAAATGAATATTTGCACACACAAAAAAACTATTTCAGAGTAAAATTCATGTCAAGTACAACTTATGAATCCACAATATAGCTCGCAGAATTCATTAACTGTTATATACTGGCGTGCCCATTTTACGTGACATACGTCCCTTGGTTGTGAAGACAGCCATGTCACTGACATGGTAACTGTTCATTTATATAAATAATCTATGAATGAAATAACCTCATAAAGCTGCTTGGTAAGATTCATCTTTGCTAATGCTTGCATTTCCGGGCAGGAAAAAAATGAACAAGTTAAACGTCTCATCTGTCATCCGTCTTCTTTTTTTTCAGTGAAACATGAACACCTAATAACAATTACGGGAAATCGTACCTAAGGGAGACATTCTCATAGACTCGTGCACAAAAAAAACTGTGAATGACTCGTAACCCTAACCTTGCCTTTATGAGCCTATACTCTCACCAAACTTTCTCATTTATGTTTTGCATCACGAAGAATCGATTTAGCCTATTTTCGACAAGAAATGTTTGCCTAGAAATAGGAGTTGAAACATCAGGGAGACATAATATACCTTGTCTCACTAAGGCACAACGTTTGATGATAACGTGTCTCCCTAATGATACATTTACATGAATCTAATTATAGATAGAAAGTGAGGATTGAAATTTATCTTCATGTCGCATTAGGCCTTTAATTAAATCCACCACAAGCACAAACAATATTGTTATTTTAAAAACGGAGTTTTCTTCCGTGACATATCGTGATTTTGTGCGTTGTTATCATTTTACAACTATACAAATGTTTCGTACGTTTTCCAAATCTTTTGCGAGACAGAGAGCGAACTATTATTCCTATTCTACACGTTTTAAATAGGCCTAATATTAGTTTTCTATTTTCCTGAAAATTCAAACGTTTTTTTTTAAATTCGAAAAGTCCGTTCTGCCTTATTGTTTTTTAAGCTTTACGTTTGACCCGTAAAAAGAAGCAAACATAATGATAATGGTAATAATAATAATAAAAACTGCGAAAGATATAGCACATTAATTCACCCTCTATCTAATATGAAAAAAAAAACTATTCGTCCGCCAACTATTCTGGAAATATATCGAAAGTATTCTGACAAATACCCCATTTGTACCCCCATTTAGTACGAGATTAATATGGGAATAATGTGACTTTGAAGCAACTCATCTGTAGTTCACAGAATACATTTCTGTATTGTACATGTTGGTCTAGCCGGTGTATTAAATAGAAAAGCAACCTTTTACTTTGGTGTTCATTGTTAATATTGACGTATATTATGAATATTTGTCAATGCTGATTTTCATTTAAAATCCTAGATATGAAAACAAAATTAACAAAATATATACTTTCCCTTCCCGAATTACATTTTTTTAATAACAACTCCGTGGTCCATAACAAAGCAATTCGGGCGGAAAAGTTTAAGATAGTTCATTACCGAATTAATATAAAACAAAAATATTCATTTATTGTTCACAATTCAGCCAATCGGGTTGCCTGACGTCATTTGTCCATTCAGTATCTGCGCGTTAAGGCCACTTTTTGTCCAATCACCGCCAATCCTTTAAAGAGAGAAAAAGACAGTCGAATGAATAATTCGACGACAACAGGTAAGAAATATTCATGAGGTTATAGGGATCGCCCTATGGCGCCTTGGTATGAAGCCCGGGAAGGGACAGGGTGGATTTTTTTTTTGGAGTTTGCTAATTCGTTCGCACGAATTACTATTTCGTTCCCACGAATTCCTATTTCGTTCCCACGAATTCCTATTTCGTTCCCACGAATTCCTATTTCGTTCGCACGAATTCCTAATTCGTTCGCACGAATTGCTATTTCGTTCGCACGAATTCCTAATTCGTTCGCACGAATTGCTATTTCGTTCGCACGAATTCCTAATTCGTTCGCACGAATTGCTATTTCGTTCGCACGAATTCCTAATTCGTTCGCACGAATTACTAATTCGTGCGAACGAATTAGCAATTCGTGGGAACGAATTAGTAATTCGTGCGAACGAATTACTAATTCGTGCGAACGAATTACTAATTCGTGCGAACGAATTACTAATTCGTGCGAACGAATTACTGGAGTTTGTTAATTCGTTCCCACGAATTAGTAATTCGTTCGCACGAATTAGTAATTCGTTCGCACGAATTACTAATTCGTGCGAACGAATTAGCAATTCGTGGGAACGAATTAGTAATTCGTGCGCACGAATTAGTAATTCGTGGGAACGAATTAGGCCTAGTAATTCGTGCGAACGAATTACTAATTCGTGCCCACGAATTAGTAATTCGTGCGAACGAATTACTAATTCGTGCGAACGAATTAGTAATTCGTGCGAACGAATTACTGGAGTTTGTTAATTCGTTCCCACGAATTAGTAATTCGTTCGCACGAATTAGTAATTCGTTCGCACGAATTGCTAATTCGTGCGAACGAATTAGTAATTCGTTCCCACGAATTAGTAATTCGTGCGAACGAATTAGTAAACTCCAAAAAAACATTCCACCCTGTCCCTTCCCGGGCTTCATAACACGGCTAAGTTTCAAGGATAAGTTATAAGTTTACCAAAGTTAGTCGGTCCACATTTTGTTTTTCAATCGTTTACACATAATCCGTGAACTGGTGCAAGCCAGCAAGTCTGGTTCCCTGACCTGACATTCCCCGACGTCTGTAAGTTGCATGAAGTAGGGTCTGGGAACCAGACTATATACACGAACAATATTTTTTTCTTGAGTTTTTCCCCCAGCTTTTATAATACAAAACTTAAAACAGGTCAGTGTAACAATATTTGCTATACTACCGATAACCCCCAAATCCATCCATTTCTGAAAATTACAGCAATACGGTGGCAAATGTTGTATATTATCTTTCAATTGGGCCGCTTTAGACCAAGGTATGAAGCCCGGGAAGGGACAGGGTGGATTTTTTTTTTGGAGTTTGCTAATTCGTTCGCACGAATTACTATTTCGTTCCCACGAATTCCTATTTCGTTCCCACGAATTACTATTTCGTTCCCACGAATTCCTAATTCGTTCGCACGAATTGCTATTTCGTTCGCACGAATTCCTAATTCGTTCGCACGAATTGCTATTTCGTTCGCACGAATTCCTAATTCGTTCGCACGAATTACTAATTCGTGCGAACGAATTAGCAATTCGTGGGAACGAATTAGTAATTCGTGCGCACGAATTAGTAATTCGTGCGAACGAAATAGCAATTCGTGCGAACGAATTAGGAATTCGTGGGAACGAAATAGTAATTCGTGGGAACGAAATAGGAATTCGTGGGAACGAAATAGTAATTCGTGCGAACGAATTAGCAAACTCCAAAAAAAAAATCCACCCTGTCCCTTCCCGGGCTTCATACGATGGTTTTATTCACAACGATCTCAGAGTGTTACGAAGGCAAACATACCATGCGTTTACTGAAGCGAATTCTGTGTAGTCCATCAGGTGGTTGAGACTGCCCCCTACCGGCCGAGACTGAGGATTCTTCTGACTCAGCATCAAACGCTCTCTTTTTCGCTCCTATTGACCAAACACAGAGGAATATATATTTAATTAAAAAAAAACTTCTTAATGTATTAAATATCTTTTCTTTCGTTATCGTTGGTATATGTATCGTTGCTTTTTTATTCTTCGGTTTTTTTTTTTATTACCATTCTCCTCTACTTTCCTAAACAATTTTATAGGCCGACAGGTGGAATAACGTTAAAACGTTGGGAGATCAAAGAGATGCTCTTCGAATTTGATACGGATCATAAGTGGTCTTCTGGTCTTCTGGTCTTTTGGATAAACAAAACGCGGTCCTATTCCGATAGACAGCTTTACAGCATCACGTGCATGGGTTTGTTTATCCAAAACGTTGTCCCACAACTTATTGTTCACACGAGATGTGGAGTATAGGTCATAACAGAAATCGAGGACGCCATCATCTGAATGCGATATGCAACCATTGGGAAACCCCCCTTACTAATGAACTTAGTAACTTTACTCACATCTTAAAAAAAAAAAACTGGAAAAAATGTCATTTTTGAGCTGTAGCATATCGATGTGTCAACTTACGTCAATATGAGATGTATTTGTTTCGGATCTGTTTCTACCTCCGATTGGTGTCTTATACAGCGCTCTCATTTACCCAGAAAGAAGGATATTGGTAGTTTGAACACAGACGTGTGTTATGAGTTCAGATATGTTTTTCCCATAAGTGGGTGAAGCCATTTTTTTCATAAATAATTCAGGAGTTTCGATGGAATCATTGCAAGACACTAATTAGGTACTCAGAACAATACAGTCAATAAATGTATAGGTAATCAGAATAATACAGTCAATACATGTATCAATAGAGGGCGGGTTTCGACCTTCTCCGTGGTAAACGGTGAAAGAAAAGTCCAAAAAGACAAACGATTCGAATTATTGTGATCGTTTGTCATTTAGGTATAATATGCGTCATTCAGTGCGGTCAACCAGCCAGGAAATTTGCATGCGTGCATCGTGGACAGTTACTATGGTAACACCGTGTTTTAGAAATGTCACCTAGCTAGGCCCCCCTATGGCTATCACTCGACCGCGACTCCATAAAAACGAATCGATTTTTGACCACTTTGATACGAAATGCCAGAAACGGTGGTGGTAAAAAAGAATCTATGCGTTTGGCCACGCAATGGGAAAAGTCATAATTCATACTTAGTGTCAATAAACAAATGTCAATATCAGAGGGTTTTGGTATTCATTTATTTATTGTTCAACATAATTAGGACTAAATCCTGAATTGCTCACATTTGCACGCATGGCACTGAACTCAATTTGACATTGAGTCTGGGACTTGCCTGATTAGCAGGGGCATTAATAATAATTACATCAATACTCACCGCAATTCCTAGCTATTGCTCTATCCACCCTGCTTATGCACCGTGCATTTGAACCTGTAATATTGTATTTGAAAGACAAAAATAAAATCAGTTAGAGGAAAGAGATCTGTGCCGGCGAGTGGCTGGTATATGGGGGATGACCAAAATCCAAACATTTCCCGGCTATGTATACTCGCGCTTACATCGAAACGGCGCATTTTAAAAGCTTTTGTACTTTGTTTGTCCACTTTTCAGTGCTACTGAATTTGGTGGGGATGATTTAATAGCCCATCCCCCTGTCAAAAAGTGGGGGAGGAGGGTACACACCCCCACCCCCCCCCCCCCGGGATTTACGCCCCTGCGTGTCCAGTTCCTATGTCCGAGGTCCTATGGGGTGGGGTGGGGTGGAGGGCCTAGAGGCATCTCCCAGCCCCCGGAAAAATTCCTTCCACATAAAAATGATAATGTTAACAGTTAATACAAGTCATGTATAACCAAATAACCACAAAGTGCAGGAATTACAGAATTTAATCGAGACAATGATGAGGCCTAATGATCATGAAACAAAAAAAAAACACGAGACTAACCGGGAAATTGAACTCGAAAATACGCCTACAATTAATTGTGCGACATCCCTCAATGTCGACGCAGAGCGGAAGCTGTCCATTAATGTGAGAATGATGCTTTCCGGGTAAACCTCATTTCTTTTCTTTTCTGGAGAAACCAGAACGAAATCGACGGTCATTATGAAAGGACAGGGAGTATAATGGAAGCTAAATGTATCCTCGCCAAATGCATTACATTAATCATGGATTTTCCAAGGGCCTCATCACCGTACTAACGAGCAGGTGCAAAAGGAACAAAACAACGACTGGAGGAAAAAATGGGAAGCATAAAAGCTGTGTACGGCGGTACATCTACGAACTGAGTACGGATCCCTTGGATCCTTAATCACATTCGGCCTGGCACCGTTAGGGCTGAACAACCCAAAAGGAGCCGGAATGAATCGTTTCCCACCCCACCCGCTACATATTTTCTTTCTTCTGATATAAGCGTAATTTGTTTCTTTCACTGATCTCAAGATTGTGATGTCTTGCGCACGTTTTGAACCAATTCTAAAATAAAATCTGGCTGTGAATAGGTCGCGTCATCTTCAACGGCATCAATTGCGCCCCCTGCAGCACAGACAAGGAGCATGTTCGTTCGCTGATTATGTTGCACACAATGTCATGTAGCCTATTCGTTCGAATTTTGTAAAATGACTCAAATAGGTGACGTATCTATAATAGAGAGTTGCATTTTTTAAGAATTAAACTCAGCTCGCTGAGCGGCCATCAATAAAGTACGTAGGCCTACACAGGAAATGCCGACTTTTTAGAACCCCTCCCCTCCCCCTCCCCCTGTAGGCATTGCATACGCATTCCATAATCTGTTGACTTTTCAGACTGTACGTTTCCGATGAAGCATAGGGAATGCACTGCACTGTCGGCTAATTGAATCAGCTACTTCTCTTATCAGTTTTTAAAGTAATGTCGCAGTCTCTGAAGTTTAATTACCTCTATGGAGTACCGAAGTGTGACGTCATTTAGAACCAGAAAGTGTAGTGCAAACACATGGAGTACGCGCGCGTGTTGGTTCACGCGCTGAATTATGAATCACGCGCTAATGTCTTTCACACTCATTTTGTGCGCGTGACGTATTTACTTCGGTACTTGGCTGGCGGTGGAACTGGGAAGACACATCTAAATGGTGGGGGTGCCGGTGAAGGATACAGCGTTACAGCAATTTTCGATGCAAAAAGGCTGGTCCCAGTGGGTATTAAATATGAGAAAGTACATTGATTTCATGACAATTATTTAAAGGAAATTACCACTGTGTGTATGTACGCATTGGCTTGGACCCCCCCCCTACACACCGTCATGGTGTACGCAATGTTAACAACAACAACAATAACACACTAATCGGCCCCCTTTGTGCGTATACGTACTTTATGCACGGCCCCTTATTAGTGCACGTCCGTAACAAACGCTTTGGGACTTTTGCACACAGTCAACAATTTGTTCATTTTCACTGACAATACGAATAAAATATAACCCCAAAATGTCATTACAGAATGTTTTCCATGACTAAAAAAAATTGACGTTCCGAGCCCAAACACCCTCATGTCGCAATAGCGCCCTCTGTAGACACAGAGGTTCAAAGTCTCCTTGAAAACGTACAGATCTGAAGACACCCTGCAAAGCAGGGGAGTAAAATTAAGTGCCGCACTTTTCCACGGATTTTCCCTTTCTTTCTTTGCGCCGTCCTACCCAGGTATCCGCGCCGGCATGTCTACCACGGCAACGCCGCTAAATCATCCACTAAATTCATCGGGAAAAAATCATCACGGCGGTTAACTGGGCCGTGACAATACAAATGATCCTTCATTTCAATGAAAAAGTCATTAATGTTCTCAAGTTGCAATTCAAATAATACGGCATTCTGACAGAGAAACCATCCGGATAATTGTTTGTCATGTTCATCATAGCAGGATACATCGGGGTGATTCACAAAGTCCTTGACGTTGTCGGTTTCCATGATTTGTGTACTTTCACTGTTTATTCGGTCTGAAATCTTGCTAATTCCGTCCGCTCACTTGTCAATTTATAGAACTATTTAGGTCAAACTTTAACTATTGAATGAAAACCTCATTTTATGTAGGTCCAGAGGGTGTCCCTAAAAAGTTGGGCAAGCAAATATCCTTCAATTTCTCAACAAACTACTTAATGAGTATTTCATCTTGATGGAGCATATCAATAATATACTCTTGTGTGTATGCAGTAAAATGCCGTGGGAATCCGTTCATGTAAACCCAGTGGCGTAAATCTGTACCAGCGAGTGGGGGTGGGGGTATGGGGAATGACCAAAAGACAAAAATTGCCCGGCCGTGGCTATTCAAACAGCGCGGGGGGGGCACCATATTACGCTATTGAATACATTTTGGTTGTTGCGATGTTCGAAAAATAACTCGAAATCCGCATTTTCTTTTTCTCATCACGAAAAAGTGGGGGGATGATTCAATAACCCATCCCCCGGTCTAAACGTGGGGGGGGATATATACCCGCCACCACCACCACCGGGATTCACGCCCCCGATGTAACCAGAGATCTAACAGATTATAAAAGGCTATTAGTTTTTCACTCATTCCAATGGGATAAAATTTGCACAGTTTTCTTAATTTACATCACTCGGACCGAAAAGGCCCATGACTATCTGATACAATGATATCACAAACTGTGTAAATCCCATTGGAATTGGTGGAGAATCCATAGCCTTTTACAATCCGTCAGATCTCTGGTTTGCATGAGCGGATTTCCATGGCCTTTTCACTGATTATACACAAGAGTATAATTAATATGCTCCATCAACATGACATACTCATGTTAAGTAGTTTGTGAGAAAATAAATGATCGTGCCTGCACAACTTTTTTGGGGACACCCTGTATAATTAATGATGAGTCCCGTTTCAGTATAAGGTAAAGGACTAGTAAAGGTCCCATAGCCATTATGCTGGCCGTAGGGCAGTACAAAAAAGGATGTTAGAGGTCCACTATGTCTTGGGCGCGGCATATGAGAGCGGTGCCCAGTCGAGTCCTCTCCTCTCGCCGTCTTACCTTCCCTGAACAAATCAGGTACCCATTTTTTTTCACGGTTGTGTCGTCAGAGAGAGTTTTCCAGTTTTTGGTCCGAATGGGATTCGAACCGCCAACTTCGTAGCTCCATGCTCTAACCGCGCGGCTAAGAGGCCCATTTCAGTATAGGTCTAGTATAAATGCGTCTCATTGTGTGGGTTGAAAGTTTACACTGAAATTTATGTTACACTGGAATTAATGTCCACAAGTCTCCTATTCTGATAGAAGTCTTCATTTTTTTCGAATGTCGTTGGTCTTTTGAAGCCGTGGTTGGCAACATATTTTTCAAAAAAAGTCCTCATAACACCTCATTACGTAAGAAAAAGGCATGTTTAGGAAGTATGTTGTTGCGTTTGTTGATAATTTTGTATTTTCAACCATCAAATAATATTTTTGTAACCTTTTTTTCTTTTGTAGTGTTGGACCTTCCATAGTTTGGCGATGGAAAGGTCTATAGCTAGCTCTGGACAAATCATTTAAAGGGCAACCTCGTCCCCAGAGCTTACTTTAATTTCAATAGTGAGCCCTGGGATGGGAACTTGCTTCCTGTATCCTGATTGTGCAATTAGCAGGTAATGGATTTATATCGTGTACTTGGTGTTGTTATATCCAAAGTGTATAACGTGTTTCCACGTTCAATGTAATTATTACGTCCACGTACGCTTGCTGAATAATCATTTCCTTTCCAATTTGCTCATACATGTATCAATATGAAATGTGATACTGCATAATTATCTCAAAAATCAAGAGTTGAGTGCTAGTTGTGAATCCTGCCGCACAGTACATCGCATTTTGCGGACTTGCGAGAAACAACATTTGTGTATTGGTGCCGTGTGTATATTGTACCGTACATTGAATGGAAACGCATGGAAAACGTACGTAGGTATGCCACAAAGTGCCCGCCGCGTCCGATGAAAAGAATGTTTTTTCCCCCGTCTTTTCTCGGGAACGGTAAGACATTAGGTTAGTTTTCTTTCAATCAGACCTTTGAAATAGGATGAGTTAAAAATCCAAAACGTAACATTTTCGGGGATTTCATGCCGAAATGCCCCTTTAAGTGGGCGCATAATTGTAGGGAGCTTTGGAGCGTCCCAGTAATGGCGGAAAGCCAGTCCAGTAATCATACAAAGTGGGCAGCTTGGTATTTGGTCTAAATAGACGAATCATGGGCACATGATCACAGTGCACTCGACTCATGCGGCCCCTCCCACCAAGTTCAATGATGGAGAACCCATTCTGCACGGATTGGCCGGTACCGTGACACAACAAGGAAACTACCGGGTAGTAAGACATGTGTACAATGTTTCCCTAATGGGGGAGTGGTGGAGGGAGCCACCACAAAGTCATGGAGTCCTTGATCCCGCGCCAACCCCTCAAACCACTGTGGGCCTTCAGTCTACCTACCACATTCTGCAAGCGCTGCCTGGCCATCTTCTTGGCTGCAACTTCTTTTCTTCATTAGATATTCTCTGTTAATCCCTGAGGATAAAAAGGAAGAAAATGAAAATACTTGTGAGCTAAGTTATACTTTGTCGACGACAGTTACATTGGCCTTTTTGAAAGATTTGGGTACATAAAAGTTAATTAACCAAACTAAAAAGTGTTTTCCCGGTTGTGTGCACCATATCTCAAAAAGGCTAATGGAGTCATTGTAAAAACAAGTTTCGCGTAGGCGGTGTTGTTTCAAGGAGAAAGTAAATGCAGTGCGCATGCGCCTTGCAATAAGGTAACTTTTGTTGGCAAATTGGCCTAGACAGTTAGAAGTGCACATAATTTGTTTATTGTAGAGAATTGCATGCAATATAATATCCCCTGAAAGTTCCCAACCATTGAGGGAGACAGTGACATTTAGTTTGGTAGCTTGTGTGGTTTGATCACGCTCGTCGTCTGACAAACACCTAGGGATATCTGAACTTAGGCAGAAACGAGTTGCATCACTGACAGAAACAATTAGGAGCTTAAAAACAAGTAGAGGGTCCAAATTAATCGTCAGAGCAAAAGAACACGGACGCATGATCATGTTTGCTATGTCGGCGGCATAGCCACGGCGACGACATATTTGTCGTAGATGAACATATGATCTAACTCATACCGACCGTAGGTGTGTGAGCTTATTTCCTCTCTGAGCGGCCATCTTGGATCGAAGTTGAGGCTACCCGTGCATAGATAGAAAAAACCTTCGCGTTGTCATTATGACCGTTGCTCATCTATTACGGGACTATCAGTGCAAGTAGCAATATCAAACCCTTGCAAATGGTCGGTATACCATAGAACAATCAGGTGTTATCGCAGACCAGTCACAGACTATCACCAATATCGTATAATGCACGTGAGTCTCCGGGTATTTTTTTTTTCAAGGACAAGGGCCAGCGAACATTCTCTTACTTGGAAAGAAAGCCCATAGGTGATCTGTTTGTCACGATCACTCAGACCATACAAAACATATCGTAGACACCACTAATCATAATGGGACTTCTGGCATTTTGAGAAAGGAATAAAATCCGATTACTCTCAGGGTATCTCCGTTAATGTTCCCAGGTGGGTGATGTAAAGTATATCGGGTAACAGGATAAACATCTTAAAACCATCAGATTGTCAAAATTCAGTTCCTATGATGAGGCCCCCACGAAAGGTTAATGGCCTTCAGTTCAATGTTTGCTTTACAGTCATAAATGTCCGTAAATTGCTGAGATACAATCACAAGCAAACCCAGAAGGAAAACCAGATATTTGTGGCGGATCTTGTTTGCTTTGGGGGAACTTGTTTGGGGGCAACATACGTCTCGCCATTGCAGGTGCATAGACCTCTAGTCGGATCAAATGTCAAGCTCATACTGTCCCGAGACTTGCTGCAATGTAATAATTATACCTAGATGTTTTCACGAATCATGTGCCGCAGTTTGGATAGTTTTGGAACAAATTTGCAAGTTAAATCCGTGTGCGGGCGTGAGACTTATTGCTGTCATGTCCTGGAAAATACGTCTCTTAAGGCCAAAAAAAAAGGTCTCCGGTTTCTGGTCTGCGCGCGCATGATCGCCGTAGCCATGCGCGTAGGCAAAATTAAAAAGTTTCTTTTTTTTTCAATTTCAGATGATGTCTCAAACCGCCAAACTCACTGGTTTGACTGGAATCCTGCTGCTGCACAATTTTTAACGTGTTTTAAGATGGGGTTATATGTTTATTGACATATTTTGGTACATTTTCATTATATATTTTTTGAAAAGTATATCTTGCGGATTCTATTCACATATATGTCCTTATAAGGACATACGAAATATCCAATATGGCTAAACCCTAAAGTTGCTCACATTTTATCTCTTCCCCAGATTTCATCAAGTAGTCTCGACAAACTCACCATTGAAGAGCTTAATATTCACTCAGTTACCTACTGACACAGTTACTCTAATAGAACATGTGGGAAATCATGTGAACAGTGATAGTATCATGATATACAGGGCCCCCCCCCAAAAAAAAAAAAAACGCGGGGAAAAGAGGTGTCCGTAAATTTGGCAAAAAAAATGACCAAGGGTTGCCCTCATTTACTGTAAAACCTTTTGACATTGAAATGTTATAAACAAATTTACTGAGGAGGGGTTCTTTGAACTTGTTTAAGTCCTCAACATTAGGCAACTCTTCGCCTGATTCTTAGCCCAATTTCCTGACACCTCTTTTTATCCTTTTTCCACATTATTTGGTTTTTTTTGGGTATAGCTTTTGGGGCTGCATACCATGATGCTATCATTAATCACATGACTTTCCACATACTTTTAGTTGGGTAACTGTGCCTGTAAGTAACTTTGTGAATTTGAAGCTCGGACAATACTGAGTTTCCCATGATGGTCATTTCTGGGGGAAAGGTAAATGTACGCAATTTTAGTGGATAACGGCAGTCATTTGGGATCTCTCATATGTCCTCATAATATTATCCAGTTACTTATAGGCCGACGCCTCAGAAAATGTTTTGTAAGTAAGAATAGTTATGTAAATTTAATCCTTAAAATACAGTTTTCCTTTTTATTTAATGTACCGAAATGATTGCATTAATATATGGCGCGGCAGCCATTTTGGATTTTTGCCCCCAAAAGGTTCCCTTCCAACACAATTTTCACGCTGTAGTCCATCATTTGTAATTTGTGCATTTTGTTCGTTTGAAGCAACAAAAGTGCTCAAAATCTAAAGAAGGGTGCTGAACAACTAACCTGATGAAGTTTCAGCTCAGCTTCAGCTGTATATTTCGAGAAAAACAACATTCTAGGATCTCGATTTCAAATCAAAAGTTGCTGAATCATGTTTTGAATTGGGCCTGAATTCAGCGTCTGAGACACGTTCTCACTGAGCCGATTGCAGCTACGCGATGTCGCGCACCGATCCGACGAATTATAGCACATCCGCGCGCGTGTGCGTCGTGTCAACGCTTACGCGCCTCGCCGAATAAAAAAACGAACTACTAACGGAAATTTCCAACGGTGCTTCTTAAGACGCACCGTTGGAAAAGGCCTTCTTTCGTTGATTTCTTCAAAATGACAGCTTGCCAGAAAGAACTTTCACAGGGAGTTTAGTCCCCTTACTATCTTTCAACCAAGTATGTTTTTCAACAATAATTACGCCAGTTACTTTTGGGATAGCTGCAAATGATGGACTCTGGCTTTAAATATGCTTCGTGATGGCCCATGCAGTCGGTCACCATTCCATACATAAGACACCCGGGGCCGATTATGATACCATAGCTATTACGTAAAAATCCATCATTCAAGTAGTCGAAAACCTTGCCAGTTCACTCGAACAAAAAACAATCGCAAACAAAAAGTCACACTTTCTCTACAGATATGAAAAGACGAGTGTCAATTCTTAATGTCAAGGGGAAAATCGAACGCGCAATCAGTGTGTAAGCATACTTAAGAATGAATTTTTTCCAAACCCTTGCAAGTACTTCGCGTCGAAGATTTCGATTTGTTTTCATGCGGAGGTGAAAATAATCTGACAATTGGACTGCCGTCTTTGATGCCTCTACGAATAATTATCGAGCGCTTCAGTTTATGGTTGAAGGCCGAACAAACAATACAAACACCTGGTCCCTTAAATATGTCGGTAAAGACTTTAAGAACTTGAACGGCTCAACCGAACGTCGCGGCCGGTGTTTTCCCCCGATTTCTTGTTTTGAAAACAGAAAAGAACTAGGCTATCCGGTAATCTAGAAAGCTATACACATTTTGAAGCAACTTTTGAACATAGCAGATTTGAAGGCTTAGGACTCAATTCTTAAGGCTTGCAAGCTACAGTGCCGATGCACATTTGAAAAATCCTTGGTTTCATTAGGCCTTTATTATGCCAGCATATTTTTTATTAATCAATGATAAATAAAATGCAGAAACACAAGTGTGTCTTGTCCGTTTCTGGTGGGTGGATTTCGAACCTGCGAGCGCATCAGCCACAATATCAGCCCAAAATGCTGTCCGCCAACTTTTCTCAAGCCACGTTGTTTTTGTATCAAAGAGTCCTAATGTCGCAAAGTTGGACCTTGACTTTAAGTGTCAGGAACCCCTCCCCCTATCTAATTCCCCGTTGGTTCCTTTAAGTCTCTTACCTCCTATCCTCGACGACTCTGCCGACAGCGGGCCCATGGTCAGAACAAGAACACTTAAGATCAGGCAAACCATCGTCAGGAATAATCCAGACATCTTTAAACCGGGAAAAAAAGGTTCCCAAAATAAAAGCGGAAAGAACTTGGCACTCCTCAGTCAATGTACACTGCAGATGAAGTCCGTCAAGAGATGAACCCTGCCTCCAAATAGATCCCGAGTTGTTGTTTTTTAAAGAAAATAAAAACACTTTTGTTCAAAAGAAATCGTCCACAAAAATTGATACTTTTATGCGAAGCGTGCAGGTGCCTCTAGCTCTCCGTACTTCATTGTTCACTCGGTGGGTTCGAAATGAACGCGTTCTCCCTCTGCGCAGACAACACGACTGGCCGACGGATGATCACTGATGTAGGCTAGCAATACGTTGCCATGGAGATCAGGAATAATATCAGGAACCAGACAATGTTGGATGATTTTATCCCCTTTTATAGCGAAGTTGTCGTCTTGTTTGTATCATCTGTTTGTGCGTGTTGGCATGTGGGCGCGACCGAGCTGACGACTTGGGCAGATGACAAAACTGGTCATCAGTGTACGTATACGGCAGCTGCAATTAGCTTGACCGCCATTCAAGGAACATAAAAGGACATTTCTGTCTATGACGTTACTGACTTATCGTCGGTCAGTCTGAAGCGGGTGGTTCATAAATAGCCACCCAACCACCCCAGCCACCCCCGTTGGATCCGCCTATGTATCTCCTCAACTTTTGTTAAATACCGCTGAAGTTGATTCGGTGCTAGAATTTCGTATGTATTGTCGCTTGACAAAGTGTTGCGTAACGACAAATTTTGATGATGAGGAAGTTAGGGCCGCTTACCGGAATTATATATTCATAAAGTGGGATAGGGGATGAGACGTACAGCACTGGACATCATGCATTAATTTTGATACCAAAATTATTTTACAAACACGTGCATGACATATAAATAATCGGCGGTTGACCAAGTTCTTAACATTTTTCGTACTCACCCTTTCACATTTGAGTGTCGGGTGAGGTGTGGGGGTAGGGCGGGAGTGACATGGACAGATCGACCCCCTTGGATCAATGTGATGACCCACCTTGACCCCAACCCTCTTCGTCCTTACTCGACATGCCACAAGGGTTGATTGGAAACATGTAAAGATGTGTTATTATCGGGATCATATCTTGGACATGTGCGCCAATTATTTTCTTTAATTGAACAAAGTTCCATTAAAAAAACCTTATTTGAAAATAAGGCACCAAAATGTGAAATGCGATTCAAGAAAATTAAAGCATTAAAATAGGCTTCGAGATTTATTGTCATAATTGGCTCCGACTCGATGTCCAAACTTTTCCTCTCCGGTTTAAAAAAAAGGTGTATTTCTTTACCGTCTTTTTTTCGCATGTGAAAAAGCACTGAGAATATTGCATGCATATTACAAGAAATGCAAATCTGAAGGCAATTTTCCCTACAATTAACATTTCTTTTTTCTCCAGCATCTTGAAATCCGCAAAATTGCTAAAGACGACGGCTATCAAGACGCTATATTTTAAATCTCATCTTTCATAACGAAGAAAAAACAAATGCAAGTTGTTTCATAAGTAAAACCTTGGCCTATAAAAATGTTAGATTATTTTGTTACTAAGATGTCATGTAAAACTCAAGTTCCGTGTTCAGTGGGGAATATCATGTTTGCAAAAATGGCATCGTGGGTGAATTGCAGAGAAACCACTTTATCGCAAAGAGGCCCTTTCATTGATTTCATCTATTAATAGCAATTAAGGGCTCTTAGAAAACCCTTACGACAAATCAATATCATTTGTTTGGTGTGTCGAACGATGACGTAAGCAGACGCAGACCGGCGATGACGTAAGTCCATTCATAAAAAAACCTACACCTTCATGTGGCCTATATCCATAAGAAGCGCAGGCACTCGCTCCAGAATAATCGACCTTGAGACTTCACTTGAATATAACTTGCCTTAATAGCAGCCGTTAACAATTTCATGTATCTTTTTATCTAAAGCAATTAAAAAAAAAAAAAAAAAACACTGCCCGTTTGAGTGACTCTAAAGTTCCCTCTGAAACTCTGCCCCGGAGTGGTGTTGGACCCTTTCGTTTTTAAAATACAAAGTGTTGCGGATATTTCATTTCTAAAGGCACTATCGGTTTTGTTTTTCTTCATAAGATGGAATTTGAGTTTGGGTGATGTAAATTCAATATTGTGTTCTGGGTATATAAACACTGTACACTCAGTGTTGTCCAGAGTGATCGTGAGGAAAAAAAATCACAAACTACTCGGTGGGAATTGAACCTACGACCTCCTGCTTACCAGTGCAGACGTCTTACCACTTACCGTTTTGTTGTTATTAAAAATGTCCAGTAGGTTCCGTATTATTCTGACTTAACTGCTGTTGATAGTGTTATGAATTTTGGCGGAATTTAGCGTTGGCCGGAGATGTACATTTTAATAGTTGGTTTTGCAGTCTACCGACGTGATGTCACAAGCTTGCTCAGTGCTTGCAAGAGGCCATGGCCAGAAATACTCTACAAGTTTACCCGGATGAGACGCGATCCCTCGACATTTTTGCTGTTCTCAGAGGGCCAGCCTATTGTCTTCTTTGTACCAATTTGACTGACTGACTGACTGTCGCCTGTGATTTAGACTGCTTGTAGACTGGTGATCTTGAGTGCCGGGTAGTGCTATCCTTTAGGATTACCCCGTAACGCCATGGGCTAAATCCGGCCGACGGACTAGACCAGATGCATGAACCAGACTTCTAGTGAAAAAGCCATACTGAATCGATTGAATAGAATTTGTGAGCTTTGGGATCAGCTTCACTATATGCTTGCCTTGTTTTCTTCATGCTAATGCAAACGTATTACCACACCAGGGGCGGGTCCAGGTTTGGCTTAAGAGGGGTTTAGCTGTCAAAAATGAGGGAGAGGGGGTATTAGAAGGCAAGTGTTAATTGTCTGCATGATTTTACTATTTCTTGCGGTCAGGGGGGGATATAGATCCACCACTGCACACAAAATGAATCACCGAGCTCGCCAGTGTTCGCTGTCTTAGACTTTACAGACAACTAGGGTACAGGAGCAGGTTTTTGGGGCTAATTTTGTGGGATCAGAAATTTTTTTCAGGGAGGCGTTTGAAAGATTGACGGATATTTTGACCGGATATTTTTCCAGACAAAAGCCTCCGAAAATCAATAGTGGGGGGGGCGCTCATGCCATATTTTTCAATGGAGCCAAAATAAAAAAATAAAATCATTCACACTATATTAATTGCTAATGCACAATGCACACCCTTTTTCTTTAGGAGGAGGAGACCGTTCGCGCATGCATCACTATCCTGTCTTTTGTTTGTCTAATTTTCTTTTTTTTTTATTTATTTTGGGGGGCTAGACAAAAATTGGGGGGGGCAGCAGCCCCCCCGTAGAACCGCGCCTGCTAGGGTATGATAATAATGTGACAAATCCTGCATTTTTACCTGAACGGCTAGTTCAAATTCGATACAGCAGCGAGCAGAGAGTTCTGGTGGAAATGTTTCCTCCAGGTGACGTGCATTTCCATGTGGCATTTTGCCCTTCTTGATAAATCTATGTGTTTGCTCAGTGCTTTCCGATACGTTTTCCGCATTTCAACAGAGAGGGGGATCACAAACACTAGGAACTTCAAACAATCTGGAGGGGAGAGGTATCACTTTCCATCATCCGGACACAAAGATAGCCCGTGGCAGTCAAGTGAAATCTCAGCAACTGCATGTTTCAGGTTTTCATGACCTTTTCTCGAGTTCGATACTGTAAAAATTGCTTGTTGTCCCTCCCTGGAGTCAGTTTCAATTGGAACGTAAGTTGTGATTCAGCGTGAAGGTCACACTTTGGAAGTGAGTGGCCGGCGGTTTTGTTTTGTTTTCGAGAGAAAATGTTAAAATATTTCACATCTTGTTTTGCTCTGGCAAAAATAAATTGAATGCAACAGGAGAAAAAAACCAGACTATTACAGTTTGGCATTTTGCCAAGCACACTCAATTTAGTTTCTGTTGTTTTGCTGCAAGAAGTTAGAAATAGACTTTTATTTCCAATGTTATCTTAAATTCATAATTTTTTTTACGTGGCAAAAAAAATAGATCTTGACATAGCATTTCATCGATTAAAAGGTGTAAACTGTTTAGTTCTGGATCTAACAAAAGAAATTGACATTTATTGAATTCAAGTTGAGTGTTGCAGATGTAATTTATGTCCTGGAAAGGCGGCAAATTTTGTCCCCAGACCATTTCAAACCAGGTTATTCGCTAATTAGCAATCACTGCACCAAGCCTTTTAGGCTGCAAGACTCGATGTCTGATGGACGTTTCCCGACGAACCGATTTAGCAGAGGGAATCGGGCGTGAAAATCAACATGTTTGAGGGGGCACAGCGACGAGGTGGCCAGGCGCGGATCGCCTTGTAGCTACGCTGCTCAAAATATGTACCCAGGGGAATCTGAGGGCAGATTTACGATGAGATTGGAATTACCGACACGTAAAGGAAATCCTAGTCGGTCATGTCCCGAGTGGTGGTGGGCGAAAATTAGATCTGATGTGCCCCCACCACTGGACCATAGCCAAACATCGAAAAACAAAAACTATTATCCCCAGCTTTCTCGTACTACTGTGTCTCCTGGGGCGTTTGGTTTTACAGAAATGAGCTCAAAAATCGCTGGATATAGTGTGAAAAACGGTGGGAAAATTGCCTCTTTTGCATGATTTCGCATTGAGGGTTGTGACCGTCTTCCGCAAACTGACCGGTTTAAGAGAAGAAACGCCCCCGGAGGGGAAACGCCGATCAACCGGTGGAAGTCTTAGTGACATCCGTGGTATAAACTCACTAGGGGAAGGGGATGATGACGATGTTGATGACGACAAAGATGATGCAAATGCTCTTAAAGACGATCGTCAAACGAACTTAACGTCTCAAAATGGCAGTAATTTCCTCACTTTCTAAAAATTCACGTTGCAAAATAGGCCTACTACTGTCCCAATACAATTCAAAGAAATGTTATGCATCGGTGTTTGGTGGGCCGCGGGGGCGCATACTTATACGTGACTGCGATATCAGCGATCTTGTGAAACGCCTGAAACTAGATATGACATCTTATTAAGCACTGATACGGTCTAATATGAACTGCATTTTTGTGTGTCGGTTTGAGAGACTTGGCTTTTCAAGGTGTCAAATTCAAGCGCTAGGGGGTGTAGTGGAAGTGCTGGTAATGTAGATACGTGCTGCAACTACACGTTTATTGGGCCATCTTCACAAACATCGATCGACAAAAGGAACAATGGAAAAGGAAGGACTTAAAATCTGATATCCCGATGTCAGAATGCCCCTACAGGAAATGAACTGGATTCATGCAAACTGAAGATGCCCAGGGATCCCAATATAATGCAACATCATTTTATGTAGGCCTATTGCACCAAAAAAAAAAGCATTTAGGCTGCACCAGAGCTGCGTTCCACTCAAGCAAAATACTGCCAACGTTCGCGATGTTTTTCTTTGTGCCATCACGGGAAACTGTTGGCAACGTTTGCGTTGTTCGCGTTAAGTGGAACGCACCGCAGGGCTTGGATGGGACCAAGGATCAGACCGAATCTAGGCGCGATACCAATCACTCGATACATTCCCTTCAGCGAAATTCGTTTTGGAATATCAGTGTCGCAGCTTACCAGTGCAAGCGGCTGTATATAGGACTATGCTAATGCATATCGCATTCCACCTGTGATTATGTTAGCAAATTGGGTGTGGGTATATGGAGATATTTCCATATTTTGTGTCAGTTTGTGTGACCGACTTACCTGTCTCGAATTTTCTTACGGGCTCTAGGAACAGATTACCACTAACCAAGAAGCGCATTGAGAACACACTAGGCAACTAAGTAAAGCACTGGCAAGGGGTGTACACTTCTTTTCGAAGCATTCTAAGTGCCTCTAGCTCTCCGTATCTGTGACCCAGGTTTGAAACCTACCTAGGCTACGACGGAACTTGAATTTTCCGTGGTGCTCATCTCGTATGTGATCACCCGATGTCTACCCGATGTTCCTTAATACCTATGTTCCCCAATACCGATGTTCCCCAAAATCCTTAGGGTTAGGGTTAGGGTTAGGGTTAGGGTTAGGGTTAGGGAACATCGGTCTTGGGGAACATAGGTATGCACCCTTTTTCTCCCACCTCTACAAACTGAAAATTTCTTCGTCGTCGCCTTCTTTCTTCAGGCTAGTGAGCTACATTGCCTGGATTTTCTTTTAGAATTAAAACCCTCCATTTTTCAAACCATGGGAAATTCAACACAAATTTACGGAGCTCTGTAGGATGCCAACAACATCTGGTATATAATTTATCACGGGATGACAACATCCCCAAAGTACGATGCCGACCTCTTGATGTATTTCATCGCGGCATGACGACATCCCACGTAAGATGTCGACATCCTCCTTTTAGAATGTCGTCATCCCTTGGTAAAATATCTTAGGATGTCGACATCCTACTTTCAGGATGTCGTCAACCCGTTTATCTCAGGATGTCGACATTCAACTTTCAGGATGTCGTCAACCCAATTATCTCAGAATGTCGACATCTTACTTTCAGGATGTCGTCAACCCAATTATCTCAGAATGTCGACATCTTACTTTCAGGATGTCGTCTATCCGTTTATCTCAGGATGTCGACATTCCACTTTTAGGATGTCGTCAACCCGTTTATCTCAGGATGTCGACATTCCACTTTTCAGTCGTCACCTTACGTGTAAGACGTCGTAATCCGTGATAAAGGATATCATGATCACAACATCTTTGATGGCACTTCCAGAGCTCTGAATAACTTTTTTTAAACCCCTTTTATACTTTTGGGAAATTTCTTTTAAACTCAGTACCAACAGCCACAAGTGTTCTGTTGAACCCACTCGAACGCCATAATAAACGTAACGTGAACATTAAACACAAAAACAAAAATGAATTTGTGATATCCTTAGCCTTTATTTCATCTATCTCGCCATTCTTGTTGGTTGGCTGACACCACAGAGGTTTTTCTTAATTCATTTACAAAGACGAAGGGCGAGACAATTCACATAGACAAGTTGAGTTACATAAACGGCTGGTAACGGAGTCTACGAGACAACGTAACTACAGTCCAGAAAAAGCGATTAAAGACGTAACTTAGTAATAACAATACCATTACGGATAAAATGTACATATTAACTAGGGTTGATACTTAGTATGGCTTAAAGAAACATCGATATATACAGCAGATTTGTGTTTGTTTTCCCAAAGTATGTTCATCTTCAGTTACATTAATTGCTAGCAAATCAGTTTTACAGTGAAGTTACTTTATTTACACAACAAAAATGTACACGGTGTGGCAGTTTGAGCTGAGAACAAAAATTGCAACAATTTACAGTCTTCCTTGTTTCGCAAATTTCAGAATAATCAAAAACAGTTTCAATCACCACCAAGGCTTGGTGTTTCGCAATTTTGGTGGAAACACTCGGCAAGAAAAAACAACAATGATTATTTGCATCTTATCCCTCAATATACAACCAAATTAAAAAAAAAAAAAATTACAAATTTGAATTTCATATAAGCATAATTATCACAATGACGTTCATTATTATTATTATTACAAAGCATTTTGAAAAGGAAGATCAATGACATGAATATGTTACAATCGTTTTTATACAACCGTGTCTTGTTCATCGAGAAATAACCGATTTGTTTATAATAAGGGAAGGTATAAAAGAAAAAAACGAAGAACCAATTAGCCCGGCCTCTGTCTCGTAAAGTGATTAATTAATATCGGCCACCTGTTAGTTAATTGCACATAAATATGACAATTCCTCAAAATCATTTATCATCGTAACTGCAAAGACCTCGCCGAAATCGGTTGATAAGTTCTAAACCAAAAAGTACCCGAAGTAGATTTTTAAACTCATAATCTGTGTTTGTCGACTTTCCAAACATTTGATAAAGTTATCGATTTTTATATCGGAAAACGGTCGACTGGGGAATTCAGAAAAGGGATGGAGAGTCCCAATAAATAAGCCTATGTACTGATGACGTCACACTGTGTTTACGTGTGCGCTTTTCTATGGGGCTACGAAACCGTCGTCCCTACTAGGCTCCCATAAGAAAGCACACGGGTAAACAAAGCGTGACGTCATCAGTACAGAGGCTTATAGACATTTCTTTAATTTGGTCATTACAAAACGTTGACAAATTCCTGCTAGGCCTTCCAAACGCGCCCCCGAACCCGTCGAAGAATTACGGGCTTTAAAACCAATCAATTTCCACAAACGATATCATTAAAAATGTAACTTAAAAGGTGCGTTTATATCAACCCTCAATTCGATCAAATGTTTGATATCGTGTAATGCAACCTATATATGCGGTATTTATGATCGTGTGTCGGAGATACTATAAAAAAAATATTGTTTAGAACTGATCCAATTGCATTTTTTTTTTAAATATAAGCGAAATACGGTTAAATTACAATTACTTGCTAATCGACTAAGTTGATTGGCACATTCAACTGGAAGCATTTTCGTTCCACAAATTAATTTGCAGATCTCGACATAAATTAGAATTAAAAAAAAAAACACCTAAGATTAAAAACTTCATTATCTCTCAAAGTTTAACCGATTTTTTTCTTTTTCAGAAAAGACAATTAACAAAGCATGCACACGGACAGCCAAAACAAACGGGATGAAATTCTACGGTCCACAACCTGAGAATTGAGATTCATGACGAACTAGCGTTCTCAATCGGTTCTGTGCTCAAATTGTTCATTGCCTTTCCATGCGGGACAATCATGCATTAAAGAGCGCAACCTAGTTAACAATTTAAAAAAAACAAAAATCTTCAAACATTTTCAGAGATGCATGTGTTCACTCTTAAGAATACTTTTCAAAACCTTCACAAACAGGTAATTATTTGTAACAACTTTAAAAAAAAAATCATCGAGCTCGGATCTTATTTTAGATTTTGTTTGTTTTAGATTTAGTAGTTAGAATATTATTGTGAGTTGTGAGATGCTTTTATTCGCTCTTTGTGACTCGAATGAACCGAAGCCTGAAATTGCAAAAACAAAAACAAATCGCCACGTTACAAAAGCAGGCTTGTAAGCTATTTGCTAGACATTCATTCTAAACTAAACCCAAGCTGGCAGTGCAGTCATCCAACCAAACCGTCCATCCAACAGGCCTTTCCCCCCAACAGTTTGTTTTGCTGTATTCACTGCCTTCCAAAATCCGACTATCTGACCCAAATCCCACCATGACCCATCATTAACTACGAGCTCTCCCCCAAATCCTGCCCCACGCTCCCCATCAATTCTCTCCACAACCCCCACCCTGTCCCCCGTCCCCCTCCCCAGAAAATCTGTCCCATGTCATTAACCCGTCCCCATCTTTCATAGATCAATCAGGAGGCGTCGGTTCAAAACTCATCTTCCCGGTCAGTTTTTTGTATTTTCCCCCAAGGCCTTACAATCACACCTGCTGTAACCCAGTTGCGTGGTTTCCTTTAATTGATTGGTGCGGCACACTTGCCAATTTGAATTATTCGGTTAATTCGCAAAACCTCGGTTTACCCCCTCGGCTCCGTTAATATCTTTTGCAGATTAAAAACGACAACAACACGCTTGTACTATCAGCTCCTATTTGACGGATTTTGTTTTGTCCTGGGGGGTTTAAGCGTGACTATGGCGATCTTATTTTCTTTCAATTTTTAGATGATTTTCCGGTCTTCTTTTGTCAATGGAAATGGAGACGGAAATACCGCCTCTTTTTTTAGTAAAACACGCATCATATCAAGCAGCAGAATTATCAAAACTTCATCCCAGATTGTGACTTAATTGGTAACTCAACAAAAGGCAAAAATAAGGATCAATTTTTTAATGTGACTAATCAATACTGTGCATCATACGACTAAATTATGAAGAAAAACAAAATCAAAAACAACCCCCGCCCCCCCCCAAAAAAAAAAGAAAAAGGGCAATCTTTTCGATACTGTTTTACACATTCCTCAGACATTATTTACACACACGAAAATTGAAATATTTGTACACAAAAGGGAAGATTCAATGCAATTTTTTCAGTGCACTTGTTGAAGAAGATCCTGCAACCCTGTGGCATTTCATTCTACTATCAATCGTCCAATCACAACGTAGTATCAATCATAAACCACAGAGTACAGCCAATCACAGGAGAGAACATCCCCCGGGCAGTGTTCCCTCCACGTGTGACGCTTCACAGAAATTGAAATCAGTTTCCAAAATCTTTCTGACCAAAATCCTCATATATTTTTTTCCGCCCTAGATATCAACAGATCCATCAGATTGTGGTTTTAGCGTCACCCTCCAGGTACAAAAAAAAAATGTTTAGGTGTTATCCTAAATCTGTTTGCCTTTATGGGCAAAATAATACAATCCCTTGAGGAGTTTATAATACTATCTTTGCGAGTTGTACTATTGACATTAAAAAAATACTCATACAAAGGCTTTCAATGCATGCACATCCAATAAAAATCTCCCATCTGCATGTAACTCCCCTGATTGGAGAATGCTCAGAAATAATCAGAGAGTGGTCAATCATGCAAAACAGCACAGAAAATTGGCACAATTTGTGGGGTAAACTTATACAAGTCATAGCACAGGGGGCAGACACCCCTTCACAAAACTGAGTCGCCCGAAAAAAAAAAATATGCCAATCTTTGACGATTAGAGTCCTTGTCTTCATTCGGTAGGCTTCCCCCGAGGGATTGAGTCTTAACTTGTCAAAGGGGAAGGTTTCTGCCTACACCTTTCGGTACAAACACCTGCTCAGAAATCTCTCTCTTGCTCGCTGTGTGTGCTTGATACGGAGGAATTGTATCGCAATTTCTTCTGGGCACGTGAGCCGCTGTGAGCCCGACACGAAATGAACAAGATACAGCCAAAGGACCAAAAGATGACCAATGCATAATAAAGCGCATCACTGCTTATTTTTTGTTTAACACAGTATGAATCTTGCCGTTGGCGGAATGTGCCGTTTGGTGCTCAAGAGATTTATCATAAGCCTCAGTCTCTATACCCTTGGAACAAAATGAGCAGTCGTTTCTCCCTCTGATAAAAAAAAACATGACATCCTTGTCCATCAAACCTCAATATCTCCAATTTGTTTTCATTCCTGGAAATGCAACTTTGACAATCATAAAAAGGTTTAAACAAAATTACAACTAATAAGGGGACACCGCACTGAAAATGTATCCTCAAATCTGTCAAAGACTGTTCCTCCAGGGCAGGGCCTAAGCTTTTTGTATTTCACCCAAAATTGTAAACAGCCCCGTTTTAGCAGAGAAGTTTAATACCGTGACAAACAAAGGCAAGGTTTTGTTTCGAAGTGTTCATTCAAAGAGTTTGGTTGCTACAGCATCAAGTCGCCGAACGCCTTCCTGCACATCTGGACGGACAGCGGAGGCGGCTTGTCGTCATTGATGAGCAGCTTGCCGAAAGGCCCGTTCTCTTTCTCCAGTTTGTAGAATGCCTGGCGGTACTGCTGGTCAAAAGCATCTGTCGGAAACAACGTGAGAAGAAAACAGAGAGGAGTCAAGATCAATCAGGGAAGAGACGTCATTTGGAAAGAGGTGAGGAGGAAACATACAGAATCTGCCCGGGACTTGTCACGGTGAATTTTTCACACGCTTTTCATCCGGACAAAGTGAGAAGTGCTTTTCCCTTTTTTTTCCCTTTTTAACATTTTTTGTTGTTGATATAACAAAGTGTGCTCCGTATCCGACATGCACTTTCTTAAGAAAATTAAATTCCTGTAAAGATACGAGTGAATACAATCAGCACTGAACAGATTCAGGCCTTTTCCCTCCATTTCTTGTTCAAATTTGTCTTCTAAGATTTTTAAAAATGTTTCCCCAATGCCATAAAACAAACAGAAAGCATCAAAAGAGATTACCATAATTTTTTCTTTATAAAAGTTGAATTCCCAGCCAAATCCATACAAAACTTTTTCATATTTTTAACAAAAGAAAAATCTCTCTTTTCGATACTGGGTAAAAAATGGTTCAAATTCAAAACAGGGCATTCTAAAGTAATTCCAATGAGCCTATGGCTTACATTTTCTCCCCTCCTCCCCTCCCCTCCCCAAAAATAAAAAAATTACAAATTCTTATTCTTATTCTTCCTTCTTATTAATCTTTAAAATCAATTGCATACATGTACATCAATCCTTCTGATTTGAGGCGTGCGATCGCACCCCCACGCCATCGCACGCCTAAAAGCTTCCCGAGAAGTGCGAATAATCGCACGCCTGAATCCCTCTGTACCACACACCTCGGCATACATTTACGGCATGATTATAATTCTGTGAGCTCTTGAAATGGAACCAAGATGAACATTATAAAGAAAGGGCCAGATTGTTCCGTACCAGTTTGGACCACAGAATCACACGCCTAGAAAAATCACATGCCTAGAAAAATCACACGCCTAGAAAAATTACACGCTTAGAAAAATCACACGCCTAGAAAAATCACATGCCTAGAAAAATCTAGGTGTGTCTTTTTCTACACGCCTGTGGTTTTCAAATCAGAAGGACTGGTACATTAATGAAACCATCTTTAGTAACCTGCTGTCCACGGCAATGGCTAGAGCTAATTAATGCAAAACACTATCAAGTCTTGACGCAATTGGGCATTCACAACAAAACACGTACACAACCTCGGAAAGCTACCAGTGTCGTCACTGTGTGACAGCCTCGAAAACAAAAAAAGCTCGTCACTTCACGTCACCTTCCAACAATGATGCGTTGCAAGGCAACCGAGATGTAAGCTTCAACCAAGACGTAAGCTTTAAATGCGTCATCAAGGCGACAAGGTTGACGTGAGGTGTAAATGTCTGGTATTTAAATAAACGTTTCACGATAATTGAGCACAGCGTTGTTGTTCTCAAGTTGCTTTTTTTTTTCTTTTTAAATTGACACTTTGGTAAAAGGCACCATTTTGCGGTGGAGAGAAATCTCTTAGCTTTCGAGGTAAGTGTTGATTATGCAAGACTTGACGATTCAAATTACTGATAGTCATTTCATTTCCAAGCATATTCATAGGTATAAATAAGAGCATAGGAAATAGAAAGTTACATGAGTTATTTTGCATATCAGGATGAGCCCCCTCCCCTGCCCAACCCCCCAACCCCCAACAAAACCACACACACAAAAACTCAGAAAAACCCAGAACTTATTAAATGTAGCAGATGTCCAGGATATTTCAATAATTGATTGTCATGGCGCCCTCCATTTTTTTACAAGATAAACTTCTTTTAGAATTTCTTGATGGATACAACAACTTTTTTCAGGTCTTCCCCCTCCAAACCACAATTTTAGCCAGATTAAAAAAAAAAAAATCCAACTGTTCACTTCCCATGGAGCCGAGATAGATAATTTATGGTCTAACGGGCAGGTGTTGTAATGATGTAGCAACTTGTGCGAAAACAGTGGCAGATATTTATACGTGATAAATAGAATTTAAGAATAACATTATTACCGAGACTGTGTCTTGAACAAATACAAGAGGACATGTTTGCCTTACCTTGATCGATGTTTTCCCGGCCCATAGCCACAAAGGACAGGAAGAGGAGCTCCCTGTAGATACTGCGCCGGCCCGCGGTGTTGTCGCCGAGCTTCTTGAGTTCTTCCAGCAGGAGAACAATGGGCTGATAGACGTTGTTGTAGCGAATGTACTTGACCAGTTGCACCATGAACCTACCTCGCGAAAAATAAATAGGGAGAAAAAGGGGGTTTAGAAAAACGTTTCAACTTTGGTTCTGCCATTCACGGAAATAATTATATTAGCACTGAATACTCCGATAGCCTACAGGAAAAATTTAACAAGTTTACTTGGGTGGAACTTGAAGCCATGATCTCCTGTTTAACTTTGACTTCTTGACCAGCAAGCTTGCCGGGGTCATCAACTGGCATTTCGAATGATGTAAACTTTGGAATTTCAGGCGGGGTACAGGTTCATCCCACCGTGATGCATCAAACTTATACCAGAGTTGACTGATAGTAAAATGTCTGATTGAACTGATTGCTGCTTGGATAGTTTCCGAGGGCTGTTGAGCAAAAATCTGCGATCTTGTTACGAGATACAATTGTGCATTTAAGTTCATTGTTTACATCAATTTTTCAGTTACTATATGCAAGTAGAGTTGCCGACACAAAACTGCCTCAAAACCTTGGCCTCTAGGCCAAATTCCATGGAGCTGTGACGAACAGAAATTCTCAAGGAACAGAAACTATTTGCCTAAAATATCCTTTCCCCGTGCCATTTTCGAGTTTCATCCCGAAAAATGGATTCATTTTCTAAACTGCTATTTTGCTAGCCATACAAAACTTATTCACTTTTGAATGAGACATCAACCCAAAAAAAATCGGCCCATGTTTACTAATTGAATTATTACTTCGCAATTTCGAATTATTGGCTTCCAGACAACAATTCCTATGTTCACAGGGAAGGCTGGTTCCCGCCCCACAATTAGTATTGACAATGTACGGTACGGACCGGGAGCCAGTCTGCTCGCAGAGCGGATGTTTGTGCCCTCTTTTCCCAGACGTTTGCGGACGTCCAAACAAGGGAAGAAGGAGGCTTTCTATAGTTAGCATAAAACATACTAGTCGAAAATTTATAAATAAAAAAAATAAATCAAATTTATTGAAGAGCTCGGGTTTTTATATAAGTTACACTGCCTGTGCCTGGTTCTCAGCTTATTTTATTAGTATGCATGTATATTTAAAGCCAGTTTTTTTTTCAAACGGCTGACCATCGTTGGAAATTGATACAAAAAAAATCCACTTTTCTTGAAAATTACAGCACACTAGGTGCCATGATTTCACAGGATGCTTGAGACTATTATTCACATACAGTCAAGTAAGGTATTTCATAATTATTTGGTATTTTTGTTTTTTGATGTTTGCAAATGTTGTAGATTACCTTTAAAAGAAACCCTCCCTACTTCACATATCACTCTGCCTGCAATAGAGTCATGATCATACATGTACATTTTCCTATCTACACATTTCACTCAGGTGAGTGAGATTTATGGCTGTCTGGCTTCATAAAACTGGCGCATGGTGACATGAAGCAAGACAGATTTTGTCAGTTTGAAAGGAAACTAATTATTTAATTTGGAGAGTGATATTAGCTGTCAGCTTTGTTTGTTTTGAGCCCACCCGCAGGAGCAATTATGTCTGATCTGGGTGCCGTTACCATAGTATCATGTTTATCTTCTTCTTTTTTTCTCCCTTTCTCCCTTGTTGCCGACGGCATCATAAACGCACAAAAGATTTAATAAATAGAATTATCCAAAGTCATTTTTGATCTTCACTACAGCTGCACCAAAATGAATGAAGCTGACAGTGAACCTTCATGCTGAAAAACTGAAGGAAGAAGAAAAAAGGTTTTTGTTCCCCTCCTTTTGTTTGATCAGTTACAGACAACCAACAATTCAATCCTGCTCCCTGCCATGCCTTTTACACAGGCTAGTCACCAACAGTCAGATCATATTTCTTGTAGGCACTGTGACAGTCAAATTCCATCAACAGACAAAAGCAGGTGACTGGTAGGCACAGCTGGCTTATCAATCTCCTACAGTCAAAGCATAGCTATATCAGGTTTCATAACGATCACTGCCAGTCAATCCTGCCTTATGAAGGCAAGGGAGCACCCAACTGTTAAAAACAGTCACTTGATTCATTTTGACTGCTGGGCTGGCCTTGTTGAAATTGCCGGCCAGGGAGGGAGGGTTAGTATTTGGATTAATTAATGACATCCAAGAGTGGACCGCCCGGACTTTGTGTGAGTGTACCCAGAGGGCACAGGAAAGGGTTCGTTGGTGGTCCACTACAGTCACCCTCAGTTTTGAAGACGGCAGCAATGAATGAATGAAGTATGAGATCAATAATATGCAAATAGATTAGTAGAACTTTATGTAGCAGATTTGGAAAGGACCGGCATAGTTTGAAAATTCCTTTTGTCAAGTGATTAGGCTGTGTGATTGTTGCTGAACCTGAACCACCTACTGTTCTCTGACTGACTGATTAACTGATGAGTAACCGAGTATCGACCATGCGACAAAAATTGCATGTAAAAGGGAAAATACAACATTTCCAAACATCAAAAAAATAAAACCACCTAAAGCATCCTGTAAAATCAGGGCACCTGATAAACTGTAATTTTCAAGAAAAGTTGTATTTTCATATCAATTTCCAACGCTGGTCGGCCAACCAGCGTTGGAAAAAACTGGCTTTTTTCAAATACTGGCCCAATTGAACATATTTAGTTAGTCCGCACTTGTTTGCAATCGATAACACACCTAGGAAAGGGTACAAGCCAGCTAGACTGGTTCCTGGACCTTACAATTCCAAAACGTCTATAAATTGCTCCGTTTCATCTTACCAGACTACAGGAAAATGATTGTTTTCTTGGATTTTACAGCACTACGAACCCAAAACATAAAAAAAAGCAGTGTAACAATATTTGATATACATTTCCAACCCCCAATTCCATCCATTTCAGAAAATTACAGCAAAAGCAAATGATGTATATTCCCTTTAATGTCAAAGTGATGCAAACTTGCAGCAAATGCTTTGCCTTCTGCAATGCATGTAGTATCTCTTGAAATATGAATGGTTTAAAAGTGCTGACATATATTCCGTTTAATGTGGGCCAAATAATCTGCACAAGATGCTGAAATGTGCCTGTCGGCATGATGTCACGGGACGCATGATCTGTAAAATGTCCTAAACTGAGCTCGACGAGGGAAGCTTAATCTGGTTTAAATCGTAAAACTTCTGCCTATGGGCACTCCAATGTTTCACAGTAAAAACAGTGTGTAGAAAACTGTGTACGGTACACATCAATAATAGTCTCGACCTAAGTGTAGCATTTTCAATCTTGCTTATCCGTGACTGTAGGCAATGCAGATTTTTTTAACACCGGGCAGGATTCTATGATGTGATGGATCCACAAGGAATTGAACACAGAAGACTCATAATAAATCTGTATAGGGTACATGTACATGTAGCTTGCGGGCAGTCTTTTAAAACTACCACTCAAGATGCGTATATATCTATTTTGTTTAAGGGCCTGTCCTTTTTATCTAAATGTTATTTTGGGAATAAAGAAATTTGAGATTGATACAGAAAAAAAAACCTTTGGTTTCTGATTTTTCCTGGACACCCTGATCAAGGGCTTTGGTACTTGAAATGGGATTGTCTCATCGTCAAAACCATTATTTTACCTACTGTATATATTCTGTTGTTGCTGTTGTTGTTGTTGTTGTTGTAGTTGCTGTTATTACTATTATTTTTTTTTATTTAGAAAACAATAACTTGCAATAACATCTGTGCAGAGAACTTGCTTCAAAACATCTGCCAATTTTTTTTTTTATACTTTCTTTAGTTTGAATTCTCAAATTGTATCATTATTCTATTTCTAGGCACTGTAGCTTGCAAGCCTGAAGAGAAGACACTGAAGAAATTAAAGTTTAAGAGGTGGGAGGAAAACCACAGAAGAATTTTCCGGGGAAACCCACGGACTCAGGTAAGGACTGGAAACCCAATCCACATGTGGACCAGGGCAGGAATCGAACCCGGGCCATAGAGGTGGAAGGCGAGGGAAGAACCACTGCACCAACCCGACTCCCCTAAATTTAATCATCAAATGTTAGAACTTATTTCTAATTTAAAGGCAACGGCATTCTATTACATACAAAAGCATGAATCACTCCTAAGGAAGTGCTTACGGCCTCAGCAGGTCACAATTATCCCCCTACAATAGAGATGGTCTATTTCCTCTCTAAACAATGATGAATATTTAGTAAAAACAAAATTGTCATTGATGAATGCAACGACACAAACCCCGGTAAATTATTGACGATATTGACAAAATTAGGGCAGAGACATACATCACTGACATGTCCAAGGTTCAGCTGAACGTAGCTGACCCATTGAATAATCAACTCTACAGAAAACTGACTCTTTTTGGGGGGGGGGAGAAATTTTGAAGGAATATGGCAACGATGTCCAAGGTCAGGGTAATTTCACTTTCAGGGAATAGAGTGTGCGGGTCGACCGCAAAAATCGTGGCGCGATTTTTTGCAGTATTATATGTACCTGACTTCCGAGGATATCGTATTTAAGAGCTTAATTTACTGTTTCCTTACTAGGTTCATCGAGTCAAGGACAATAAATAAATTCAGTCATGAAAACTCAAAGCATTACTGAGGCACATACCATAGACACGGCCAGAGACTGGGAGGACATGAAGTGAAGTTGTTGAACAAAAATCGTTGGAAATTCATGAACTTTTGACTTGCTTTGACTTTTCGACCAAAAGATATTTATGAATGGGAATCAATATGTGCTTGGCTGATTTTAAACAAGTACTCCTTCAATAAATCAATTTTAGTGTAAAATATAGTTCAATCCATGACTAAAGAAAAATTTAAAAGTAATCAAATAATTGGTAAAATTTTAAAGTTCCCTGAATTCCACATTTGAAATCCATGGCAAAATAATAATGATGAACAGTACAAGTTTAGGTTTTAATCTATAATTTTGAAGAAAACACATATGCTGAAATGTTTGTGAGTAAAAAGCAGCTGCATTATTTTTCTCCAATCCATCTACACGATTACAGGTTTAACTGTCTTTCATGCGGAAGGTGTGATATTGGTGTGAAAATCAATCCCGGCTTGATGTTTGCACACAAACAACAAATGGTGAATGAGTGCTTTCTATATTTAATTCATAGCGATGCTGCCTACACACAGGGCTTCGTAAACAGTGGCTCCATATTTCTAGGACAAATCCAAGTTTTTTTTCTCCATATTATAATTCTTGATTTAAAATGCCAAATCAAACACTTTTTAAAGTAGGAAGATGAATGTTCATGTTCTTCTTCGACAATAAAACTCTGAACATAATATTGCAAATTTGGATAGAAAATGGCATGCGATTAAAAAAAACTAATCAAAATCAGTCCTGATGGGTTTTGCAATTTTCTAAGTCGTGGGCTATGCCTAGTTTAATGTTGTAAATCGCCATTAATTTGAAATGTTTTCTTCCACAAATCACAGTTGAGGTTCAGACAGGTATGGGTCTACTTACGGTTTGGAGAACACATGTATCTGTTGGTCCTTGATGAGGGGGTCCAGTGAGGGAGTGCCCTGCGCACCCCACAGCAGGTACATGGGAAGCATGCTGTCGTCGTACAGTTTGACGTTGTCCCACAGCACGCTGATCTTGACGTAGCGCGAGTCTGAGGACAACCACTGAACATAGTCCTGGGGAGGAGGTTGCCAAAAGTCAGCCATATTAGCCAGCCATTTTGGATCACGATGACACAATTTAAATTGTTGCTTTAATAATTTTGTACTTGGAAGTTCTGTTAACAGTTATCTTAAATCTGAAATAAAGCTCTCATTTAAAAAAAAAGTCTTATTGTGGGATTAAAAAGAAATATTTTATAAACTAAAAAACAACAATTTTATAAACAACTGAAATGAACTTTAAACAGAGATTGTTTTTATTGTAATTTACATTTTAGTTGTTTAGCCAATACTTTGAGAGGTGGTGACCAACAAAAATTAATTGCTGACTTACAGAATCATCTCTGCTCTCACTGTATGCTGCCAGCAGCACCCCTTGAAGGTAGTTGGGGAAATTCAATCGTTGGAAGTACCAAACCTGGAAGACAAACCAAACAATTTGAATCTCTAGATTGGGATTGTGTATGCACTGCCAAATGTTACTTTTATGAAAGGAAAGAAGGGGGGAATTGTTGTGTATTTTCAAAGTTAAGTCAAGACATGAACAGGCTAGAGATGTACATGTTTTTTTCAAAATTGAAGTCACTTAACAACCCCAGGCAGGGAATGGACCACGAAACATTTCAAACGTTCTAGTCAAGTGCTAACATGTCAATCACAAGTTATTCACGGGTGAGTCAGTCTCTAGTCGAGCCAAAAGCTATTCAGAGCCTCTCTTACTCACCAAGTTCCAGAAGATGATGGGATGTTGGACCACGAAGCTAGGGGCCCTCAGGCACGCCTCCCCTTCGTTCTCAATCACGTTCTCCACCTCCTTGCGCAGGACCAAGGGGCTGAGGTAAGGCACCGAGATGGGCCCCACCTTGCACTCCTTGCTGGGCGGGGGCATGAACTCCAGGGAGTTGCGGACGCTGGAGGATAGCGATCCAGCCGAGGCGCCCGGGAAGAGGCCCTGCTGGAGGTCCTTGAACTCCTCGATGGGTTTGCAGCGGGGCAGGGTCATGGCACGTCCACTAGAGCAAGGAAAGCGAGAGCAAAAGAAAATGAGATTTCTGCCTGTAAGAGAGACTCTCCCTGAACTCTGTGCACAGGTATCGTTTTCAATAACAGAGTTCCACTTCAGTATCAATTTCCAGTATTAACTTTTACACCAAAACACCCCCCCCCCTTCCACAATAAGAGATTATTTAGGCTCGTCCCAGAGGAGACAGTCCTTAGACTCCATGCAAATGTACCCCAGTAACGGTTACAATGGCAGAGTTGGGAATACCTCTGGGAGGATTACGAGAACGCATTCCTGATGGCACCTGGCACTCATGCAAAAACGCCATTGGTTTATGCACATTCAGAAAGTAGAAACCGTGTGTTATTCACGTAATACGTGCTTGAACAAGTACTCGTTTGTACTGGCTTTACTGGGGCTTGCCTGTCTTGTCTTAATTTAGCAACTTTTATTTAACCCTTGCATGCAATTTTGTTAATTTTTGTAAACTTTGCTAGGCATCAGTGGAAATTATAAACTGATCCGATCTTTCCCAGGGTAAACAAATATAAACAATTTAAAAAAAATTAATTATAGAAACGCGTAAGTTATTCAATATTGAATGAGACATCGAATGGAAAACTCTACCCAGGTTTAGTCATGGTATACATTGTAAATACTAGCAAGTATTCGGGCACATTGTTTTCTGGATTAGAGGCACAACAGTAACAGCCCTTTTCAGAGAAAGGGGGGCCAAAATCGACAAGTAGTTTCTAATTTATTCACTCCAAATTAAAGCTTTATAAAGACAAAAAACATCTGATTTGTTGAAGAGCAATTTTCAACACTGTAAAGTCACATTTCTAACTTCCTAGATGATCACCTGTAGAAAAACTCAGTGTAAAGTGCATTTGGGAAGCCAGCTACGAGACCCTACCGTAGGTACACAGTGTAAATGTGGGGGACACTTAAGAGTGAGGAAGAGTGATATGGGTCTATAAAGATTGACTTATGGACAGACAGGTGGGGCAACCATTCCCAACAAACACCTTGAGAAATTCATGACCCTCTTGCATACAGGTCATGAATCCTGTTTTTAAGTCCAGGTCAACATACTTTCATTTTTGTCTTGTGCTGTTTCCCCCCCTTTTTTCCCCCCATTTCCCAGAAGCATTTTAATGTTCCATTTGGCGCCTTGGGGTGCTAGGAACTGCTTGTGTGACTGCGGAGACTACTTATCCGGAGCCAGAAAAAGCAATAAGTCATTCTTTAAAGAGCCATATATAGTGCTAACTCGTCTCAATTTGACTTTGAGGGTTATTTTTGTTACAAAAATTCCATATTCAATGATATCAGTCCACAATTTATAGATGTTTTCCTACAGTTTTGAAATTACGTGGAGCTCAAAATCTACTTTCGTACTTTTCTCCTCATCTTGTGGTTATCATGATTGAAACGAGTACTGTGTAACATAATGACTTTTATAAGCCACTCGAATGTGACTGAGTATACCGACAGGTGCCTTTGTAATTTGAGCTGTCGTGAGAGGCGTACCCCGTAGCACAAAATCTAGCGAACAGAAAACCCACTTCCATGAAATGTTACACGCCGTTATTCAAAAATTTAAACAATTCTACACTTTGACTTTTAACAAGTTTACACAAAGAATTTTGCATTTGCAACGAGACAACGGTGCAATAGATATTTGAGGATAAACAGTGAGTGCCGGGATAGCCTCTTGTCCATCTGTAATACAGAAAAAAGCCTGAAATTTAGGGGTGCTTTTGAAACCTCATCCTAAAGAAACAATCATGATGCCAACATACAGGGTGTCTCAAAAAAATGAAGCAATCAATCCATAAATATTAAATATACCAGCACTCTCTTTTTGCAAAACTTATCTATAGAGTCTGAAGGTGTAGTAAGCACTCTACACAATGGTCTTTATCCCATATCACTTGGATACCCAAGTAGAGAGATACAGCCAGTTACATGAAAGGACCTGAATTCCAAGTTGGGCCACATGCTATCTAATGAAAGGCATTCACATACTGAGTAGGTGAGAAAAGTGGCCAAAACAGATTTTGACAGTCTTTACAAGCTTTGCCATAACTTTTTAACAAAAGGTCCAAATCACACAGCACAAAAATCCTGTCAAGGGTTAAGAGACACTCTATCATGTCTTGGTAAAGTTTTTACCAAAAAAAACCTGATTTGGTTTCCTCAGAAAAAAAATAGGAACACCCTGTTGTCATTATATACAACCTGATCTGTGTAAATGTATCTTAAGCCTACTTTGGGTGTTTTAAATCCTGTGACTTGTTTTTCCCCCCAAATTTCACACAAAAATGAATGTGATTGTTAATGCAGTAGTAGGGTTACCAGTCATTGAACGCAAAACAGATTCATAGATTTTGTATCCCACCGACTACATTTTATTTGAAATTGTCTATAGAGTTTGTCCACCGACCTTAAAGAGTTTACATAAAACAACAACAAAAAGAGGTCTGGTTCACGGGTGCCGTTAACCCCTTCGGGGAAGCCTGGTTAACTGATTCACAGGTCCCCTTCTTTTCTTCAAACAGAAATTTCATGAATTTCTTCAATTACGTCCGAGCCACACAAGTTAACAGGTTGCACAATTTAATGCATGGAATGCATGGAATATGTCAACTGGAAAGCCCATGGAAATTGGATATGGCGCAACTTCGACACGTTTTCACCATTTTGTTTTTCCTCTGCTGTTTGAACAGTCAAAAAGGCAGGATTCCTTTACCAAACAGTTACAAAACTTGTCTTCAATTGTCTTTCAAATTGAATATTTTACATGGTCATAAAAGTTCCCTAGATAGTTCCTCGATCGAGAAAAACATGCAAGTTTAGTTGGAGATTCAAGATAGTGAAACATGTTACAAAACTGTGTTCAAAACGAAGTATTATCCATTTGTACCAAAACTCACCTAATTTCATTGAATTTTTTCCCTCCACAATCTCCAGATAAAAATGTATTAGACCGATCTCTCTATTTTTGTTGTTGAATTATTTAATAAATACATGTAGCTCTTAACGGAAAGAAAGTAATTCCAGTATTAACATCATTGCTCTGTCAACGTGCTTGTTTCATTTGTTGGCCGAATAACTAATGATAATAATAAACATTACGGGAAATGGTACCGTAGGGTGACATCCCCATGGAGTACCGAAGTGTGACGTCATGTAGAACCAGAACGGAAGTGCAAATGAATGGAGTACGCGCGCGTGCTGGTTCACTGGCTGAATCATGCGCTAATGTCTTTCTCGCACATTTTGTGCGCGTGGCGTATTCACTTCGGTACTCCATAGGGTTTTTCCCACTTTAATTAATGACCCCTAAACCAAATTTTCCCTTATCCTACTCCAACAAATTCTGGTATATTTATGTTTTGGACCATGAGCAGTTCATCCAGCCTAGTTGCGACAATAAAATGCTGCCTCTAAATGGGAGTTGTGACATTAAGGAGACACGGAAATGTCTCCCTAATGTCCGTGTCTCCTTTAGGTATAACTAATGATGAACAAAAGGGTACATTAACAGGAATCAAAGTAACTCTTGAAATTTTATTTTTAATTTTTATGTTTCTAGTAGTGAACACTGTATTTGATAAACAACATACCAATACATATCAATAGACCGATCTATTTAAGCCCTGTACCATTGAGTTCTAACCGATCACAGCGGTGCATGTGTACGTGTTCTACATAACCCCTGAGGACCGACACACAAAGTGAGAACACTAACAGATCGTTTCAGTCCTCGGGAGTTGGGTCTTTTGTTGGAAACGGTCCTCTGTAAGTAAGTTTGTGTGTCTATGGGAGAGTGTTTTATTACAGGGACAAAGGGAAACACAAAGCATTGTCCTTGAGAGTATAGTAAAACAAGAGTGTGTGGGCATATGACATGTGCCTCTGGAACATGCAGTTGTGGCATTGGAGAGGACCACGTGTTAACTGTCCACGTGCGCAGTGCTTACTGGGTCAGACTACTGAATGTTCGCAACCACAACAAAAATGAAATAAATTTCATGTCAAATTTCTAAAAATAATTACTTGTCAGGCTTAACATGCTTTGTCTATTAGGAGAGGGATTTCAGTCACAAAAGTCATGTACAAATCTCGGACTTTGGTGCTTTGATGGAATGGGGGAGTGATATTGCATTTTTATCCTGCGGGGGAAGTCGAGGGTTTAGTTTTCCCACGCTCTGCCCTGGACTACCCCTGCAGGGTAGACTTTTACAGAAATTGGATTCGACGCAATTTCTTTGCATTATATGCCAGGTTTAGATATTTTGGCAACAGCTTCCGACCACAAAAGTGAAAATAATTTGGTGTTTAAATGCAAATTTTCTCACTCAGAGTGAAGGGCAAAATCTTTCGATAACAAAATGACGACGTCAATTCCATGGACAATTGAGGATGTATAAGGTTTTATTATTATTTTCTTTTTTTTTAGAATTTCACACATTACATTTTCGTTGTACATTTGTATTTCAATTTTGCGATTGTGCAAACCAGTTTTTGAAACCTCTTTACCACATGTCGGGTTCACTGAATAAACTTGAAAAGGTGAACTGTACTAATCTGGAACAACCCCCCCCCCCCCATTAAAATCATAATTATAATCATCATCTATACGGGAGAAGCATAAAATACAAACATTGTTTATGTCATATAATATAAGACCTAATTATTTCACTTTGTCAGCTGAGTGCTCCAAGGGATTACCGTGAAATAAATACGGGAGGAATCGACACTCCATGATGGCAAGGGAAAAAAAGTCCCTCCCCTTGATATTGCAAATTGAACGCTAATGAATTGAGCCGACTACACCATCGCGTGTCGGTAGGATGGGGGGAAGGTAATGCAACCTGAGCCCTCCCCAAGCGTGTAGGAACAACGCGCATTAGCTGATTAAGAACTGATTAAAGATCGCCTGGTCGGTGCACGCAATCCATTCTTGGAGTCTTGGGAAACAACCGCTTCGGTCTAAATTCAATTAGTGCGACCCTTGGGGCGTGAATTCCTCAAATTACCAATTTATTACCGTATTAATTCCTTGGAAAAACTGTTGCACTGAATCAAGACAACAGTTGATTGTTTTTTTCCCCTTTTTTGGTATATGCAGGAAATCCTTAATGGTATTATGCAATGTAAATCAAACCTCCCAAAAATTACTAGGTTAATATCTCCAATTCAGGTTTATAGATGTCTTTTCCATGAACTCTCCAACTTTGTATATTTTATTTTTATTTTTTTTTTTTAACCAAAAACAACCCTCTGTAAAAAGGAGGTTGCTTATGTACACAACCAGACTGGTTCCCGGTCCCTTCAATATCAATGTTTATACCCTGTGTAAACTGAAAAATGGTCATGCCACATTCAATCCCACATTTGTCAAGTCCATTGCCAGTTTTTTATATCTATGCACGGGCAGATTTTTTTGTTCATGACATTTGCAATACTAGCAGAATAGCAATTAAAAAAAAAAAAAATCTATTTTTCAGGGCAAAACTCAACTGTAAGCCCTGACATCACATCTTTAATGACAGCAATGTCTTCTTACCCGTTTGCATGGCCCTTGGCGGCTAGGTCCGTCACGGTCATACACTCGCTGGACGACCGTCGCCGAGTGGACGTTGGGGACAACCTGGCTGACCGCAGCTCCCCTCTGAGAGTGACCTCTCCGGCCGACAGGCTAGGGGTCACCGGGAGTTTGGTTATGGACTCTTGCTTGTCCGACTTGATGCGGGACGGGAGGTTGCCATCTTTCTCATCTGTGGAAACAAACGGGAGAGGAAGGTGTAGTGGTCAAGGATATTGTCAGACCTTTTTTTTTAATTCATCCTAACCGCCTAGGCCTTTTTTGTTTGCATCCATCCTCGATCCTCCAAAATCATCCATTATTTCTTGAATTTTGTTCAGTGAAAGGGTGACCAATGCCTCAATCCTTCAAAAGTCCTTCAACAATAATTGTAAAAGATTGAAGCAGTGCTGATGATGTCCAAAAGCATTGCGGATGATGTCCGCTACAATGTAGGCATCAATGATACATGGCTAATCACAAACAAACGCAGGGTACAGCTTAAGAGACCTTGCCACAATGCATCCTTCAAAATAAACCCATACTTTTTTGGCATTTAGCCTCAATCCTCCAAACTCCTACAAAACTTCCTGATGGTTTTGGAGGATTGGGGGTTAGGGCAAATATATTAGGTTTACCTCAAGGATTAACAGGGTTTTACAAGGTTTACCCTCGAGTCACCGCTTGTTTAATTTTGCATTCTTTCCTTAGACCAACCACTCTGGGCAAACAGGTACCGGTACCAAGCAAGTTGTTCTCAGTTCATTCCAACAACTTTACTTCATCTAACTAATGGAGACGCTGTTCAATGTACGTGTGACAGGACAACACCGAACATATGACCCTAGTGATGGTGGCACACACTTGCCGGCAGCAACTCGATTTTGCTGACAATACCACAATTTCTTTGTTAAACATAAAAACAAAAGTTCACTGACCTTGCTCGGCTTCGCCAGATTCTTCCTCTTCCTCTTCTTCGTCCTCTTCCTCCAGAGAGAGGTTATCCACGCTGGGGTTAGACTCCGCCCCTTTTTTAACCTCCTCCGACTCCTCTCCTGTCTGGGCGCTATCCTTGCGCTTGATCAGCGGTGCCGAGTGGATGCTCTGCACGCTCTCTGACGACGGGCTAGGCGTCATGGTGCAGACCGGCATGGCGGCCTCGTTGCGGAAATCTCGCATGGCGATGTTGAGGAAGGGCACCAGCTGGGCGCTGCAGAAACAGCACCTGGGTGGGATGGAGTCGGGATACCAGACTCGGTCAATACAGAGTTTACACAACAAAGACAAAGCAAGATGGTGGTAGGGTACTGTGTAGTAATAGAATTTCCACTGCAGAAACAGTTGTCTGGAGAAGGGAGTCAGAGTACCAGACTCGGTGAGTATGGGTTTCACACACATAAACAATTGTCAATCCGATTAAAATGTTTTGCCCGAAACAGTAAACACCTTTTAGAGTGCCGAAATGTAAAAGACAACCCGCATGCATTTTAATTGGTAGAAATTAATCATTTGCAGTGTGTTGAAGGCACAAGGGCAACATATCAACATTTGCTATACTATTGTACATGTTTATTAAGCAGCAAAGTATAGCTGTGCCAATACCACATCAATAAAATTGCATGTGTATATACCGGTAGGAAATGTCCACTGTTTTGGGGGGACATGAGAATTCTTATTCTGCTGCCAATTCAGCACTCTGAGTATCGCACATGTAGGCTATATCATCCGATTCTGATGCTTCATTCCCATCCCGGGAACTACATTTACATATGTGACGGTTTAAAATATACCCCCCCCCCCTTTTTTATTTTCCGGACTATTTCTTATTCACTATATCCTTACGCCTCTTTGATTACTATTTAAATTATGTAACAATACACCCTTCCCGGCCCGGCAAACGGCCCGCTGCACTCCATCTTCTGTATTTGAGGAGACAACATTTGATTTACTCTTCTCTTCATTTTACAGGTAAATACTTCTTTATTTTCTTATAATTCATTACTTCTAGCTTAAACTTCATTTACTCATCTACTCATATCTTACGTGTTCATTTATATTTTATCAAGCCTTTTCTATGATTTATAGTGCATTTTCGTGGTTAGCAATACTTCGTTTTCTTGGACTTGTGGTATAGATTGTTACGACTTATTCCTTATTCTTAGACTTACAATCTAGCTTAATCCTTAATGATATAGTCCTAAACGGGAGTTGTAGTAATATTCTTGTAGTTTTTGCAAGAGACTGGGTGTGTTTTGAAGTATCGTTTTGTAATTAGTCCTAAAACGGACGTAGCCGCAAGATGGCGGCTATCGCCGATCTTTTGGCGGGAATCGCCATTTTGGTTTTAATGATTTATACTTGTCCTGCTTTAGCCATCCCTTTGATATTTCACTTTAATAATTATTTAGCATTTGCTTTCAATTACTTGGCTAAATCGTCCATGGAGACATATTTTACTTTTAGATATTTTTTTAATAATTTGTCATGTAAATATTTATTTAAGCACTCCATCTTCTGTATTTGAGGAGTAAACATTTGATTTACTCTTCTCTTCATTTTACAGAAATAAAACAACAGAGATAACATCAGAGAATTTCCTTCAGCCGTCCCTCATTCCCATTTCGACACCGATCCCCCCCCCCCCCCCCGGTGTCACATTTACAACATACATGTATTTCAAACCTCCCATTTGATTTCAAAGAAAACCTCCCCTACCTTTAATATGCTTCACTGCATACCCAGATGAAATTACTTCAAACTGTTTTGTTTGCAGGATCGAAATCCATATCCTCCTTAGAAACCCCTTTTTTTAAGTCAGGTTTTAAGTCAAGTTTTATCAACTTGAATTTCACGCCTTGGGAATACAGATCCTATCCTAAAAGGGTACTACACTGATTAGGTAGCAAAGCCCCTGCAAAGCTTTCCCCGAACAAAAAACCTTGGGGATTTGTTCCCCACACATACAAACAAACTTGCCAGCCAGAGCCTTCACAAGTTTTTTTTTTGCCGAGGGAAAAGTATTTCCAGTCCTTCTGATTTGAGGCGTGCGATTGCACCCCCACGCCATCGCACACCTACAAGTTTCCAAAGAAGTGTGAATAATTGCACGCCTGAATGGCCCTGGACCACAGAATCACCCACCTAGAAAATCACACACCTAGAAAGACCACACGCCTAGAAAATTTCACTTGTGCCTTTTTCCACACACCTGTGATTTTCAAATCAGAACGACTGTATTTCCTGTACCCCAATAAAGCTCATCATCTCTTGTTCTGATTTATGGCAGCATTTCTTTTCCCTTTTTTGATGATTTTTTTTAAAAACTACACTTTTGGCTCAGGATATTATAAATAATTTATAAATAATTTATTAAGCTATCAGGGGGAAAAAAGCCTTCAATATTTGAGAAGGCCTAGAAGATTGACGCTGAATTTCAAATGTGCATTACTGGCTGTTATAATGGTGTGGAAATATAACTTCCATTGTGATATAGCCATACAAGAAAATCATGTTAAAGCAAAAGTTGTTGGGGGGGAGGGGGGAGGGACAAAATCCCTCCTTACCAGCAGTGCATCAAGAAAACAGTCAACGTAATTTTAAACATTGCCAAACGGTATTTAGTTTGCATGAGGGAACAAGAACTCAAAACGTTTTCTTTCTGGATATGTGCGATTTAAGTTGGATTTTTTTCTATGAATAATAAGGCTTTTATATTTAATAGGCTTCTGAATGCATTGGTAATTGTGCGGAGCAATTAACGACCGCTGATTCACTGAAGCAAACGCTTTGAGGTGAAAAGCACCGCAAATCCCTCTTTATGATTGGTGTGGTGTTTATTTTTTCAGATAAATTGTATTTTCAGATAAATTCTGAGCCGACTTGCATAAATACCACTGTGGTTCAATGGCCTCCATGCAGAAGTGCCTGGCAACAGTGACAAAAAGAGGGGTACATTACGACAGACACGTAAATGCTAATGCCACTACAGGCCTGACGCTCGTGCCAAGATGCCTCAGTTTTGTGAACACTTAAATAACGTAAGTTGGTCTCACTTTGCAGCGTATGCGCGAGAATCGGTGCCCCGACATACTGAGATCTTCAACAGTGGGTCTCATTTGAGAGCACACAGCACTGTCTCCTTTGGACTCCGTGTAGGGACAATAGAGAGCGCTTTCTAAAATCTGAACTCAAGAAAGCTCCAGGGTGCAGACACTTCACATGGGTGTACAGATTTGCATGTATAAAGCACGGGGTAATGCACTGACATGTCTCCTGTGTATGAGTACAAGCCCATGGTTTTATGGCCTCCGTGCACAGGTACCAGCTCAATGGTAAGAAAGGGAGAGTTGGGGAGACCACTGGGAGAGACATTCCAACGCATCGCCGACGACGCCCGACGCTCACGTGAAGACGCTAGAAGTCTGTGCACATTCAGCATAAAATTAGTCGTGCATACTTCATGCCATATGCACACAAATTAGTACGCACACGCGGTGTGTCCCGTTCTCTGGGTTCTCGAAGGTGGTCAAAAAGTGCTCTCTCTTGTTAACAAATGGAGCCCATACATTTGTGTCCTTATGGGATATCAGGAACAAAGAGTCACAATAGGGATGATGGCACCCCGCAAGCCAATCTCCAGAAAACTCAGTACCCCATATTGAAGTGAAACTCTTATGAGTTTGAGATTTCGATAGAAAGAAAGGGAACAAAATAGAAGTAAGGGTCTACAACAGTGGTATTCCATAACTACCTACAGACCGATCAGGGCACGCAATCCACTCTATCATGATGGCCCCCTTTCATGGCGAAAACACTAGCTTTTGTTCAGATAATCCGTCACCGGGCATTTGCTTTGTACAACAGTAGCACAATGGTTTTTTCCATTAACGGGAGCCTCCTGAGTGTACAGTGATCATGTGCCTGGATTCGTCTTTGTGTACAGAGGGGTGTCTGTGCGAGGGCGCTGGCAACAATGGCAAGAAATGTCTGTCACGTATCCGTTTGTCACCATTGAACACTTGTGCATGGAGCCGGTGTTTCCAAACTTGTCCTACCTTGTTTTCAGGTTGGACTCGTCGGCAGACCAGCCAGCCATGACGGCCTCGTCGTACAGCAGGGCTTGGCAGCTGAAGCACTGGTGGCAGCTGGTGATGTGGACCTCGATGGCGTGACGACGTATCCCTGCATCTTCCGAGTCCTGACCTGGCTGGTTTAATGACTGACAGCTCCCTGAGGGTAAGGGTCAAACAGACAATCCAATTTAAAGGATACACCTTTTTTTTTAAATCGACTGTTGTCAACCAATGGTGCCAAGTCGCCTGCTTGTTGCTGCTTAGCATAACTACATGTACACCTGGGTTTTTGTAGGTTCTGGGAACATTAGGTTTTGAGGTCCAAACAGCAGGCATGCAACTGGGAATATTGAAAAAACGAGGAAACTCCAAACCACACAAGACTTTGTACAGTGTTTTTCAATTTGTAATGGCATTCATGAGAGGTAAAAACGAGGAAATCAGCGGATCCGAGGAACAGTTGCATGCCTGAAACAGGTGTTTGAGTCAAGTCCATTCTAAATCCTAAACTTCCTCACAAGTCCCTCACAAGTAATCTAGTCCCAAGTCACAACCTATTCAAATGAACTGTGACAATGGCATTCTTTTATTATTGATCCCCTGTTAGTTGTGACCGGACTTGTGAATAGACTTCTGCTCCACTCGTGAGTGGACTTGTGAACAAGTCAAGGACAACGTTAGTCAGAACTGCAAGAACTCACCTTCTAATGAGGTTCCCTGGAGGTGGATACCCATATTTCCCAGAGATATATTGTCCATGGCTGAGTCGTTCCAGGAGCCGGCCATCTCGGTGGTTTCATCCACCAGTGTCATGCCTTCTAGACTGTTCAGGCTTCCCATGGCCGAGTTCCTAGAGGGGATAGTCTTAGGAGCTGCTGGGGAGGAGAAAGACCGTGTGTACTCTCCGATCTTGGTGGCAAAGCCCATGGTCCGGGCCTTGAAAGCTGTGCCAAATGTCTCCATCTGACTGGAGGCGTTGCTGAGGGTCTTGGTCAGGGACTGCCGGTTCAGGCGCGGCGTGAAACCTGTGTTGAGGATGCCTGAGAACAGGCTGCCCTTGCGGGGCGTTGTTTTGTCCTTGTTGGAGTCCAGGCTGTCCCTTGAGCCTGACTTGGAGCTGTTGGAGTCTAAATTGTCACCTTGGAAGATGGGAGAGGAGGGATTCTCTTCTAGAGGACCTTCTTCTACTTCGTGCCCTGTCGTCCTGGGGCTCAAGGCATCCTCAGCAGCCACCTCCTCGCTGTTCTCTTCTTCGATGGTATCATTCCAATCTGTCCTCAGATCCACTAGATCTTTCTCTTGTGCACTACCACTAGGATCCCTGACGGTATCCAATCCTAGATCTAGCAGGTCGGCACTGCCTTGGTCATCTGAGCCTGACCTGTCATGGTTCGTTAGGGCTCCAGTCTTGCTCTCCGCCTCCTCCGAGTTTTCCTCCTCGAAAGAAATCAGCAGGTCCTTCTTGCAATCTTTGGCAGGTGCTGGAAATGAAGTTCTTTCACTGTGCACTGTCTTTGTTTGATCGGAGAGCTCCTTATTCGAAATGCTCCCGTTTGGAGTCCTGAAGGTAAAATTCGGTCTACTTCCAACCGAGTAAGACCGTGTGGCTTGGGTGACCTCAACTAATGTCGGTGAAGGTCGGCAGTGAATACTGTTAGTTCTACCTCCTAAGGGGGAGGTTGCGATTGAAGACTCCTCGTCCGCGATGCCGGCGAGGATCTTGGCGTCGCTCCCGAAGAGCTCCATGGAGACACTGCTCTCCCGGTCAATGCTGCTTCCCTGGCTAGACATGCTGAGTCCGAAAGGGGAATTGGTGTCCCCGCTCTTGTTGCGCTTGTGAAGTGAGCCGTGCATGGGGATGGTGACCGAGTGATCAGCACTGCGGTGCCGTCGCTTCTCGCTGGAGTCTGCGACTGGTTCCTTGGTGTCTACTCCTTCAAACACGCTCTCATCCACCGAGTTCTCCAAGGAGATGAGACCACTTAAAACCACCCCTGCTGAACTCCCTGATGGTAATAGTTAAAACGGGGAATTAGAAAATAAAATAATTTCTGACTAACAACGAAAAAGTTATAAAACATCTTTTACAGATCAAAGTCAGATATTAAATGTATCAAAACTGGACATGCTGTGTTCTTGGGGCAAATTCCCAGTATGGGCATGAACTGGTACACAGCAAATTTCTGTGACTGAACCATTGTTGCAAATATTGTTAACAAGTAAGAAAAACAGCCAAAAAAAGTTACAAATTAGCAAGAATCCAGAGGTGTCAAAAGATGGGTATACTCAAGTACTGGACCATGTATATTTGTTTTCTGCTAATACGGGGCAGTTACAGTACACCATCACAAGGCAGTAATAGGGTACAATAATTGCCACAATACTGACATGTTCGATGGCTTACACTACCATCTCCGGCCCAGATTGGTCAATATATCTGCACAATCAAGGCAACTAAACAGCTCCCTCTATTGATGAAAATAAGCTAACAATCAACCTAGACAGTTGTCAAGGCCCATGAATCTGACATATTGCCCTCCAGGGACATTCCATTGAATTGAAATCAATTCAATTCAATTCAATTATTAGAATTCAATTATTATTCATCCTGATGATACAATATGAAAGTCTGCATCCCGTGTGTTAAAAACAATGACACAAACTTTAAAATGACACTGTACAGTATAAGAAATAGTTTAAAGCCCGAGTCCATCATTTGCAGCTATCCAAAAAAGTAACTGGCGTAATTATTGTTGAAAAACATACTGGTTGAAAGATAGTAAGGGGACTAAACTCCCTGTGAAATTATTCTTTCTGCATTTGCTCTCAAAAGAAACGAAAGGAAAGAAGGCATTTTTGCTTCTTGCTTCTTAAAAACAGAAAAAAGAGATAGTTAATTAGTAGTTTAGTTTGCGTGCGGGCGCAGTAATGTGAGCATTGGAACGACGCGCAGGCGCGCGATTGCTATAGTCGACGGATCAGTGCGCGACAACGTGTAAAGCTGCAATAAACAATTCAAAACATGATCTAGCAAGTTTTGATTTGAAATTTACAAATGATGGACTATAGCTTTAAAGACTAAACAAACACAAAAAGGATGACAAAAATTTGGCAAGAATGGTCTTCTAAAATGCTGTGTATTTGTTCGCAGAGGCCGGATTATGCCATATTTTTGCACAGGAACCAGATGACTAATTAGGTGGGTGGGGTCCTGCATGATAAATTTAAGTTTTTTTCTTCTGGTTACATGGTATATTGAAGTTGTTTATTTTTATTATCATTATAATTATTACTGTTATTGTTTTGTTTTAACTAACCTGTGCTGTCTCGCAACGTGCCCATGCTCCCCGTGCTGCCAACGCTGCTCCTGGAGTGACGGACGATGCTGGTACCCGATTCCTTGGTGCCCTTGGCATCCGGTTGGTCGGCTGGCTTGTTACTGTTCGATTTACTGCTGCTAGTGCTGCCATCGATTGGCGAGTCCAGGCTGTGGTTTACTGGAGTTGAGTTGGCACTGCTGGGGCCGACAACTTCCGCAACGTCTGTGGAAGTCAAGAAAACTTTAAAAATTGGTACAGCTTCAGTTCCAACCACAATTTAGCGAACTGTAAACCATGTGAAATTTGCTCACAAAATTTGATCATATGATGTCATGGTCACGTATTGCCAACTTCCAGCAAACGGTTCCCTTCTGCACTGCAATGTACATGTCTTGAAATATGAACGGTTTAAAAGTGTTGACATAAACTGCTGAATGTGGGCCACATAACATGCAAAAGATGCTTAAATGTTTGGGTTGCCGGGCCGCAATTTTTTTTTTTCCCGAATGAAATCCGCACGTGGCGTATACTTTGGACTTTGAATACAAACGTAATGAAATTCCCTTAAAAAAAATCCTCCAAAAGCCACAGATTAGAAAGAAAAAAAAATTCAGGTAAAAATGGTGACTTGCTGTACAAAATCACAACCTATCCATCTGAGCTATCAAACTGCTCGACAAATCCTGGAAATTCATGGTAATATATACCTGCGTACGTATCATAAAAGCATCGTAGAGGGCGCTCAACAACCATGTAATGCGGATGTTGTTTGGTAAAAAAATAATTTGCTGCCTGGCCACTGCATGTCAAAGGATATATGGTCTACAGGCAGCCTATATTTCAAAAATAACTATCCACGGAAAAATAACAATTCACATTAAAGTTATCAACCACAGATGTAACGCACAGATTTTGATGGATGCCCATAGACAATAGTGCTCTATGTTTGTAACTAAAAGAAAGGTCCAGAGACTTTATGGATGACAAGGAATAAGGTATCAGAAAATAAACAAAATTATGAGAAAAATATTTCTGTCCCTTTTCCAGTCCCCGCCCCCCCCAAAAAAAAATGAACAAAACCTCTTTGATATTAATCAAAAGCAATGCAAATGATATAAATTCTGCTTTTTGGAACTCATGCAAAAGCTTTTGGCAAAAGAATGCTCATAAGCGTAACAGCCAGCACTGTTTAGGCAACTATCGCAAATAGGCAGGGTGGAGCCCATTATGATGTTGCAATCAACTTTATGGTTAACCAAGCTGACACTTGGGAACCGGACCAAGATGGATTCAATTTTTAATCATGGGCTTTGCCCTAATTTTGACCTCATGTCATAATATTACTTAACGGCTGCGGCAACCTAATACAAAATCTACATTACCCTGATTCAAAATTCCCGTCCAACTATTGAGATGGATTCAGTTTGGAAAAAAAGTGGGTTAAAGTTGCTCAAATGTGAGGCGTTCTGGCAAAAAGAGACAGAACTGGGCACAGGCTGTAGCGGAGAAAAATGCGAAAAACTGAAAGAAGGAGAGTTTTTGAGATTTTCAGATTCATAAATAGTAGTTCCGAGACCACGAGGCAGGCCATGGAAGACCTGGGATGAGACACTGGCTGAAGACCTCAAGACTGTCAAACCTCGCCAATGTGGATGTCAGAAATTGGACTGCGTGGAACAGGGTCATTAAGGAAAGACAACGTCTCACACCACGTGAGAAAAATAGACGTTAAATGGAAATGAGGATGATGAATAATGATACACTTTTGATATATCTACTACACATATTTTAAAGAAATACATTAAACATCGTTGAATAAAAGTTGTTTCAAAGGAAAACAACTGGTCTCTTTCATTCTCACGACTACACACTCAAAACTTTCAGGCCTTTTTCACAGTAGTTTACTTTTTTGATGTCAATTAATGTGAAATTTAAAAGCCAAAACTTGTCAACAGAATGTCCGATTGAAGTGCAACAAACAATGCCGCAAGGATAATTTTATTCCCTGTCCTAATACATGCAAACCCTCATTACGACCTCTGCCCGGTTCCGTCTCACTTTGCCAGAACGCCTCACATAACTGCTCTACTCTGCTCTCGCCATTGTTTTGCCAAAAGTGAATGGAATAAACAGACAGCAAAATAATGGCAGCAAAAGACTGAAGCTCAAAATGTACAGCAGCAGATAGTAAAAAAAAGAGACTTTTGAAATTAGCCTTTTTAATAGAGTTTCATGCAATGCCAAAAGCAGCTGACCCTGTTTAATGAGATCGACAGCCTCGCTGCGGTCTTTCCGTTTCAGGGTGTCCTGGGAATGTTCTCCGTCCTCTACGTCATCCTTCTCCTCACCGTCCGTGGCGTCCTTCGCGTCGCTGTCGCAGCTGCTGCTGGTGGCGCTCTTCTCTGCGCCGAAGCGGATTGGGGAGAGCTCGGGCGAGGCCAGAACCTCGTTGGGTGCCGATTCATCTAAGATCATTGAGCTGTAACCCATGTCTGAGTTGCCTGCAAAGCGTAGTAAGTGGGGAGGGGCAAAGGCTTGTTATTTTGCATGAAGGCGCTAAGCCCAATTTCACGGCACTGCTGACTAATACTAAGCACACAATTTTCAGCGCCTTGAGCAATTTTGCCTTGATTTGCTCTGTAAGTTCTATGCAATTTAACTGTGTTTTGTCAACACACAAAAATTCTAAAAACTTGCTGGACACATTTGTTTCAAAGAAACTACTCTATTTCACCGCCACAGTAAGTAGTAAGCACACCAAACGGCTCGCTAACTACAGGGGCAGAACTTGCTAACAACAACACACAAAAAGCTGAGATCTCTACGCGCACGCACCCGTTACAAGCCCAGGTTGTGCAGTGTGCTTAACATGCTTAACAAGTGCAATTTGTTTGCTATGGTAAGCACAACTCTTCTGTGAAATGTCAAGCAGTGCCATGAGATTGGCCCCTATTAGGCCAAGTAAAAAAGTAAACCAGTTTCTCGTCCCCGCACGCTTCCCGTTTTCCCGGCTGCCTCCTTTTTTTTTTTCCTTTTTTTTTAAATCATACATTTGCAACGTATTTTTTCTTTGATGTGCTTCCAGTAAAATTGTAGCTATGTATGCAACTTAAGAATAACAAATGGTTACAGCTCCTTTAGACACAAATGTACCAAGAGTCACAAAAATGGGAGAATCCAAGTTGGAAAATGCGCCATCCAGAAAGAAAAAAAATGGCTGCCTCTTCCCTTTTCAAAAAGCCTTGACGAGAAACTGTTTTATTTGTTTACCTGGCCTTAATAAGCAGAAAGGATGTGTTTAAGCAAAAATTTAATATACTAACTTGTCTTAATCAATTTACAAAGCTAACTACTCTGCTAAATATTCTGCTAACGAACGTTCATTGGTAACAGCACCTCTTCATTGAGAAACATGGATTGCTCTATAAAAGGGACTACAGCGAACTAATGAATGTGGCATGACTTAAAAGTAACCAGAGAATGAAAGGTTTGTACGTGAACACGTACAAGGGAAAACAAATAGTTTAGCCATCTGTAAACTCTTCCTGCATATTTCTTGGAACAAAAAAATCACTTGCATTTTTCGACAAATTTGGTAATGTGTTCAATTTCACAGAATTCAGAAAAAAAAACACCCAGAAGACCTTTTTAATTTCATTTCTGTCAATATTGTGCTTATGACCCAAAAATTAACAATACTGCACATGGCTACGGAAAACGAATTAGAAATGATATTCGAACTTGGATTACTTGGTAAATTAACGCAAATATGTAAATCAGCATGAATGAGGCCAATTAGTACATGAACATGAAGCTGTTGTGATATTTAGCTTATCTGAACCGATTGCCAATGCTACATGCAAAAATTTTGAACAAATAGGCAAATTGTCCATGTTATTCGAACTTCTTTCGCAGCCTACATCTTTTCAAGGGTCAAATTGTACCAGCATGTTCCCTTCCTTACTCCTCTAAAGTGTTTCCCATTTTCCCCAATTTTTTTTCCAGAACGTCAATATATTACATTGTATTTATTCCCTGATAAATCCATAGAACAATAGAGTGCTGGGGCCGTTTGGGGCAGTACAGGCAGGGCAGTTTGGGGCGGTACAGCAACTACTGACCAGTACTACTCTAAAGTGTTACCCATTTTCCCCATTTTTTTCCAGAACTTCACTGTATTACATTGCATATATTCCCTGATGAATCCATAAAACCATACAGTGCTGGGGCGGTCTGGGACAGCACAGGCAGGGCAGTTTGGGGCAGTACAGGCAGGGCAGTTTGGGGCGGTACAGCAACTACTGACCAGTACTACTCTAAAGTGATTCCCATTTTTCCCATTTTTTCCAGAACTTCACTGTATTACATTGTATTTATTCCCTGATGAATCCATAAAACCATACAGTGCTGGGGCCGTTTGGGGCAGTACAGGCAGGGCAGTTTGGGGCGGTACAGCAACTACTAACCAGTACTACTCTTCTCCTCTCTGGTCAGGTTGGCAGCCTGCGATGACATCAGTTGAATCAGATCCTCCTTGCCGTCCGGCAACGGATCTGACGACCCACTGTCCCCGCTGGTGCCGCTGCCAACGTCCACCTCGCTGCTGGTGTCCGAGTAGATGCTGCGCCGGTGGTTCAGGCCGCGGCGGAACAGCGTGACGGCGCGGAGGGCGTTGCGCAGCTTCACCCACTGCTGGTACCCGCTGAAGCCCGACGCCGGCCATGTACTCTCTAGTACAGCCTGTGTAAGACATTTTTGAAACCATGTGCAATGATTGGGCAAAATTAAAAGCATATCGAACAGTAAATAGTCATCTCAGTTATAATCCTGGAAAAGTTGCTCCTGGAAAAGTTGCTACCGGAAAATTTTCCCAAAATTTGCATCACAGCCAGCGATATCTGGGCGTTTGCAGTAAACAGTCCCACTCAGTCTAGCAGTAGCTGATAAAGTTTACCTGTATGATTCCCCAAAGTCATGCACAGTTTCTATCAGATGAAATAAAGCCAAATTTCTGCAATCTCTAGTGCCTCCAGTATGGAGCTTGCCGCGACGTTTTTTTTTTTTTTTTTTTTTTTTTTTTTTTTTTTGTTTCATGCTGAGGCTAATGAATGACTGCAAATGGTGCCCGACTAAACTTAGTGCAAATGGAGGGGATAAGAGCCATAATAAAGCTATTTCACCAAAAAACCCTAAAAAAAAAAATTGTGCAGCAGCAGCATTCATCCAGTCAAACCAGTGAGTTTGGCAGTTTTTTTTCATCATCAAAACTAAAAAAAAATTTTTTTTTTTCTTTTTTGGGATGGCTACGGCGACGCGCGCGCATACCAGAAACCGGAGACTTTTTTTTTTTGGCCTAATCAGGCTACTTTTCTCCACAATTTGTTTTTGGGATCTACATGTACTGCATAAACATTGGTACTGCTGGTAAAGTTTAACAAAACCTCACAAGGGCCAGATTAAATGAAGCTGTCAACCCTGTTCAAGACTGCTTGACAAATTTAGCTCCTAAGCAATTACCTTAGAATTTGGACCCACAAGGCAAACATATTCCACTGCCCATCGAACTGTGTTTACTACCTCCATGAAATTAGCTCAAGTAAAATAACAAGGGAAGTTGGGATATTTTGACAAAGATACAACAGTACCGAACAACTAGGACGAGTAACCTTGCAAGCCTCAAAATCCTGAGACATAAATATTTACAAAATTGGATGTTGTGGTCATGTGATACAAAATTGGATGTTGTAGTCATGTGATACAAAATTGGATGTTGTAGTCATGTGATAGTAAATTTCAGCAAACTGTTTTGTTCTGAACTGCATGTGCCATGCATATCTCTTGAAATACATGTGGCTTAAAAGTGTTGACATTTATTTCCAATAATAACATGAGAAAGAAGCTTGGGTATTTGTTCTGCCTGTCGGTTATCTGTCGGCATGATATCACAGGTATCATTGAAACGTTAACAGTTTTGGCCAAAAACAACTTTTATGCGAAGAGGTCAACTCACCATGTTGTAGAAGCCGTAGGTGATGGCGTTGGGCTCGATGCCTCGTCGCTTCATCTCCATGTAGACCTGGACGGCTAGGACCGGCTGGCTGTACTGACCACACAGTTGCATCAGAACCCGATAGCAAACCTAACCACCAAAAAACAATTCAGCAGTCAATGTCTTTAAGTCACTGAAAGTGTCCACGGCTCAGTCCATTGACTATTTAGCCAAAACAGAATCCCACTAAACAAATTTAGAAGTTGTGGATGACAGCACAAATCACGCTTAAAGACTACCTGCGTGACTGGTTGAAAGGCCAAATTAAACATAGCTTTAAAGGGCAATTTCAGAGTCTGCAATGTAATGTCCGTGACAGAGCAGTTTAGAGCTCAGTCATTAAACCTGAAAAAAAACATCTTTTTCCCACTCTGACACATCCATTATCTAGTAATGGTCAAGGAGATTACAGACTAGGAGTTTTGGATCATTTCTCTGAATCGTTCATTTGATATCATGGTTAATTAGATTTGTCACAGACATTACACTTCCTTTCATAACGTTGGAATTGTCACTGTCTTTTGCTTTAAACCAGTTTCACTGTTTGACACTGATTCTATGTTGGACACCTGTAACACTAAGCTACAGGGACTGTGTGAACAAAAATCTGTCAAAAGGTGGCGCTCTTTCAACTTCTCAAGCAGATCATTTACTAGACTGGATACCTGACCTCATACCACACAAATGTATGAGGACAGGTAATGCACTCCAAGCTTCTGACATTGACAAAGCTGCTTTCATTGCAGTCAAATTGGCTTGGTTGCCAAGCACACATACATTCTGAACAGTTCAATGAGTTGACCTTGCTTCAAAGGTCATTGGGCCACTGACACCCTGGCTGATGTCAGACTGTATAACTGAGTGAGAGGCTTTAAGGCAGTGTTTAGAAGCAGCTTAACCTCACCTCGTCAGCTAGCTGTAGCTCCTGTGCCTGCATCCTCTTCAGCACCTCAAAGGCCGTCCTCAGGGCCCTGGTCTTGGAACGGGTGGCCTTGACGTAGGAGGGAAGATGGAGGAACCAGAGAGCATAGCACTGGCCCAATAGGAAACTGGAAAGACACAAATCACATTCAGAAAAATATTTATTTATAATCTGGGTTTTCCCAACACCAAGTCAGCACACAACCAGTACTCTTAGCCTACCATTCATACCCAATTTACTACCCCCTTCCTAACCCACTTTGACCATTGTTCTGGCAACGCAGCCTCCTGCGTGGCCATCCTCTGGGAGTTCTTGATACCCAATCAGCACACCTAGTACCCATTACCCACCATTCATGCCCAGTTTATTACCCACCCTCAACCCACTTCCCATTACACCAAACTTACCCCTCTCCAGAATCCACCTTGCCCATTGTTCAGGCGATGCACCCTGCCACTTGGCAATCCTTTAAAAGATCCTGATACCCAATCAGCACACCCAGTACCCATAACCAACCATTCATTCACGCCCAGATTACTACCCCTAACTCACTACCTGTTAATGCCCAGTTTACTAACCCCTACCCACAATCCATTTACGCCCAGTTTACTACCCCTCTAACCCACCATTTACGCCCAGGTAACTACCCCTCTAACCCACCTTGCCCATTGCTCAGGCCACGCAGCCTGCTGCTTGGCCATCCTCTGGGAGTCCCTGATACCCAGTCGGCACACCAAGTCACCCATAACCTACCACCCATGCCCTGATTACTACTCCCAAAAACTCACTACCTGTTTACGACCACTTAATTCCCCACTACCCATTTACGCCCAGTTTACTGCCCCTCTAACCCACCTTGCCCATTGCTCAGGTGACGCAGCCTGCTGTTTGGCCATCCTCTGGGAGTTCCTGATCTCATGCTTGGTCCTCCTGGGGAACGGGCTGCTCTGCTGTCCGCTGCCTCGCAGGCCTCTGGCGCTAAGTGGGGTCTTGATGGGTTGCTTCACACGGCCTGCCGTAGTGGGGTCAAACAGCTCCGGTCTCAGAAGTGGAAACTTATCATATCTGTTGGAATATAGACACATTACTCACAAACACTCCACCAAACTTCTTCAAAACAAAGAACACTCAAAGAGTTCTAGAGGGACTCTGGACCAGGGCCTAATTTCATGAATATACTCTGCAAATGTACGTGCTAAGTATAATTCCGCTAGAGAACCTCTCACAAGCAAACTTAGCTTTACCATTCACCTGGTTGTCTCATTTTAATAAGCAATTTTTGGTTTCTTTGCTCAAAAATACATCTCAACTTAGCTCATCCACAAAATTGGCTCCTGAACTCTTGGAGTTTTATCACAAATTCTGGCATTCATAATTTTCTCTATTCATAAGATGGAATTTTTGCGTCGGGGTGATATAAATCAAATTTGATTCATAATTCTCCTTCATATATGAAACATATGACCATAAAATGCCTCGATATGACTAAGAATGATATCATATCAAATTTATCCTTAAAAAAAAAAACGATTTTGCTTGCACGTTAGTAACACTTAGTAATATCTTAGGATGTGCCAAATTACTTGGCTGTGGCTAGCAGTAACACTTTTCAATGGGAAGCGGCTTCAGCGGCTTCCATAGACCCATGTGCAATCATTAGCCGTAGCCAAGTACTTCCGACACAGTCTTACAAAACCCTGCAGCAGCAACATGTTAAAATAAAAAACAAAACATTTAGGGGTGTAATGCCTACAGGTATTCTTCATTTCCGAAGCCATTAGCGTCAGGCGGGGTGACGAATACTGTGTGCTCACTGCCCTGTTGGTCCTCTGCATCGATCATTTGGACCTCCTCACGACCGTCATTATTGTCAAGCTGCGGTTAAGAAACACAAATCGTTTTAGTTGCGGTAGTCATAAATATTTTGGGGGTGATTCTGCATCAGAATTGAAAAGAATCGTTCAGAATCAGAATCAGGACTCCACTTCTATGAGGGGGGGGGGCTTATTTTCTAGGAGAGTTCATTGAGTTTAAACAATAAAATCTCATCACTCCGTTCCCCGAATTCGGAGCAGGCAAAGGGTGGGAGGGTTTCAAGGCTTCATGTGGGGAAATGTGCCCCCAAAGTAACGCCACTGTTCGGTGGGAAAATTAGGAGAGCAAATACACCTCTTAACCCTAACAGATCTCAACCCATCAAACCCCAACGGCATGTTGGAATCTATCAGGATGGGTACTAGTACCCCTAAACTGACAGTCTTTTACATTGGGTTGGCACACCTCCAGAATCAAAGTCAGAAATATGTGTGTGCAGTTTCCCATATGGTGTTGGAATTTGCCAGGATGGGTATGGTTCCTAGTCAATCATGCTGGGGAGTTAGGCTTAATGAGGTACCGCTGCAAACGCATTTCACAAGTTGACTTTCAGAATTGTTTTCCAATATTTTTTTTTCTCGAGGACAAATATGCCATGACTAATCTCCTTGTGGATGTGAACAAACTAGTGTCTTATATATCTCTCTACTTTGTAACTGTGGAGTGACTACTTGCCCACAGATCCAAAGAACAGTCAATTTGTAGCGGATGAGATTCATAAGTGCAAGGCAAGCCCCTCCCTACCTTATCAATGCATTCATCAAAGAAGGCAAATCGCTCGTCGTTGCCCGAGATGAAGGACCGCTCCTCGATGAACTTGATGAACATCTGCGTCTTCAGGAACTGCTTGAAGAAAGGATGGGACGTCTTCTCCCGCGTCTTCATGAAACCTGGAGTAATAGGAATTACAAGGAGATTATACAAATTATCGAGACAATTCAGAATAAGTAGGATTTGAAGGTTTGCATGGCGGACGGTCAGTAAGTGGTGTATTAGCAGTAGCACCCTGTATGCGCATCCCTTTTGTGAAGTTTGTGTGGTCCTGAACTGAACAGCTTCATTTAAAGTTTCAGACAGTATGCTCTGTCTGTCTTTAAAGGGAAAATACAACATTTGCAAACATCAAAAAATAAAACTAATAAATCATTTTGAAATACCTTGCTGGACTGTTAGTGAATGGCAGTGTAAAGCATCCTGTAAAATCATGGCAACTGGTATACTGTCATTTTCAAGAAAAGTGGTATTTTTGTATCAATTTCAACGCGGGCGTACCAAACCGTTGGAAAAAACACTGCTTTTTTCAAATACTGGCCCCAATTGACCATCGCACTTGTTTGCAATCGATTACACACCTATGAACAGGTACAAGCCAGCTAGACTGGTTCCCTGACCTTACAATTCCCCAATGTATGTAAACTGCTCTGTTTCTTCTTATATGGAGTCAGGGAACCAGACTACAGGAAAATGATTGTTTTTCTTGGTTTTTATAGCATTTTCGAACCCAAAACCTCAAAAAAGTCAGTGTAACTATATTTGCTATATATTTCCAACCCCCTAATTCCATCCATTTCTGAAAATTACAGCAAAAGCAAGTGATGTATTTTCCCTTTAAGAGTCAAATTCAGTATGCCAAAATTGGCAATATATTAAAAATCACACATCCAAAATATAATTGCTCATTTTTCTACAGATATAGTATCTGATAATACATGTCAATCTATAGAATTAAAGTAGATTAACCCTAACTCCATACAGCATGTTCAAAATTTATATCAAAAATAGGAGGTGTCCAGGTTGTTCCGGTTTAGCATTAAATTGGTTGGCATCACAAAACTTACTTCAGACCACGACAATCTTAATGTTTAAACCACAAGATAAGGAGAAAAGAATATACTGTTTTAGCCAAAATACTGTTCATAAAGTAGCCAAACAGAAATGCAGTGTTAAGAAATTTAGAACTTTCGAAATTAAGTTGCCTGATGTTTTTAATTACTGGCATAACTACTTATACATGCCAAAAGTAAAGTGCAGGGTTCTTTTAAGTTTTGTGTTCATCGTTGTAAGTTGTCAAATCAGAGAATTATTTTGTCAGTGCGACAATGATAAACTTACCAGGGTAATCAAAGCGAGCGCTGGCATCAGTGACCCTGTGGTTAGGCTGCTGGGTGATGGGCAGCAGGTTGTGGCTGTAACCCTTCAGCATGGAGGACATGAACGTCAGGAAGGCCTCCTGAATCCTGTGCTCCATTTGCAGCTGTCAAAATATGAGAATTGCTCCAAAATATTAATTGTGATGACAGTGAATTCTTGCACTGGGCTGGTGTTATTTTATATTCATAAATACCTAAGACCGTTTACGCATTCCTATTGGTCAAGAGCCCATCACGTGGGTGGTCTTAAACGGATGATAAAGACATGGCTAGCTGGTCTTAAACACTTTTCCAGTGTCACATGAAATTTGGACTCCCATGAAATCCGGTGCCTTTTACATTTCATTGGTTGAACGTTCACATTCCCCACGTATGCATGCGCAATACTGCAAAATGTACCAGTGAATCATTATTTCATAGTCCGATATTCGCACTACACCAGCCCAGCTGCGTTTTGCGCGACATCTCGACCATGGAGGTGGAATGCGCGACGCGCACGCAATTGTGGAGGGGCATTCCATATTATAGTCAGAGGGGTGTTTCATAAAACATGAAGTAAAATTGTTGAAAAAAATGGTTGGCAGCGTCTAGTTTTTGACTTGTTTCGATTTTTGGACCGAAAAGGTTTGGTTTTTGACCAAAAAGGTATTTATGAATGGGAATAAATATGTGTTCGGTCTGTATTAAACACTCTGTTTAGGACCGGTGGGAGTCTGGATGGGTGATAATTACCCTTCCAGACTCACACCGGTTTTAAACAGAGTGTTATAATACCTCCGAAACACACATTTATTCCCTTATTTAATACTGATATGAAGGTCAGGAATGCCTCCTGAACCCTGTGCTCCTTTTGCAATCGTTGATCACCAGAAGGAACAACAAAAAACAATTTACGGCAGACAGAGGAAATGTATTTAATTTTGTGGCATACTATAGCATATTTCCTTTAACCCTAAGCCTGCCAGACGTAACACAGTGCATCAGGTGGAAAAGTCTGGTGCACTTGGATGCATTCAGCTACCAACACCAGTGCAATAAATGGCCGCTTCTGAGACAATGAGAGCTAGTCCCATTGAACAATGCCACAGTTGTATCCTGCTGCATTCGGTGACCACAGACTCTGAGGCAGTTTGGCCTTGGAGACTCTTGGCCTGATGGATCTTGCTGCGCTGTGCAGGCTTGTCATTTTAGTCAAAGTGTTGCATGTTGCTGCGTTTGGCAGGGTTTCTAGGCAAAATACCCTTGAGGGTTAGGGGTTAACTGTTTAGTGTGGGACCAGTTTGACAGCCAATATCACAAATATCATGTCTGGTACCCTGTATCCCATACCTGTTTCTTCTTGCGGTTGAAGTCTGCCTCTAAGGGAGCCACTTCCACAGCTTGTTCATCAGACACGCCGTCGCCGATGCCCGATTCACACAGCTCATAATACAGCTTGTTCAGCATGCTGTGCAGACGCTTAGCTGGCTTCTGTTAAGTTTAAAATCCAAAAGATAAAATTCGAAATTAAAAAATGTGATCTTACTTGAGAGCTGATCTCCGAAAGACATACTCCGTTATGGGTACATATACACCTAGTTTCATCAAATTTGAACCCAACGCTTGCCGTAAAAAATATAAATTCACAGAGAGAACACTAGCGCTGGTGTAACTCTGATCCTTGAACCTTAACCCCTTGAGTGATTTACTAGGAACCTTCCTCACTCTTGCAAAATCCAACACCATATGGTAAACTCAACACCCAAACTGTTGGACTCTGATTATGGTGGTAAGCCTAACCCCACGTAAAGCCCATAAATTAACTAGTGCAGTACTCACTCCAGAATCAAACCATCAAATGATTAGTGAAAAAAATTAAAATAATAGGGCTCGCTCAATGACGGCCATTTATGTAGGAGAACTGCAACTGCGTATTTTACGCAATCAAGCACGCATTGCGCAGTGTTCCAAACACGCGTGCTTGTTGCTCGAAATGTGTTCGAAATACGACGCAGCCGATGCACGTTATGCAAGTTGAGGCTCAAAATGCCGATGCACGTGGATGGTCTGTAGGAAATGACGTCATTTGAACAAGAGCTATAAGTCCTACAAAATATGTATTCCACAGTTTGAGACTGTTTTTTTGGCTTTTAAGGTCCATTTCCGTGAATTTTTTAAACTTGAAATGCAAATTGAAACTCTACCTTTGGCAAGATTTTCCACGTTACAGGCTTCCTCTCTTCAGATCTGAATTAGAAGAAAACAAATAAATGGGATTTTACAATTGCTGTCCTCTTGATATTTTAAGGCTTTGCCAAAAAATAACGCCCTTCCAGTACAGACTACTAAACCATCACCTCCGTTACCGAGAAGTTTGATCAGAGCATCAGAACACCGACACCAACCCCGATCTTTAGACACCTGGGAAGATTGTCATGCCATTTGCAGATAGTGAGCGGCCTAGAGCAGTAAAGTGTGTGGCAATTCAAGCGTGATAAGATACAAATGTAGGTGTCATTCTACCCACTGGTCAGTTACAGAAAGCTTGACAAGAGTCCCTCGCAAGTCTATCACAAGCCATCCTATCCCAAGTCACACCCAGAGATGAAACTGGCCTTGCAAAAAAATATCTGAAATTGGACCTTGGGTCCAAGCTGCCACAGCATCCTGCAGTGCAGCGCAGCGCAACAACGTGGGACCCAGTGAATTTTTCCATGTCACAGGTCAGTATTTAGCCTCTTCTCCAGCCAGAAAAGGATCTGATCAGCATTGGTGTTTCTAGACTGGTAAAAGAGATTAAAACTACTACACTTGTGCAATTTTTACGTGCCGTTTTCATCGACTTTTCGTGGACTTTTTATGGAAATTATAAAGAAAGAAAAAATTTGTGGAAAAATCGTTTAATAGTCATTTTGTGGGATCGTTAAAAAATCTGAAATTTCATTGGAAAAGTAAAAAAAAACTGATTGCATATTAAAATCTAAAAAATTTCATCTCTGGTCACAACAAGCCACATAAATCGCTAATGGCGAAGGCATTCCTTGACATTTTTCAACCCTGTTTACTTCTGACTAAGGTGCGATCTGACATGCAACGGGACTTGTGATTTGACTTGAGATAGACTTCAGTACGCTCTGTGACCTATCAAACCCAAACAACTGAATGTCAATTCGGCAACCTTAAAATCGCAATACAATAATTTTTATGATGGCAAACTTTGTGATCGCCCAATTCCACTATCAAGCTTTTGCAAGTTCTTTCTCGCATTCACAAAAGCATCCCACCAAAACTATGGCATAATCTTATATGATTACACATTCTTAATAAAAAAAAAGACTTTTAGCCGGCAAATACATACACTGATGATTCCATGGCCAGTTTATGACTTGGCAGGGAATAAAATGAACACAGAATGAAATGTGACAATGAAATATGAGAACAAAAAACAAAACAAAACAAAAAAAGAGGTGTTAAATTACATTCAGCCAATGGCAATAAATTAGACTGCAAGAGCATTAATAAAGCAAATGACAGCTCAAGTTATTATTGCTTTAAGTCATTTTTGTTCAAGCAAGTTTTCAGGTTTACTTTCACCTTCCTTGAAACCATACTCAAAACAAAATGTGACAAGAATGGTGAAGGATAAAGTAGGTTTTACAAAATTCTTTTCAAAAGGCATTAAGAAAATGTATTTCGCACGTCAAATTCTTAAAACAAAATAAAACAGAAAAGAACAATTGTAATATAATACAGAAAGCAAGAAAGGGGACCACGGATTGTGAAATCGGTCATTTCAGAGTGTGTAACCGTAAGACTTACTGCAGTATGCTATTTGTGTCGATATCCAGGCACGTAGCATCTGTTGGAGGCTCGTACATGTCAAAGTAGCGTGAATCTACGCCAATGATGACAGGTAACGGGGCGCTGATGACAGCCGACAGGCTGAGTGGGCAGAGGGGGATGTAGGGAAACTGCCACATGAACGGGAAGATCATCTGGATAGGAGAGATGCATGGAAAAAAAATTTGGATAGGATTAGCAGAAAGTAAAGTCTGGGAAAGGGTTCCATACTGGGCCACCCCACTCGTATCTCCTCATGTGACCTGAAAAGTACCAAAAGTTGTGAATCTGATGAAGAAACACTATTGAAGGAGTGCATACATTCTTAAAATACTTTAACTTTATCTGTCATGGCCCATAGACTTAGTGCAGGAGGTCTGAGTGGTGGCCCAGTATGGAATTCTGTCCAAAGTCTGTCCTGAGCCCATATGGGCCATCAGGCCGGCATTTATCTCCGTTTTCCTCGGCATGAAATGAATATTTCTATTCCCACTTGATGAGATGCCAGTGTATCACAGCTTACTCCCCAGTTAATGCCGATACCCATTTATAGTCCTGGGTGGAGAGAGGCAGGTGGGGATTAAGTGCCTTGATTAAGGACAAAACATACGGCAAGCAGCTGGATTCGAACCCCGTGATCATGAGTCACAAACGGTAACTATTACCACCACTCCTCCCCCCCCCCCTCCCAGCAGGAAGTCTGTTCAATGCTCTGACTGCAAAACAGGCGACACCAAAAATATAATCAAATGTTGAACATGTTCACAGGCAAACCTACCGCGGCCACTGCTTCCGCCACCCCCGTGAGTAAGGCCGGCCGCAGTGAATGCAGCAACAACTTGTGTTCCAGCAGCACAAACGCCAGCATGTTCATGCTGTTCTCTGGGGCCAGGTTGCGCAGCATGGCGCAGAAGGAGGCACCGCTGAGGGGCATGGGCGAGGTCTGGGGCTGGGCTAGGATCAGGGAGTCGTGACCAAGCTGAGGACAAATAAAAAGACAAGAATTATTTCACAATGATTTTGTGATTTCATACAAACAGATGCATTCTCTCTGCGTGATTCCCGCAAATTCCTAAGTTTGCACCATTGCTACTGTTGTGCTAGCATCGTAACTTTCGAGTGTGATCCCTGGCTGTATGGCATATACCGGTTTATGGCTGCTGAATAGTACCCCGATCAAAGAAATTTTACAAATTCTGAGACAGCCAATGAAAGCCTGGGATAACTCACTTGGTAGACTGCCATTATGGTATTCAAATCCCCTCAACTCAGACAGTATGAAAATATGATCAAATCACTTTATCCATACCATTATGGTATTCAAATCCCCCTCAACTCAGACAGTATGAAAATATGATCAAATCACTTTATCCATACCATTATGGTATTAAAATCCCCTCAACTCAGACAATATGAAAATATGATCAAATCACTTTATCCATACCATTATGGTATTAAAATCCCCTCAACTCAGACAATATGAAAATATGATCAAATCACTTTATCCATACCATTATGGTATTAAAATCCCCTCAACTCAGACAGTATGAAAATATGATCAAATCACTTTATCCATACCATTATGGTATTCAAATCCCCTCAACTCATACAGTATGAAAATATGATCAAATCACTTTATCCATACCATTATGGTATTAAAATCCCCTCAACTCAAACAATATGAAAATATGATCAAATCACTTTATCCATACCATTATGGTATTAAAATCCTCAACTCAGACAGAATGAAAATATGATCAAATCACTTTATATCCATACCATTATGGTATTAAAATCCCCTCAACTCAGACAATATGAAAATATGATCAAATCACTTTATTCATACCATTATGGTATTAAAATCCCCTCAACTCAGACAATATGAAAATATGATCAAATCACTTTATCCATACCATTATGGTATTAAAATCCCCTCAACTCAGACAGAATGAAAATATGATCAAATCACTTTATATCCATACCATTATGGTATTAAAATCCCCTCAACTCAGACAATATGAAAATATGATCAAATCACTTTATCCATACCATTATGGTATTCAAATCCCCTCAACTCAGACAATATGAAAATATGATCAAATCACTTTATCCATACCATTATGGTATTAAAATCCCCTCAACTCAGACAATATGAAAATATGATCAAATCACTTTATCCATACCATTATGGTATTAAAATCCCCTCAACTCAGACAATATGAAAATATGATCAAATCACTTTATCCATACCAGAAAAAAGGTCAAATGCATGTCGATTCAGGTCTCTGTTAAATAATCTAAATAGCATTGTATTTAAAATCAAAAGCGACTTTAAATATTTTTGGAGAAATGAAAAAGGATATCCATCATACTTGGACTGGAGTTTTGCTTATATTGAAATAATCCAACAGAAAACATCAGAATATACTCAGGGCTTTTTAATTTTCAAATATTTAACCCTCCTGCTGTCTGAACAGTCACAAACAGTCAAAAACAACAATCCTTTATCCCTGCCATGCCTTTTACACAGGCTAGTCACCAACAGTCAGATCATATTTCAAACAAGCACTGTGACTTGTCAAATTCAGGCAACCAACAGAAGCAGGCAAGTGGTTGCTCAGCTGGCTCATCACCTCCAGTACTAGCCAAAACACAGCTGTATCAATTTACATAAACAGTCACAGCCAGTCAATCCTGCTGTATGTAGGCTGTAAAAACTGTCACTTGATTGATTTTGACCGAAACTTGGCACAGAACGCATGTTTGCAAAGGAGAGTTAAATACCTTATTTGCCAAAGCAGGCTGAATATTGCAAATAACACAACCTGTGATGATAAACAAAACACACAAGGCAATAAAATAGGTACATTTGAATAATGCCATACTCTAATGGGTGATAAAGGAAACAACAAAGTTGTGCCAGCAGACGCTATATTATCCAAATTCCAAACTGCTAACTATTTCGTATGTTATGTCTTCTTCAGTCGTTTTCATACACATGTCCCATACTGTTTATCCACCCCACCCCAACCTCCGAAAATAATGTCTAAAGCAATGTCAATGTGGAAGCATTAGACACAATGTGACAGGTTTTTCTGGACCACTGGCATTTCTGCACACCCAGTAATTGTCGCGCAAAGACAGCCTAGCCTCAAAAGCAAACAGCGATGACAGATTCATTTCAACCGTTCATTGATCACGCGAAGTGAGGAACTAAGCTATATACAGAGAGCGAGAGCGGACGCTTACCTCCATGAGAATTCTTGGCCGCTGCACGGTGGGGAAGGGGACTTCGCTCATGAAGTGAGCAATGTGTCTGAAATGACAGAAAAATGGAGGAAAGTCAACACATATATTGATGGGATAGATGTTCAATTAAAAAAGTCCCAAGGCTGACAGACAAGACCATTAACTCTAAATATGACAATCTGGCATGCGTAGGGATTTAGTGACTTACACATACTGTCATTCTATAAACTTGGGGTCCACTTTTTTTCCTGTCCCTGTTACATCTGACATCTATGATTTTATAATTCTGATGCACTCCTTAATGCAGTCATCCTCCAAGAGTGATTATGAATAGCAAACTACCTACCCAACAAATAAACCATTGTTTGAAATCCTTCTGAAAGATACTTGAATGGAAACACATAAAGTACCAAGGTAACAGGGACAGGTAAAGTGTCACCAGGGGTGTGAGTGACCAGTGATAAAAATAGCTGAAAACAGCTGAAAAGGGTGTAAAAAAGCTGAACTTTGGTAATATCCTATACTTTTGTACACAGCAAGTGAGGGGAAAAAAGCTGAAGTTCAAGACAAAAAAAGCTGAAATCAGCTTAAAAGCTGAAATCAGCTTTAAAGCTGAAATTTCACACCCCTGTGTCACACTTTGGACCACAAATTTATAGATTGACCAACGCACAAGACTGTTACACTGCCATGGAAAAATGAAAGGACAAGATAGAATTAGTACAAAATTGTACCCAATTCGTAAAAAAAAATAACCTGAAATGCAAGTTTGGAAAGAAATCTCATGACTTTTGATACTACATGTTCCTTTCCTGGAGGCATTTGTATTAATTGTATCACTTGCTATGCGCAGTACAGTAATACTAATTACATGACATTCAGACAACATATTGTAATTATGCATACATGTAACAGGAATTTATGCATGCGTAAAAAAAAAAACTTGTGACATATGGAACATACTCACAGGTGACCCATTTCAGAATGTGTGAACGAAAATTCTAATACAACAAAACATTTTCAATGTACATTTGTAAAAATGTCTAAACAGAACACTTCAACCATGATTGTTTTTCGTAGCGTTTGGCAGCATCACGTACATGTCCAACTTAATATTCAGTGTTTGTGTGTCAAGCCAACATCAGCCACGAGACCCAGCGCTAATGGGGCAACACGCTTTGGGAGCTACGAGGGACATGACTAGCATCGTCAAAGCAGGCTGGCTTGTTATTCTGACATTTGAATCTGTGTGCCCGAGTGTAACAGGTGCACATTATAACACTCAGCGTACTTCAAAGAAAATTTACACTGTAATTTTTTTTTTTTTTTAAAGGAAGGCAACTTTTTAAGAGACTTTCGGAAAAGAAGTGTGCGTTGAATTTTTCTCCTGCCCATTTTCCAGTTCTTGTATCCCCAATTCCATGGACTTTGTACCGGTATACAGTTTGAAACCTCTAATGACTACATCCCTAACGAAGCGTTCCCCATGCTATTTTTGAGTTTCATCCCAAGAAATATATTCCTTTTCTAAAGCGCTGATTCTCTAGTAGTGGAAAAGATATTAACTTTTGAATGAGACATCAACTGGGAAAATTGGTCCATGTTTAGTTGTTAAATTATTACTTTACAATTTCAAATTGTTGGCTGCCAGACAATAATTGCATTCTCGCGGGGTAGGCTGGTTCCTGTCCCTCAAACACTATCGGTAATGTAAAGACCGGGAATTCCAAGAACATGATCAGTTGTAATGAAAACTACATGTACTTTGTAAGCTTTTCTGACCAAATGTTATGAGGCACAGCTTCTAATGATGTGTCATCTGAATATTTGTCCGTAGCCGTTGCATGACTTGAACTTAGGCAGAGAGTTTGGCAGTAAACGTTGCTGAATATTGAATATTATTCATGTTGAATGACGCCAAGTTTACTCGCATTGCCATTCTTGTAAAGTATGGATTGGTATTTCTCTGAATCTCATCCATGACGACCGATTCATTCGGCCGACGTTAAATTACATAATATACATCTCAAGAGGTTTTCTGCATGGTAACAAGGGAACATCAAGCTGAACAAATCAAGATTTATACACGAGTCAAACTTTAACCTTTCAAAACAATTACATGTAAGTGGATTTCGCCACTGATCGTAAGCCTTCTGGCTGAACTGGCTACTGCGTGCTGTGTATTACAGGCGAGTTGGATATAGGATGTGTACACTGTGAGATGGGGGGGGGGGGAGCAGGTTAGGGGTTTAGGCACCAGAGCATTTTGGTTGTAGCCTTCTCTGTAATTGGATCAAGGGATTCTGAGTTTATCGATCGTAGCGCTAGGCTGAGGGGGGATTTGGGTAGCATCGTTCCTCAGAGCACCGTGATCGATGTCGGCTGATATGCAACCGGTGGGGCCAAATGAAGGAACCTAGTCATCTTTTGGCTACATCTACAAATAATCTACCTAAAAATACCATAAAAGGCATTTAGATAGCCTAGGCTCAGATATTTTCCATTCTTAAATGTGGTCTTTGCTTTTATCCGTTTTAAATATAATAATTATTATACAAACAAACTTAACAGTGTTTTTGACAGACGTTTATGACAAATACTGTTTTGAACAGTTTCAAAAATTGTATTTTAATAATTGGAATCTATGTTATTTCAGTGCTTTTGGTGATAAGATTTTGAGTTAAATTTTCTGCTTTTTTCTTTTATTTTGTTTATATTTTTTTTCACTCTCAAAAGTGTTAATTTTATTGTTTCGGTAAAGATTTGTTTTTTCCTTTTTGACAAACTGAATCACTCCAAAAAACATCAGCTGCCAGGTCCAGTTGCAAGTTTCTCATACGCTGTGTTTATTTTCCGGCTGTTATTTCTTTTTTCTGTCATTCGGGATAATCAAACGCTCATCAAAGGCGCGTGAACATGCAGGGAGACGGTCGCACGATGCTGGAGTGTTAATGACAAGCAGAATGGGTGTCCGCGTAACATTGGATATCATCACGTCAGCGATTTCATCCCAAATGACCTTTGACATCGTCTACTTCATCGAGATACCGAACTGGCTTATTCTGGGGGTGGTATTAAGCAAAGCAAATTTCTTTTCTTTTTTGAAAACATAGGCTACATGTAGTATGAGTTCACATACTTCAGTGCTAAAGTTCTGCAACATTACCTTGTTTGACTTTCTAAGAACAGTGCTACCGGTATTTTGCTTTTTCAACACGTCCAAGGAACCAAAAATTGGTCCAACTTAATCTAATCTAACCTGCGCAGCCAAGAATCAGTCGCCCATTGAAACCAATGAAAAAGCACCCCAGGAGTCAAGCTTGGAAATACTGTGTGCCCAGATTGTTCCATCTTGAGGGTTAAGTAGTTTGCATATATGATATGAATGTATTATAAAGTTGTTGTTTTTTCTTAACTCTTTCAGTGCCAAAGTCGTACATGTACGAGGTATATTTGTTAGTTTGAAATTGCCAACCTCATACATGTACGAGGTAATGTTCGTACTTAAAATCGCAAAACCTCGTACATGTACAAGGTAGAGTACGCATGTTATCACAAGGGGGCCCTCTCGCTCTTTCTAATAATATCATTTTCATTCAGGTACGATCTGTATTTGTTTGTTTCATTCGAGTTCTTGCGAGAGGGTGCAGCACTGACACTCGTATTTTCTGCAAAAAGTGCGGAATTCCCCTGTATGCAGGACAGTGTTTCAGGGTGTATCACTATGTATGTGACTACTATTGACTTTCCAATATACCAAGGATATACCAGAGAGCCACAACAACAAATTTAGTGAGTAAAACTTATTGACTTTTTTTTTTACAGAATTTCGAACAATTAACAAAAACGCTCGAAGTTAGGCACTTTAGGGTTAAACTTTTCAAATTTCGCGGGCACTGAAAGAGTTAAGTTGTCTTATTTTTTTAATTTGCTGAAATTCCCCTTAAGCTGTCGCCAGTATCAGCCCATGCAATAGCCACATCCCACGGCCTACCCATCAGGCGCGATGGATCTCAATCAACATTGACAATGTGTTTGGATAGGCAATTTGGGTCCGAGAGATACGCATGCATATGGATGTCCTCCAAACTAGTGTTTGCAATCAGCGAGGTACGAAACACCAACCAGTCCCTGGAGTGGCTTTCTGAGGGATCTTTGGCTAACAAGACCAGGCGTGTAATAATACATGTAGAGCTGACGTGTATTAAAGACGTGTTCCCCCATACTTTGTTCAAGTTTCACATCGAAAAAATAGATTTTTTTTTTTTCAATTTGCTATATTCCTAGAAATATAAAAGTTTGTACATTTTGAATGAGACATCGAACGAAAGAATCCACCGAGGTTTTAGTTATTGAATCATTTCTTTAAATTATTTCTTCAATTATTTCTTGGAATTACTGGCTGCCAGGGTGGGTTCATTTGTGCGCAAAATGAAATTCCTTTACAGCGGGCTGTAGACACCAAAAATCTTAATACACTTGGTTTTTTTCGTTAAAACAAAATGTAGGACTACAAATTTAAAGTTTATTAGGAGAAAACAAAATCAATTCTTTGAAGAGCACCGGGTATACATCTTTAAGCTAGGAGGGAGAATGTCTGTTGGCCTGGAAAATTGCCAAGTTCTACACGTCGACGAGTCGAGCTCTCTTGGCGATGTTGCCAAATAACGTTGTCTAAACATTATTTTGCTACGAGACCAACACTGACAAACGGTGATCTTGTCACGTTCCTTATGTACACATGTACATGTCAGGCATGCAACTGGGAATTATTAAGAGAAAAAAAGCAAGGAAATTCCAAACCACACCAGACTTTGTACAGTGTTTTTTCAATTTGTAATGGCATACACGGGAAGTGAAAAACGAGGAATTCAGCAGACCCAAGGAAAAGTTGCATGCCTGACATGCACATGCAGGTGTGCTATGTGCTACGAAAAAAATATTACTGTAGATAGTCAAAATGTGGTCCGACGCCAGCAGGGGCCAATTTTATAGAATGGTTACGCACAGAAACTTACTAAGCATGGAAAATATCTGCTTAGCCAAAACGGGCAACCAACCAAAATGTGCTGCTGTGAATATTGCCTGTGACTGGTTCTCTGCTGATTTTTGCTAAGCACACTAATTTGTTAAGCAGTTATTTTCTGCTTAGCAGTTTCGTGAAATTTAGTCCAACTGACATATTCCATGTATTTTCATACATTTTGTGTATTAGACTGTGTCCAAATTACTTGGATGCGGCTGGAAATAACACACAGGTCTATGGGAAGTGGCTGCAGCCGCTACCATAGGCGCGTGTGTGATTTCAAGCCGAAACCAAGTAATTCGGACACAGCCTTGAACATTGTTCAACAATTTCAACAACAGAGGTTCCCCATTCTGTCAGATCCTGAAAAAAAACATAAAATTAAAGTACTGCCTCAACGAGACAGTTTTGCCAAAAAAATGCAACAGATTATCAAAGGTTACTGTCAAGTGTTCAATCACTGAAATATTACTCTAGTCATTAATCACGATTTTCTTATTTCCGTATTTCTTTTTTCTCTTTCTCCATCTCGGAATGTTCTCGGAAGCTGCAGACCAATGCATTTGTGTTCGTGCATGTGTGACATGATGTGCCATGTAATTTCTGGAAGGAGTAGTGTTTTCAGTATAAACATCAGGATTTGGACCCTAGTGACCCACTTTTCCAGGACTGCATGAATTGGTAGGCGGTCAGTGCAGACCCATTAAGGGCCTGAGTGATGAGGTGACTGATCGCATTGCAAGGCTGTGGCTGACGTTTAGAGAGACATGAGCATTTGTTGAGCTGCTTTCCGCAGCTAAAAATAAGACCAAGCAACAACCCAAAACTTACCGTTCTATGGGTATTGTGTGGGGGCCGGAGAGCGACAACCTGTAGATGAATGTCAGGAACTTCTTGAAGGCATCAAAGAAGGGCCACCTGGACAGGAGGCAGACGCACTTGTTGGTGTGGACGCTGTAGGTCAGCTTGGTGTTGTTCTTCTTGAACGGCTTGAGGCCCAGGTCCTTTTGTTGTTGAGGGGTAAGTTTCTCCTCAGGGTAGCCTTCGTAGAAGGCGACCGCAGCGCCGTAAAACTGTCGGGCAGGAATTCAAAATAATTTAACCTTTGCTAGCGAGAATCAATTTATCGCAGTGTTGTAGTCAAACTGTCCACCGAAAGTCTGGTCTCAAAGTAACAGGTGATGAACAATAACAAAGGAATGCCTTTGAAACAGTTCATTTGAAGAGTTTCTGAATGGATGACTTGTGATTGACTTGTGAGGACTTGTGTATTTCAGCCAGTCTCATGTCGACCTGCAATTTGCTTGCACCGTGACGGAACTACCAGTACCCTTGCTCAAGGCATTCTTCACCTGCTGGTGAAGAACAAACTGCATTTTGTAGATGCCATCATCGACAGTATCGATGAATGCCTTGACCACGCCTTGTTCTGTCGCGGTGCAAGCAAATCGCAGGTCAACAGGAGGCCGGCTTTAGATCAACAATAACAAAGGCATGCTTTCGTCACAGTTTTTTTATGAACAGCTTCTGACTTGACTTGGTACCAGATGGACTTGTGATGGACTTGTGATGGACTTGTGATGGACTTGTAAAGGATTTGTCATGGACTTGTGATGGACTTGTGATGGACTTGTGATGGACTTGTGATAGAACTGTTATGGAACCAACTACAACACTGCTTAAACGTATTAATTATGTGCACTTTATTGATATCTTTGATGGTTAGACTCAGGGACTAAGTGCACAATTACCCTTTCAGCCGTAACAAAGAAAAATGAAGGGAAAGTCATTAATGCATTGCCGACTGACGCTCACGCAAAGACATTGCTGGTTTGTGCTCTTTCACAATCAAATATGTCAGGCGCACTCCACGCTTATGCACATACACCAGTGTGCGCATGCAGAGCCCTCCAAAGCATCTATTGATGCAAAAAGTCCACTGTCAAGTCACTAGTTATCAAGTCTCAAGACAAGTGACCAGCACTTCAAATAAACTTCAACCAAAGGTATTCCTTTCCCATGAAATTCTTATACTGTAATATCGATGTTCTTATAAAAAGACTTGGGTGGGTAGCCTACCTTTCCTCCAGTGCTGTCCGTCAAGACAAACGTGGAGAAGACTGGCAGCGGGTGGTGGCGGGCGGTGGACCAGCACTCGATGGTGGCACCCAGCGGCATGCAGAAACGCGCGATGGACTCTGGAAGGGGAAACTCCTCATCGTCTACCAAGGGGTAGCGATTTAGGATGCCTGAGGGTAGTGACAAGCAGTAGATGTAAACAGTTGGATAAGGGTTCGTTGGTACTTAGTAACTACAGTCGACTCTCGTTAGTACAAACTCTGTTAATAATACAAATTCTGGTTGTAACAAACATAAAGCCTTGGTCCCGACTGTGCATTTATGTGCACAATGAATGGGACTGATGTTCCTCTTAATACAAAATTCTGATATAACAAACAATTTGGCTAGGTCCGAACGAGTTTGTATTAACGAGACTCGACTGTATTCATATTGTTTGATCAGTCACAGACAGTCAAAACTATCTTCCACTTCCTCTGCCATGCATTTGTGTACAGGCTGGTAAAAAAAAACAGTCAGATCACATTCTGTGACCCGTCAAATTCAAATCAACAGACAAAAGAGATAACTGGTTGGTACGGTACATGTACAGCTGGCATATCATATATTACCTGCAGTCAAAGCATGGCACTATCAAATTAGTGCCATGATTTTGACGGCTGTGATGGTGTAGCTGAATTTGCCAGCGAGAGAGGGAGGAGTTAGTGTAATCTGTCCACAAATCAGTATGAGGAAAGTAAAATCATTGCACAGACTGATTTTCAGAAAAACATAATTTGTCAAAATAGGTACTCGTACATGTATTTATTGGCCTTTGTGATACCCAGTATACTGCCAAAGAAGACGGTCCTGTTGTGGGTCTTCTTGTATTTTGGTGCTAATGCCAATCGGAGTGGTGAAATTATAGCTAAGGGTATACATGTACATGTGTTCTTAATTAGTGCTACTGGCAATAATTATAAGTAGCATGGGCCACCAAACATTTGCCTTCAATCTCAAAAAGTGAACTCCTTGCATGCACTGTCATTTTTTTAATGTCCTTTTAAACATTAACCCGTCAACTTTGGGGTCATTTAGAGTCCTTCAGTGAATCTTTTCAAAATCGTAAGCGCTTGTTTATTTCATGAAAGGTTTCAAATGTGGTTACTTTTCATGTTGTGATCTGAAACGAGAGCCTGACTAGATGCAATGTTTCACCATGAAACCAATTCATCACGTCCTATCACATACATGTACCATATTTCTTTCTCCATCAGGGTAATTTATTGGTGTCAAGGCTGTTACACCTTTTTCCCAATCTGCAATGTAAATTATTACAAGTACATACGTTCACATGTACATGTACCGGTACCTGCATTTTTAATTTGTAATATTCATATATTCTGCCGACTAAAGACGGTTTGCGATTATCTCAGGAGAAATCAATACAATTTCCCAGTTCTATCTTTGATAAACTGGATGCACAAAATAGTCTAATATCAACCCCACTTAAATGCTATCCATTTCCCAAACAGAATCGTTCAATGCTAATACCTTTCCTATCTCAATCATTCAAAGTCATTTCTTTTCTTATCAGAACCAATAAAGTATTATTTTTTTTTTCTATTGCCACCCTTATCAGCGGGATACGACATAAGTAGTGACATCAATGAGGAAAAAGATGTCCCAGGACAAGTTTCAACGATAAATAAAAATGCTAAAAATAAATGCGCGGGACACAAGGAAATACACAAATCACGCAATGCAAACTCAAACTGAAACAGAAACTATGTACTAGCAAGACCTTTTTGGTGTCTGTGATGTTATCAGTGAAAGCGGTAGTGCAACGTACAAAGCTTAAAGGGGCTATGAGATTAGTTTCTCACTAAACCATAATCTGCGCAAATATACAACTGTGCCAGTATAAAATATAAACAGGGCAATTTTCAGGTAAACTTCTTGGTTTTTTTAGTGCATTTTCCCCTTATTTACTGATGTCCATGCTACTCCCTGACATCTGACGCTGCTGCACGTATCTAGACCCAACCCAAACATGGAAGCATCTTTTGCATGTTACTCGGTCCACCTTAACCAGTATAAGTAGTAATGTCAACATTTTTAAACCATTCCTGTTTCAAGAGATTAGGAGGCTGAAATGATCTGAAATGTTGCTCACTGGACTTAGTAATCTACAACAAAACCTTGATTAAGCAATTCCAATGTTATTAAAGGCAGTGTAAGGCCCAAAAAAAACAAGTAAGGTGTGTTTACAAACACAAATGCCCCGCAACCGTGACTGTTTCCATGACATATAACACATACTCTTTTAACATCAACTTACATGTACCTTGGTCACATGGAACATTCATTGACAGCATTAGTGTCTTCTGTAGGTTTTAAATGAATTAATCCCTAATCCCTATGATCTCAGAATAAATACAAGATTTCTATTGTTTTAGCCACTGTGACCTTGACCCTTGACCTTTCGACACCTAATGTGATAGGCCTATTTGGATTACCAAGAACGATCCACAAACCAAATTTGAAGTTCACTTGTAAAGTATTTCTCAAGTTATTGCGCTGACAAATTTCTTTTGTTTTAGCCACTGTGACCTTGACCCTTGACCTTTTGGCCCCAAATGCAAAAGGCTTCTTAGGATTGCCAAGGACAATCCACAAACCCAATTTGAAGTTCATATGTAAAGTATTTCTCAAGTTATCGCGCTGACAAAATTTCTTTTGTTTTAGTCACTGTGACCTTGACCCTTGACATTTGGGCCCCAAATGCAAAAGGCTTCTTAGGATTGCCAAGGACAATCCACAAACCAAATTTGAAGTTCACTTGTAAAGTATTTCTCAAGTTATCGCGCTGACAAAATTTCTATTGTTTCAGCCACTGTGACCTTGACCCTTGACCTTTTGGCCCCAAATGCAAAAGGCTTCTTAGGATTGCCAAGGACAATCCACAAACCAAATTTGAAGTTCATATGTTAAGTATTTCTCAAGTTATCGCGCTGACAAAATTTCTTTTGTTTTAGTCACTGTGACCTTGACCCTTGACATTTGGGCCCCAAATGCAAAACGCTTCTTAGGATTGCCAAGGACAATCCACAAACCAAATTTGAAGTTCACTTGTAAAGTATTTCTCAAGTTATCGCGCTGACAAAATTTCTATTGTTTCAGCCACTGTGACCTTGACCCTTGACCTTTCGGCCCCAAATGCAAAAGGCTTCTTAGGATTGCCAAGGACAATCCACAAACCAAATTTGAAGTTCATATGTTAAGTATTTCTCAAGTTATCGCGCTGACAAGATTTGTCCGGACACACACACACACACACACGCACCCACCCACCCACCCGTTCCAAAATTTGTATCCTTGTGGAGACATTTCTTTGTTCCCGTGTAGTAAAGTGTTCAATTTTGAAAGTGAATTTTCAAAATGCTCTTATTTTAACCAGAATAAGTTTCCTGGGCTGAAATTTGGAATTAATATCCCTTTTCTAAAACTCTTCCATCTGCGACAAATAAACACACCTTGGAAATTCCTAGTTTTTGAGTAAAACCCATATATCTATTTCGTGAAAACCTTGTGGAGACCTATTCATCTATAGAAATTGCCCTGTGGAGACCTTTACAATGTTTTGTTCACTATTGTGTGTGAGTCTCCACAAGGCAGCAAATTTGTGGTCACCCACCCACCCACCCACACACCCACATACCCACCCAGCCACGGAAGGACAAGGCGGAAACAGTATGCCCCTTCGGCTTCGCCGCGGGGCATAAAAATATTCGGTCTCTGGTCAGACCAAAGTTCCGGAATTGACGCGGCGACGCAGTTTTTTTTTTTTCTTCAAGCTTGGATTGTACAGAAAAGGTGGGTTACTATTTTGCTTTTTTGGTGTCCTCATGTACATTGGTGTCCTCCATAATTTGCCTTGGTGCTTTCGATCATTTGCCTTGGTGCAATTTCCCATTCCTTGGTGCTCTTTGGTAAAAAAAAAATTGAGGAGGTGCGGCAATAGAGGGCGCTGTTGGAGCTACCGCAAAACATTTTGGGAAAAAAAAAGATTGACGCACATGATTAAAATCGACGCGCGCGCTGACCAGAGACCGACTTATTATTTTTTTTTGGCCTAATGTCCGTGCCAGAGCCAATTAACCATGATATCTAATTAATGATTAAGAAAAACGATCCGAAACTCCTAGTCTGTAATCTCCTTGACCATTACTACATGATGGATGTATAAGATTTGAATACTGCATTTTCAGGTTTATTCACTGAGCTCTCAAAAGCTCTGTCACGGACATTACATGTACATACATGTAACGCTGGAATAAGCCATTTACGAGTGAAATTTGAATAAAATCTGGAATGCTGACTCAATCCAATGCTTTACATGTTTTAACTTTGCATTCTCCCAACCAAAGAGACTGTTACTACATCGAGTGATAACGCAAGCCTTATGCTAGCAACCCCCAGCTCCGGCATGATCTGGTGTCTTTGTGCCATTCTCACCCCCTTGTGAACAGTGTATTGGTGCTGAGCATCTCTTACGTACATGTAACTATGCAGGAGCTTGCCCCGAATCATGTGATTAGTAACAGTGTCTTTGGTCTGGAGAATTCAAAGTTAAAAAGTGGCAAGCATTCTGAGCAAGTCAGTGTACCAGATGTTTTTCAAACGTAAATCCCAAAGGGTATAGGTTACTCGCAAATGGCTTTATTGCAGAAATAAACAAAGAAAGCTCAAGTTTGGAAACCCATTCTTTCACAAAACAAAATTTTGCTTAAGATGGCATAACTATTTCCATGAATATTAGAAATTTGCATCTGCATAAAAATCAAAAAGGCTGAAAATTTAAGTAAACAGGACAAAAAGGTTTAATGCAAGGCTTCATTTTGAAAAAAAATCCTACTGCATGGCCCTTTAACGAGTTGATAGGGCATACAACTAGATATTGCATTATCTTACTGGAACCATGGACCCTTAGGCTATTAGGACAGATAAACAGGGCTCTCCGATAATGACACCGTTTATATTGCTGGGCCCTCAGGGGAAAAAAAACAACTTAAAGATATCATGTGTTTATTTCAGAAGCCATCTCAATGTTTGCAAGAGTTTCACACACATGTTCAAATTTATTTTACAGTAATACACGTTTGCCCAAAGTCTTCGAAAGAACACATTAAAGTTGCGTTTTCCCCGTGCTATTTTCCAGTTTCATCCCGAAAAATAGATTCCTTTTCTAAATTGCTATTTTTCTAGCAATGCAGAAGTTTTTCACTTTTGAATGAGATATATCGACCCAAAAAAAAAAAAATGGGCCCATATCTAGTTATTGAATTATTACTTTACAATTTTGAACTATTGGCTGCCAGACAATAATTGCATTTTTGTGCAGGGTAGGCTGGCTCTCACCAGCATCAGTAATGTACGGACTGGGAGTCGCTTCAAAGAGAATCTGTTTGTGCTACGTACCTTTAAAGCCAGAGTCCATCATTTGCAGCTATCCAAAAAGTAACTGGCGTAATTATTGTTGAAAAACATACTTGGTTGAAAGAAAGTAAGGGGACTAAACTCCCTGTGAAATTATTCTTTCTGGAAAGCTGTCATTTTGAAGAAATCAACGAAAGAAGGCCTTTCCAAGGGTGCGTCTCAAGAAACACTGTAGGAAATTTCTGTTAGTAGTTCGTTTTGTTATTCGGCGAAGCGCGCGCAAGCATTGGCACGACGCACATGCACGCGCAGTTGCTATAATTCATCGGAACAGTGCGCGACATCGCGTAGCAGCAATCGGCTCAATGAGAACGTGTCTCGGACGCTGAATTCAGGCCCAAATCAAAATGTGATTCAGCAACTTTTGATTTGAAATCGAGATCTAAGAATGTTGTTTTTCTCGAAATAGCTGAAGCTGAGCTGAAACTTCATCAGGCTAGTTGTTCAGCACCCTTCTTTAGATCTTGAGCACTTTTGGTGCTTCAAACGAACAAAATGCACATATTACAAATGATGGACTATACCTTTAACAATGAACTAAATAAGCCCCATCTAGTAGTTAGAAGTTCTAAATATGACCAAAGCTTTGGTTATCAATCTTTCTTTTTGGCCCTAACCACGCCAGATCCTACCAAGTGCGCCAGCAGTTGAAGGATTTTGCAGAATTGAGCAAGGAAGAGCCTATCCACTACAACTTTGGATTAATGCACCTTGAAAGTAATGGCGGGGAGAAATCAAAGATTTCAAAATCCAGTCATCCTAATTTTTTGTTCAAACCGAATAATAGTTTTCCAATTTCACCAGAAGCTCCCATTCAGCTCACAGTCATGCCAACAAAAAGTAACGAGTGAGGTGCTGCATGCAATGCCCTCCCAATGACTGGGTACAGTTTGCAGGATTCAATGACCACTGGGCCTTTACTATTTAACACTTCAGTGCTGTTATGTTGAAAACAAAATGGGTGGGAACTCTCTGAATAGTCCAATGGGCTGGCTATACATGAACCAAAAATGCTGGTAGTGAGTGAATGCAGTTACAATCAGAGACCATGGAGCAAATTGGGGGATGTACCAGAGCTGTTTTCGTTAGCTTGTGTCACAAAATATGGAAGCTTAATTTTTTTTAAGGTCAGATTAGAATATCCAGTTTCCAAAATCCAAACCAAACAGTGGAATTCAAACCGAATTTTTAAATATCCAGATGTTAATCCCACAGCTACAAACAACTTTTTAAATATCCAGATTTGTATCCCACCGCTACTTGAAAGTTGACGGGACAAAGAGTTTGCCCTGCACAGTGGAGGATTTTGGGAGAGCTCAGGAAGGTTCAGAGCAACTTTGCTGCCTCACGGTTTACAAACTTTTGGCTTCAGATTCTGGCTGCAGATGGACACCACAGAAATATTGGTCCATTCTCTGCTTAACACCACTAAATGATTAGAATTTCTTTATTTGGCAGGATTCTTCTGTATCTTGGGCTAGAGACGACACTGAAGCCTGGGTTTTTGTAAACTCCCTAGTCACAATCCTTAGAGCATACCTGACTGGTAGGCCAACGAGTTGCCTCTCACTGCAGACTTCTTGTAGCAGAGGTAGACGTCAGAGCCCACCATGCTACCTTTGTTCAGGTTCTTGTTGATCAGGCAGAAGGCGTGAGGCGGCGTCTCCCCCTTCATGAGAAACAAAATTAACTTCCATTATTGATGATGCTAATGCAAAACGACTTTATGGTCCTGTCCAGAATCAATCGCTGAGCATCATCCACACTATACTAGTAAGCCACAGGTTTTGGGTTTGTTTGAGCAGCGCTCGTGTAATCTTGTGAAGTATTCCACACAAGCCCCCAGAAAGCAATTTTGTCAGGAAAGCAAAACACAATATTAAGCTTACATCTTCTTGGTGACAGACAGGATAAATTCTATTAAAAGCCAACGATGCAGTACTCAATGTCAAATTGGATTGGAATAGGCCAGTCAGGCAAGCCCAGATGTTTGCACTAGTAAGCAGGAGGTTTTGGGTTCAAATCCCCATCCAAGCAGGCTTTCAAATATTTATCGCAAGCTCTCTGACAACACTAAGAATACAGTGCATATTTAATCGTGGGTTTTGTCATTCATCCACATTCATTTTTGTAATGTCTGTATACACAGTGCAGTCCGAGAGTTGGCGAGAAAATCTTTACAAGACTACTAGGGCGAGACTCGAGCCCAGGACCTCTTGCTTTCTAGTGCAAATGTCTTAACCACTTGTTGGAGGGCATATTTATTTTGGTAAGATGTCCATTTTTGCTGGACCCGAAGAGCGAGCCTACTGTCATCTTACTGACTGACTGACTGACCGACTGAGTCACCGAGTATAAACAATACCCTAAACTGAAACTCTCAGGTCCAGCTTGACCATGCAAGACTAGTCTGGTTATTAATTGGTTTTGCCCTTTACCGATGTGTTCAGTGCTTATAAAAATTGGTGATTGGCAAGAACCAATATCTAATAAAAATTCTGACCTTGTTTGTGAGGATGACACAGATGTCGATAACGGCCAGTGAGTTGTGGGGGGATGTCTCTGAGGCTCGCCGGTAGGTCAGGTAGGCCCTCTGGCTGCCGACGCCTATCCTCGTATTCACGTTGGCCGGGTTGCCGTTAGGCGTGGTGCTGACGATCTCACAGCCTGGCATGACTCTCTCCTTCCCCTCGTGGAGAATACTGAGAAGGGAGAAGAAAAATAATAACAGTCTGAAATTTTAGGGTTGAGACTTTTGACAGAAGGTTTCAAGACATCAGGGCATCAAGCTTGTTCTAGGATCCTGTCTACTTGGCATCCTCACAGGATGCAACTTCACACTTCATTGACTTCGCCTTTTGCTACTTAATAGAGTTTAGGCACTCTCCTGAAGACGGTCAGAGCATACTGACCGGAACGTCGAGTTTATACCTCTGGTTCTTTTCAGAACCATTCTCTTAGTTGAGAAATTATTCACACATGGTGTTTCCCCAAACCTTTCATTATTCATTATTTGAGACATCAGAAAGTGACATATGGCATATTTTCAATGCACCACAAATTGGCAGATCATCACTTCGTGCACACAACGGGCTCCGTGTACAAGTACCCCTCCAACGGTAAGGAAAGGAGAGCTGGGGGAAGACCACTTGGAATGACATTTAAACGCATAACCGATTATTGGTATTTTCGAATAGCTTTCTAGGCAATCCTGCAGACCTGCGATGGTACAATTTTATGTTTCTCGTATTTTAGTTTCTTTTACATGAATCTTAGCCCTTTGTAATCTTATCCCTTGTACTAGCTTGTTCTTTTGCTCAGTTCCATTGACATGATTTGTAATTTTAACGTAATGTATGCAATATTTAATTTTCATGTATTTTAATGTTGCCTGAAATATTATCTAATAAAACAATAAATAAATAAATAAATGCACACAATGGAACAGAAGAATACAATATCAGATGTGCTTATGACACACAGATCCCTTTTTCTCAAAGTCACATCTGTGTTGAGTGATCTGTTTTCCCAGAATGGCCCCACTTAGCAAATGACTCAAGTCAATTTACCATTTCAATTATGGCCTCTACCCTAATGGTCTATTGATCACAATGACAACCAGCACTTAGAGATCCAAGGTCATTTTCAATTCAGTCGGGATGTATTCATGTACATGTATATTATAGGTCTCTCTCTAAGACGGCCATCTCTGTAGGAGAACAAAACTGCGTATTTTACGCAATCAAGCATTGCGCAGTGTTGAAAATGTTTCAAACACACGCGCTTGTTGCTCGAAAAGCGTGCGAAATACGACGCAGCCGATGCGCGTCATGCAAGTTGACGCTCCAAATGCCAATGCATGTGGCTGGTCTGTAGGAAATGACGTCATTCGAGAGAGACCTATACTTGTAAGATGTAAGGGTTAAGAGTCATTTTTGGATCTTTTATATTTTCAAATTAAAGGTAAAAGCAAGTAATTTTGTTGCAATTTACCATGTGCATGTACTTGAAGTTTTAAGTGTAGAGAGAGATTCTGAAACAGGCTTCTTTGGAAGAAGTGATGAACATGATGCATGATTGAAATTATTAATGGAAGATCAATTTTCTGGGGGGAAGGGGCTTGACTTAATTTTCCATGATTTGATTGTAAAACTTTACAAACGCATTTGTAATACCTGGCTTTCATTTTGAATACTAACAAGAAGATTGTAATGAAAATTTCCGATTTTGGGGAAAATTTAAGTTTTTTTACAGAGGGTGCTGGGTTGGGGCAAAGCAGATTGAAGATATCTTAATAACAAAAAAATAAAGACAACTGCCTTAATTATCACCATTGATCTATAAATAGATCAGCAACCTCAGGGAAACGGGCTAAACAAATCATTTTTCACCAGAAGTTGGCACCGACAGATACAGAAACCCACATCCTGCTACTGTACATGAAACATGGTCAGATCGTAACAGTCACTAACTGCTCTCCAAAAAAATTCAAACAGCTGAATGGAGTGACTACGTAGCCAGGAGACTTCCAGATTGCAAAAAAATTCTAGGAATTTCACAAATCAGGATTTCCGTTCTGAAGAATGCTTGAGGATTTTTCGGAAATCTTGCGCTCTAAAAAGCAAAAATGGATTAAAATCAACTAGCATACATGTACTTGGGCCAGGGAATGACAAAAAATCTTTCCGCTCTCAAGAAAGGCTTAAGTTGCACCTGGCAGTCCAGTTTGTATGGGTAATGGATACGCACATGATCCCATGCTTATCTGATATGTGCAAATGCAAGTGTATCAAGCCATTCTTCCCTCGACTCTGAACAGTCAGTCAATTGACCACAACAAAACCACGGAGGCCCGCCTAGCCGAGGGCCATTCCGGACAGGAAAGGCCAGGATTTCCTCCCCTTGATCATTGGGGTAAAAGAAGTACAAGTCCCAATTCTGTTGTCAGGCTTGTAGCCTTGAGGATATACACGTGTACTGCATGTCAAATTAAATAAAAAACATGTCCTACTTTTGATCTTGAATAACTCTGTTGTTTACCAATGGGATTAAACCAAACTTTCAGATCGTGAAAACAAAGCATGACAAATTTTATGAAGTGATTTTCATCAGCTTTGTGTAAGAGGGGGAGTGTGTAAACGCCATACGAAAAACAATACTCACTCTCAGAATCTGCTACTTTTGTGTGGGTGTCCTCCGATGTAGATACAGTGCTAAAGACGGTGGCAGAAGGTGTTTGATGCGGCCAATAGCTTCTGAAGGAATGCAGGATCACCCCTGATGTCATTGCACACCTTCTTGATCGTTTGGCGCATTATACGATCGAAGAGGTGTGAAATGACATCAGGGATGATCCTACATTCCTTCAGATGCTTTCGGCAGCAGCACGCACCTTCCACCAGCGCTATATGGGCATTCCGAAAGTGAGCATTTTTTTTTCGTTTGGCGTTTAAATTTCGACCTCTTGCACAAAGCTGATGATACTCGCTCCATAAAATTTGTCATCCTTGTTTACGTGATCGAAAATCTTGGTTGAATCCATCGGTAAACAACAGAGTTATTTGAGATCTAAAGTAGGGCATGTGTTCTCGACTAATGAGTAGTTACCAAAATACCTGAAATTCTTGTATTATGCTTAAACATGTATGGGCCTTAAATTTGACAGATTATAAGAGTTGAAAAGCAAATATTGCCCATGGATGATTTTTGGTTTTCTTCAGGACCCCTGAATTTGTTGGCCTATTTTGAAAGTAAACCAGCACTGAACAGTTCACTTTGCAGAGCGTGGGTACATTATGGGGTTTTTATGTATTGCTTTGTAGACTTAGTGCTTCAGAATAATTATCCCTTTTCTTCAAGATATTAGAGGAGTTTTATGCAGCAGCTCAATCAGCGCAATTCTGTCAGCGTTATCTAGTCTCTCCATCACAAGCACACATTTCTTCTCTTGGCTGGTGAGAGGCAATTGTAGTAAAATGTCCAGCCCAAGAACACAAACACCCCGTTCCCCATCAGGGTTCGAACCCGAGTACCACGTGCACATGTTGCAATGGAATTCGTCTAAAATTTGTAGTTGTAGTCCAAACCTAATCTGATTGAATATGGCCATAGTACACTTCCCTTTTGAAAACAAATCTGAATAATTGCCAATGCCTACCCAATGTCGGTGAGAGGAAGCTTGTCAAATCCCCGCTTGTAGCACAGGAAGATGGAGGAGCTGCCAATACTGCCATGGTTGAGATCCGCTACAAAGCCAGAGGGTGTGTTCTCTATGACTGTGAAGCCTGGCGGGGGCTGGAAAAACCACAAATCGGAAGAAAAAATAAATTAGTGTAAATGAACGGATAAATCCCAGGGACTTTGACTTTGGTTGCAACTCATAGGCAAAATGAAGTTTTAACCCAAACTCTCAAGGCATTTTGCTAAGGATCCTCCATTTATCCTCTTAATGTTTTACACAAATTAAAATTTGGATACAAATTTACAAATACAATAATGAATACATGCGAAATTGAGGATGAGTACTTTTGTGTTTTTTGGTAATTTATCGAGACTTTCCTTGTCCCTCTGCCAGCCAAAACAACCCTTTCTGGCTGAGCCATAGTCACCAGCAGAAAACATTTTCATGCCTGCCCTGATTTTCAGAGCTGAGAACAAAACTCATTGTATTTGTGAGAACAGGGTTGTCCTTTCAGCTGTGCTGGATTTTTTTGTTGCATAGGACACAAACCTGATGCGTTTCTGACTGGTGTTCCAGGGATTCACCTCAACTCTTGTCCAATAGATTTTAGTTTAAGAAAGGCAAGAAGGTATAGTTGCATTGACCAGACTCTGAACAACTGCAGCATTCCATCTCTCAATGTGGTCACTCCAAACTGTTTCAGACCTCAATTTGTTTATATACTTAATTCAAATCTTGGGACAAAATTTCGCTCTTGTGTTCAACTTTGGAAAGCCTGTGAAGATCATTTTCTTGTCAAAGTGTAAACCGTGCAGTGCATCACCTTTTCTCCTTGGCCCCGGATGATGATAGCCACGTCCGTGATCGGCGCCAACGATCGCGGCGGCTTGCGCTGGCCCTCGCTCTGAATCTCCTCCTCCAGAGGGCGGGAATCCTTGGTCATGCCAGCCACCACAAAATAGTTGGCCACTCGCGGACCGCCATGGTCCTCCATGACTGGCTGCCTTGCTAAGGATTCTGGGTAACCAAAATAAAAACAAGGAAACTGTGAAAATTTAGTCGGACATTGGACAAGTTTTACACCTTACCCTGTTATGTCTGAACTAAAGACTCATGTGCTCAGATGATTTTGTAAGTGCATTCGAATTTAGCAATGGCATTGGAGTCTCTACCTTTGATACAGGTAGGTCAAATTCATAAGTGTTAATTCATTTTGTCTAAGTTTCTTTTGCGATTTATTTCACACTCTGCGAAGAAAATATTCGTTACTTGAAAGCCAGAATTGAGCAGAAGCCTGCAGAGACACCATGCGACACTTGCACTAACAGAGACAAATTCAATCTCCAATAATGAGAATAAAATTTGATTTTGTCAGAAAGGATGGCTATTCAACCTGTCAGCTATTACAGCCAATATCAGATATTACATATCTCAGCTTACTCTATTAGAATTATTAAGTCTTCAGCATCGCATAATAGTATCACTGACGTGGAAAATTGTAGTATTTTACCGTGTAGTATTGAAACGGTATATCACTACTTCTGTAGTCTGGCACCTTACAGTGCAATCACACCAGGAGCTGCATAAACTAAGCTGAATTGTAATGTGGCATCAAGGTACAATGCACTTGCCATCAAGTTAATTTGTGGAATTATGCAGTATGCATGCATAGTTTAAATACAATGAGTGTCACAACAAAACTAATAATGTATGGTATCATGGCATCACGGATTAGGGTTTTTGGGAATCTGGAGAAAGGTCACTTCATGGACAAATTTAATCTTAATATTAATATTTTTAATAACTTAAATGTCCTACATGCAGGTCAAGGCTTACCACATTTCCGCCAGTGTAATTTTTTTTAGATAAACTTTGAAAATGTCAACAAAAGAAAAAGGTCATCATATTTTTTGGCCTTCAAGTCCCTGACATTTGGTAAAGTCAGATGACATTTATCTGATCAACAAAAACACTGCAAACGACATTGCACAGTACATTTTATCCTTGCGCTACACGTGTATATTATAACAAACTGGAGGTCAGAAAGAAACGATTTATCATTATCGCTCTGTATATCTCAGCTTGAAGTCAACTTGACCATGAGCTGTAATTTCGTCACCAGGTTCCAGCACAGAAGAAAATTTTCATTGCAAACCATATGTTACAAAAAATGTTTTTAAACCCCAAGCGCTTAGGCCAACTGCCACCATGTAAACATTGAATACAGTATCGGTCCGCACAAATCATTCGCTATTTCTTGAATTTGTTCAGTGGAGGGGAGACCACTGCCTCAATCCTATAAAATCCTCCAATAATCACTGTAGCACACTGAGGCAGTGCGGTTGATATCCAGAAGCAGTGCAGATGATGTCCAGTATAACCTTGGCCTCAATTCCATATGGCTGAACATACCGGTACAATGTACATTGTTAACGTAATGCCGGGAACAGCTTAAGACCATGACACAATGCATCCTTCGCAATCAACCATCATACAACCTCAATCCTCCAAAAACCTCCAAAATCCTCCAAAACCGCCTGCTTGATTTTGGAGGACTAGGGTTATGATTGAGGAAATTGACGGCCAGTCACAATGAACGATGTGAAGAGCAATTTTATAAATCAGGAAAAAAAATCACAAGGGACAAATTGGAAGGTTCTTACTTAAATGTTTTGTATGTCCCCCCCCCCTTCCCGCCCGGACTTAATTATGAAAAATCTGATCACGTTACTGATAGAGAAGCCCCTTAGAAGCAGACAGACATTTTCTCCAGCAATTTACACATTACTGGGAGTTCTCAATTATCAGCTGTCAAGTCTGGACTTGCTTTCAGAGACAGTCGGTCGTAAAAGACGATGATAAATATTTCAAGAGGTGAGGGGGAGATGTTTTTCGGAAGCACAAGGGAGGAAGGAACCTCTAGAAGGTGATTAGTTAAAGACTGGCAAACTGCACTCCTAATTGGCATGATATATGTACATGTGAATGATAAATTCAGATTCTCGGGACCTAAAATATGTGCTCTGTGAGAATCAGAAGTGCGCTTTCTAATTATATCAACGGCTGGATGGTTTTGTTAAACAGCTTGACAGCAGACAAGCGTGAAAATAATGGTGAGAATTAACATGACGATTAGACCATGAAAGACTGATGCGACAATGATGATGCACAATAAATTTGTAATATTTTGAACTCATAATGAAATGCAACGCACATTTAAACTAGAGCCCTTTTTTACAATTACACAGATAAGACTGCAATGTACATGTAAATGTGGAAAAAAAGAACAGTGTGTACATTGTCTACAATTCAGATTGGCTACTCTGACGTTGAACTCTGTTTGTACAGCAAGCAGCTCTAAATGGCGCCAACTGTGAAGACAAGCTACATACATTTGTAATAATATCAGCTCCAACAACAGCGCCCTGTTTCAAGAATGTCCAATTAATGTTGCCACTTACATGTATTTCAAAACAACTAAAGCATTCTGGGGCAGTGTCAATGGTACATGTACATGTACATGCCTACCAGTAGTTACATTTATGATGATGATGCAATATTATGCACCTGTCACTGTTTCTATGAACTATTAATGAAATCACGCAACAAGATGATGCAAGAATTGCTATCAAGTTATCAACTGATTACAAGTTGGAACAAGTACGTACTGGAATTTGTATCCTTGTGGAGTCATTTCTTTGTTCTCGTGTACTACGTTTTCGAGTTTGAAAGTTTTGAAAGTTTCAAAATGCTCCTAATTTTAATAACCAGAATTACTTTCCCGGGCTGAAATCCTAAAATACTTCAATTTGCGACAGATCAACACACCTTGGAAATTCCTAGTTTTTGAGTAAAATCCATATTTCGTGATAACCTTGTGGAGATGTATTCACCTATAGAAATTGCTCTGTGGAGACGTTTTCAATCTTTTGTTCCCTATTATACCCATGTCTCCACAGAGTACCATGTAACAGATCATACATGTACGTACATGCACATGTTCTGACACGGTGCATTCATATGTTTTGTAATATCCATGTACATGTGTACTTGTACATTTGAAAAGGTATCTAACGTCACGCACTGTCTACACGCACATGTACCGGTATACTTCAACTTCTGTAAAATCACTCATAAAATTTGGCTTGCTTTGTATTAATTAAGTAAAATAATATTGAACAAGTGTGCAATACCCGTATTTAATTGCATGTGCAGTGCATATATCCATGTACATGTACATGTACATGCACCTGTACTGAGATAATTACAAATGCACTACAGTGCTCATCAATAACACTTGTAGTTTAAATGAAACGACTGCTCATTAATCACTACGAGTGTAAACGCTTCAATGACTATTGGGTTGACATTCATCCTACTGATTTAAAATTTGTACTGCAAATATGGTACATGTATCCATATCAGATGTGTACCGGTACCTGTACAGTACACTAGTAAAATACCAGTAGAACAATTTCTGGCTCACAGGATAAATGTCCAATTTATAAAAAGCTCTAAATTATACAAAACTTTAAATGTACTGTACTTGTGCCTATGAGCCATTGTATCCGTTCCACATTACATGACATTTGTGCAACTTGAGTGGTTACAGGTACATTTGAAACAACGAAACAGACACTTTCAAAACAAAAAAGCATTGGCTAAAACACTGAGAGCGTGTGTATGTTTTTAAAGACTGTTTCATTTCAAATGACTTGAAAGACTTCTGGGGAAATAAAAGTACTTTCAAGAAAAGGAAAACACTTCAACGATCGCCAGCGCAACGCATCATCCTGGAATGTAACTGAATGTTAAGAGTCAACTCAAGAAAAATGTCAATCCCAGAAAGGTCACGATTTGCGTGCAGTTGGTGGATTTGGACGCGCGTCAAGCATCAGACATGAATCCTGCATGCACGCATGAGAGCAGAGTTTCACAAATGTACAACAACAAAAAAACATGGGAAAAAAATACACCAAAAGACACGGTACTCCCACCGATTTGCTTGCGTTGTTTGTCAGAATTCCCACTTGGTTGAACCATCAAACCAGAAGAACAACCTGCAAATCTGATCATGCGCCAGACAGGATCTGCACTTTTAATCGCTGCCCGGTGGCACGGCATGTACAGCTTAATACAAAACCAGCAAGGCGTGAACAACAGCAGCTGCAGTACTTTGTACATTCAATTTTCCTTTTTATTAATTCAGCAGTTTGGTGTTGAACTACACGTACAGCCTCCATTCCACAGTCTCATCATTTAGATGTGGGAAGACCCCCTACACGTGCATTGTGTACCACCAGGGGGCATGATGCATTGAATTCGGAAAATCATAAATTTGATTCTGGATTTGATTGCTCAGTGAGATTGATGTTATTGCCAGGGTTTACACAATGTACATGATTATAATGAATGCTGGGGACAGTCTGCTCAGCAAAGCCTACAGTACATGTACATGTACTTTGTGCATACATGTACATGTACATGTACATGTATATTGTATCCACTGTACAAGTACATGTTCATACATGTATACTGTATGCACGTCAGGTTGCAACAGAATTGGGACAGCTTGCCCCATTACAAATGTTAACATTTATATTAAAAGCAAGGGATCTATGCACACATGTACATGTACTGGTATTATGGTGCATGTACATGTATACATGTAGTGTCCAGAACGTACAGGCCTTTTCACACTAGAGCCTCTCAACCTGGGTTGAACTTAACCCTGGGCGAACCCAGTGCCACCGCAGGTTGAGTTTTTGCATTTTTCAACCCTGCATTCATCCCTGTTCACACTTGTTTCGTGCAAACCAAGCTTGTTTCGCTGAGTTACTACTGTTTCCAACCCTGGCGAGAGTTTCAACCCAGGTTGAAAATCTCAACCCTGGTCTGGAGCAGGGTTGAGTTTTGTAAATGGTCCGTGGTTTAACCCAGGTTTTGCAGGATTGTTGAGCTCAGCTACTATTACGTTGTGCATGATGCTCCTTTGAAAGTTCCAGGGCAAATACTCTGCCACTGAGCTCCTACATAATGGTGGATTTTGAAAGATTCCGGAAGCGGAAGGTTGCAATGAGAAACGTCTTGTGCGTTTTCGTCTTGAGCGTTTTGGTTGAGTGTAATTGCAGTGTAACACATGAAGCAAGCAAAGCACGCACAATCCAGTACCTGTCCCAGTGTCTGTGCTCTGAACAATCCCCCTCATCATTCCTGGCGGAGGCTGCTCTCCTCAGGACAATCCCACATCAATCAACCTAGACATCTATAAACACTCTACACAGAACAAGATACCTGCAGTCGCTAGATTCTGGCTGACTTCATTGGACCCAGGAGATTGACCATTTTTTAATCAACGATTCCATCTCAATAATGGTAACTGACTCCCTGGAGTCCATCTGCCCAACCAATGGCAATTTAATCGTGAATTTCGTCTTAATGAAGGCAGACAATTTGACAAGCTGCAGAGACTGCGTGCCACAAAGCCTCGGACACCAGTGTCAAGGGGCGCCAGTATGCCATTGATTTTGAACTTTTGGTACTGTATTATGAATGAGTTTGTTTTTACTTTTTTTTAGCAAAATTCTTTGCCGAAAGACAAATATCTGATCAGCTCAAAATATCACCCCTGGACACGGTGACCTACATGTACAGTATGTCCATTATGACAGTATGGTTTAATTAAAAGGTAATTAATTCTGTACTCAAATAGTAAGCAATACCCGGTACATACATGTACATTTGCATGTTATTACATTGCGTGTCAGAGTCAGTGAGTAAAACTTTTAGTTTCATCACTACAGACATGTACTGTCATGTTCTATACATGTACCGCTACATACAAATTTATGTATGTCCAATGAAATGAAACCATCTACTCTATTTTGCCAAAAATATTAGTTTTTATCCCAACTTGCATTGCTACCGGTATTTGGGAAATTATTGCTACAACTGAAAAAGAACATAAATTTGTGCATGAATGTGCACCTGAGCCCGGTAGTTGTACATTATCCGTACACCATATGTGGACATGCATGTACATGTACATATGTACATAACATGTACGGATTCGAAATTAGCAATAAAATGCACTGTTCAATTTTAATACTCTAGAACAAAGTACACAAATTACATGTACCGTACACCAGGCATATATGGATACAGGATACAGCAAACACTTTGTTTCAGGGTAGTAGGTGGTTATTTGCCATTTGTGGTTTGCAAGTTCCTGGTTAAGCACATGGTATAAAAATTATCAACCTTTCCTGTATAATTGTACCGGCGACACTTCGGTCCACACATGCTTTCTTTATCACAAAGCCCGCCAAAAGTCTTGTGACAAAAAAATCAAGGTTAGACAAGTGACCTAGCAGTTGTACTTGTACTTCTGAAGTACAATGGGTTATGGGTTGGGTTTGTGAGGGGGTATTATGACAAGTGCACGCACACGTTGTGTTGAACACGAGGCATTCACTCTTTACGCAAACACAACAAATGGAGAAATCGTGTTTGCATTTCTACAGTGTCTGGTGATTCAATGGTTTCATGTTTGCAAGCGTTTCCACCTACACGTGGGCTTTTAAATAGATTTGTCATGCTGATTTGTATCACACGCACAGGCATACAGTTGTCTGTATTTCAGCCCATACGGTCTGCCTAAATTTGTGAAAGCCTTTTGCAAGAGACTGTTGAAAAAAAAAAACTGAATAACAACTGGAACTCTACTGAGCACTAATACAGACGACTTCATGAAACGTTGCTTATTCTACATGTTTTTTGTATGCTTAAGATTTACGCAGCAAATGTATTGTGCATTTTTTTGTATATGTTGCTTGCTTGCAACAAGATAGAAGATACAACAACTGTATCATAATTGAAATGTTGCGTAATGTAAAATGTTGTCCGACTTTATAATTACAATGTATGCAATAAAATGTGGTGCAAGTGGGGTTTTGATGACGTTACATACATTGTACATACAAAAAGTTTCGTGAAGTCACACATTCAATCACATATTTGCATTTATAATTTTTACCCAAAAAGTCCAATGTGAACACAGCTTTACGGTAATTCTCACTTAGGCCTATACCTATTTATTTATACTCAAAAATTGAATGTATACTAGAAATTATTAAATGCCCTCTGAATACATGGACAATCGGAGAAAAAAAATCAAAGTCACAGGACACAATGCTCTTTCGACCCCAACACCTAGAACTTCACTGTCCGAATAATGAAAAGTCCAAATGGGACCAAACTGTCCCACAAAGAATGACAGAAATCACACGCTTTTCTTTAGTAAAGGACCAAAAAGTGTACTGAGCTGCACCCGCAAGGTGTGAAACGGGACTGTAGCTTGCCTGTTATCACAACGGAATTTAAAGTAGATTTGGGTTTCACAAAAAAGCCACTCCGGTTACTGTATTGTTGTGGGTCTTACCTGGTGTTAGCCACCAAGAATGTGATACTGTGAGGTGCCTGTTGGGTCACCAATGTAAACAAGACAGGTGAGAACCAGGTAAATTATATGGTGCTGTGGTTGAACTAAGGGATAGACTGTACACATAATGGTCTACCACTTGCTTGACCCCTGTTGAATTCAACATGGGTCCACCATGAGTGGAACCAGGTCCAGTCAAACAGGATTGACAGGGCATACCGTTCACACTCACACCAGCTTGAACACTAATTTTAACCAAAGACTTGGATTTTCTACCCTGGTAGAGCTTCTCAACCCTGGTCCAGCATCGTAGGCAGCGTTCTCACCATAGGGGAGTGAGTGGGGGACTTTGATGTTACAGGGGGGGGGGGGGCAATTTCTGGACACCGTCTTTCTATAGGGGCGCCCTTCAAAGCGGGCACTCTTGGACAATAGGTGGCGCTCTTCATGCCGGCACAACTGAAGACGTTCGCACGTTATAAGAAGGGGCACTTGTGAAAAAAAGAGGCACTTGTGAAAAAAGTGCACTCGTGAAAAAGGACTAGCAAATTTCCAGTGGGGGGCAACAACTGCGAGGCCGGGGGGGGGGGGGCGATTTTTTATTTGTAGGGGGCGTGTGGCCCCCCCCCCCCCCCCCCTAGCTAAGCCGCTGCCCTGGTTCAGACGAGAGTTAGATTTTACCCATAGAGTGCCACACCTGTGTTGGATTCTGAAAGGAGTGTGAAAGTACCGGTAGTGCCAAAAATGTCAGTATTGCACCAGGTTCCTGTATGGAGATTTGGGGTTATCACTGTCCTTGTACTAATTATGACAAAAGACATACTGTGTACAGTAGTGGGTTCTTTTGCAAAACTTACATTGTACATGTACATCAGTTGAAACCCTGTACATGTACACAACACTTGTTCACAAGCAATTACCCATAACATTCCAGTGACAAGACGCGACAACACTTGCATTCCACAACATTGTTCAACCATTGAGCTATAAAACACACAGTGTTTAGATTCACTGTCCTGTCTCAACAGATAAAGAGGAATTTAGACCAGTGTGCATGTACATGTACATTGTACCGTGTCCTTGTCATACTGTTTATCAATGACAACTTGTCATCAATGAATAATTACATACAAGTACATGTACATGTACATGTAGAAGTAATGCCAACTTTTTCTACAATATTGTGTCTATATATCAGATGTGCGTGCATGTATGTACAAAATGTACTATGCTTGATCTTGTTTCTGGGAGATTTCCTAAAAAGTTGGCAAATTCAAAAAGAAAATACACAGGTCATAAAACCACTTTTTTTTTCTTTATTACCGAACACAGCACAGTGAGCACACAAACACTCCCGGGGTATTTACGCTAGGAAATCTTCCTCTGAAAATCTTCCTCAACCATCCTAAACCCTCCACTGCGCCGGAAACCAGTGGCACTTTCTTTTCACTAAAACCTTCAAGGGGCATCAAAAAACATGTAAACTAATACTCAACTGCCTCTTTGCCTTCCTCAATCCTGCGAAATACTCCAAAAACCTCTTCCTGAATTTTTACATTTTTAGGGATCTGGGAAGGGTCAAAGTTCACGACTGACACCATCTGCAGATACTTTCACTCTTTTTCCCTTGAGTTTACAAAACGAGGAAGTTATTGTCGAACAATTCTAGCCACAGAGGAAGTGACTCTCTGGAAATAAAGTTATAAATAGCTTTTCACATGAACATGTGCTACATTGTACATGTACATGTACATTGTAAATGTAAGGCCCCTACATGTACATTGTACACGTACATGTACATCCCATAATGATGCATGCAGGATTTTACATTTTCCCCAATAGGCCTACTGCGCTTAGCTCTGCCTGTGCCAGGCTGTGACTATTAGTCATTTTATATTTTGACTTATGATGGCTGGTGGATTCCTTTGCTGTTTTCCATGGCAAATTTTATTGAAATTTGGTGTCCTTTTCCATGGCTAATTTTATTGAAATTTGCTGTCCTTGTGAAGACATTTAGATTTAGTACAATTATTAGCATAACTGGGGACCTGTATATCAATAAAATAAAAGATGTCTCTGCACATAAAGTTTGCTCGTGTGTGTGTGCGCTTCTATTCACTCACAGAATACAAATGTGCAATAGGTAGCAATGCAAGGCACGTACTGAAAATCTGAAAGAAAGAAAAAAATCACAAGGGGGAAAAAAGGCCAAGGATTGAAATAAAAAAAAAGTTTGATGGCAAATTCTTCAATGCGTCAACTCAAAATGTTCACCTATGAATCAAAAATCATGACACAAAAGCAGTGTTCAATCTACGAGTGTAGCTTGCCAATTCCAAGTGATGGTGAATTCTTTGGATAAAAGTTTTATAAGACAACTCAAAATGTTCAACTCAAGAAAATGTATACTGAACCAAAACAAGAACTGTGTACAATAAGACTGTGGCATCTTGCCAAATCCAAACCGCATTACCAGGGTACAACTACAAGCATTTACATGCACATTATGCATCCTAGTAATCCGTGGGAATGTTTATGTACGTGTTTTTCATCCCAAGAAGATCTGCTCTCCTGGAAATTAACACAGAGTCTCACTGCAGGACCACATACCAAAACGTACGATGGATGTCACCGGGCCGCCTCCACAAGTCAAAAGACCACCAACCATACAAATCGACCGAGGCCAACCGGCTGTTGCTGTCTGCGGGAGATTTCGAGGATGGAAAAAAAAATCCTCCCCTCGCATTCGTTGCAGTATCAGATTACACTCCGGTACAAATCTCCTTCAGGACTTCTTGTCTTTGCCAAGACTCCATTAACGGGACAGGGATAGGCATCCTGTGATGAGTCCGTGAAGCACTTGATTGAGCTGCTGCAAGGACACGCAAGACAGGTCTTCAGGTACCAATGGGATGAAAACATCAGACGTCAATACATGTACTTGTCAATGTACATGTAATGTCATTACCATGTACCGGTACTTGTATGGAAAAACAGACTGCAGATTGCAACTTACAATGTACATTGTACCATGTACCATGTACAGGTACAAGTACCGGGAGATCTGGAGATTTGGTCATGTTAGCCTCATGTAAAACCAGTGGGTAAAATTTGACACAATACAAAATGCATGGACAAAATTGACCTTCTTTTGCCATCTCACGATCAATTTTCAATAAATCAGACACGCTTAGCAAAATCATTATGTAGTTGGTAAATGTCCAATATCTGACAATAATTTAACCTCCAACAACCTTACCTGTAAAATTCTTTTCAAGTCTTGTAAGTAATTTCAAGTTTCAAACGCAGAACCAACTACATTGTACATGTACTTTAGATTTGAAATGGCAAGCCAACCACACACTCCAGAGAGCTTGGATGTTGAGCAGTTTAGATGTCTGCACTAGTAAGCAAGAGGTCCCAGGTTTGAATCCCGTCCAAGCCAGCTTGTGAATTTTCTCTGAAAGGCTCTCAGGCAGCACCGAGTATACATACACGTAGAGTACGGTTGAAAATTACATTTGTGAGGGGCAAAACCCAACAGCAAGATGATGAAATCACTCGGTCTTCATTTCAACCTCCTACAGCAAACCAACAACAAAACCCAGCCCAGAGCACATGACTGTGTTGACCTCTGAACTCTAACCCCAGACGACCTTGGTAATGAACCAGCCAGACAAGGCAGCTGCATTGCAACAATTTCTGCAGCAGTCATTCTGGGATTTCACGGATGTCTTGAAGCAGACTGCATGCACTCACTCATGCTCAACTTCCCAAGGTTCCGCCCTCAAGGGCATTCTGAGCAGATGTTATTTTCTGCGTCCTCATTTCCGGCCCGGGAATTTATTAACCGTGCCCCCCCCCCCCCCCCCTCCAGAGATGCCGATGACAAATTATATCAGTAATAGAAGTAGTACATCATGTACATTATTTTTACAGTGCTGTGTCATGTTCATGGCAAAGCACAAACCCTCTTTTTAATGGGTGTTCAGGCAAGAACTTTGTTCAGCTTTAATAAAATGCCCAGCAAACGGCCATGAGCTTTTCATTTCGAAAAGCAAAAGAAACACATCTGTAATTAATCAGTAATCTCTGAAATGTTTGAAAAGTGAAAACTTAAAACTTTGTCTTGCATTTTGCCAAATTTGTCTCGCATTTTGCAAAATGCTAGCATTTTGACAACAAATATGAATACTCACAGAAATGCTGTTATTTCTTTTCGCTGATGATATCGCTACTGTTTGCACTCTAACCTGATGTAGCCTTCTATTTCCACTATCATACACACTGATAATCCAATCCTTGGATAGCTTTTTAAATGATGAACTATCATACAGGTACCCACCAGCGATCAAATTGTGCCAAAATTTAATACATGTATTTGCTCTTATAGTCATCGCAATGCACAAATCAATTTGTATAATAATGACCTTTAATCCCAATTTCTAAAATGTTGCAAAATCCACTCATACCACCTTGTACATGGAGATAAAAATCAGTCTCCTGATAGATAGTATTCGATTGTGACCTACATTATCAAAACAGCACAAATTCCTAAAAACATCCATACATTACTCATGGTTATTTCACAACATTTACAATTTTACGTACATTGTACGTACTCGATTCTTCGCGATACCCCGTAAAACAGCATACATGGCATGCGTTCATTTTGTTTATGATGCGTGTGAGAGGTTAAATAGCACTTGACAAATCCCGACAAATCAGATAGGGAATGGTGGACAGAATGCACTCGGCGGTTGTTGTGAAATTGTGACTTTGCCCCGGGGATTCAAGCAGCTGCTTTGGTACACGTTGGAATTTCCCTGAAATTTAGAATGACTCAGTTACGTCTCGTGGGGTATTTCCTGTTGGTGTTGTTTTTGTTTATTGTGAACAATTAAACATACAGGTACCAGTACCTGTACACGTGTACAATGTTCATGTACATGTACATGTATGTGGACATTGTACAGTGCACATACCGGTACATGTACATAACATGTATTTCTTAAAAGCAAAATTAATTAGACTAGTATAGGAATTTTCCAAGATGATGTTGTCACATGAAAAATGCACTTACATGTCCACTGTTAACGCAATTTCTATGGGAAATACACATTTGTGGCAGTCTGTTAATATTATGTGTATGGCCATAAATCTGCAACTTTGCATTGTCACACTACAATGCAGTGTTTGTGTTTTTAGTTAAAAAATGGCAATTTTCTGGATGTGCAATTTTAAGAAAATTTTGTTTCCGTGTTTTAAAATTATAGTCAGGCTCAGTCTAGTGGCCGCCATAAATTTGTTTCATTAAAAATATTTAATGTGAATTTACTACATGTAAAATTACATGTACAACGTGTACAATGTACTTATGTCATTAGCACTGTGTGAAGGTGTGCAAACATTTTTGTATTTTTTTGTGTGTATGTGCATGTAATGTACATGTATGTATACATGCCCACAGGACATCTGTTCACTACCTGTTTTCTTTTCGTGATTAAACCTTCTCAAACACTAAAAGCATTAACCCTAACCTCACCAACCCATCAAACCCCAACGGCATGTTTTGCTGGAATCTGTCAGGATGGGTACTAGTACCCCTAAACTGACAGTCTTTTACATTGGATTGGGAACACCTGCAGAATCAAAGTCAGAAATATGTGTGTGCATCCCATGGTGTTGAAATTTGCCCTATAGGCCTACATGGTTCCTAGTAAATTATGCTTGGGAGTTTGGATTAATAAATGTACCCATTCACCTGTGCGGTACATTTTGTATGCAATGGCATAACTTCCCAACTTACCGGTACATGTACCATGATATACATGTAGTGTGTACTGGACAAGGGAAGTTTTCACAAAAAAATTAAGTATCCCTTTCCTAATTTCTATCAATAAGATGTACATATATGGCCATTACATGCACATGTGTACTTTTTGGAACCAGTGAACTCCAGATAATCGAATCAACCATGACATATATGGGTCCTTAGAACTAATTATCAGATTTTCCTGGTAACAGTAAGGCAGGATGCACACAGGAAATGCTACAAACTATGGATGGAGAGCTTTACATGAATGGTGTACATGTACGGTATATGTGCACCCGTTTCAGCCAGGCATATGCCGGAGTTGTGCTGAACAAAATTATTCCAATTATTCTCAATTTAAATTTCAAAATTTGAAAGTTAATCAAGTTCAAGCCAAGTCATTACAAGATCAAAAGATTGTTGCAGTCACTGGGAACAACTCCAGAGTCTTATAAAAAATAAATTCATACAGAAAATTTCCCTAGCTGTTTGATACCAATATTTGGGTCGGCCCATGGTCGACCGAAGTCATTCAAAAAAAAAATTCGGCACAACTGTGGAAAGCCAGTCTAAACAGGTAGAAACTGACAAATGATACAATAAATCTTGTATAGGAGTACTGGTATCTCTGCAGAGTATGGCATACAGTACATACCTCCTTACTGAAAATGATTGTACACGATGCAAACCATATGCACTGATATTGCAATGACAGGCCTATGCTGTATACACAGAATACATGTACCGGTACTCCAGCCTTACTCAACTGTACACATCAACTCCATATATTCGCATTTACCCGATAAAATGCCAACATGTATATGTACCGTACATCAACTGTGCAAAATACACAACATTAGCAATCTTCCTCACAGACACTGCCCCAGACAACCTTGTGAACACCATTCCTCACTATTTACCCTGCGCCGACATGAATATAAATCCCCGATAAAAAAAAAAATTCAGGATTATTTTGTGTGTATTCAATCAGATGGCAATGAGAAATCAATAACGATTGTGAAGGTGTGTTTCCAGGATAATCCCCCGAGTAGTTTTCGTTTTTGAATGAGTCCACTTTACTCCCACCCATGACACAAAAGAGTCTTTAGAAGTTAGCGACCCAGTGTGCGACACAATTGGCCAAAATGTGTCCCCCCCATGCCAGGGCATGTACAGTGATAGAATTCGCCCACTCTGCTTTACTTGGAATCAGTAGGTGCTAATACGTGCACTTTATACATGTGTACATTGTACATGGACTGTAGTCACAGCGCTTGAATTGTTTTGGTTGACTTGCAAAGAAAAAACTCTGAAAAAAATTCCAACAATCTCAGGGCAATTCAGTGAACCATGCATTAGTACATGTACGTACAAGCACAGTGTGGGTAATGTATGTCATTATCTTCAAGTAAACTTGAATCCTCGATCCTGATTGGTCGATCCATGGCAACAAGCCGTGCTACATATAACCATGTAGCACGGCCTCGGTCCATACCGCACTCCGCGTATTGCGCTTTTCTAAGATGCGAGCGCCATTCCGTACAACACGCACGTGCAATAGGATAACCGCTGAAAAGTTTGTGTACAGCGTGCGTGTTCCATCTTTACTGTGCGTCAAGTTTGCTTGAAGATAAATTCGTTATCCCGCTCACGTTCGTGGAACACGGAAAATGTAGTGTGTCTGTGTCCCACTCTGCATTATTCCATGTTCCACTCACGCTGGCGGGATAACTTATAATGTACCGGTACATACATACATGTGCACAACGTACTGTACATGTACGTACATACGCAATGCTGGTAATCCAAATATAAACCTGTAATTGTTGTTCATACGGTTCAAGAGTCCACATAATGAGTATTTGACTCAGTACTATCTACCGGTACATCAGACATGTACAATAATCAGAAACCAAAAACATATGAAGTACAAATGTACATACATATGATGAATTTTGAGCATACATACATGTATGTAGGTCGGTGTGCTTAACTTACACATAATGTGCCAAGGACCCCTGAATGCCCGATACCGCTGCCAAAATGAGTCATCCTGGTTGCGGGTCACTGACAGTTAATGCTGACTGGAAATTCTCATTGACAGTCTTCTAGGCAAAGCCCAACAATAACATTTACATTCACATGAGACACCATTGTAAACTGCACAATAGAGGAGTCTGGAGTTATTAGTCAATAGTTGGCGTACAAATGTACATGGACGATGGTAGAACCCATGCTTTAAATAGTTTAATCAATATACAGTGAAATGCCGCTATAACGAACATCGCTATAACGAACATCTGGCTATAGTATAAGGAAAATACCCTTTGGCTCCCGAAATAGTAAATTCTATTATAATGCACAATCACTATAACGAACGACCACTATAGTATAAGGAACATTTTTATGGACCCCACCCGTGTTCATTATACATGTAGTAGCGTTCTACTGTGTGGCATGCATCAACACACACTTCTCTATCATACAAACCTGTGTTTAATTTTGTTATCACAAATAAATTTTCATAATATACAATGCGTAAGTAACAAACCCGACAATACATGTACCGTACTTGTGAAAAGTACTGTGCATATACATGGTATCAAAACAAAAGCGAAATTTAAAACTCTTTTCAGTGGATTTCTTCAGCTTTTTATGACTTTCTGTACAACCACTCATGTACTGGTATACATTACTCCGGTATATCGGTACATGTACATTGTTTTTCATGTATGATGTTTTCATGTATGATGTTATGTGCATAACAGACACGGATATATGTCCCACAAACTTAATTAGGTGTGTATTGATAGTACATTTGTACATGAATGTACGCTTGTACCGGTATGTACAGTAAATGAGTAATGACTAATGTACTCAAATGTATACAAACTTGTGTGTTGTACACTTACCGGTACGTGCATGTCTACACTATTTCAGTACTACATACCGGTATGTACGTAAATGTGCATGTGTATGTTTATTGCACATTCCCCATGACCAGCAACACTACCGGTAACTCTTTAACAGCACACAAATTGAAATGGTGTAATATTACCATTCCTGTACACATGAATGTAATTGTGTACACTGATCCAACAAACACTCTCGGTATTTCTTCACAAGAGCCAGTACGGGGCAAGTCGGTGCATGCATTACTACATGTACACGTACATGTACATTTATTATGCAAAATAAAGCGTCCCTGGGAACTCAAAAGCCACATGCTGTGCACTGCATGCCCTGCAAAGGCAAATGACCTACATGTACATGTAAGCAGTCCTCTAATGCAAAATTCATATTAGTACATGTACATGTATGTTTTCTGACATAGGAACATGTACATGTAAGCAGTCCTCAAATGCAAATGTACGTGTACAACCTATTCTGACACACGTACGCGTCTATGTGCATGCATACGCAGAAGTACACGTACATAAATAAGACATTTTCTAGCTGTTTTTGACGAGGGAGCGCATGATAATTGCCTCGACATGACGCCGACGGTCCGCCCGAGTGCAGTGTCAACATGCGCCAGGGTACGAGATGCTGGCTTGGGGTCCTTATAAACCACCATCACAGGTGTAAGGTTACCCCAGGGGAAACCGATGCATCAAATATTAGGCCTATCGTCGGCCATCAAGCGCTACCCTGGCCTGGCGGTACACTGTACTTGCGCTAGCTTAAAGCACCCAGGGGACATTTGAACAAGGTAGCTCGTCAAGATCACATGATGGCTCGGAAACAGGGCCTTCTGACGAAAACGGGTAAAAATAAACTTGCTGTTGGGGAGTTGTGCATATTATGCGCGTTCGCCTGATCATTTGTAAAATATGGATGTTGAGGAGAAGTGTGAAAACTGTTGAAGATTTCATCCATTCACATGCATGTAACATTTTTTGACTTATGTACTACATAAAGTGCCCTTCGACTGAAAAAGTTAAAAACCAACACACACACCAAAAAATGGTAATATTCTCGCAAAAATGTACTATTTTTGTGAGAATTCAGAACTTCCAGCCACATCAGAAATTGTTCAGCTCTGTAGCGTCTACACCATGCATGAATTGTGCAGCGCATTATTTTATTTCATTTATTTATTTATTTCATTTTTTCTGTCATTTAATTTGGAAGTGCATTTACACGTGTGTGTATTTTGTACTCTGGTTGGGCTCAACATACATTTGCGGGGAAAAAAAACTTGGAAAATGTTGATGACATTGCGACTTTATTTCCAAGATAAATAAAACTTCCAAGATAAGTCCATGACTAGTATCCCAGAAATTCACATAAAACAGAACGTTAAGTTGCAATATTTACACACACACTCTACCTGTATTTCAAGCAATATTTTTACGACTTTTTTTTTAATCTGCTGGTAGCCCAAGGTTGATGGTAACACTGCATATATATGTATGTAAATAAACAGTCGCAACTGTATATTCTTTGCATTAAAACTTCACTAGGTATTTATGAAAGGACAAAGTGCAGGCTGTAATCGAGACTTAAATCTTGTTCATACTTCACACAAATTTCTACCAAAAGCAGAGTCGTCAGGGTATAACAGCGGACGTCACAATGAAACTTCAATTGTTGACGTCATGAAAATTCGCATTGCTTTTGCTTTCAGGTTTACTGTAAGCCGGCCTTTATATTTCCCATATTATCCCACCGCCGGGACTTGCAAGAGGTAGCTGATAAACCTGTGGTTGTCTCATCAAAACACTGACCTTAATTTAATTTTCTCTGAATTCTGTCCAAACTAGAATAGAGTCGGTGACCCGATTCGGAGGTTCAATTCCGAGGTCACCGACACACAGAGTCCCTCAAAAGGGCATTTGACCTGATTCAAGGCCCCTTCTGCCAATGAAGATTAAAGATTTTGAGTTGTAAGTGAGGCTAGACCCAATGAAGTAGAATGATTGTCATGATTGAAAAAGCAATGGTGGGAGACCATAGCAGTGCGCGTTATTGTCCAGTATCTTCATGTCCACGTCATACATGGCGACGTGTTTTGCGGATTCTCCCTAACTGTGAATAAATCAATAGCAGGGTTGTATTTTCTGCTCAGGTGTATCTGCACGAGTTCTATACACGTACATTTTTGTAAACAATTCAATCGATCAATGCCAAGTCTACATTTAGATATGTGGGACTTCCCATGACCTGTACAAACTGAATCTATTTATTTACATAAATACAAGTATTTCAATTTTAAAATGTTGAAAATGCATGTATTTAGACAAATGCAGTTTCTTGCCAATGACAATCCTTGTGTCTTAAGGACTTTGCCGACTAACTCTTAAAGGGCCCATGCAATGCAATTTTTTTTAATGCAATCCTTGAAAATTACCTCTGCGTCACATTTAACCTTATTTTCAATTTTCATTTTGCCATTTTCAAGGGTATTGTATTTCGGTGCCTTTTCAGTTTTTATGCTAATGGTTTCCATATTCATGAGCAAAAGTGTGATGTCATTTCCGGCAGAAAACTTTTCTCACAAATGTTTTCAGTTATGAGCAGATTTTTGTGTTCACATTTGAACAGAAAACCCCTAAAGTGAACAGTTTCTTCCTGAAATGACATCACAGCAACAGCGCCCTCAGTTGTCCGGAGAAGCATGGACAATTTTTAATGTTTAAAGAAGTGCACTTTTGAATCAAGTTAACCAAAAGGGGGTTTCAAATAGTTTTCAAACATTTAAAAGGAGTAGAAAGTTGTACAAATGTGTTCCTACGAAAAATTCATTTCATGGAGTTCATGCTATTTGACAGTTGACACCCCTTTTTGGTTTTGGACACTTTAAATTCTGCTGACACGGTAAAAGGCATGGTATTTTGCTGTTAAAATGGATTAAAATTGTGAAGGAATTTATTAGTTTTACGCCATTTAAGTAACTCTGGGAATTACAAACATGACAAAAGGTTGGAAATATCCAAACTCCAATTCCCCCCTCCTTATTTTAACATTCTAGGTTCAGGGTCTGGGATAGGAGATCCCAAAATACCAAGGTATGGGAACATGCCCTGACCTTACACATGCAATGTAGGTGGTTGGATGTAGGTCAGTCACAATAACAGGGTCACATACACATGTACAATGTAATGTTCATCATGGCCATGCCGTCGCATACAGTCACAACAGTGTTCCCATGGAGTCACTGTTGCTAGTGTTAAACTATGGAAGTGCATGCAATCAAAAAAACACATTTTTGTTTTGGTTTGGTCTGTTCCTAGCTCCACGGTCTGGTGTTTGGGAAAGACATCACCTGTGTACAGATCTGGAGCTGGCTATCTGTAGCCGTCCTGTGAGGACAAGGTCAACAGCGACTGTATACATGTACATGTACATGTACTGCATATGTACAATAACAAGCTATGGAATTTCACTTACAATCTGCAAACATTTGAGGTATTAACATTATTTAACGTTAACTAACGTTACCTGTAACTCCAGGTATATTTGCCTATAAAATGTCCCAAATCCAGCAAAATGATGTACAGTCTGAGGTCTCACATGGATTTTCATTCGTGGTGGGAGAAATTTAAATTGATGGTATTTCGACAAAGTTAATGACAGAGGATCTTTCTGTAAGGGTGGGGAAAGCTACAATGAATATTTGTTTGTATGGCATACAAAATTTAAAGAGAGTTGCATCATTTTTTGTCAAATTGGGAGATTTCTCAATATTTACAGCCACTGTTTGGTTTGGTGGGGGGGGGGGGAAGGCACCATGCCTACATGTAAGTAAGCTTGGCGAGTTCACTTGGCTACTTCTGTACAGCTAGGAAACCAACTTTAAATGAGCATCAATCTCCCACACGTAAGAGAACGTATCATTATCAATGACTCGGTTTTTACCCACTCAAATTCAAGAAAATCTCCCAAAAGCTCAGGTGTATTTTGGAGGATGGGAAGATTCTAAAGGGCACAAAAAAGTCACAACTTACAAGGAAAAATGATAATTGTCTGGGATGAAGGGTTGGGAATGTGATTACAATCAAACTGATCCAATGTCTGAAAGCTCCAACTGTGTGGTTTGGATGTTACTTAAAATATCCAATGTCTTTTCATATCTACCAGCAGTTTTCACCAATGTGACAACAGGAAACAAATATTATAATTGATGACAGGTGTAAGAATCTTTTGACTGTGAATGTCCCATTCAACTCAACAGCTGACAAACACAATGTTTCAAAAACCAACATTCATCCAGACACAAAGGCTTAACCAGAAAAAGCTAGACCAAGACAGAAGTGCGACCCTTTTGTTCCCCTTTGTACCAACATCTGTCCGACCCAGGCCAATAGGGCCAACGCATGCATAGGATTAAACACCTTTGTGTGTTTAATTGATTTAGTAATATCCACCCACATGTAATTACAGTCTACATGTACATGTAGTTGCATGCATTAAGCTGGGGGGGGTGGGGGGGTTCAGCAAAGGTCAAAGGTCACTCAGAATTAGATGAGTCACTGTTGAGCTGGTGTCCTCATCAATATAATGGGTGATAGTCATCTATTAGGGGGAAATACGAACCCTTTGTCATATGATGACAACATGCACAAATGGTATCCATTGACGCAAAAATGTACACGTGTATCATTTGAAAGGCAATGTGCAATGCTTTTGCAACAACTGCAAGAATACTGGGCATCCTTAAACTGATCAGGTCCCAATTTCGAGGAGCTAATGTACATGCACCAAGCAAGAAACATATCGCTTTTATAGCAAATTCATATGCGAATCAAAACTTGGAGAGGAACCAGTCACATGCAATATAAATCTCATGAAATGTTGGCTGGTAACCCTTTTTTGCTGGATGAATTTTTTGTGCTTTGCAAATGTATAGTGCTAAACAGATCTCCATGAAATTGGTGCAAACTGGACATTAAATTTACTGTGAATCATTAAAATCACCTTAGCAAAAAAAGACTTAACCAATTTTGTTTATATGCACAACAGGAGAACCACTCAGACACTGGAGCCAAACCAAGACTTTAATGACTGTAATACAATACCGACTGAACAGAAAATGGATAATGGCGCATGAAGTGTTTTTGTGTTAAATTCTTCACCGTGTTGAATTAAGAGCCAACTGCATCCGGACTGAACGGTTGATTTTATTATCTCTCCGAATGCCCTGAAGGGGAACACTGCATGTCTACGACAGTTTCTTTATTTTCTACCTAACTCGAGAGAGAAAATATCCACAGGTAGTTGAGAGCAGTGTGTTTGTGTAGTGAATCTGCAGGTACCGAAAAACACAGGAGCTACACAAAATTACTGAGAGCAAAGAAGCAATGAAATTAACAGCACACGCCGCACTGTGCCTGAGGACTTCGGCAAATTAAAAGTTGGCAATAATGGAAAGACAAATTTGCAGATTTCCTTGTAATTTACAATGCTTCCCAACAATATGCGGGTGACTTTTCCCCATTCCTTTAAGTAGTTGAATAAAGACTCTGAACGAATTTCCCCAAAATAATAAGGTTTGACATTAAGAAGGGAAAGAATGTAGTTTCCAGACGCCACTTCAGCAGTTGTGTTCAAAGTTTATGGAGAGTCAAGAAAATTTTCTAAGTATTTCTTAACAAAATTGGAAATGTTTCTCAGTCCCAGATTCATGTCTTTTCAACATTTTTGCAACGACTGACCTTTATTGAGATGATAGGGCCTATATGAAGGAAAAAGAGGTGTCAGTTTGCAACATTCTTTCCTTAAAAATAACCAGCGTTTTGGTGATGTTTTGTCTTTCAAAAAGCAGGAAAAATGTTATGGCCACTGGGAAAAAGAATAATAAATCATAACAAATAAAATAGAATAAATAATAAATTAAGGCTGCAGTCTTAATTCTCACTTCACCTGTTCAGAGTCACACTGATGATCACCTTACAAATAATAATAAATAGTACAATGAAAAAAAAACCACTTAAAATGTTCACTTTTTTTTATTTAGGCCACTTTGTACATATTTTTACTTGTGGACTGAAAATATTCCCATCAAAATGACTAATGCCACAACAGCAGACTAATGAAAAAAGTCAAGTGTAACGTTAACAAGCACTTTTATATTGGCAAAAAAAGTAAGCCCTTTCCAAATTCCATGCATCACTCGATATAAATTAGCACTTTCACGGTAATATACGCCATCGTGTTCACAGGGCAAAAAGAACACGCGTTGCTAAGGACGCACGTCAATCAAAAACTTTTGCGCTTCCAAGTCCTCCTGCGTTCATTCCATTTTGCGCTCGCGTCTAGCAACTCGTATTTTTACTCCAAAACAGGGTATGGATTTTGATGGATTTAGGGATGTTAGGGTAAATCACTTGCTTACTTCAGAGACATCCGTGGGGAATTGAACCTCGGACTGTGTTCATTATAAACACACCAGCCTTAACCGCTAGGCCGCACGAGCGCTTGTTGTTGTAGATAGTCTTTGGATCCATTGAAATAAGAATATCGAATATTTAATAAACTAAATATTCATGAGAAATTAAATATTTCACATAATCCACATGACGTATTGCAGTGTTATTGGTTTGTGCGTTGTCATGCGCACCGCAGACTTCCAAACTATTCAGTCATTGTAAAAATGGCTGCCTAGACCGTCTGCTGTCCGAACAGATGTGTGCACTTAAAATGAGCTCTAAGATATATGTCTAAAAACACATTTTTCATATAGGAATTCGCATTGCCAAAGCCTCATGGATTTCAGGATTTGTCTTCAATGAAATCACAAGGTGAGGTGAAAATTGATGTGCTTGGCGGCAGCAACCACCAAATGATTGGACAGATACATTTACATGTCATAATCATGTTATTGGCCTATAAATCATCCCCCCCCCCCCCAGTGGGTTGCATTCTACATGTTCTAATGCTACTCACCAACACGTATGCACACAGGCCTTTAATATTTTTGATATTATGCATGACCCCGCTACTCGCTAGTATTTTTGTCAAGGCGTGAACTCGAGAAGAAAATTCCGCCTCTCTCACCACTGCACTGCATACGAATTACGATCCAGGCAATAAGATTAAGAATGCTTTTCGACTAGGCATGCTTGTTGTGAACTCGTGTGTCTATAGCAGGGGCGAGTTGTCCTAAGTTTATACATGTAGTCATGTGCCGTTTTAACGTTGGCATCCTACTTACGGAGTATACACACAATACATGTCATGATTATGATTAATGACCATGATGACTGAACTGAGTCGCCGACTCATTTTTAAACAAAAACATTGACAAATTCACCACACAAATTTCATCATTAACTCACGTTTTGGGCTCTCGTCGAAATTTTCTCTCTATTTTCCGATGGCTCTCGAAGTAAAATGTTGTTCACACGTGTTACTCTATCGCAATGCACATTTTCGGCTGCAGCAATTTCTCCGTAATGACCACTTTAGTTCAGTCATCCGTTTGTGTACATTTTCTAATGACATTTGTCCATGCATATCCGTATTACACATAACGTAGGGTGGGAAATCGATCATGCATGTCGATATCACGTTGGAAATCAACAGGACGAATCACACCCAATCACGCCCTAGCTGTGCCCGACTATGTCACTTCCAAAACATCGCTCATTTCTGGAATCCAGCTTTGTATCATTTAAATGATAAATTCAATTTTCTAATAAGTATTTGATGAAAATATTTCACTCGCAAATGTATCTTTTTAATATTAGTGAGATTATTTCTCTCATTTTGTTTAATTAATTAGAAAATCTCATATCAATCCGCATTTTGAACTGGCTATTTGTGGTCTAGAGAGGTCGCTGTTTATGAAAAACGGGTGTTGCAGTTTCAGTTTGTGGTACTCAGGTCACGCGCACAAGATTTATAACAAACGCTCACTGGCCGCTTTTGATTTTTAAGTTCTGGCAACTTGAACAGAGCTTCTGCAAGTCACCCGGGTGTTGGTCGGTCGGTCGGTCGGTTGGTCCCCCCCCCCAACAAATTGACAAAAACGAACCCCCTAACTCACCCATAAAAGTAAACTGTAATATAAGTACCAAATTGTAACTGTCCCAAAAAAAAAGCAAACAAAATACATTAAATACATTAAATACTTGACAAAAATTGTTTGTAACAATTCGTGACATTGTTTATAATTTTTTTTGAATAGAGGCAAGATAATGTGTGATAATGTTATAGTCACGTGGTATTTTTGTGCGCTACGAACTTGGGAATTTTAGGGTGCTTCTACCATGCTTCTACACACCTCTCACTATACATCACCCCTGCCTCTGGCCCTGTGTCAGTGTATGAGTCTCCAGGGCGTATAGAGTGAAGATACGGTTAAATTATGAAGGTCACAATTTAATTTTGCATTGTGACATGACTGTGACTTTCAACAAAATGGGAAATTTCAATTGACAATCACGACCAAGTGAGTAACTGTATCATTTCGTGCAGGACTTTCATGCAAGACGGCCAGAGCTTAATTTTTGTGCACGCAGTCGCACTTGTTTTTTTTCTTCAATACATGTGTATTTTTAAAGTGAACAGAGAAAAGTGACCAGAGTGGGAAGTTGAACTTACGACCTCCAGATCTCCAAATCGGCGCTCTACCAACCGAGATATTTCGCACAGTTTGCCTTACTCTTCAATTAGTTGAACACCATGCCAGTCCTAATCCTGTCAGGCGCCGCTGTTCGGGAGGTCGCAGGTTCATTGAACTTCTAAGAGCGCTATGCACATGCCTTTTGGTGCTCAAGAATTAAACAAAAAGACAGATTTCGTGGTCATATCATTTCTTATAAAAAAAAACCATCGGAAAGAAACACGGTGACTTAATTTCCCCATTGATTTTCGTTTTATCAGAAGGTGTATCTGCCTGGTTTGATTTCGCGGGTGACTTTTGAATTTAAAGAAATAATAATGATAATAATGACAAACCCTTCGGTACGATTGTACTGTCACTCTGGGCGCAAGTTCGGCAACAAATGGTCCCCGAATAAAAAGTTCAGGTTAATATTTTTTTTTTTTTTAATTTGTCAAAAAGTTTTGGGCAGTGCATTGCGATCGGCCGCATAACAGCTAGGCGCGCGCCCTCAATAAAAAAGCGTCAACAGAGGGCGTCTTATTCAGCCTTTTGCTGTATACTCTCGATACAAGATGGTACGGAAGAATAAAAACATTAAAATCCACATAAAATCTCACATTTTTAATCGACATCCACTTGTTCTTTTCAGTTAAATTGAAAATTAAGATGTTTCTGTCGATCCTCTGCTCATTATTTTAACCTAACCTGCATTTTTTTTAATACATATTTGGATGTAAACTTGTGTCGGAAATTACTAATGAGATGTGTACAATGTACTGTACGTGTAGAGCATATCCAAAAATGATCCGGAGGCGGAGTGTTTTTGTCATTCCAGAATGACTTCTGCATCCAACCTTAAGCAGTCTTTTCGTTTTAAGCCAAATCCTTGGGATATTATTCTTATTTGGTTATATTTGGAACAGTTGGCCTATCTTTTGGTTGAAAATGCAGTTGTCTTAACTAATTTTTAGTTGATCATTTGATGCCATGCAAATCAATGTCAATGTGGTTTTGCACATTCAGCATGTTCAGGGGGAATCACGGTGCATCGCACATTCGCAGCGATCACCATCTTTATTTACGTGCAGTGGTTTAACTTTTAGTCAACCGTCTGGTTCCCTGACCTAGTATTACAGTATTAGGCCTACAAGTATTCAACTTCAGGGTCTTTGGCTCTTGGTCAGCCCTAGCTCTACTGAGTGGAGCGTTGAATTACGGGTACCCCTCCATACCAACGCTCCACCGATTCGCCATACTTTGGTGGCACCGTCACAGTAGCATAGTCACAAACCCACACAAGGACAAAAAGACCCCAAAAAACCGGTTATCCTGGATTGATCTTATACATTCTTGACATTCCATGAGACCCCTTATATTGTTCCCAAACAGCGAACATTTTGGAAAAAAACAGCAAAATAATCTGAAAACTTACAGCTCAATGTATTTGCATGAAGGCTCAGTTCTTGAATTGACTGTCGAATGAGGGCGTCTGATGTGACGTCACCGTCGTTGCTCGATCGCGAAGAAAAACAAGTCGCGCTTTATCAACGACTGTTTCGTGTAATGATACGTGCTCCGATCCGCGCCGTACGACAGTATGGGCTTTGAACACACCCAGGGTGGAGACGTCATTAATTTGTTTAGAACGTGTACGTTTCAGCCGTCTCCACCTTGGGTGTGTTCAAAGCCCATACTGTCGTACGGCGCGGATCGGAGCACGTATCATTACACGAAACAGTCGTTGATAAAGCGCGACTTGTTTTTCTTCGCGATCGAGCAACGACGGTGACGTCACGTCAGACGCCCTCATTCGACAGTCAATTCAAGAACTGAGCCTCCATGCAAACACATTGAGCTGTAAGTTTTCAGATTATTTTGCTGTTTTTTCCAAAATGTTCGCTGTTTGGAACAATATAAGGGGTCTCATGGAATGTCAAGAATGTATAGATCAATCCAGGATAACTGTCTCTCTCATTTGTAATCTCTTTACCGGTTTTTGGGGGTCTTTTTGTCCTCGCGTGGGTTTGTGACTATGCTACTGTGACGGTGTCACCAAAGTATGGCGAATCGGTGGAGTGTTGGTATGGAGGAGTACCCGTAATTCAACGCTCCACTCAGTAGAGCTAGGTCAGCCCTATTTTTGGCCCTGCAAATGCAATGGAGTAGACTCTGTGCTTAAGTTAGGGCCATACATACGTCAGCCCAAGGTCGGTTATTGTTAATTTTTAAAAAAAAATTCATGGAAATCCTTCCGACTCATACTCGGCATGTGGGTTCACTTACCCAGGCATCCCAACCTTTGTCCAAAATTAGGACTTCCCCGCGCTTCCTTCTGGTGAAATAAAAAAAAAGCTGGCAATCACCGTGTCACATGAAAAATTACATCGATTCGCATGGCACAAACCGTAAAACGTATAAGAAAAATTGCATTTGTCTACCGCAAGAAACTGAACAAAATTACAAATAATGATGTCATAGACATTGAAAAAGTCATTTTGGAATGATAAAAAAAGATCCAGGACTCTAATTTGATCAAAACTAAAGATGGGCCCTACACTACACAATCGCCATAATTGGGACGTAACGTGCCTTACACGGGTAGAAGTGGGGCCAAGGATATGGGGCCTGTCCAGTATATGTGGACCTGTTTTGTTTGTCAATTTGTTAAACCATGACTTATTTCTGATGTCTTTGCAGGCTGACGCCGCTCAAGGTGAGGTTAAGAAGAAGCGTACCTTCAGGAAGTACACCTACCGAGGTGTGGACCTGGAACAGCTGCTGGACATGAACAAGTGAGTTGCTAGTCCAAGGGTTAGGCCAAGAAAACAAGTAAACAAGTTTCTTGTAGTACCCATCGCTTCCTTTTCCCTACCCTCCCTTTTTTCCTTTTTTTTTAATTCATAAATTTGCTGTATGTTTTGAAAATATATTGTCAATGTATTCTCTTCGTATTTGTTTCCAACAAAAGTGTAGTTATGTAGAAAGGGTCACGGCTCCTTTGGACAAAATTTTCTATCAGGAAAAAAGAGTCGAGAAAATGGAAGAATCCAGCCGTCGTCTAAGACACTTGTAAGGAAAGATGATCTCAGGGGGAAAAAAAGGAAGAAAAGCGCCCACCTCTGTCACTTTTTAAAAAAAGCTGGACGTGAAACTGGTTCTGTTTTTTTACTCGGCCTTACAGACTTTACACATGTAAAAGCAATAATGACAAATGTCCACCTTGCTTCATTGTTTCCAAATTCGGCGCGGGCGACATCATCATTTTTGGAATGTATTCTGATTGAACTCCAAAATTTATCGAGCGGGGGAAAAAATGTAGAAATTGGGAAAACCTCCATAATATCCTGAATGAACTGTAGCACTAGTTCACTAACTGTAACACTAGTTGCATTAGTTAATGCAAGGTCATTTATGGGGGTTTCCCTCCCAAACCTTATCATTTATCACATACTAGAAGTGTATGGAAAATTTTCTTTTGAGGGGCAAAAATGTCAAGCCAAAATTTAAAATTCCAAAGTTGAAATTCTTTTTTATTCCAAAATGGACTTGCTCAAGCTTATCCAAAATACTCCAAAACCACCCGGTGGTTCTTGAAAGATCTTATGGAAAGTTGGGGATAACCGACAATAAGAAAACTCTCCTTTTCTTTGCAAACAGCGAGCAGCTGATGGAGCTGTTTTGCTGCCGGGCCCGCCGTAAGTACAACCGTGGCCTGAAGCGCAAGCCCATGGCCCTCATCAAGAAGCTCCGCAAGGCCAAGAAGGAGGCTCCCCCGATGGAGAAACCCGAGGTGGTCAAGACCCATCTCAGGAACATGATCATCGTGCCGGAGATGGTGGGCAGCATCGTGGGCGTGTACCAGGGCAAGACGTTCAACCAGGTGGAGGTCAAGGTGGGTCATGCTCAGGGCTGTGACTGTCCGTTTAATTTTGTAATGTTCAAATATAATTTTTTTTAAAGAAAGAATGGCGTGATTTTTGTTTTAACATCCGACAGCTGGAGAGTATATTCTGCAGCCACCACCCCTTCCCTTCTCACCGTTTGATCTCAGAAATCCAGTTATCCTAAAGTTTAGTACACTAGTAGAGACATTCTTGCTTCATACACTTCATAGCTCAATTTGGGAAAGCTTTTGAAGTCTTGGTCGTATTCCAAATTTCCTTCCGTGAATGACTTCTTTTTCCTAGGCATGATTAATGGAGATCAAAGATTTTTCTTACCTCAAGTCAAAAAGTTGACATATTGCATGTACACTACATCAATTTTCATTGAATTGGTAAAAAAAATTGTCTGCTAAACATCACTCCACACAGTATTAAGGCATGGCACAAAATAAATCATGCGCTGGTGATGTCAGCTATTAAAAAGCAGGGTGTGGGATTCCGAGAGTTCTATTTTCAAAGCATAGGTTACATTGAAATATTTGGTAAAATCGCTACACCTAAATATGAAGCGCTTTAATGATTTACTGCTACAGTAATGTTGTAATAAGTGCCCAATTTCTCTACATTCCTACTCAGGCTGTCCTTAGATTTTTTGTTTATTTATACCTGTTTAAAATGTCCCCCCCCCCCCCCCCGACACGGATATAAATATGTTAGTATTTTTTCTTTTCTCCCCTAGCCTGACATGATCGGCCACTACCTAGGAGAGTTCAGCATCACCTACAAGCCAGTCAAGCACGGCCGGCCCGGTATCGGTGCCACCCACTCCTCCCGATTCATCCCACTCAAGTAGACACCCCCTCATGGATGAGGAGATGATGTTTAGGGCTGTTGGACTTTGTAATTAGCGATGAGGATGATGGTGATGTGATTACTCACAGGATGATGATGATGATGATGATGATGATGAAAAAGATAAATAAAATGGGCCACAAGAGCCTTTTTATTGACAAGTACCATATTGTGTATTTGCTTCTTATTTCAGTGTTCAAGACAATTTAAGACCTGCTTTGAGAAAATTTGCCAAAATCAAAATCAGAGATTTTCTAAATTGTTATTGACGGAAGGAGCAGAAATCACTTTCTGAACTATCTGCATATACTGTGCATGATTGGAGGCAGAGGGTACCCCCAGTATCCCTATACCCACTATACCTTACAACCCCTTCAATATCTCAAAAGAATTTTGGGAACCCAATGACCAACACAAAAGATGGGAGGGGGTCCCCTACATCGCATTTCTTGCTTAAAGTGTTTCTGCATGCACGAGACCAACTAATGACTACACAACCGAAGTATTTTTCAGTCAAATTGTTATTGAATAAGGGAATACATGTGTGCTCTGGAGGTTTTTATCACTCTGTTTAAGACCACTTAGAGTCTGGGTGCTGATAATTACCCGAGCCGGAGGCGAGGGTAATTATCAGCACCCAGACTCTAAGTGGTCTTAAACAGAGTGATAAATACCGACGGAGCACATATTTATTCCCATTCCTAAATACCTTTTCGGTAAGAAAAAATCATATAATTCGTTCAAAACATCCCGATTTTGTTCAACAAATTCACTTTATGCTTTTTGAAACATCCCTCTTGCAAAATAATGGAGTGTTCAGCTGGCGAGTAAGACGTAAACAACCCTTTTCTGGAGATTGACGCGCGCGTATCATGTTCTGCGCGATGTCGTGCAGAACGCACCTGGCGCGTTGCGTTTTGAATTTAGAACTATAAAATTCTGACTCCCTGGTAGCGTTGCGCATGCCTACGTAAGGATTGTGAACGTTCAACCAATGAAACGATAAGAGGCACTGGATTTTTAGGACTCGCCATTTTATTGTGACACTGGAAAAGTGTTTAAGACCAGCTAGCCATGTCTTTATCATCCGTTTAAGACCGGCCACGTGACGGGCTCTCGACCAATAGGAATAGCTAAACTGTCTGAGGTATTTATGAATGCACATTTATTGTACTCCTAGGTTGCCGAAAGTCTGATAATAACCACAGATGCACTTATGCAATCAAATTCTTAATGCTAAAATTAAAAAAATCACCCCTTACAAATTGTACCATGCAATCACACAATTCTTTTATTATACAGGAAGTGTTGATGAATGGATAGACCTTCGTAAAACAAAACAAGATAACTCTTGAAAATGAAAATAAAGGTTACTTTCAAGGAAATTAGAATTTTGGGTATTGAACTAAATTCACAGCAAATCATGCTTTGGTTCAAATTAATAACCAAAGGGATATCTGTAGCTTTAATAAATTAAATTACACACATTTTTACTGCACTGAAATGTCAACACGGGAGATTTGAGCATGCAGACATGTTTTCTGGGGTTTTTTTTAATAAAATGCATACAATGGCAATGGCAAACCTTAAAAATTTGGAATTCAAACTAATGTTACAGAAAGTCAAATGCAATTGAACAGCACGTCCAAAAGGTTTCATTTGATATGAAGTATATTTTAGTCTATTTACAATGCAAAACAATCATCTGCTTTGCACACACACACATGTATCTGAAACCGAGACCTAACAAATCTTCGAGTATAATGACTAAACAAAATTTTAACTTTTAAAGTGCCCTACCCACAGTCCCAATGTAGCTCATCAATTTCTGGCAAACAGGAATATGCTTGGGTCAATTTTATAAACTTTTCGAAACCCTGTCTTCTTCTTCGGCTTAAGGAGATTTGAGGCCCCAACTTCTGGAACTCCAGCTACATTTTGGTGCCTGTTATGCTTCAGAAACATTCGGGTGATATGAAGCCAAAAGTTGGAATATTTTCACTTGGTAAATTTGCCTCTCAGTGATTCAGAATTCGGAGACGAAGCTTAAGACGAAGACGAAGCAAAGGTTTCGAAAACACCCATAGTAACACGAAAGATGAACTTTCCAAGTGTAAAATTGCTGAGAACCAGTCACACGCAATACACTAAACACTATAATTTGGTTGGTGCCCCGCTTTATCTAAATAGGACTCTCCTGGGCCCAATTGACCTATCGCCGTTTGCAAGTTAGCCATGCCCTGTAGACAACCCTATGGAACTTTTGTACCCTGAGTTTTGTTTGTCTCAGATTTTGCGCATACATGTAACTGGACAATATTTCACAAGCTCACTGACGTGATTCTATTGGTCAATTTCATAGCTCAGTGAACTGTGAATGGACTAGCCCAGCACAGAAATTTGTTAAGCACAGAAAATATTCGCTTAGCAAAAACTGGTTACCAGCCAAATCATCATGGGATTCATACTGCCTGTCACTGGTTCCCAGCAGATTTCTGTTTAGCACATAAATGTGCTTAGCAATATTTCTGCTGAGGCAAGCTCCTTGAAATTGGCTGGCTTAGCAGATTCATGAGATGGTGTCTTGCTACTTCCTTCTGTGACCAAAGCCAAGGATTGTTAGGTCCGGTACGGGATACCAATCTATTTGCGATACCACATGGTGATGTTCTGAGCTCGTTTGATTTTTTTCTGTAGCTGGAGAACGCCGTAGAGCAGGGCCTCCGCAGTAGGTGGGCATCCTGTATAAAAAGGATGAGAAAAAATATGGCGTGGTTCAATATTGCCGGAGCCACGTACATACACCCAGGTACCACATAGCACTCTCTTATCATTTTGAAGTATTTTCTTTTGAACAACATGATCATACTGTGAACTGAACCGATGCCAACTTCTCACAAGTCGTTGCATGTCCTACCAATATCTCAGACCACTTCACAATTACTACCCCTGTTCTTCAGACTGCAAGGCCATTTTTCTGCTGCAACACGAGATCAGCGTAATATGCATGTAACCTTTGATACTACTGGATGAAGAGAGGCAATTGTGGTCAAGTGTCTTGCCCAAGAACACAAGCACCATGTTCCATCGCACACGAGTCAGACACTATAATCACAGGGATGTAGTTGAGTCAATCACAAGTCCCTGTAGTAAGTCCATCACGGGACCTCCAGTCATTATTCAACTTGCAAGCTATTCAAAGGAGCTGCGGCAAAGGCATTCCTTTGGTATTGTTCATCCACTGTTACTTGGACCTGTGATTTACTCGTGATGGACTTGTGATGGACTTGTGATGGACTTGTGATGTCTTTTGATGGACTTGTGATGGACTGGTGATGGACTGGTGATGGACTTGTGATGGACTTGTGATGGACTTGTAATGGATGCGACTACATCTCTGGTACTCTCAAAATCAAATGTCAAGCTATTCAAATGCACCATGACAGAGACATTTCTTGGTCGTTGTTCTTCCAAAGTTAAATATGATTTAACTTGTGACTGACTTGAGTACTGTACAGAGCCCATAGGCCAAGCTAAGTTGACCTTCTTTGCTACTCAGATCATTGCAGATGTGTCTGACTGTCATGGTCATGCAGCCGGCCACCACGTGCAGCCAGCTGTATACACCTATGCCAGTCAAGAGGCGTTCATTATCGGCCCATCCGTGCCCCTGCGTTCTCTTCATTGTAGCAACATCATCTGTGAATTTTGTTATCTGAAACTGCTGCAGGCTCTATTCAAATTCAGCATAACTGCACTCAATATATTTTGGATGAATTGCCATTGAGTTCCAATTTGAAAATTGGTCGTCCAAATTTGCAATGAATTGGAAAAACAAAGTATCTCTTTGGGTGTCCAAAATAACCTGCATAATGTCCACAAAAATGCCAGAATGTATACAACTCTTTTCTGTTTGTCAAATTTGAAGTCCTTTAAAGGAAGAAAATTTACGATATAATTTCATATAATTGTTCCAATTGTTGACAATTTGTTGCAATTGCTCTGCCCTTGGATTTGAACAGTCAGCAAATGTCTTTGTCTTCTATAACGCAATTCTATTAATTATTTAATAAATACAAACATGGATACCTATCATACCTGGTACATAGATATCAACAGGAACAATCCTATCACAGCCTCGGACGACAGCGTAAGAGTAATGGTAGTAACCCCCGCCATTGGCACAGCTGAAAAACAATGGTCAGTTTCATTGTCGTAAAATATTCAAAAGAAAAATTAAAGACAACTAAGCAATACAGAAATAATTAAAAGCATTTCAACTCAGGAAATGTACCTATACGATTTTTGTTCACCGAATGAAGCATATGCGATAGCAAATGGTTTCAAACATTATTACGGATAAAAAATAACAGCTCTCTTCTTTCGTTGAAATTACTCTTATCATAAATACAAAAAATAATTGGTATATTACCTTCCCATAGAAATGACCCATCTTGGTTCAGGCATCTGATCGTACACTTTCCTAAGCGCAGGTGCCATCTTGTTCGTCAGAGTGCCGGCAACGATCATTACGTCCGCCTGTCGGGGACTGGCGCGGAACACCACGCCAAAACGGTCCATGTCGTAGCGCGGTGCGGCCATATGCATCATCTCCACTGCACAGCAGGCTAGGCCGAACAGCATGGGCCACAAGGAACTCTGAAAGCAAACACACGTGTGCCATGTTTGATTATTAAGGGAATAAATCTGTGATTGGGAGGTATAGACCGGTTGGAGTCTGGATGCTGATACTTACCAGAGCCGAAGGTAATTATCAGCATCCAGACTCCAACTGGTCTTAAACATAGTGTTTAATACCGACCAAGCACTTGTTTATTCACATTCATAAATACCTTTTCAGTCAAAAAAAACAAAACTTTTCGGTCACAAGAGTCAAACGAAAGTAAAAAAAATGATACATTTCCAATGATTTTGTTCAACAAAACACCCCTCTAGCAATAAAATGGTAAGGCCCTCTGGTAAACAACTCCTTATATGGAGATTGCCCGTACTGCGTGATGTCACGCAGAACGCAGATGTACCGCTGTAGTTTGAATTTTGGACTGACTTACTGGTAGTATTGCGCATGCCTACGTGAGGATTGTGAATGTTCAACCAATAAACCGGTGCTGGTTTAAGACCAGCCAGCCAAATCTTTATCAACTGTTTACATTGGCCACGTGATGGGCTCTTGACCAATAGGAACATGGGTAAAACTGTCCAGACTTTACTAATGATCTGGAGTTGAACGCACCAGGACCAAAATTTGTGGACCCGCTAAGCAAAAAAAAAGAGCACTACTATTTGTGCACTTTGCACAGAGCCATCTGAGAACCAGTCACAACCGATATACATACATGTAGGTTTTTGGCTGGTATCCTGTTTTTGCTAAGCAAATAATTTCTGTGCTAGGCAGAGCCATGTATTGGGCTCCAGGCCAAAAGGTTACAAACTCACTTCAGTTAAGAAAAGAAAACATCATTTGCATACCCTTCTGGCCCAATTGATGAGATCGTCCATCTTGGCGACCACCACCTCTGCTTTACTGTCCTTAGGGACGGGGACCGGTGATGAACTCTTTTGTCTGTAGGGCACCAGGCTGATAGGAGACGAGGACACAAATTAACCAATGCAAGACTGAATTGCATTCAAGTTCTTGGACAGTGGTTGCACTAGGCCAGAGGCCTAGGTTGGTTGTATTGCTCAGTTTTAAAAAAACCATGCATACTGCAATGTCAGTGTTGTACTCAAGACACTTGGGATAGTTTATCACGACTCTATTACAAGTCAGTCACGAGTCAGTCACGAGTCAGTCGTGAGTCAGTCCCGAGTCAGTCGCGAGTCAGTCTCGAGTCAGTCCTGAGTCAATCCAGAGTCAGTCACGAGTCAGTCTCGAGTCAATCACGAGTCAGTCTCGAGTCAGTCTCGAGTCAGTTTCGAGTCAGTCTCGAGTCAGTCGTGAGTCAGTCGTGAGTCAGTCTCGAGTCAGTCCTGAGTCAGCCGCGAGTCAGCCGCGAGTCAGTCGCGAATCAGTCGCGAGTCAGTCGCGAATCAGTCGCGAGTCAGTCATGAGTCAGTCACGAGTCAATGACGAGTCAGTCACGAGTATATGTACATCCTAAGTCAATTACATTGTGCATTCCCTGCTACCTGTGACTGGACTTGTGAATTGACAAGTGATTTGATTGTGACTGAGCTTTGGATGTATTTTTGATCCATGGCTACCTCGACTATTAAAGACTGTGCAAGATATAAAGCAGGGAGCATGGACCCCGAGGGGTTTTTTTGTGACGATGTTCACACTTTACAGTTAACTCGGCCAAGTCAGCACTCTTGGGGCCCGGAAATTTGTGACGACTTACGCGAATGCCGACATCTGCTGTAAGTTGCCATTTCGCCGACTCACATGAATGGCCTATACACATACATGTATGCTTCATTGCACTAATTAGCTTCAATTTACCCTGGTTTCTCTCCTTAATGCTTGAGTTGATTCCTGCAAATTAATCCTCGATTTTTATCATCTTGAGCTGGGGTATTGATCATATTGTCGGTTCAATGTAGCATTGTTATAGTGGAGACCAGGTGTACTTTATACATGTACAGTAAACTCCAGCCAAGTCGACATCGTACAACTCGTCAAATCGCTCAAGTCGGCCGTCTGACTAAAGTCCTGATTGTCCATAATGCATTTCCATTGATTTTTGTATTTCTAAGTCGGCTTTTATAAGTCGCCATTTCGCTCAAGTCGTGGTGTTACTCTCGGTCCCCTTTCCATAAAAAGCATAACAAAATCTTTTGTGTAAGTCGGCATTCAAAAATCATGCATTGGCATCAAGTCCCTGTACTGCGAATGGCAAGAAGTGTCAAGTGAAAAGTGGTTTGGCACGGCCCATGATCGCTGCATCAGTGTCGCTGCACAGCCAGGCCAAAGGGTTTCCTACTGCATATGCATCGTGAGCATGTCAATACCAGTACCCTCTCTAGTCTGTGCGCATACACTCTGTCCATTTTGATTCAGTCAATACCTGCAATGATGCAGTCAATGCGTGCGTGGTATACCACGCACACATTTAATTCGTAACTGAGCACGTACATGTAAAAAAATGTATTGCTATTCTGTACACGTGGTCTTCACTATCAATACCCCAAACGTAATGATAACATTTGAGGATTAATTTGCTGGATTCAACTCGAGCATTAAGTTAAGTTTACCTGGTTAAATCAAAGCCAATTAGTGCAATAAATCATGTGTGCTAAAAGGCCATTCATGTAAGTTGGCAAAATGACGACTTACAGCAGATGTCGGCTTTCGCATAAGTCGTCACAAATTTTTCCAGGTCCCAAGAGTACCAACTTGGCCAGGGTGTTTACTGTACGTGTATAGTTACGAATTAAATGCGTGAGTGGTAAGTAAAATTGACTACATCGTTCAATAAGACGACCCCCAAAATGGACAGAGTAGGACTACTAAAGGGGGTACTGGTATTGATATGCACATAGTGCGCAGTATTAGGGAACCCCTTTTTTATTGCTACATATGCAGAATAGCACTGTTTTAGGTAGGTGGGTTAGCGTATGACATGAGTGTGTACAATGTGGAAGGCGGGCAACTAGGAAGCATGAGCCATAAGCCAACAGATAAAACCCAATAAAGTCAAACGTATATGAATCGGCTCTTACCATAATGGGTTAAGCCATCACTGGTTGGTACTGTGGGGCGCCAGGGAAGGAGGAACTGGATCCAAATACACCGCTGGGGCAGTATAGGCTGCACGACTGGTTCTGCCGTCGGCTTGCAGCACTTCCTCGAGATAGTAAGAGGTGATCGAAGGTGTTGGAGGATTTCCAACATGCCGCTAGTATGATATCTGCTAGATGTACTCCTCTGAAAAAGCCCCAAGAGGTCGCCACACTGCAAACTTCTTGGGCTTGTACTTCAGGATAGGTCAGTTGGGCGATGCGAGTTGTATTACCCTAATGACTCAGCGAGCATAGCGGGATGCTGGTTGATGCAGTGAAACCGTAGCTATAAAATGGGCCTGCTGGTCACCGCGGATTGGTGAAGTCCAATGAAGGCAGGCCTACCACTTGAGGGTCAGGACGGACAGGACACCAGTGCTTGTCCTCTGGGACAGAGTAGAAGGACTTCAAGTCAGGGACGAAGATGTAAGGTGGGGAGAACATCGGCTAACCTTTTCTTTGGGGATGCAAATGTCCTTGATCTTGAGTCAGGGCATGGGGGCATGGATTCTACTCATGTGAATGCGGCGGGCTAGGCTCTGCCATCAGGAGGAAGGCAGTTTTCAAGGCAACGTTCATAAGAGTAGCCTCGTCGAGAGGTTCAAAAGGAGGCTGGGCGAGAGCTTACAAGACCTGCCCAAGATCCCATGACAGTAGGAGTGTTCGGTGGGCAGGGGGGGGGGGGACATACAGGAGGTGTGTGAGGGTGGTGCAATCGGAAATTGAAGAACCGTCCTGGAAACCTGGATGAACGGCTGCAATTTCGGAGCAATAGATCTTGTACATGTACACTGTCTGCAACATTTATAGAAATGGCATTTTCGCCTGTCATAAACAGTTCGGTTGACCGACACCAACTATGGACCGGGGGTGAAGTAGACCCGACTGAGGTTGACACATCCTGTGGCATTGACAACAAGTTCCTCTTGTCAGTGGTCAGAGCTAAATTCTTCTACTGAGTGGGAGCGGATTCAGGGCTGGTGGGAGCAGTTAGTTGCTGTTGAAGACAAAGAGATAGTTGTCTGGGCTGCATACCCACTCCATTGGCACCACTGAAACGGCTTGGGCTTGCACTTCATCTCCCTGCCATGACCCACACTGTCACCCAGGTTGCAGCACCGAGTATATCTCGTACTCTCTCCTCTGCCGCAATTATCCGGTATGTTATTTATATTTTTTATGCATATATTTTCACATTCTTTGTTAAAAATGGCACAAAGAAGCTCTATAGAAGTTGTGGAGTTGTAAGTTTGACTTCCCCATTGTCAAAACATATACAGGATTCAGTAGCAAAACTATCAAAATCGGTCAAGTGGGTAAAATTTTGTGCAGTGAAATACATGTAGGTGTTTATGCAGGAAATGGCAGCCATCTTGGAGACTTGGAAAATGGCAGCCATTTTTAAAATTCAAGTGGCTGATGGAATTTTTCAAAAGAGTTATACCTTAGGAGTATTTGTGTCGATTTGGTACTTGTATCCACATTTGAAAGATATTGACAGTTATCTGCTGCACTATAAACAGCTATAAAATCAAAATTCATCACCGGAATATTTTTCCTTCGTTTATATTTATGCTTTGATATACTTTCTTTTTTTCTACTTTGTAAATTACACACACAAAAATCAGATGAATTTCTTGCAAGTGGGGCAAAGTTGAAAAGTCTGATAACACTAGTAAATTTGACTTCACATTCTCAACCATTTGTAAATTTAAACATTCACATTATGAATGGGAAGCCTCTATTAAATTGAAAACTGTTCGTCTAAACCTACCTAAAAAATGAGAGATTCTACATATAAATATGTACATGTATGTGATTGACTCGCCCTCGGAAAGTTCTACGTATTGTCCGTTCAGAATAAATTAGTGATTCGTGGCTGTTTCATTCTCTTGGGCATCTCAGCCACAAGGAACGTTTCCACGCGATCGCCAAAATCGATCAGGCTGGCCGGGAGAACTTCTGATGACAGAGCAAAGCGCCTGATAACATCAAGAGCTTTGAAAGCCTCATGGATAGAAGGAGGCGGTGCAGGCTCGCTAGGGACCTCATTGGCACTTCCGTTGGATTTAGCACCTTCCGCATCCATATCCGAGTTGACATTCCCAGACGTCACAAACTTGACGATGTCCTCATCAGTGAGTTCCTGGGTGTTGCCGCCGACTTCTGCATCGATATCAACATAGTCCCCAAGAGATGGGATTCTATCCTGGCCGAAGATGTCTGCCAGACTGTTCCAGATGTTGCGGAACTGGCGTGCTTCCCCTTCACTTAACAGCTGCAGGGCATCATCAGCAGATGGAGCTTCTGCCGGACCTGTCTCGTCAGGGCATACAAAGCCAACTCCTCGGAAGCAGTTTGCGATTGTAGCTTGGGTGACCTGACCCCAAGCATTCTTGACAGCAAAGAGTGCATCAAGGAGGTCCCACTTGAAGGGAGAATTTCTCCTCGCAGCTTCCAGGCGATGCGCTGCAAGAATCCTCCGGTAGTGGATCTTCAGGTTCTTGATCACACCACCATTCATCGGTTGGGTGCAGCTTGTGGTGTTTTGAGGCGGGAATACGAGTTTGATGTTCTCATATTCTTTTTGTGGATGGGCGGGGCAATTATCAACGACCATGGCGATTTGCCTTCCTTGACTTCCCATCTGGTCATCAAGATTTTTTAGCCACTTGTCGAACAGATGTGATGTCATCCAAGCCTTCTTATTTGCAGTGTAGGTGATGGGCAAATGACGTACATTTTTGAAGGCGCGTGGTTTTTTATTCTTGCCAATGGCATACAAGGGTAGCTTGTCTGAGCCATCCATATTGGCACATACGAGGAGTGTAATACGAGTTTTGATCTCTTTTCTCCTGTGGTGAGATTGCCCTTTGAAACAAAGGGAGTTCTCCGGGAGCATTTGCCAGAGGAGCCCAGTTTCGTCTGCATTATAAATGTCCTCTGGCTGGTATTTCTCTAGAAGTTGTTGCAATTTGCCTTCCTTCCAATCTGTGACAACAGCCTCGTCAACACGGCCAGATTCACCTGCTTTGTGGACTCGGCCGATTCCCCACCGGGCCTTGAATCGCTCAATCCAACTTGGGCTCAGTTTCTCGGGTTCCTCATGGCCAAGGTCAGCGGCGAATTTCCGTGCCTGCAGTAGCAACATTTCACCGTCGATTCGAATATCCGGCAAACTTGTTTTCTGCCGAAACCACACGATAAGGGCAGAATTCACATCATCGTAAGTTAATTGTTTGACGCGCTTTATACCGCCCTTCCTGGCATCGGGTTTTTCCACAGCTTCGATGATCTTGTCCTTGTTTTTCAAAATTTCATACAAGGTTCCTCGAGGAAGGCCAAACTTCTGAGCCAGATCCACCTTTTTCATCCTAGGATTGGCTTCACAAAACTTCACGATCTTGTACTTTTCTTTGTATGTTTTTGTCTCCAGTTTCCGTTTCTTTGAACAGGAATTGGAAGCCATTTTTCAGACGGAATGAACAGGGCTTGAAACATGAAACAAAGCATGTGCTGGCCAAGAGAGGTCCGGGATCTGTCCAAGTGCACGCAACGCTCAGACGTGGCTTGGCTGCAACGTAACACCGATGCAGCGATCCATGCCGTGCCAATAAACAGACGTCAGTTAAAGCAGTGTGTGACTTTTCACTCAACTCTTGTTGCCAACTGCAGTGCAGGAAGTGGATGCCAGTATATGATTTTTTGAATGCCGACTTACACAAAGGATTTTCTTGTGCTTTTTGTGGAACGGGGACCGAGAGTAACACGCTGACTAGAGTGAAATGGTGAGTTATAAAAGCCAACTTGGAAATAAAAATTTCAATGCCGACTTGAGTAATTTAGCGAGTTGTTCTATGTCGACTTGGCCGGAGTTTACTATATGTAAAAGTAAGTGCTGAGGGGCAATGAAAGTCACAAATCAACTGGTCAATGACTGGTCTGTTCTCCAGTCTATATCTGTTTCACAAACAACGTTTAGAAGAAAACGGTGCAATACCTCAAGCTGTTTGTGGCGTTACTTGTCTGCACTGGAAGGCTGGATGGCTTCTGGTCGTACAGGGAACGCACAGACTGCGAGGTGGTGGGTAGGTGCCTGGCTGGCAGTAGCCCACATCGCCCCATCCTCAGCATAATGCTGCCGACCGGCCGAGCTGTACAGAAGACAAAGATGTAGAGATTAAATATACATGTACACGGTTATGAATAAAAAGTGCATCATTTCAGACAGCTTGTTGCATAACTACGCAATGTGTATTTACAGTTAAGACTACAAACTGATGTGGTTTAGTTGTCAAGGTGTGCAATCAGAGTCAGATGTTATTAGTCATGTAAGTTAAAACAGACATGAAATTGTTTTTCCTGGTGTAAAAGCAGTAAAATAAAACAGTAAAAACAACAACTAGAGCTAATGTGCTTCCCGAAGCACGGATATCAGCCTAAATTGCCGTTTTATCGGTTTGTCTGAATACGGACTCGCACTGACCACACTGACCACAAGGTGATCATTGCTAAATGTGGCCGAGATCGGCAAAAGAATGTAAGAGAAACAACTATGAACATTTGACATTAAGACTGCCGAAACATTACATACATTAGCCTCAAGACAATATATGAAACAGTAGTTACTGCCAGTAGATTAATCCATAAAAGCTCTCAAAAATTATTCACAGCAGTAGTGTTATTTATTGGCCTCCGTACTTTTTAATCCACGGTGGAGTATCTGGCTGAACACATAATCTTTACACAGGTGGCACAGCTGCATGCTATAACAGACCGAAGGAATGCAGTATCAAGACACCACTTCTGCGGTCACAGTCAAAGTCTGTGAAGAGTGTGGCACTGTTATGTATGTCACACAACATCCACAGTATCGTGGTGGTTTGAAACCTTCCCAGAATTCCTATGTTTTTATATTGCTTTTTATATGCGTTTGAAAAATGAAAAACTTGAAATAACTCGACAACCAAATAAGTCAGGAATATGAAATTTAAGAATTAGAGATAAAAAAATACACTGAACAGGGCTGCAAAGATTTAAAATGTAAAACAGTTTTTGAATTTTGTTTCATAAAATGACCCCTACTGACCAATAGGTGACCACTGGCCAAATTCTGTGAACAACTTTTGTGAAGCTTGGTCTAAAGATACAACTGACCAAGTTTGACATCAATTGGGTCAAGACTGTGGGAGAAGAAGCATTTTGTAAATATTCATTAAATGACCTCTAGTGCCCCTTTAATGACCAGTGGCCGGATTTTACGAACATGGCTAGGTAGGGCATGTGACAAGGTTTAATTTGGCCAAGTTTGTTTGAAATCGCCTGAATAGTTTAGGAGTTATGGCCATTTTTATATTGGTCACGTGACCGTTTGCCCGAAGAAAGAAAGAAAGAAACTGGACGATCACAGTATATCAGCGTGCTCCGCACGGCTGATATAATCAGCACATAAGACGATGAAATCCTTGAAATTAACACTAGCTTGGTCCTGCAGGAAATGACTAAATATTGATGGAGTATAATGGACTTGGGCCTGGAGGCCTGAAGCAGGGCTACAGGAATCTGATTAAATTCGCCTAGCTTCCTGTACTGCTTTTGTCATTTAAAGCCATGTGTATTAAGTCCATCAATATTCACCCGTTCTTCAGTGGTGGATTCCGGTATGTCATGTATTGGAAGCAGTGTGATTGATGGATTTTGGCTGACTTGGTCCTCTACTTAGTAAAAGACAGTAGGGAGTCAGGTAATGGACAGAATAAAAACAATGTGCTACGGCATGACGACATTGGTGCAAATATATCTGCTAGCCATATCCAGAAGGGCAATTCCACGGTTACTCACGTTACATTTTCGATGTACTTTTGAGTTTCCTTGGGCTGTAATTACCTTTCTGTAAAGGTTTAATAACTGTTATCCCCATGGTAGATAGAGTAGGCCTAGACCTACCTAAGCACCAAAGATGACATCCAGAAAAATGCGTTATGTATGATAAACAAGACGCACAAAATCGGCTACTCACGTTATGAAAATGTAGTTGGGTCGTAAGGGGCGAATAAGTACACGCGCTATCCGGAACTAGTCAAATGCATACGGTCATTCGTTGGCAAATTTTCAAAAAAAAGACTCCACAACTTATTTTGATTCAACGAACATTCAATGGAAGAGTTTATACGACTGTAGTGAATAAACAAAATATTCGAAATCACACGGTTCGAGTGATGTACCGACGAGAAAATTTTTCATTGATTCGCAGCTCCCGCGATTTTCTACAAACCGTCCAAACAAGTCAAAGTGCGAGTCGGAAATCTGGCCGAAATTCCTCTTCTAAAGATTTTATCGAAAAGATCTTCGTGTATCAAGAAGCTTACATTTTCCTTTTCAAAATGCACTTCATCAAAAAAAAAATATTGGAGACTGATCAAAAAGAGGTAGGTTTTGGCACATCTATAGAATACAGGGCCACTCCATTCTATATCCGCGCATCCATGGCTGGGTGGCCGTGAATGCGCAGTCAGTTTTCTATAGCGCCCTCTATTGACTAAAATTTATTTCATGCCCACTCCGCATCCGCGCATCCAGGCTTCCAATACGTGCCCTCTATTGATTAAAATTTACTTCATGCCCACCCCGCATCCACGCATCCAGTACGGAATGAGTGGGTAGGTTGGGGTTGGGTTTAGATAGGGAAATAAAGTAGTGGGTCCTATAGGGTAAATACAGTACAGGGTCCTGGGGTAAATAAAGCGCCCTCTCTTGATGACTTTATGCTCATCACATCCATCCGCGCATCCACGCATCCAAGCATCTCACTCGGTATATACTATGTACTTGTCAATAATTCACTCTCTATAGCGCCCTCTATTGATAACAATTTACTTCGCGCTCATTCACTCTTTATACCGCCCTCTATTTTTTTCATACATCTACGTTCATACCGTACATACCTGCGTACGCATACGCATAGGAGAAGTCTCATAAATACCAATGTTGTTTCGTTCTCAAAAGAGTGCCATCAACTCAACGACCCCACTCCTCACATCGCATCCAAGTTCCAACTACAAAAAGAACCTTTCCGGCGTGGCCCTGCATTCTATAGTTGCTCCTAGGTTTTTATCTGAAGCTATCCGGAACTAGGAAAAATCCAGAACTAAGGAAAACGACTGTAGGCCTACAACATATATCATCGACCTCGACCCTCCAACCATTATCTGCGCCGCGGGGGGTACGTACTTGCACTTGTACGCATGCGCATACTATCAATCCGCTCCAACACAATACCCCCCGCGGCGCGCTCCGAGCGATCGAACCCGAAAATGACTGCGATTATCAGCGCGCGTGCTCGTTTCAAGTGTTAGGTTGGCTCAGTGCGGAAAGGGCATATTTTTCATCATTTTGGCCTAAAAACAGACAGAATCCACCGATGTTTGTTTGGTGCACATGACGTGAGTATGTCATGAGGTATTGTACGGAGTTTAGGGGCAAACTGTGCAGCGGTTCTGTGGGAAATGGCTTATTTGGAATGGACGTTTTTGTACTTAATTAGTGTTTTGTGTTGACAGCAATTTTGCGGGCTTCTGACTCTATGAGGCTCCGCTCACGCGGAGCCTCATAGTTCTAGGAGTATGCAACGCGCGCATGTTGTCACACACAAATTTAGTCATGTTAGTGCGTAGAATTAGAAACGCAGTGGCTATCGTTACGGCAGCCGTAACGCATTTCCCATTTTCTATCGTTACGGTAGTACTGCAACTTTTATAAAAACATGAGAAGAAAAAATAAAATTAGAAGAAAAAAAGTGAATTTGAACATTATGAAATTCGGACTTCATTTCCCTTTTTAAAAAAATCCTCCAAAGCCTCAGGCTCAGGTTAGAAAAGGGAAAAAATTCGAGTGCAAAACTGAGATGCGAACCCGCAACCTTGCGGTGCAAAATCCTACCCTCTAACGACTGAGCTGTTGCACTGCACGCTGAAACGTGGGGAAAACAAATAATTATATACCTGCGTGCGTATCAAAAAAGTATCGTAGAGGGCGCTAAACAACGGCTGCCGTAACGATAGCCACTTCGAATTAGAAAAGGACCGGCCGCGCGCGCGTGCTTTTTTACTGACGAAAAAATGAAATTCACAACCACGACAACTTTTCCCACAAGTACTTTACTGCTCATTTCCGGTCTAGCAACTATTAGTAAATGGAAAAGCTAACTGTAAGACCTTACATTAAAGTTTAATGCCAAGAAATGTAACATTCAAATTGAGAGTAAAGTTGAGTTACTCACCGTAAAACGCCATTTTGGTAGAGAATATGTAACATTAGAACCTTGGACGTTGAGGGCGCTGTGAATATCAACCGATAATATAATGTCGTTTATTAAATTAAGGCTTTGTTTGCAATTGACCTGGCTCCATCTTCGGGTTTCGGTTTTAAAAAGATCTAAGTAACCTTGGTTTCATTTTCTTGCACAATTCAATGTTCTTGTAGCTAAAAAGTATTTAAACGCAGGTCAGTGGTAGTTTCAATCAAGTAAGAAGGGATTTAAATTTCGTTTTAAATTAAAAAAATTGAGCCTGAACGGAGCCTAGCCGAGGTTTCACAAAGAAATGTGCTAAATGTCTAGGTAAACAAAGTGTGTACTGTACTGGTACATAGTACATGTACATGTACTTGGTAGATTTTGTTGCAAAGATGACAAGTACAAGTTTGCCAACACCACATGCATCTCCATTAATTAAGTCTCTTGGTGAGTGCATGATGTACTAATGTTTTATGTGTTTGGTTTGATGGGCAATCTGGCTTAAGCCTTTAATACGACCCCATATCCTTTTTCCATCCAAAACTTATCCAGCTGCGTCTTGAACTGGTTTGTGGAATTAGCCGAGTTGACGCTTGATCATGTGATGGGAGACTATTCCACTCTGTGATCACTCTGACCGAGAAGAAATGTTTTCTACAGTTCAGCCCCTTGTTCAGAGCTGGCTTAATATACAGCTTGTAACTGTGTCCTCTGCTGCTGTCAGTGTGTGGATTGGTTGAGAAGAGCTTGGACTTTCATAGACCCACTAACTGGGGCGCTAGAACTCCATTGGTGAGTTCCACCAATCAAATGACAAGGATCTGTATGTGGGTTATATAATAATAATTAATACAGCTGGAGTTACCTCAGCCCTAAATTTTATCATCAATTGGGTTGATAAAATTTAGGGCTGAGGTAACTCCAGCTATGTCTGAGGTACAAGGTAAGCTAAAAAAAAAATGTCTTTTTTCTGTTTCGAAAGAAGCATCAGGTTGCAACATTCTTTCCATAGTTTCTCGTCCGGCCTTTTTGGAAATGAACAAAATTCTGTGACTCGTTACAACTCTAGTTCTTGTTTCTTATGGAGAAACTTTGAAAGGAACACGGTTTATTTGCTTACTTGACCGTATGTGGTTGAGGAGCACCAATCAATACATAAAGATGCATAATTAATAAGTATCCAGAGGTGGCAGCAAGTCATTTTTTGCAAGTCCAAGTCAAGTCACAAGTCATTAGGTCCAGTCACAAGTCAAGTCACAAGTCATTAGGTCCAGTCACAAGTCAAGTCACAAGTCATTTGGTCTAAACACAAGTCAAGTCACAAGTATCTTTGTCCAAGAAAACGTCAAGTTGCACATTATTTTGTCCAGCTGTAATAAGCTAAAAGAACCTGGCGTCAACTTACGAGTTATTTTGAACATGCCTCCATAATTCCCCTTTTTCAATGTGTTGCGATTACTATTCTTGTAGTTTATCACATATCTGTCGGATATTAGCCCTTTGTATACTTTAATAAATTTACTTTACATTGTAGAAATAAATGTTGAGATGACCTAAAAAAAATACTTTGTATTGTTACCATGGAGCTTTACATGCAGACATGCCCGATCTGGAATTAGGGAAAATATACATTCTGTCTAGGGCAGATTTTCAAGTACTAGAGGCTAGAACTTATTTAGATTCAATAGCCATATGAAACAAGAGTTTGTACGCAGCCCAGAATGACCGAAAATCTATTCGCGGTTAAGCCCCCCCCCCCCCAAAAGTCACAGCGCGACTACTCACCGCTCATCGTGGGTTTTAAGGTGCCGCACGAAATTGCTCGTTGTGTTTGGGCCATCAGTGACGGTGGATCCACATATTTTACAAACAGCAGACCTAGCATCTGACTTGGGTTGGTAACAAGTCATCTTTTGCAGTCCCAAGTCAAGTCACAAGTCATTGTTTGCAAGTCCAAGTCAAGTCACAAGTCAAAGCTGGTATTTACAAGTCAAGTCACAAGTCACAAAAATGGCGACTCGAGTCCGACTCGAGTCCAAGTTACATGACTCGAGTCAGCAACTCTGTAAGTATCATTTCTTTAATGCTATATTCAATTTCTAAATTAAATTTGTGTTTCTCGTATTAAATTATACTCTCTTTAAGGGAATTGAGTCACACTTTAATTTGCTTCTGCAGCATTGGAAAAGGAACATCAGCCATGACTGGCAAACTACAGACATTTGAGGTCATCTTTGATGGCGACGATGTGGATGTGTTCAAGTCGGGAGACGTCATCAGAGGCTACGTAAAACTTGTTCTCCGGGGTGCAAAGGGTAACGTCAGAGGTGTGTTTAGTTCAGTGTCATAATTTACTTTCTTTAACCCCCCCTAGTAGTTCCTCAGGACTACCCTGCTAAATCAAATGAAGTCCAACCGGAGTTTCCTGTTCAATCCACTGTGCCTCATTTTCAGTTGTCTGCTGAATCCAACCGAGTCCAACATAGCTTATATGGGCGGGCAACGAAGGTCATTTTGTAACAAAACACTATACACACTAAGGGCATTCAAATTATGTGGGTGTGTGTACAAAGAAAACTTTGAGTAGTGCATTCAGGAGGATTAATCGATATATATGATCACTAAATAGTTCAAAAGTAACATTGAGAACTAAAGAGTGATAATTAACTAGAAGAAGGATTGATAATTGAGAACTGATCATCTGAAAACGCTACAATTATTCCTCGCGTATATTTTTATATTTTTTTACTGCGATTGCCAAAGTTGTACACCACATCAGGGCTTCAGTTTCAAAGTGTAAAGAATTTGTACTCTGTTTGACAAATCTATATATGGTCCTCTGCATCCTCCACCAAGCCCAACATACATGTTTGAGATTATATGGACCTTGAAAATTGGACTCTGACCCGAGCTGTTCAGATGCTCTGATAGACTGTCATTCTAACAGTGATCACATTCAGAAAGCGTTGCGTGTCGTGTTTAAATAAAGCACAGGGATTTGTCAATTGTCCTTTTTTTTTCCCGAGATAGTGGTGATCATACTTCCCGATCTCTCTCTCCATCGCCCCCCTCCAGCTCCACTCCTGCAATGAAATTTTGTGCATTCCATTATAAATAATTTCCCCTTCATTTCTTTCTCCTTTTACCAGGACATAAAAAAGAAACCCCTCCCAAGAAAAACCCAAAGAAAAGTCAAAATATCGTCAGAGGAGGGTGGAGGGGACAAATTGCCCCACCGCCACCCCATCACCACCCCTAACCGAACATGCCACTGTTGTATAAACCCTCCTGAAGTTACCTTTTGTCTTTCAGCATTGATATTGTCAAATTAAAAAAAAAAATCAAATGTGGTCTTTGTTATTTTTTTTCCAGGTATAAAGATCTCATTTAAGGGCAATGCCCGTACTCACTGGACCAAGGGAATGGGTGATGATAAAAGGAGCTACTATGGATATGAAACCTACTTCAAAGAAAACGTAGTCTGCTGGGGAAAAAGTAGGATTCAATATTATTATTGTCTTTCTCAATTTAACTTTCATTTGCTCATCTGCTGTAAACGGATGTCTGACTTCTGAATTGCACAGTTAGAAATTGCCCTTGTTACGCTAGGTTCACACATTCCCAATTTTTAAGCCGAATCGCCACGAAGAGCAATTCTTGAATGAATCGGGGAATGGTTCTTGGCCGCCTCGGGATGATTCTGTTAGTTCGGTGAAAGATCGTTAAAGATCGGGAAGCGCTTTGACAAATTTGAACATGTTTGAAATTGTCGAGGTGATTCGGGAACCAATTTCATTTCTCAGTACATATTTGTTGTATTCTTCTAAATACTTTAAGATTTGTTCCAGGGGACAGTATGAAAATCAAGAAAACAACCAAAAAAATTGGCATGAGATTTCTGTTGGTGCATGCTCGTGCATCCTTTAAAATAACCTTTTTGACACAAATTGGATTTCTGTCCAAAGTGTTTCATGTTTGACTTGAGTTGGTGCTCTTTGCCACTTTTCTTTCATTCAATTTATTGCACACAAATTTTTGAGAAAAAAAAGAGTATACATGTACCTCAGCACTTTTTAAAAACATTCATCTGAATAACTTCTCTTGTTATTTTTTTTAAGTAGCGTCTTTTGTGGGACCATGGCTAGGGCTGTGCACCTGAACCGAATACCCGAGAACCTGACTGTTAATGTCAGGAACCGGTTCCAGATTATGGAATCGAGTACCCGTAACCAACTTTGCAAATTACTTAGTACATTTTTTTTTGTTACTTCTCAGTCAGCAAAAAAGAAATGTCTCGAAGGTCAGTGGGAAAATTTCAAAATAAAAAATAGGATACACGGAATACCAAAATCAATTTCATGTTTTATGATGCTTGCGAAAGTTGCAGTTTTCACCACATACATGTAGCTAAAGAGCTCACTGCAGCTAGCCGTATTGCCGCACCCATGTGGTAGTATTATCATGCGGACCTTTATGAACAATCTGAACAGCAACTTCCCAGATTTGAATTTTTGGTTTGGGTTTCTGTAACGAGTACCCATATTTTTTCAATAGGGTACCCGGTTTCTGCACTACCCATAAATGCACACCCCTAACCATGGCCCCATGTTCACCCCCTCCCCCTTATGAATATCTGCAAAGTGAGTCAGTGTCTGCATTTGCATGTTTTAAGAAGGATCGATGCACTTATTTCCCGGTTCAGGTAAACAGGATGTACATGCGACAAAGTTGACTCTGGAGTCCGGGGAGCACCGTTTCCCGTTCTCCTTCCAGATCCCAAACAAGCCCCTGCCGTTCCCGTTTGAGTCTGACGATGGGTGGATACGGTACAAGGTGACCTGTGCGATTTACCGACCCTGGAAGTTTGACCACCGTACGGAGAGGCTGTTTACAGTACTTGGGGTCCCTATTGATCTGAACACAATGCCAAACGCGAGGGTGAGTCATGTTTGAGCTTATTGTATTTCAACCCTAACCATAAAGATCCTCAAAATCAAACACAGATGTGATAGAGGATTTTGCAGGAATAAGCCTTTAGTCGGTGTACCGCCCCAAACGAGCAACCTGTTATAATTACTCCCTGTACCGCCCCTAACCGTTCCAACTCTGTATGGTTTTGTGGAATTCATCTGGGAAATAAATACAATAGAAAACAATGTAATACAATGTAGCACAATTGGTCATTGGTTAAGGAAGGCAGAGCCCTGCCACTGTAGAGGTACATGTATGGGAAATTTGGATGCCCTAAAAAATTGAGTAAAATAAATGTGCCAGTGGTTTCCTGCACATGTGAAGATTCTGGAGGATTCACTGAGGTTCCTCTTGCAAAGAAATGCCGTGGACTTCTCTAAACACCATATACAGTCGAATCTCGTAGTACAAACTCTGTTAATACAAAATTCTGGTTATAACAAACATAAAGCCTTGGTCCCGACTGTGCATTTATGTGCACAATGAATGGGACTGATGTTCCTCTTAATACAAAATTCTGATATAACAAACAATTTGGCTAGGTCCGAACGAGTTTGTGTTTTATCGAGACTCAACTGTATATGCAACCCAACCCTACAAAATGAGTCACAAATCTTTGGAGCTACTTGTGAGTAAAAGGTCGTAGATTTTGCTCATTGGAAACTGATGTTGCTCTTTTTGACATTTTTCAAACTGACCATCCCACAGTGTTGTAATACTCGTACTTGTACTCCAGTACATGTTTTTTGTACTCGTACTCATAGAAAAATAATTCCTTGTATTCGTATTCATTCTTGTTCTCATGATAAAGTACTCATACTCGTGACAAAGTGCTCGCACCAATGTTCAAATTAATGCACTTGACTGAAACACTGCCATCCGACCTAGGCAAGGTGGTTCAGTAGTAAGACATTTACAATAGTAAGCAGGAGGTCATGGGTTCGACTCCCACCTAAGTATGCAAACTTGTGTATTTATTTTTTGCAAACACTCAGACAGCAATTATACTGTCTCTTTTGCCATTCCACAGTACCCTGTCAGAGACGAATCCTCCCAGATGGCGTGCATCCTGTGTTGTGCCAGCGGGCCCGTCGTAACTAAAGCCTCAACCGACAAGAGTGCCTATGTGCCTGGGGAGAGTATCTTTGTGTCGGGAAGGGTGGAAAATAACAGCACTTGGCGTATTGGTGATCTCACAGCCAAGCTAGTACAGGTCAGTTTGCCAAATTGAATCCAGCCTAGTGCCAAGGCATCTTGACTGATTGTCCATAATTTGAGCAAAGTGGTAATGAAAATTTGGCTTTTCCAGACAGCCTTCTTGAAAAGAAATGAGAAGTATATTTCCCAAACGCGACCTATCCGTTTGAAAAAAAAGTGAACATTTTGCACGGTTATTTTCAGAGAATAAAAACAGAGTAACAGCTGTTTTAAAATTGCATTTTTCACTTTAGTTAATTCTTAAGTTGTGTTTATGATAGCTGTCGAAATTGCTTTTGGGCAGCCAGGAGAAAGCAGGATTCTTAAAGGAAACAGATTGGCATATATCACATTTTGGAAATAAAGTTTTCAAATATGTTTCTGTTGATATTTTCTTTTTGTGACTTTCCAAAATCACCTAAATGTAGTTTTCCCATTTTTGTTTTAGAGGGTACAGCTTCTAGTAAAGTTTCTATCCCTATACAATTTCTGAAAAATAAATCTGGTCCAACCCAAAAGCAACAGTTTTAGCTTGATAATGTAATTATGTCAAAGTACCCCAAAACAATATGGAACCGTCTGATCACGACAAACTGACATGCTTGTTGTTTTTTCTCCCCAAATGCGCTATGTATTGCTCCATTGGCCTGAGGTATTACTTGTTAAATAAATAATGTGTTACTAGTCGCAACTTATTTATTTATCGCAACTAGTCGTGACTGTTGAAATGCACTACGTGTAGTCGCCCTGCACCCGATTTCACGAAGCGCTGCGACGCGTCGCAACTCGAGTTACGACGTATAACACGTCGCAACTCGCGACGCGTCGTATCTTCCATTTCACGAAAGTTGCGATGTGTTGAACGCGTCGTAAGTTCATTGACAACGGCTTAAAACACGTCGCAAGTTAAGACGTGTCTAGTGGTCGTCGCAAAATAAGAAGTCATTTCTAAGCCAGTTTAATGCCATAAACATTACATTTACAAGATTATAATACCGAGGCAATGTGTGTAAAGTTGTAAATAGAAAATTCTTTGAATAATTATGAATTCGACCGGAATATTAGAGTTGAAATTTAGAAGCTATACAGTCCAATGAGAGATTGTTTTCCTTCAAAATTGCATCGCACGGCTCCCATTTTGTTTTACGTTTTTAACAAATTTTGAGCTGAGATCAGACGACTCTTTGTTGAATATCAGACGACTATATACTGTACGCTGACTAAATTCATAAAACAGTCACCGAGTTGTGCTATAAATACACCTACGACGCGTCGCACTTACGACGTGTTTAGTGAAATGGATCGCAGGACGCGTCGCAGCTGCGACGCATCGTAGAGATACGACGCGTCGCATCGCTGCGATGCATCGTAAGTTACGAAGAGTTTGATGAAATCGGGTGCAGGTCTAATAATATTAAAGTGCTACATGACAACAGTCACTTTTCATAGCCCAATAGTAATAGTCAATGATGAATCTACACAAAACATTATTTAATTTGTAATGACATCATCACTGGATTGATAGATATTTGAATTTTTTATTTTTTTTTAGATAGAGAATTTTTATTCCAGATAAAAGACGGAGAACTACAAATTGACTGGGCTGAAACTTTAAACCTGTGTAGACAGTACAATTTTGTTGCCAAATTCTAAATAGCAACTATGTTGTGGGATTTTTGATGGATTTTCATCTTTATGAATTATTTGTGTAAATTTCTTTAAGAATACACACCTAGATCTTTTCTTGTTCTCTCTCTGTCTGTTCATCAGATGGTTGTTTACTCCTCCACTTCAGGGGTCACCCTGGAGCAATCTGAAACCATGGTCGAGTTGAAGGCACCGGGATGTGGCGAAGGTCCGGTGGCTCGGATGGACTGGAGACCTCTCCTGGTTCCTCCTATCCCTCCATCTGGCCCTCAGGGGTGCAGCATCATCAGGATTGAGTATTACGTGCAGGTAGGATGTTACTCCCCAATTATAGCAATGGCACCAACTATAGCAATGGCACCAACTATAGTTGGGGAAGTCCCAACTATAGTTGGGTTAAGCCCAAGTAAAAGTAAAGTCTGTCGCGAGCCAATTAATGTGGCCCATCAGACCGGTGTTTATCTCTGGTTTCAGTGGCATAAAACGACTGAGAGTATTTCTACTCCCCCTGGATGGGATGCTAGTCCATCGCAGGTTACTCCCCAGCTAATGCCGGTACCCATTTATACTCCTGGGTGGAGAGAGGCAAGTGTGGTGAAGTGGCTTGCCAAAGGACACAGCATAATATGACCAACAGCTGGATTCGATCCCCCGACCCTCGGATTGTGAGTCACGAACCCTAACCACAAGGCCACACTCCCCTTGGTACAGCCCAAAAGCCAGCTAATTGTTCTCTGACTAAGACAGTGTCCGAATTACTTGGCTATAAGGCTTGAAATTACACACGAATCTATGGGAAGTAGCTGCAAGCACTTCTCATAGACTTGTGTGTAATCATTTCGTACACTGCCTATTTAATTGACTGGTTGACTGAGTCACTGAGTGTACAGAGTGTCCCTAACTGAGAATAAAATCGGGGCCAGCCAAGCCTTTTTTTTTTCTTCTTAAAAACCATGAGCTTCCAATGGTCTAGGGCAAATGAGTTTTGGGGAAAGGAAGATCTAGGAAAATACCAGCTTGATTGCGTCAAAGCCATGCAGCTAGGCTATTTAGCATGTAGCAACCACACCAGTTTAGGGAAAGATTTCCATATACGAAGTTCACTCAACACCCTGTGTACAAACCCTATGAGATTGGACTGAAAAATTCTAAGTGTTTTCTAAGAAAATGCTTGTATTTTCTCACTGCTCAAATTGACTTTGATGACATGAAATTGCTATCTGGGGGCTTGTTAGTCAATACAGAAGAAAATTAGTGAACTTCTTATATGGAAATCTTTCCCAGTTTCGTATAGAGGTCGGTTCCCTCGAACACTTAACAGCAAAAACAGCATACCCAAAAATATTTGCTCTGCGCAAACAATGCAAAGGCGTGTGCGTATCCGTTGCAGATGAAATTGCCGTGACGTTTTTTTAACCATCATGACGCCCTTAAATTGTTTGACGCCCTTAAGTACACTTTCAAAATTCACTCCATCGAATTGCATTATGTTCTACAAACATGTTCAAAATGTCTGCGCCCAGAATGGCTTCAAAGTATAAGAATGAGATAAGTGTAAGAATGAGGAGTTAGTGCTCTAGTAATTTAATATAGCGTATGGTTGATGCACACGCGGCATGAGGTTATTCTAGGAATTCGTGGGTCATGGTGCCAAACTTCTCAAGACAGGATTTGATTCATCTTGTTAATGGCACCCTCAACTGCCACAGTGGGTTGGCCTAAAGTTGCATTTAGGGAACGAAGTCCGAATTCAGCCTTGAAACAGAATTAAGTGTAACTTTGTTGACCAGTCCCTGCTCTTGTTTATAGTTTGAATTTGGCATCAACAACAACATGAGCCTCAGAATTTATGCTGGGGTGAGGTTGCCAGTCACAATCGGGACCATACCCTTGTACCAGCCCTCGTATGCAGACCCTTCAGATGTGGTTTTGAATCAACCATCCAGCATTGCTAGTGGTATGTCTCTGTCTGTGTGATAACTAATGAAAGTCACTGCTACTTTATTAGCAAAGAAGGAGTTGTTTCTACTGGTGATATTGGTTCCTTTCTATATGGGAGTACCAGTCAGGGGGTTTGGATATATCCAAATCTCAAAACCTTATCCTTAGCTTGTGGATTCTAACTTTGAAGATTATGCCAAAACTCTGCAATAGCATATTCTCTGCAACAGACACATTAAGTCTAGACACAGTAAAAGTTTGGAGGATCTTTTTATTTGTTTTCAAACACTAGGGTCTGTAAACTATCAGGCTAGAGACCAAGCCAAATCTGGAAGTGAAACCAAGGTTTAAGTGTTGATGAGCCATCGCCTATTATGGTCAGACTAGAGTTGCAGCCATAGTTGGAAATGAGCTGAAGTTTCCTAAATGGCTCAGGAGTGTTGATGATGAGCTGTTTTTCTTCTCACATTTACTCTGAAATCACTTTCGTCTTTGATTTTACATACTCAGCTCCACCGTTGCCACCCCCCTGCTACGAGGTAGCCATGGGCGGGCCCCAGGAGATTCCCAGCAAGAGTGGCTACGACTACACCTTTGGTAAACTCATGTACGCCCCTCAGTACCCGACCTACAATCTGCCGGCGAGTGCCCCAACCTGGGACCCCGCGTACCCACCCCAGCAGGGTGACACTAAGTACCCACCTAGCACGCCAGGTTACCCCCCTGTCAAATAAGGGCGGGGTAAGATCTAGAGATTGGAGGGAAACTACTGGGATTTGAACCCACGACTTCTTTCTTACTAGTGCATCGACGTCTTCACCACTCGACCAGCGAGCTTGACAGGGTCGGTTGGCTGGTTCGAATCTGATATAGCAGATGGCACTGCAACAAAACTATTCATATCAGGGAACTTTAATTGCGTCGAGTGTTGTAAATTCAATAATTCATGAGAATCATTCACTTTGTCCGGAAAAAGCTACACGTACGTGTTTGTCCCGGACATCCTGGGGAAATTTTCATTAGCAAGTGCTTGTTTCACCAAGATGCTGATAACTTCATTGCAGGAGGATTGCGGGATAGTTTTGTCAGAATCCTGCAACTCATACCCGATACAAATGTCGCAGTCTGTCTGGAACTCATCCCGGATATGAATTCAATTTTTGGGCCTAATGAAAATGTGTTTGAGATTTGAAGGTTTGCATGGTGGAAAGATACTAAGACAAGATAAGTGTGAATAAATCTCTTTTGTGAGTATGTGTGGTTCTGAAAAGAACCGGAGGGACTCAACGTTTCGACCATTATGCTCTGCCCGTCGTCAGGAGAATGAAGGTTCTCTACCAAATGTATCAACCGTGAATTTCACAGTTTGAATGTCTCTGTTTTAATGCACTTATTGTCTCATAGACATGCACCAGTTCTTTCATCACTTTAGTCCTGTGCTTAAGTTTTTACAACTTGTGTACCAGCCTTAATGAAGTTGTTGAAATATACTCATGTGTGATTTACCAATTTTTTACTTGACCGTCAGCTAGTTTACTGCTGATCCAGTGTTCATATCAAGATTTTGTATTTCAAGAGATATGGTTCATTACCTTTTGCCCCTCAGGTATTTCTGTATCTGAATTGATGTATCTTTATAACTTGTGTGCAATAAGGTGTGGTTTTCTGTGCTACTGAATAATAACTGAAACATTTTAAATAATCAGAATAATATATAATAATTTATTTTCCTACTTACTGCCTCTTTAAAATTGGGCTCTGTAGCAAATATGATCAAAGAGTTTCGGTTTAAAATAAAAATGATGTATGTTGTAATGTTGAAAGTATATAGCTTGCCAAATTCTGCTTTGTGATTTACCAAAAATATGTCTGAAATATCCTTAAAATGCACTTTTTTGGCTAATACTGTATATTGTACCGTGGAGTTTTTTTTATAGTACATATTATATCTATTGGATAGTTTCAGCTCGTAGAGTATTTAAGGGATTATATTTATACACATCACTGTAGATAACTTTTAATGGATTCTGTAAGTGTGCCCCATTTGCCTGACAAATTCTCAATTTATAATCAAGAAAGTACATTGATAATTATGAGTAAATAATGCACCGAAGTTAATTCGTTATTTCTTTTGTGTATATCGGAGCATACAATTTAGAATGTACAAAAGGTTGCATTTTTTTTCGGCACTTGGTAAAATTTGCAACTTTTTCATAAAATGTGCCTCATCATTGTAACTGGGTATTAATCTCTATAGCAATTGTTTCAATCTTTGTTATTTTAACTTCAGCTACAATCCCGGCCAAAATGGTTGGGACACTAGGAAATACCCTTAGCCTCCAACGGTCACCAACTCGACCGCTCCCCCGGTCAATGTTGTTCTCTTCAGCGGATGGAGCACACACCGCGCAATGAGAGGCAACATTGAACGGGGACTGGGGGGTTGGGGGCCCAGCGAGATTTGGCTAGGATTGTAGAATGCTAGTGAATTGTCAGTGTGCCGTTCTGTATTTAGTCAAACTTTTTTTTTTCTTCGTATGGTGGTTGTCGTAACTAAGTTGCAATAGTGTAGTCATCCAACGTCAATCACCACATTAGATGATACTGTTCAAATTTTTCTTAAAGCTGAGAGCTTTTTCGTTTAATACTGAAATGTCCTTATTCTTACAAACAACACGGCACATAATATGACAAAAGTACAAGTGAATGTGATGGAAATGCCCTTTCAGCATCATAATTATGTCAAAATATTAAAGACATTGCACAAATGAAGGATAACTGCACAATAGGCTAATAGTAAAATGTTTGAAGTATTTGTGTACAGGATGAAAAATGACCACTTTTACATAATTGACATTTTCTCAGCAACCAAATGTGCTATTTTCGTGATTTTTTTTCTCAGTATTTGAAACAAAAAGCTCTCAGCTTTAATCTGATACTAAACATAAGAATCCACCGATCTTGTTTTTTTTTAAGGCAATGTTTTAGGGTTGCATTTTTTGGGTCACCCTGTTATTTGAGACGTTGAACTTGTGAAAAGTGAAACGTTCTTGCTAGTAGTGGTTTTTGAAATGCTATTTTCTTTTCTTTTTTTACGTTTATTTTTACTTTATAAGTATCAAATAAATGTCTAGTATGTCGCCATTACGTTTCAGTCTTGCACTCAGTTCGTGAAATTTGTTAGTGAGCATCGGCCTTGTCAGTCACATCGTGCCCGGTCCCGTTGAGTTTGTTTCTGCATTCAATAGGGGACGTTTCTGCATTCAATGGGGGACGTTGCACAATAGAGAAGGGTCCCCAATCTCCGAGAGGTACAAGTTGGATTCGGAAACATATGGCAGGTCTTCCTAAAAAGTTTAAGGGGCAAACAAAAGAGGGACAAAAGAGGGACAAAAGAGGGACAATAGGGGGTCCCCGATTGCAGGCAAATACACATTTGCGTGGGTTGGATGGGGTTATGTTGAAAAGCCATCATTTTTTGTTGGCTTTCTTCTGGGGGGGGGGGGGGGGGCTGGGGTGAGATTTGGCTACGCATAAGGCAAAAAAAAAGCCCTGCGCATTTCCAGCACCGCGACGAGGACGCATCTCACATGGTACCATAAAAATTTAGCCTTGAAACAGGCTGGTTTTGGCCCACTGGCCGGGGTTTGGTCTTGAAGCGGCCGTGGTTTGGTCTTGAAGCACTGCATGGTGAAGAACTGCATCAAGTAAGCCAGAAGAATCTGCAAAGATAAAACAATATGGTCCAATTTATTCATTCCTTTTTACAATCGAAGCCACATACAAACTATCTGATTGATGCTCGTGTCATAAAAAATGGGGCAACACTGCCCAAAGACGTGGACAAAAATTGAATATGAAAAAAAATGCACATCTGAACCTCTTTTTCTACTTGCCTCAAGAATTGGTGAAGATTTGCTCTGTAAGCAGGTCACCATGCAGTCCTTCCGTTGGTCTTCCTCCCTGCTTCCGGTTCTTTGGGATTTGGAATCGATTGCAACTTCGTCCAGAATGACTCCGATGTTGTGGACCTTCATGTCTGTCAGACGATTATAAGAAACACGGGTGGGGTAATTTTATGCGCCTGTCGCTCTTCTTTTAGTGATTTGTAGAAGTGGTACTGGTTAAGTGATTATGCTTTTAAAAATAAAATAAATTAAGTTTCTTGTAGATATATCTTATTTTTGGATTTTTTTCAGTAATTGTGCATGGTCACAACAAGGAGAACCAATTAAGACTATCATTTTTCTTTCCGAAAAGATATTATCATGATTAATGTTTATACCCAAGAATTCAGTAATGGGATGCCCGGCAAGCAGGGTCCTCAGTCATCCATTGTTCCTCCTCCCTGCTTCCGGTTCCTCCGCATCTGATAGGAACACTCAGGCTTGCATGTCGTCATAATGTAACAGCAAGTGGCTGAAAATGGACTTACAAAAAAAAAAAAATTAAGTCTACCTAGCGGAGCTAGGTTAAGTCAGTATTATGTACATGTACAGAGAATGAGTCAAATAAGTGACCGGTATTGTGGTGAAACGAGGTGAAATGTGGTCCTTTACCTGACCTTTTCAACGACAGATACAACCAAAGAAAAGGGATAACTAGGCCTAAACTATAGGCATTTTAGTGGCCCTTACCTGGCCACTGTAATGGGTAAAACTAAAGAAAAAGGGAAACTTAGTTTCAGTCTCCCCTTCTAGATTACTAGGCCTATAACCGGCTGTAAAATCTCATACGTACGGACTGTGAAGGTACAGTAATGCGTACATAGAGTAGCGAATGGAAAAAACGTAGGTTGGGACTCCTCTCAATATCAGTTGTCACTATATAGCCCCAATACAATAATAATAGCCATTACCGATCTTTGTATATCAGAGTAAATATATTATTGGACGTACGGGATGACTGAAAAGTTAATGTCCATCAAACCGAGGAACCTCCACTTGTTTAGTGGGTCTTAAAATATCAATGAATCCATCTTCAGTAGACTCAGGCGACACTTCACAACCTTGTTTATGGGCACGTGTATCCGACGTAACAAGTGTCATCACCTGATTATTACCAACATTGTCACCATGACCCTAACACAATACAGATATTGCCAATCGTTGTGGTTAGAGTTTAGAGAAGACTTATTGGAATTGACAATTACATAGGTCAATCAAAACCTCCACTTGATTTGCAGGTCTTAAAATATCAATGCCTTTTATTTTACTGTGTAGGTTCAGATGACGCTTCACAAAGTGATTATCGGTTGTATCCGACATAACAGGTGTCATCACCTGATTGTTAGCAACATAGTCGCCATGGCCCTAACACAATAGGCATTTACCAATTGTTGTGGATTAGAGATAATAGATCGGACTTATTAGAATTGAAAGTTACTATGTCAATCAAAACCTCCACTTGATTTGCAGGCCTTAAATATCAATGCCTTTTGTTTTACTCTGTGGACTGAGATGACCCTGCACAAAGTGATTATGGGTTGTATCCGACATCACCTGATTATTGGCAACATAATTACCATGGCCCTAACACAATATGCATTACCAATATTTTATTTGCGGATCAGAGTTTATAGATCCGACATACTGCAATTGAAAGTTACTGTCGATCAAACCTGCATGATTGGCATGTCTGAAAATAACAATGAATCCATCTGTTTTACTCGGTACACTCGAGCGACACTTCACAAAGCATTTATGGACACGTGTATTCGACGTATAGGTGTCATCACCTGATTATTAGCAACATAGTCACCATGGCTCTAATGCAATATGCATTACCGATCAGAGTTTATAGATCGGACATACTGCAATTGAAAGTTACTGTCGATCAAAGTCTCTATACTTGTTTTGCAGGTCTGAAAAAAAAACAATAAATCCATTTGTTTTCATCAGTACACTCAGGCGACACTTCAGAAAGTGTTTATGGATACATGTATCCGACTAACAGGTGTCATCACCTGATTATATTAGCAACATAGTCACCATGGCCCTAACACAATAGGCATCACCAATCGTTGTGTACGATCGGACTTACTGGAATTGACAGTTTCTATGTCAATCAAAAACTCCTCTGTTTTGCAGGTCTTAATATCAATGCCGTTTGTTTTAATATGTAAACGGCGGATGACGCTTCAGAAAGCTGGGTGGAGTATCCGACATAACAGGCATCATCACCTGATTATTAGCAACATTGTCACCATGTCCCTAACACAATTATGCACTGGTTTTGCAGGTCTTAAAATATCAATGAATCGATTTTGGTTTACCATGGCCCTAACACAATAGGCATTGCCGATATTTTTGCAGATCGGAGTTAATAGAACAAATCACAAACATTAATCTACGTGAAATAAAGAATATATATATATATATATATATATATATATATATATATATATATATATATATATATATATATATATATATATATATATATATATATATTTCGACAAGGATCAGGGACTATTTCATGTAGCAAACTAATTATGGCCAAACCATCGCTGCGGATTGCATGTTACACGATCATTATACGTCACGTAATCTGTAACATATGCACATGACCCTTACGTGTATATCAACTCTCGATGTTTTAGTTACAAGGGATGGGCGTGGCGTTTAATTACAGGAAATTACTGCAAAATACGGTTGACTCGTAAACGTGCATGTCCCTAGCGTATTTCATTCAATGATAAAGAATCGCAATTAAGTAACAACAGACGAGGGATACACCGAGTAGACAGCTTAGCATTTCAGATATTTTAAGCTTGAAAAAGCTATGGAAACATATTATTGCTTTGGAGTATTTTACAAAATGAACCTCACCAAGGCGGCTGGGAGGAAGGAACAAGTGGTTTTCAAGAATACGTCTGGCAATTGGAGAAATGTCTACAAAACGGATGAATATAAGATTTGTACGTCACACGGCTCTGCAATAACTTTGCATAATATACATTTGAGCAAATTTCTACTAAGACAAAGTATAATTGTCCACATGGCCTTAGTATCCTGTAGGCTATGTAATCTGTCACATAAGTACAGAAGAAAACACAAGACGTAGAGTCTGTACGGGAAGTGGCAGAAATGTCTGCAAAGCGACGATAAAAGGTTTGTATAACATGGCCTTGGCATTTTTTCCACAATGAGTATATCAATGTTGGTCCTATAGAATAACGAGTATAGATATGAATGGAATTTCAAAGTTTGATTTGTACACATAACCCCAAAATTATATTTAACACAATGTCACAAACCAGATCTCAACAAGCGTCAGCAAGTTACGGTCATGCAGAAGATACTGAGTGTGCAAGATTTAACCAAAATATAAGTGCAGATGTTGCAATTGGAAAAGAAAAACGAAAAAAAGGCGAAATAAGATTACTAGTATACGCATGGCCCTAGCATAGTTCCCTCAAACATCCTTCAAACTTGGCAGGTGGTGGTTAAGCAGTTCATACTCGAACTCGTGTTCGTAGTTTTGTACTCAAACTCTCAGTAACTTGTACTCGTGTAGCGCTCGCGAACACTTCGTCAGCACTCAAACTCGAACACGTACCGTACTCGAAGTCGTTTTTTTATTTACGTACTGGATTCCGAACTCGAAATCGAATTCGCATATATTATTCGCTCAGTCAAGCTCAAACACGAACTTTGTTCGCATTTAAATCGAACACGAATTCGTACCCCTGGACGTAGCTTTGCTTGCAATCGTTCTCAACCCCGAACACGAACTCGTATACTCGTCTTACTTTTGTTTCAAACTCAAACACGAACTAACTTTGTTAATTCGCGCTCGAGCTCGAACCGTATGACCTTTGGTCGCACTAGACCTCGAACACCATCTCGTACTCTTGCTCAACTTCGTACTCGAACTCGTACTCGCCCATACATTTAGCACTCTAACTCGTAACCGTCGAACACGGACGAACTGGTAATCGTAGTTCGAGTCAACCCGAAACACGAACTTGTTTCGTCTCACTTTTTTTCGTACTCAACTCGAACAACTTTGTTCGCTATACCGAACGAGTGTGACGAGTGAATTTCAAGACATTTATTTTGTTCACATGGCCATGTAGGATCCTGTAACTTACAATCTGTCACATAAAAAAAAAACAGAAGGAAATCGAAATTTTGGGTTTTGTCAGGAGTCTTTACAAAACGGCGATGAAATGTTTTGTGTATACACATGGCCATATTTTTTTCACATTGAGTACAAAGTAGGCCTAGGCCTTTATCAAAAAGAACGATGAGAAAAACGTAACGATGAAACTGAAATTTCAAAGTTTGATCTGTACACATGGCCGTAAAATGTTTATGTTGTCTTCGTGTTACTTTGTTTGCAATCGAGCGAGCGTGGCACAATCAGAGAATGTTCTACAAAACAGCAAACAAACAACATTTGCACATGGCATGACCCTAAATTAGCCGGCACAAAGGTTCTTAACTATACCAAAAAATGCAGACGAGGAACTTAAAAAAGTTAGAACTTGTATCCAAGATCCTACAGATATTTGCAAAATAAGGTTGTTTGTTTAAACATACTTGCAGGTTGCTATAATCGCGGGGAGCGTCTACATGGTGTGGCATTCGAAGACATTTCTACACCGAGTGAAAGACATTGCGTCTATTCCAAAACGAGGTCGCCCTTCAGATACATCTCTGGCGGATTTCTATTTCCCTTTATTTCCCCGATCATTCGACATTTCACAATTAAAATAAGAATTTTCTATTTACCTGTATCCGATCATTTGACACGTCACAATTAAAGTAAGAATTTTCTATTTACCTATATCCGATCATTTGACACGTCACAATCAATGTAAGAATTTTCTATTTACCTGTATCCGATCATTCGACATGTCACAATTAAATTAAGAAATTTCTATCTACCCGTATCCAATGATTCGACATGTCACAATTCAAATAAGAATTTTCTATTTACCTGTACATGTATCCGATAATTCGGTACTTCACAATTAAAATAAGAATCTATTTACCGGTATCTGATAATTCGACATTTCACAATAAATAAGAATTTGCTTGCCGTTTCTACTTTTTAGGGGTAATTTCGTTTCTTCCGTTTCTCCTACTTTGCCAAAATGTTTTCAAGTATTTACTTGGTAGTGTTACGCCGCGTAGGTCGTGAACTGCTTATTTGCCTTCTTTAAATATCGGACGACTGTTTGACATTTATTACCTTCAATTTACCATTACAATATTTTTTTCGATTGCATGCCCCTATTGTCATTGATTTGATTGTACCCTTGAGGATTTCCACGTCCTAAGTTAAATGTTATCTTTTTGAAGTTCATTTTCAATCCGTCAACGTAGAGTGCGCTACCAATGGTGTTCGGAAATCCTACATTACTAGACGCTAGAAAATGTTTTGCATTTCGTAAATATCCAATCTATTTTGCATATCCGGGTCCAAGCGGCGAGTAATTCATTTCTTTCCCATCTGATGTTCGACAATATTAAAATTAAGTCTTAAGAATCGTGCGGAGATGTTCCTTGGAATTTTGTTTATTATCATCTTTAACCCTATTTGCCTTCATTACAAAACACAATCTGTTGTGCTGGTTTAACAAGTTTATACATTACATCTCTTATGCATTATCATTTTGTCGTCGATACAGCACCAATCACATGTCGAATTTCTCGATAGTACAGTATCCATCAAGGGTGTCGCGTTTTATATATATCTTATACATTATAATTCTGTTGTTGATGCATGCAGCACCCATCATGGTGTCGTGTTTCTCGATAGTTGTACCCATCAAGGGTGTCGTGCTTCTCAATATAGAAGCATCCATCAAGGGTGTCGTCTTCTTCAATATAACTCTTATACATTATAATTCTGTTGTTGATGCAACACCCATCAAGGGTGTCGTGTTTCTCAATAGCAGCACCCATCAAGGGTGTCGTCTTCTTCAATATAATTCTTATACATTATAACTCTGTAGTTGATGGAGCACCCATCAAGGGTTTCGTCTTTCTCAATTTATAGTAGAACCCATCAAGGATGTCGTGTTTCTCAATAGTAGCACCCATCAAGGGTGTTGTCTTTGTCAAAGTAGCACCCATCAAGGGTGTCGTGTTACTCAATATAATTCTTATATATTATAATTCTGTTGTAGATGCAGCACCCATCAAGGGTGTCGTGTTTCTCAGTAGTAGCACCCATCAAGGGTGTTGTCTTTCTCAATCGTAGCACCCATCAAGGGTGTCGTGTTTCTTAATAGTAGCACCCATCAAGGGTGTCGTGTTTCTTAATAGTAGCACCCATCAAGGGTGTTGGCTTTCTCAATCGTAGCACCCATCAAGGGTGTTGGCTTTCTCAATCGTAGCACCCATCAAGGGTGTCGTGTTACTCAATTTATTTCTTATACATTATAATTCTGTTGTTGATGCAGCACCCATCAAGGGTGTCGTGTTACTCAATTTATTTCTTATACATTATAATTATGTTGTTAATGCAGCACCCATCAAGGGTGTCGTGTTTCTTAACAGTAGCACCCATCAAGGGTGTTGTCTTTGACAAAGTAGCACCCATCAAGGGTGTCGTGTTTCTTAATAGTAGCACCCATCAAGGGTGTTGGCTTTCTCAATCGTAGCACCCATCAAGGGTGTCGTGTTACTCAATTTATTTCTTATACATTATAATTTTGTTGTTGATGCAGCGCTCATCAAGGGTGTCTTCTTTCTCAATAGTAGCACCCATCAAGGGGGTTGTCTTTCTCAATCGTAGCACCCATCAAGGGTGTCGTTTTTCTCAATCCAGTAGCACCCATCAAGGGTGTCGTATTACTTAATATAATTCTTATACATTATAATTCTGTTGTTGATGCAGCACCCATCAAGAGTGTCGTGTTTCTTAATAGTAGCACCCATCAAGGGTGTTGTCTTTCTCAATAGTAGCACCCATCAAGGGTGTTGGCTTTCTCAATATTAGCACCCATCAAGGGTGTTATATTACTCAATATA